>BTSY01000006.1:11765434-12362934 GCA_036245785.1 Pristionchus fissidentatus
CTATGCAAAAATCACATTAAAAAAAACGAAACCTACATACCAGGTTAGAGCAAGAGAGTGTGCAAAAGTGAGAGAATGCATCTCGATTTCGCACGCTCTCTCGCTCCAAAGCCCTTTCTGAAAGGCTGAGGGGTCTGGGGAATGATGTCCTACATGGTAATAATGTGTATGCGAGTCGTGAAGAAAGGCGGTATAAGATAAATAAAGAGAAAAGCTCGAGACATCAATGAACACCAACCAGAAAGAGGAAGGTCACTGGGGGGAAACTGTTCAAATTCACGGTATCCTGGCGAGTCTAGGCAAATCCAGGCAGACAGTTAGCCATTGCGAAAATAGCATGTAAACAAGCTGTGGTCTCACCACGAATTCAACTTTGGAGTTTTGCCCAGAACGCCGTGCAATTTTGCGGAATTTGAGAATAGCCGAGATGATGTCAAATCAAATGTAAATCGTGCAAAAGGCGCTTAAACAAGTCGCTTCTCATGGCCGATGAATAATTCAGCGTTACGTTTGCCAATTCGCAACACGGGCCGAATCTGTCGTTATTTCGATGAGAATCTCGAGAAAAGACGGGGATTTCAGTGGAAGAGAGAGAGAGAGAGACCGAATTGGAGCATCCAGAAATGGAATGAAAACAAGTGTGTGAGAGAAGGAAGTGCGAATCTATCGTGGACTGAGGGAGAGGAGGAAAGATGGCTGATCAGTTTAGAGAAGAGAGAAGAGAGAGAGAGAGACCGTTTGAAAAGAAGAAGAAGAAGTCCTACCCGATCTTCTCCAGATCGAGTTTCGAAGAGAGAAAGAGAAAGAAAGACAAAAGTATTAGAGAGAACGCGCGAGAAAACGAGTGAAAATGAGAAAGGGGAAGGGTCGAAGTGAGGAATTTTGAGAGACTGGGAGAGAGAGAGAGAGAGACGCGATACAAACTGAGACTGATCCCATGGGAGGAAGAGAGGGAGAGGTACTTGTGTTGTGGGAACACTTCTCTCGACCTCTGATAACCATTCAAAACATCCTGACTATGACAAATTTCCTTCTTCGGAGGCACGTAAGACTGAAAAAAATGCACTATCTGGAAAACCTACAGGAAAGTAATACTGCGGAAAAGTAAAAAGACTTTGATTGGGGTCAAAAAAGAGGGATTGAAATGGAATAAAACGTGATGACATAGGAGCGGCAGAAAAATGTTGTAAGGCTATCCCGACCACCCTTATGCATGAATAGGAGAACCCGTCCTGAGATGATCAGCTGTCTGTTGCGAGGGTATTCTCGTGTTGTGCACCACATGATTCCAAAACTCCAGAATGCGGGCGCAAAAAAAAATCTGTAGGGTTGACCGGACTGTAGAATGACGTGTGCACGTGAATTGGGGGCTCTTTCAAGGATTGGATGAGAATCAAGAGAAGAAAAGTGGGAGTTGAGATGGGAGAGAAAATGCAAATGGTCGTTCACGGCGAAAAAAAAAGAGAAGAAGCTCACTCTGTCTGATGAGAAGCATCGCAATGAGTGACACGACGAGAAAAGGCAAATGAATGGACGATTGGAGGAGAGAGAGAGAGAGAGAGAGAGAGAGAGTTACTGATCGGAGATGCATAGTCCCGTCCTGTCACCGCGAGAAGGGAGAAGAGGTGTCGGAATGGGCGAATCACGCAATCGCGGAATGATTATTCATTCACTCTCTCCATTTTGGGAAGTGAAGTCGGAATGGAGTTTGTTTTGAGAAAAAAAAGGTGCAAGCTAGTTGATAAGTAGAGTTTGGAACTATTGGATTAGATTTCTTCAATCCACATATTTTCTCATCAGAATGTGCGAAATAAAGAGAACTGATCCCATTATTTTCCCAAATTTGATGTGGTGTTAGTTTTCTGAAATGTAAATGGAAAAATGCCGAGATTTGAATTCCGCAATTTCAAATGTCCGTTCTCAAATGTGTAATCAACTTAAAAATTCATTTTAGGTGCAAAGCCAATGAAAACTCCTAAAACCGAATTTCTGAGCAGATTTTTCGACGTGGAAGCGAGATGGAAAAGTGCGGGAATTCAAATTTAACTGTTTTTCCTAACACTCTTCCGAAAAACTAACAACAAATAATGGAGAAGTGTGAAAGCGAGGGCATTTATCTAGGTGTGAAATGGGACTAGCGACTGTACACAGAAAAGATGAGAGAGGAAGAGACTATTGAGAAATATCGTTGGCTATTGAGAGAAGTGATGGCACCTTGAGAGAGAAGATGAGACAAAGAGAAGAACAAAACTAGAGAGAGAGAGAAACTAGAGAGAGAGAGAAACTAGAGAGAGAGAATGACTACTGGAGTAAACAGAGGAGAAGCATGGAGACACTCATTGACTGTGGAGAGGGAGACGATCGTACGACTTTTATGGACGAGGAGAGAGGGATGATCGAGATGAGGAACACATGAACATACACTATCTCATCCTTGTCCTCCCAGAAAGGGGATCGGACGAGAGAGTGTGTAAAAGTGAGAGAGTCCTCTCGATTTTACGCGCTCTCTTACTCCCCTTCCTGGAGGAATATCACAAATAAATAACTATAGGATTTCGAAATTCATTATGCCCAGAGCGAGAGTTTGAAACTCGAATTTGCGAGTTAGTACACGAAAATAAGAGATCTCTCATTATGAACGCTCTCTAGAGTTTGAAACAATCGCTGTGTGTATGTCGATATTACAGTTTTTTTTCTTTGTGGGAAGGAGAACCAGGGGACAGAAAGGGATACAGTTTAAACAGGTGAACAAATAATGGAAGGGATTGAGGATGAGAGATCGAGTCAATCTTGAAGTGAAAGAGGGGAAAGAACAGTGAGAATGACTGGGAAGAGAGTGAGTGAGGAACCCCCTGATTAGCAATTGAATTAGGTGAGGAGAGAAAAGAGGACCAGAAGAAGGAGGAGAAGGAGAGAACGACTCTTGCTCTTCATTGAGAGAGTGTTAGGGCATTAGACCAGCGTGTAAATTCTATGGGGTGCAAGGTGCAAACAGTAAATGTACCTTTTTTATTACTGTTCCCTTGTGAAGCTACAGCTTCCAAGCCTAATTCATTGATGGTAAAACATGCTTGGAACGCTTTCCTTTTTGATTGAAGAGATCTCGTTCAATTTGTGCTGAGTTACACCACGACTTTGCTCAAATTGAGCGAAATTTCCACCGTTCGAGGGTGGAATTTCACTCTTTAAATTTGCGTGGCAGTTGTTTGTTCGCAGTTCGCAGCATTAGAATTAGTTAGAGAAGCATTTTTCAATTTGCGCTGCATTAATCGAGAGGAACTCTCTCACTTTTGCACACTCTCTCGCCCTGACCCCTTTATCGTTTATAATCGCGCAATGTGTTAGAAAACATTCAATCGGAAGTGCTGCTCGATTATGATGATTTAGTAGCAATTTGTGTTATATTCGATCGAAGTTCTCGACAGGAAAGACCTCCTCGATAAAGGGCAAATAAAGGATTTCGACCGAAAAATTGAAGCGCGACGAGGCGCGAAATTTGAATGTGAAAGCTCATGTGCAAAAGTTCACCAACACACTTTGGAGAGAGAGAGAGAGAGAGAAGAAACAATCGTATTTTTAGACAGAACTCGCTGGGCCTGAGACACAATCGCAACTAATCACGACGATGTGTGACTCAAAACACAGCGCGTCAGAGGCCCGTTCTCTCCTCCCCCCAAATGATTCTGATCTCTCTCTCTCTCTCTCCCCTCTGATTTTTTTCGTACTTTTGCCATACACAAAGGGTTCAGGACGAGAAAGTGTGCAAAAGAGAGAGATCCCCCCTCGATACCACTCGCTCTCTCGTTCTGGAGAATTGAAAAAGGGTGTTACGTCACCACTACTCAATCAATCTGGTGTGGCATTTAGCTCGCTTGTGCAGAGAGAGAGAGAGAAGGGAGACGTGTTTCCTAAGCGAGTTAGGCTGCCGAATTTGGTTCCTAACTCGGTTAGCACTTCTGGAGGATGGAAAAGTACACGGGAAGTGACAATGTGGTCAGATTCGAAGACGGAGGACCAGAAAACCAGAAAGGAGTAAGGGCGAGATAGTGTGCCAAGGTGAGAGAGCCTTTCACTCGCTCTATCACTCTAAACCCCTTTCTGGTTACACATCACTCCACAGACTCTACAAAAAGGCGTTGGAGTGAGAGAGCGTGAGAAATTAAGAGGGACTCTTTCACTTTTGCACAGTCTCTCGGATTTGCCCCTGTCTGATTTGGAATCATCTTTGGTAAGACAAAAGACGGAGGAGGAATGGAAAAGCGCCTGAGGGCACAGATTGGTTTACATGTTTCGTCGCGACCGGAAACGGATCTCTAGTCGAAATTATTGATGAGAATATAGAGACATGACGGAAGTGGGAGGAGAGAGAGAGAGAGAGAGAGAGAGAAAGGGAGAGAGAGATTGGAGAAAAGGTGTGAAGGGTCAAAGGAAAAGAAGAAAAAGAAGAGGCGAGATTGATGAGAAATGAGATTGAGGAAGGGAAGAGTGATGGATTGAACCAAGGATGTCATTAGATCACCCCGCCTAGACAAGAAAATAAGAGAAAAACAAGAAAAATGAAGTGCCAAGACTCGAAATATCGGTGATTTCGCACTCCGGAAATATAAATTCGTATTATTTCGGTTGGAGTAGAATTAATACAAGAAAATGGAAGAAAAAGATGAAGATTCTAGAAATATCCGTGATTTCGCACTCTGGAAATGCAATTTTGAAACATTTTCTGTTGGAGTAAAGTCAATAAAATAAAATGAGAGAAATCAAGAAAGATGAAGAGCGAAGACTCAAAATATTCGTGATTTCGCACTATGTTGAAACGAAATAAAATGATGAAACAAAATTCGGCTGGAGTAAAGTCAGAAACTCTGCAGAGTATCGACTCCGAATCTAATAATAGACTCGTTATTCCACTTTTACGACCCGAGAGAGAGAGGAGCCCATGCGTCAGAAATTGGGGTGGACTGAAATAAGAAAGAACCGGGTTATAGGCTAGGCAGGCACGTGCTAAATAAAAACACAGGCAAATAAATCCACGACTTTAGACTTCGGGGCGTTCTTTACAAGTTTACTCGCTTCGATCATAGGCATGGTTACGGAATTTATAGACTCTTATAGTCGTCGCTCGCTAGCGAACCGTGGACTTATGCAATTCTGAGCAGAAACTTTGCACATAAAATGGTTGGTTACGTAAAATTACCACCATCTGAATCGTTACAAAAATGAGTGACTGAAGGAATCCGGGGAAATAGTGCGGATGATTGGAGCACGGCCGGAAATGGACTAAGTGGCCAGAACAATAGTGATAAAGAGAAGAATAAATGGAGATGAAGTCGTGGATTGGTGGGAGAGAGAGAGTGGAGAGAGAGAGAGAGAGTGGAGAGAGAGAGAGAGAGAGTGGAGAGAGAGAGAGAGAGACGTGAGTGAGGAGTGAGACTATGCACGAATGGTCACGATTCTCTCAGGTGGAATAAGAGTGCGCGTGTGGGTTGAAAACGGAGGAATGAAGTCAGAAGAGAGGGAAGCAATGACAGAATTATGATGCGTGGCTATTTGTACCTTTCACTTTGTGCACGTTTTGTGCATTTATTAACACTGAATCCTCAAGTTGAGCTATCAGAACGGCCGCTCCAGGGGGGGGGGGACACGGCTGCTGTGACAGCTACGCTTGAAGGGTTAGCGATAATAAACGCACCATACATGAAACTTGTTTTTAAAAAAATGATCAGAAAAGAAATGGAGAAACTGAGGACCGAATTTGAGGCGTGCAGGATGTTTTCGGTGGACTGGAGGCTCGATAATGCTGGTTGCGCCTCTCTCCACGTGTAAGAAACGACACAACATCGATCACCTCGAGGGCCGATCAAAATATTTAGAGAAAGATCGCGGAAGTGAGTGAAGAAGAGCGATCTATACAACTTTCTGCTGATTTCGCATTTTTTGGCAAAATGCCAAAATTTAATTTGTTCTGGTATTCTTTGGATCGATGTCTGATTGCACGCTGGAAACGCAGTTTATACCGGGATCCAGTCTGGAAACAAACATCAGAGTGCATTCTTCGCACTGTCTGCCAATATGCCTCAATTTGCATAAACTCGTCAGAGAGTCTTGTAAATATTGTTGTTTTCAGTCATCCCTACAATAGTGGACCATTCTAATAGAGTCGCTCCAAAATGAGATGGATAATTCAGAATTCGAAATGAGACACAGTCATGTTCAACCCTCTCGGATTGAAATGAATACAATAAATGCACTTCTTAATCACCAATATTTCTAGCTATTGTAATGTTAACATGATTTCATCCATTTCCTCTAATTGCAATACAAAAGGATGCTTTCCCCTTCCTCATTCACTACATTCACGCATGCTCAGATCTCTCTCTCTCTCTCTTAGTCAAGTTCTTCTCTCCGCAATAGTTCTACTCCTCGTCTGATAAAGTATTCTTCCGATTTAAATATAACAATCGTGGCATAATAACAGCGGAGACAGCGGAGAGATCTCCGCGTCAAGTTTTAATTTAACTAATTATCTATTCATTTTTTGCAAAGAACGTAGCAAAAATAATGAGCAAATGCAGTAACGGAAATGTGTAGATTTTGCACGATTTTTCGATGCATTGGGAGAAAAAATTGCCAGGAGATGGCTCTCCAAGGTTTCATTTATTAGCGAAAAGTTCCATTCAACCTCCTAAATTCACGTGTTTTCTTTTTTTCGCTATGCAAACGAGTATTTGGAATTAGGAGGTTGGAAAACCGATATCCGAGCAGCGTTTTGCTCTTTCTAGTTTATGCACCGTAGAAAATGAAATAATTGCAGTGAGCTCACAGTGATTTGTAGAGAAGTCTAGAAAGTAGCCACGAAGCCATTCGGAGAGGCGAAGTCGCCTGAAATAAGCAATATTGTTTGTTATTTTCACCCAATTCGAATTCTAAACGCGACCAAGGAGAAGACTGTAACTGACAACGAGCCGCTAGCACTGAAAAATCTATTTCTTTAAAATTCGACGGACATCCATTTTTAAAGTTAAACCCTTCACAGTGACATTTCACGTATGCGATTTTATAACGGAAAATAATGAATGAGTGAATTTTTTTTCAATTCAGTAAAATATTGATCGGTCCGTGCATTGGTCACGTTGGGTGGATAAATAATGAATTAGATGAGTAATGTGGACATGGAAGATGGAGGGAAAGTTGGCAGACGATGCCTCTCACAGGATCTATTCAAGGGAAGGAATATTTGATCGAAAGAGAGAGAGAGAGAGAGGCCGAAATGAGTGAAATGAGCAGCGAAACGTTCACAGTTTCAAGAATTTTCTTCCTAGAAAAAAGATCAGTTAATCTGAGAAAAAAGCCACTAGGATCAGGACACCAAATGCTCACTTACCTATAACAGAAAGTCGCTAAAAAAACTTTCTGTTACAGGGGCTTACTAGAGATAAGTGAAAATATGCACTTTGTGTTCTGAAACAGTTTTTTTCCTGAGTGCACGGTGAGGATTTGCATTTTACAGAAATCACTGCTATCAAAAATCATAGTAGTCGCAGGCCGCATAGTAGTCGCAGGCCGCGAACGACACGTGTAACGATAAAAATATCGTCGTTCCGTTTTTCTCCGCTCCTCTCTCATTTCCCTCGTTATTCTCTCTTCCGAGTCAAAAGCAGGCACAAGAAAAGAGAGACCGAAATGGGCCAAATTACACACTATGACGGCGAGTAAAACAACACAGCAAAGTAGAATGAACAGAAGAGGAAAAGGAACACAAAAGAGGCGAGACTTGACAGATTGGAGACACAAAAGTAAAAGGAAATGGAAAATTTATGAGGACTAAGAACGGGATGAATGGACTTCTCAGTAGAGTGTTCCGTTAGAAGTACACAGCTGGTTGCACTTTTTTCAGACCTTATTTTAGGATTTGCACGTTTCAGAAAAGTGAATAGGTAAGAAAAGAGAGTAGATGGTAAGGTGAAAAGACAAAGTCGTCCCTATAACTTTTCGGTTTCTCAATATTTTTTTGCGATTATAAATATCCTGTCCAGAATATCTCAACAATTCTGGAAGGAGGAGAGGAAGCAATGGAATAAAAACAGAGAACAATAATATCAGACAGGGCAATTAAAGTTGCACCCAATATTTGTCGCCTATTTCATGCGTTCTACGCAAATATTGACGTGGCGTCGTCCACTTTGAAGTATAATAAGGAATTAGTTATATTCGAGGGTGTCTAATAGAGGTTTACGATGGTTTTCATCTAATCTTGTTTCTTTGTAGAGTGCGAAATGTGAGACGATGATCTCTTTATTTCGCACATTCTCTCATCGACAGACCGGTAAAGCGAGTGTATGAAATGAGGAGACAGTGGTCTCTCTTTCCTCACTCTGTTTCCTTGGAAGGAAGTGCCTTCCACTTTAGAGACACAAAAAATATAAATTATCCAGTCGGATTCGCCCGGAGAGCAGACATCTCACGAGCACGGGGGCTCAAACGCAAAGATCATCAACACGAGAATTGAACAGAGGATGGTCACAAAGGAAATGCTCGAATTCGACATTGATACTTACTACTTATACTTATACTTTATCACCAACGCATTCGCGGGCAGGGATTAAGGCATAAGGATCGGTAGGTTGGTCTTTGGCTCGGGCGAGCTTTTTCGGTGGTTGATTGTGGCAGTTCCGTGTTACAATCTGATTTTGGAGGGAATGGATGCAAGGGAGGGTGTTTTATGTAACTTATTCCGGGATTGGTATCTGGGTGAGGATATTACGGGGAAAGGAGTGGTAGAATTTTACTGGCACGAATGGAATGAGAGACTGACAGCGCAAATGGTAAAGAAAGGCGCAAACTATGAGAAGGACGCAGATTTCGAGAAAGAGGAGCAATGTCATACATGTTGGCGGAGTCAAGCTGTGCATAATTATTAATGGAGTCATATACTACGAAACTATACTGTAATACTGTAGTAAGTGCAGTTGATTCTCGTGACCGCTTTTTAGCCGCCTTTGAGCCCCCGGTGGATGACAAGCTCTAATTTCGAATTCTGTCGGTATTTCGGGGGCGGGAGAGGAACAACGAAAGAGTTGGGTCGAAATCTAAAGGAAAGAGAGACTTCCGAGTTCGGCGAAGTCTCTATCTAGTTTGAATCCGACGTGGGTTGGGATTAATAAATTACCGATCGACAAAAGTTTTTTTATAGAGAGAGAGAGAATAGGCTGAAGGTGCAATAGAATGGAAGTGCGCGGGGGTGAAAAAGGAAGAGGGATATCGGAAGTTATGGATGAAAAAGAGAGAGAGAGAGAGAGAGAGAGAGAGATAGATAGAGAGAGAGAGAGAGAGAGAGAGGTGAAAAGATTGGAGAGAGCAGAAGACGTGCATATATTATGCACCAATTATTTGAAGCGATTTGAGTGAAATGAGTTGTATAGTGCAAGTTGCCCTTTATGTCTAGAGAAAAAAATGCATCTTGGAAGATTCAAATATATTTAAAATATTGGGAATCGAAATGGAGTCTTGAAACTCTTGCGAGTGACTCGTGAGGCCTGGCTCAAGTACTAATCCTCCTCTGGGGGACTCAACTAGTATGGGGTGTCAAGTTATAAGAGAGAGAGAGAGAGAGAGAGAGAGAGAGACCGTTTGATGACCCCTCGATGCCGCAGTGCATCTCAATAACATATAATGAAGCGAGGGAGGGAGGAGAGAGACACTTCAGGGGAGAATCGCCGATTGACTCTAAACTAAGAGGAACACTTTGAGGAATGAGAGAGTGCAGAGTAAACTATTCCGAAACAAAGCATTCCAAAGGCCGGCAAACCTTTAAGAAAGGGATTTGGAGTGAGAGAGCGTGTGAAATCGAGAGGAGCTCTCTCACTTTTACACACTATCTGATTCTGACCCCTTTCTGCAACGTTGGAATAATGTATAAAAGGAAACAGCTCTGGCTCAGAAATGCTAGTGGAATCCAAGTCACTTTCCTAGTAGGATTCCATGATAGAATCCTATGTGTTTAATACAGATAATATGTAATTGAATATTTCGATATGGTGTCGTAGTGAAAATGGTAACTTACTTTTTACTGGGTAAAGTATCCTTGTGGTGGTCTCTTCGTAGAAAACTGGCGGACCTTCAATGGGAAGTGTCAGTAGGACGAATTCGGTCGAAACTTCCTAGTAAGATTCCATGGTAGAATTCTACTAGGAAAATGACTAGGATTCCAATAGGATTTCTAAACCAGAGAGTCTGGTTCAGAAACTTCTTTGAAGCAGACAGAAAAAGTCGTAGGAAAAGTGAGTTTTCCATGAGATAATGATAAAATAATATAATATGAATAGCTAATTATTATAGACAAAATGATGAAGAAGTGAGTTTTCCGTTGAGAAATTGATAGAATAATAGCATTTTCAATGAAATTGGAGAGAAAGTATATTCTTGATAAAATGAAAGGTGAGATTTCCTTTGAGAAAATGGTGGCGTTGATTTGTTGGAGTGTGAGAAAGAAACAAGTGAGATGAAGAGGAAGAGAACGTGTTCCCATATCACCCCAATTGAATTGAGTGCATAAAAACATGAAGGTATTGATGATATAGTTCCATATCACATCTAGGATTTTTGAAATAATTATATGACAATAAATTGGGATGGAATAACATGATCCCATATCACCCACTGATTTGAGGGCGAGACAAAAACAAGATAATGTTATGAAAGATTTGAGTTTATAAAATTTTATCAATCACTCTCTTCTCCCAATATTTAGATCAGAAAAAGAAGTTATTCATGATATGGTTTCACATAACATTTCAGATTTTTTTCAAATAAATTGTGAAGTAATAAAGTGTTCCTGACCCTGACCCACCCTGAGTGGCGAGACAAAAAAGGATGTTTTTTTATATGAGAGGAGAGTTACTGATGACATCTTTCCATATATGATAAAGGATTTTAACATTTTTCAGCTGATTAGAGTGAAAAACAAGTTATAAATGATATCTTTTCGCACTTGATATAGGATTTTAAATATTTTTCGACCAATTAGAGTGAGAAGAAGGAGGTATCGACGGAATCTTTCAATACACGATAAAAGAACTATTACTTTGAAGATTTCTTTCTACCTATCAATTGTGAGGAAGTGATGTCGAGTAATTATTGATTACAGATCCTTTTGCAGATACACCACAAACGTGAAAACATAACACTAATTACATATTTTCGTATGGTATCACGGCGTTCATTTCAAGATTGAATGCGTGGTGATTCATTTACATGCCGCAATTTGTATGGATCGCAAAAATTCGTCATCAAATATAAATACAGTAACAAATGCAGTAAAAAGGCCAACTTACTTTTTCTCGTTACAGTATCCAAGTACTGTAGTTCTCTTCTCGGAAACTGGGGGATCTTCAAATAGGAAGTGTATAGTCAGTAGGAGGAGGGGAATTCGGTCGAAACTGGTGATGCGCACTAGGACTTATGGCGGAATTAGCGTGCCTTCTTCCTCTAAAAACGGACGAAGGATCAGTGGGAGAAGACAAAGCACTCCATCAAAGGTAGAGAGAGAGGGAGAGAGAGAGAGAGATCATACTTCATTGTTTTCTTGCCAACTACTGCAAAAAGGTCGTTTCGGGGGCCGCAAAAAGTGCGGAGAGTTTTTCAGCCAATCGGGAGAGTTATGAGGCGTTCAGACGATTGAAAAGAGGAGAATAAAAAGAAGGGATAGAGAGAGAGACAAGGAAGAAGTAGAGGATTAGAGAAGAGAGAGAGATCAGACTGTCATTGAAAACGGACCAAAAAGAGGACTGATTTAGACGAATGAGAGCGTTTTTACGGGGAGAAAAATCACTGGACATGTACGCATTTGTCTTGCTTAGGCTGAGACGCAATCGAATGCCGGCTTGGAATACAAATGAATGAGATGGAATACAATTGAGAGAGAGGGAGAGAGAGAGAAGTGATAGTGGGTACGGTTAAATGGAATCACAATGCATTCAATCTGATTCAATCTTTCAGTAGACACAGTGGCTACAGTGCTTCTCGAACTAGGAAGGGATATCCACTGTGTAGACACGATAGCCCCAGTGTGGGGATGCACTAGGATAAAATAGCCAACGATGCTCGTGTTAGGCACGCCGAGGAAAGGGTCCTCAAATGGAGTCATGCAAGAGGGTGCAAGAGAGCAAAAACAATTACGCCCAATCTTTTTCTGGCGCCGGAACTTTCGTTGAGGTGACGTTCGATGAAGGAATCAGGAAAACACTGGAGTATCTGCATACTAAATTAAAAAAGTAAAGGTGAACCGAGGAATTTTAAGTCGATAAGCGTCTTCTCTGCGGGGCTGATCGGTAATGCTGGTTTGCTGACGAGGACTACTTTCTCAATGCTGTCCAGGATTCTTACGCAATCAAACTAACAAAAAAAAAATAGAAATATAATTATTTAAAAGATATTTTTCCCGAATTTTTATCAGTGGAGCGGTGCTCTTTGATAGCTGTTGACGCGCGTTTATGGCTTTTACTGTCAATTTTTCCCGCTTTCTCTCTCTCTCTCTTTCTCTCTCTCTCTCTCTCTCTCTCTCTCTCTCTTTCTCTCTCTCTCTCTCTCTCTCTCTCTCTCTTTCTCTCTTCCGATTGTCTGATTCTTTTCTACCTTCAATGTTTCCTTCACGCCTTATCATTATGACAGTTCAGACTGAATGAGTCGATTCCATTTTTTTTTTCACTTTCTCTTATGAGATGTTAACAAATCACGAAAAAGATCAATGAAGTTATTATTTCTTGTTAAAAATTCCGTCCGGAAGGCATAATATTTATAACTCCCGCATTTGTTTTCTCTTTTTTATCGATTATCATATTTTTCTCAATCTCTTGGTCGTGGTATCTGATCCTTTCTTTTAAATTTTTTGTCCAATTCTAGAATGGATGCTTCAAAGCGACGTCTCCTGTGGCGGATGAGCTCGGAGAAATCGTATCCGTAAGTTTAAAAAAAAATTCATTTTCTAAATATTTAAAAATATTTAAGGCATCACAGAAAGCGAAATTTAGTCAATCTTGAGACGAGGCGCGCAAAATTCCACAAATACCGCACATCCCTCCAATAAAAGTGCACTCAACTCGTTCCAATTTGGCTGTGTGATCGTCAGCTCACCAATCTCTTTTCTCCCAATCTCTCTCTCTCTCTCTCTCTCTCTCTCTCTCTCTCTCCCTTGCCAGTTCATTTCTCTCCCCCAATTCGCGCGCAGTTTATCCAATCTACCGCTCATCATGCAGGGTGTCACGGATTTCAATCAAAGTTTTGGGTGAGATCTATGGTTTTTCGTTCGTTTTCCCCCCACTCGACGAATCCTTTCACAATTCTCAAACACGATCGTCCCCTCTCACCATTTTAGGCAACAAGTCAAACAAACCCTTTCATGTTTCATCGTCGGAAAGAGTAACTTGTGGTCTATCCGATAATCCATAGAGGAGGAGGGGCTTATACTGTTGAAATGGAGGGAGGAAGAGAGAGAGAGAATTGCCAAGTTGATTTGACTTTCCGACATGATACCTTGTAGTAACTCGACGTCTTGTCTCGTGAGAAACAATGCGGAGGCGATCGCAGTAGCGAATGCCGTAGTCCCACCGAGGTTTGCTATTTTATTTTTAAAAATAATTTTTATTCATTTCCCGAATCAGTAACTTGTGATTGTGACACGAGCAATGACTGATTCCAAATGAAAAAAAGCTCGATCCCGAGCCGAAGAATCCACCATCATGTTAGAATAGAATCTATCACTCAAATCACCAACGGCGATTAAAGTATTAAGTATATTTATTACATGTATTTACTTTAACCATAGATCACGCTCGTGATATCTAATTGCTGCACCCGCTCGATTGGCTAACGATAGGGACGAGTTTTCGATCGTTTTTGCGCGTTTCGATCGATCAATTGGTGATGGTACATTTTGGAAGTGCCGTTTAGGAACACGAAAATATAAAAAGTTTCTAAATGTTCTGAAGCGTGTTCCAAACAATTCCGGGGTAAAATATGTTGAGGGGTCCTAAAAGGCAGTTTGAATACTTCGTATCACCCGATCAATTCACAGATACTTCACTCAATGGTTGCGATGAACAATAAAGTAGGGAATTGTGAGTGAATGTCCTTGATTTGATAAGAGGCCAGACGGTAAGGAAAGTTACATCACTGGGGTAATTCAATCCAAAGTACAAGCCTTGAAAGTTAAATTAATTTTCGTTGCCCTTTCTAAATTCGTGTTTGTGCGAATTTGTTTTCACTAAATATATTTCGTCTGTATTTCGTCCAATCAAGTCGATTGGTATCCCTAAAGTAGCATCTACCTTCAACGGTTGGAAAGATATTCACGATTTTATGATTCCGCAGAATCTGCAGAATCCGCAGAATCCGCAAAATAGTTTTATTATCTTCATATCACAAACTGCAAATGGAAATGCTTCGAATCACTTTCACAATAGCCACGAACACATACAAGTGTTTGATCAAAGAGGGCTAACCACAAAGTTATTGTAAATTTTACGACTTTGCCTGTCCCACCCCAATTTCCTACCATATTCTGTCGCAGATGGCTTATCGGCTTGACCCATCTAGCGTAATCGCTAGGCATGAAAACTCTTCATTTCAGACATTATTTCATTTCATTATTAGTTCTTATTTCAGACATTCGTCTACCGAAGGACGCTTCTCAATTCTCGATTCGCACGCGAAATCATCGGATTCTGAATCCGACTTCGATTCGAATCAACCCCCGATCACATGTATGTTCACTTCTCTATTCGCTACTCATGAATTCCTGATCTTGTTCATGGAAACATTCAGCAGAGCGATCCCGATTACAAGAGCAGCATGATTAGGCACAATGTGTACGTCAGGAACTAGACCAGGAACACGGAATTCTTGAGATCCACAAAAAACTACACAAACTTCGCACATCAGAATGCAGGGTTATAAACACTAATGCTAGAGAGCGTGCGAAAACGAGAGAGCTACCCTCTCGTTCTAGAACGCACTCTCGAAAATAGTGTTTAACCCTTGATTTTGACATAGCTAAACATTAACTTTCTAGTGTTTTCTTCTTTGTGTTTTTTTCCACCACGATCCGTCCCCCCAAAACAGTGGTAATTAGAGTCGGTCCTCTCAATTCGCTCCTTTCTTTTTTTTCTAATTCCCTCGTTGTTTTCTCTCAGTTCTTATCCAAATTGTCGTTGTTTTCTGTCTTTCTATCAGAAATCTAACAATCTTCTCATTTTTGGCTTCTCTTTCTTTTGGTTATTCATTCCAATTGGCCATTCACAGTATCGTTTTACCCGAGACGAGATGCCAAGTTTCCAGCCGATTTTTAATTTAGTATGTGAATAGAGAGGGTCGCTTTTATTGGCCCTCTCCTCTTCTCCCCACGGACTTTACTCTTCTTCTTCCATATACATCCTCTCGAAAACAACCCGCACATCTCTGTGTACGTTTTGCCTCAATTTTTATGAATACGCCCATTCCCGTCCCAGATATGTCCAAATCCGGTAGTAACTGTCCATGTATCTTCCATGTAAAAATTATTTCGTTTGAAATCGAAATACTTAGATTTTCCTCTTTAAATTTCTGTGAATACCCCATTCCCGTCCCCCAATATTGTAGGCACATCCAAATCCGGTAGTAACTGTCAATACATTTCATAACAAACTTGCTCTAGAACCACGAATAGCTGGACTAGGAGCGTTTTGTGGAAGGACTGTTGAACTATCGATCGGACTAATACTAGGACTAGTAGACAATCCGAAAGGTAGGCTAATTCATAAATTATTCCCTTTCGTCTCAAACTTGAAAGTTGAAATGCTTAAATCCTCCTCTCTAAACACACGCATCCATCCATCACTTCTTTTTTGCCCCCAAAGCTCCGAAAGTTTTCTCAAGGCGGCTCCTTCCCCTCCATCATTTGTTCTCAAAGCTTAGAATACGCGTCGATACAAACCTAGAAAAAACCTTTCATAATAACATTTAAATTTGAATCTTGAATATTTATTTCGCATCGGGCGATTTGGGGAGGGGATATGGTTTTCTTGACGTTATAGTAGATTCTCCGGTTCTTGATCAAGCACTTATGGTGGTTTCGTTGCATTCAGTCATCTTCTTCTTTCCCACGATCTTTCTTAAAAGATGGTAGTCGTTCTCAATTGTGCTCTATGTCATTACTGTTTGCTTACCAGTTCGCCCACAATTTCGCTTAGAATTGTTCCGAATCTCTCTCATCGAGACGCCAGTAGCCCTCAGACGAGAGAATGTGTAAAGAGAGAGAGAGACAGAGAGAGAGAGAGAGAGAGAGAGAGAGAGAGAGGCTCCTGTCTATCACCCATCACGCTGGTTATCCTCAGTGCATTCAATCACTCGTTTTCTACTGTTTACTCAATCCTTCTCAAGTTCTCTCCTCCTCACGTGTACTTCTCCCTCCTTCAACTCTGATCAGTTCATGGATCACCCAATCTCTCTCTCTCTCATCAACAACCCGCTCATCTCTCCATTTATCACGGGACACTTCCGTTCAATCGAGTCTCTCTCTCCCTTCCTCTCCTCACGAGTGTTCGCATTTCCTTTCTTCAACTGACTCAAAACAGTGCCAAACTCTTCTCTTATTTTCCTTGTTTTCAAAAGAATCCTTATTTTCTTAGGTTTTCTCCATCCTTTTTTGTCTTTTTCCAAAAGAACAATAACAGGTAGCCTCCCAAGCCGGTTCTCTTTTGCTCGGCGTGTAACATTTTAAAACTGGTCTGTCTAGAACGTGTTTTCAAAAATATGTTGACCATTTAGGGTTTTTAGACGATTCCATGCCGTCCTGTGTAGCAGTTCGAAAAATACCAGTTATCAATGATTGAAAATATTTTGGGATTGCCATTCCTCGATTGGAATTTTGTATGCTGTTTGACTGATACTGGAGTGCGCAAATAGAAACGAAAACAGTGCAAAGAGAACAAATAAAAACGTAAATTTCACGCAACCCCTGATTTTAAAACCTAAAATTTCCACGTATAGTGTTTATTGCCTCCGCTGGAAAAATATTTATTTATGCGTTTACTAACTTTTACCGTTCTCCCTGCTAGGAAACCGTTCACTCGATTTGGTTTTCTTTGTGTCTCTTGTTTTCTTGATATTGTAGTGTGCCGCAAACAAGAGAAAATACACACACAAAAACAAAAGCGACCCCAGATTTTAACACTTTCAATTCCCACTATTTACATAGCATTTATTGCCTTCCCCGTCCTTCCTTCCCCCCTTCGCTCCATCTTCAGACAATTGTCAATATTTTCGCGGCCGGTCTTCAAAAGTACAAAGTACTGCCATTGGCTAACGTTATTTTTCGTTGTCTCCTAATGGCAAATTGTCCGATTCTCAACGATAATATGCAATTATCGGACTGTGTTTTCGTTTCTTTTTCGTCTCTCATCTCATTTTCATCCTTCCTCTCCTTCTCTGTTCATCCCTTTCCTCGATCTCTGTTCCTCTTCTTCCCTCATTTCCCCTCTCTTCCTTTCACATGGCCACCCTACAGAAAGGGCGCGAGAGAGTGTGTCAAATTAAGACAATTTTGCGTACTCACAAAGAGAAAAAATCTAGGAGTTTGACTGCACGAAAATGAGAACCTCGGCCTACTACTTTCGCACATTCTTTAAAAACTTAAAGTTTCAAACTCTCCGTCTCGACAGATTAGTCTTGTTTTCTTTGAGTGTGCTCTCTCGCCCTGACCCTGTCTGTTAGTGTGCACACATGTGGTTTTCTTCCGCTCTTCCATCTCTTGTTTCTCCCCTCTGAAACTCGACTTCACAACAAGAGAAAGCGATCGCCACCTATTTATCACCTCCTCAAAGTGTCCGACACTTGCGTCATTTCTCTAGTCCAGCTTGAATTCAACCGATCACGTCAATAATCAGTCTGAGAAAAATTTTCTATTGTCCCATTTTTCATAATTGTCTTTTCGTGTATCATTAAGGAACCCTAGTCCTGATGCTAGTGATTTTTTTGTGAATTTTCCAAGACCCTTTTTTCCAGTTTCCCGTCGTGTAATCGCTCCAAACTTCTCGAAATCGGTCGATTTCTCAGCGGGAACGACCAATCTTCCCATGTCAACCAGCGTTTCTCGATTCAGAGTGAGCTATTATTTTATTTTTGTTTATTTATTTGCTAAGAAATGGTCAAGAATAGAATGTTGGGGATAGGAAGAATGTGTTCAACAGTGTATTTTTCGTGTGTCAATATCATCTCTCCGTCTATTTTCCATTTGGGAGCAGTGAATGCACACGAAAACATCTGCAATCGCGACAGGGAACAACAACAATAAAAACAAAGAAAGGGAATGGAATCTAATTGGGAACTGATGTCGATGAGAGGGGTGCAACACTTCAACATCATCTACTTTTTACACTCAAAGGAAAAGTTACATCTCCTTCGTATGTCTACATAAGGTTTTTCACTTCTCATGGCCCCTTATTATATATTTTTTCTGTGTGCACAAGATAATAATTATCTTTAAAAAAAGAATACTATAGCTGGGGAGGCTCCACCTGTCTCCACTTATTAATGTGTTCTAGAGAAAATCGATAACAGGTAATTACCGTAATCAGTGGAGAAAAAATCGATATGATTTCCTTGCAGATCGTTCCCCTTGAGAGTCGCTACAAACGAGGTCGATGGACGTGTTATGATTACTATGAGAAAACGCATTTGGCCAAGAATGCAAAACTGTCTTTGCCAGCGACGAAGAACAAGAGCTTCGATATTAACAGTGAGTGACGCAAATTTCAAGTGTTGAAAATTCAAATTTGAATTCCCGCAATTAATTGCGCCTTGAAAAACTCTTTTTTTCCTGGGAGTGTACAACTGGAGCTGAGACTGCAGCAGTTAAAAGTTGAACTTTTGATTTCTTTGTGTGAGGGATGCCATTTCTGTTCTCTCATCATTCAATCACTCATGAATCCTCTGGGGGTTATCAGTTGATGACGCATTTTGGAAGAGAGAAAAACAGCAAAAAGGACGATTTAGAAGAACATAAAGCACAACAATAATTAGTACATTTTCAAGAGAAATAACATTAAATAATTATAAAATGAAAATAAATAAATAAATAAATAAAAATAGAAAGAGTGCTTGTTGCAGATCTCTCGGTCCGTTCTCTCAACGAGGTAACAACTGGCCCTAAAACCGCTCCACCTAATCAGCCTTTGCATGTCAGGCTGATCTCTTTCCCTTCTGTTCAACACTCACTTTATCCTAGAGTTTGAAATTCAGGGAAATAATTGATTGGATAATATCTCTTCATTTCGCACACTCTCTCACCAATCAGTCTAGAGAATGTGCGACATGAAGAGTGCTAATCCAATTATTTACCCGAATTTCAAACTCTACTTTATCCACAGTTTGCAAGATTGATTTCCACCCTTTTTCTGCACTCACAACCATTTTGTTGCTTATCCTTTTTCAGTTGCACCTTTTCCTCCTGAGTGAAGTGTCTACTGATCAGTTTGTTTTCTGCTTTTTATTTATTTTTGAAAATATGCAAATTAATATAAATAATAGGTTCGATTCGCATTCGATCTATCGTCTGACGATGAGGCCGAAAATGAGTTGAAGAGAGGACCTCCACCGAGGAAAGATAAGGTGATCGACTAAAACAATATGTCAAAAAAGTCACCCGAGATGAAGTGACTATTCACTGGTAGCCCATTCCAATTAACAGAAAAAGGATTTTTGTTCCAATTTTTTGTATACCATTTATGTTTTCGCCGAAAACAAATTATCAATTGCAGCCATCTCCTCCAGCGCCTTCTGCAGCAGTGCTGCAGCAGCATACTGCAGCCACTGCTGCTGCAGCTGCTGCAGTTCCGAAGGTGCAGCCAGTGACAATTCTCACTCCTCCCTCGACTCTTCCTTCTCTCAATGCTCAAGAGATTCGAACAGACGACACGCGGATCATTTCTGCTGTCAAGGCTGTCGATTTGGGTCAGAATTACACTTTTCTTCATCTTTAAAAAAGAAAATGCATGGTTCAACCAAAAGACCTAACTCTCTTTGTTGGAGTAAACTCTCACTGAGTTTCGTTTTACAATCAGCCAGAGTAAATCCATTGTAAAGTCAAAGTCGTCTAAGAGCAGGAAGATCTCTATTTTACTCGACAACAACTATTGGTGACTAAACGAGTCTCCTTTCAGGTAAAAGTCTATGCAATGGTCGTCTCACTCCTACAGAAATGCTCCAATCGGGATTGGAGACTACTCTCAACACTTGCAGTGAAGCCATTGGAGCACTCGTGGAGAAGAAAGTGGAGAAGAAGAAAAGGTGAGGATGATTTAGACAAAATAGAAAGGAATATATTTATACCATGGGAAATTATGGGTAAATGGAGAGTGAGGTGAAAATTTGAAGGAAAGGCGCCTTCTGCCATCCCATGGTAGGGGAGGGAAGGGATACACGTGCAGTATCTACGGAAAGTGAACCCTAGCTTGACAGTGTGTCTGACTAATGGCTAAATAATAATAATGTTTATCATGCAATTTACATAGAAAATTGTAATATAAATTTGAGACGAAGTGAAAGTAACGGCATACATGTCACATATAGTGACAAAGAAGTATATATATTTGATAGTCCCGCGAAGGGTGTGACGGTAAGTGGAACAATTAGTGTCACTGGTCTAGACGAGATCGCTCCTTCAAAATACTCTCCCGCCAGCAATAAAAACCATTTCATTCTCATTGTCAGAAAGTAGTCTCCTAAAGTACCAGTCCCACTAAGTCCCACTAAGACTAAGACTAAGACGCTAAGTACACCATAAAAAGGAACAATCAAGTTTACTGCTCTGTCTCACAACGAAAATGAACCACATCGAGTATAGTGCAACGAATTGACTTACAAAAATAACTGCATACAATTGGCCAACTGTATAAACACCTTTGCTTATTCTTGGACAGCGCTGAAGTAGTCCGCTAGTTTTAGAGTTTGAATTGTAATGGATTCTGGGAGACTGGCGAGATACAACTGAGTGTTATTCTCAGTTGCACAACAGGTGAAAACAGGAGTTTGAAATTCGAGTAATTAATTAGATTGGATTTCTTCAATCCACATACTCTCTCACCAATCAGCCGGTGAAGTGAGTGTACAAAATGAAGAAGTCCAATTATTTACCCGGCGAAAAAAATTCCAGGCGAAAACATTGCACTTTCGGGGTCTACTAGTGGTTGTTTGGTCTTCATCCGCAGTAACTTCTCCCACTTCTTCTCCTCCTCTTCATTCCACATGCCTGCCAACCGGCAGAAAGTGGTGTGGAGTGAGAGAGCGTGTAAAATCGAGAGGGGCTCCCTCACTTTCGCACACTCTCTCGGCGTAACCCCTCCCTGTATGTTTGGAATCCTGGGGGTTTGGTCTTCATCCTCCGTAACTTCTTCTTCTCCTCTTCATTCTTCTCCTTTCCTTCACTTCGTCCTAAGCTCTCTCATCAGTCTCTTCTCTCTCCCTCCATTTCATGATTACCCACCACTCCACTCTTTTTTTCTCGATTTCCTCCTTCCTTCAAATTTTCCTCCCTCCTTTTCTTTGTCTCTCTTTCCACACTTTTCCTTCCTCCTTTTTTCCTTCTGAACACACACCAAATGGTGCCAGAAAAAAGAATGAAAACCGGATATCCTCTTTCATCCCATGTTATACCATATCTCTGGTGCTCATTTCCAGCCAGGATCCCTGTGAAAATGGGAAGATTCGCCTGGATTCAGACAGCGTCCAGCAAGGAAAAAATACCAGAAATGTACTAGACATGGATAGATTCGAAAAGAACCATTCTTGTGATATTAATATCAATGAATAGCTGAGAATGAGTCTCTTCTGCGACATAGAAAGGAAATTCATGAACGCGCTTCTCATTAGCGATGGATGAAAACTACGTTCATATTCTGCAATTTCCCCTCTCTTTCATCAGCTGTCGAATTTACGACAATTGTTCGAGGAGAGGCGAAAGAGTGCGAGAAAGCACGCGGTAAACAGGAGAGTGCAGAGAAAGAGAGAGATAGGGAAGAGAGAGAGAGAGAGAGAGAGAGAGAGAGAGAGAGAATGTTTAGAGTGAGCAGGGGGGGGGGGAGAAAAAACAAACGAAACGTTGACAGCATCGCAGTTGGGGCGCGCCCCTCCCCTCCCTTCCACACTCGATCCTCCCCTCTCTCTCAGTCCACCACTGTCCCCTCCACGATCACGACTGCGTCACCACACCTCAACCGCGCCAGTCATCACCATAGCACAGATCGCGACGCATTCGGCCCTGCCGGCGCCCGTGCCGGCATCGGCCACAACCGCTGACGCGGATGCGGTGCAGACGGGCACGCGGCCCGCGAGCTGCGCCAGCCTAGCGAGCATCGACTTCGCCACTCCCCCGAATACGCCCACGACAGCATCTTTCGCTCCCATATTTGAAAATGAAAACACGCCAAGTGCGCCAGCACCGAGAATCAAACCACCGCTGATCGTCGTTTGCGAGTGGGATGAGGGCAAGGAACGCATGATCGTCACCTCCGCCAACAACACCGGAAAGGAGCTAAGGACGATCTTTGGCGAGCAGCGACGGGCGCAGAGGAGGTGAGGAGTTTTTGTGGGTAGTGTAGATGGATACTCTGGGTTACTGTAATCAATCGATATCTGACATTCCTCGTGGGAGATAATTGTGACAGGCTGGAACGAGCTGCCGTCAGTCATGTGTTGTGTTGAGTGTAACGTGCTCCTGCTGATCAGCAATAACTTCTGCTCCCTTCTCTCTCTCTCTCTCTCTCTCTCTCTCTCTCTCTCTACTTTACTCTCTCCGCTAGAACTATGAACCTTTCTCCCCTGCTGATTCTGATGACTCTCCCTCTCTCTCTTTCTCCACACGGAGTAACTCAATCAACACGTCGAGTTAGTCAACGTTGCTAATAGACAAAGAAACTCCATTGGATTGAATTAGGAAAAGATGACACTCGAACAAGGACTGTACCTTTTTCATGGCATTCTGGCGAGTCTATGCAAGTTGAGGCAGAGATTATCTCACCGCGAATTTGATTTTGGAACGTTTCCCAGAATGTTGTGTTTTAACTATCAAAATACTGGTAGTTGTTCATGACAGTAATGTATTACTAGCAATATATCTTACTACTTCTCACAAAGAAAACACTAGAATGTTTAGCTATGTCACAATTTAGGGTTCAGGGCTCACTAACATTAGTGATATCTCTTTGTGAATACCATTTCAATGGAGGATATATTCCAGAACGGGCGATATTGTGAATGAATGAATCTGTCTCTCTGTCATTACCAGACGGTTCTCTTCCTTCTGTTTACTCTGAGAGTGAAAGAGGGGGGAAACGAGGCGTCCCTAGGGGCAAATAAGAGGAGAAATCAAACCATGATTAGAGTATAGAAAAGTGGAAGATTTGAGAAAATCACCACTCAAACTATGATAAGAACACAAAAAAGTGGACAACTATGTGAAAATCAGCGCTCAAACTGTGATTAGAAAAAAGAAAAGCGAAAAAAATCTGAGAAAATTATTGAGTAATTACTGGGTGAGAGGAGAACTTTGAAGAGGCCAAAACAAAGATCAACGGCGTCTTTCTATTGAGATTGTATCGTAGTTTTGTGAGGGAAATAACAAAGCTGAAATGTGGCCCAATTTTCAAAAGTTTGGGGAATAATATCTATGTCAGAACAAAAGTAAAAAAAATAAAGATGGTATCAATGGGGCCTCAAGACTAGAGCGAATACCAAGGCATCATCCGGTGTAGGCCATGTTTTTCCTCAATTATTCTGGTATTCATTTCCTTCCTGGATCCCCGGTATTCTTCCAGTCTAGAATCGGGCATTGCATTCAACAAGAAAAATATTGATTTTTAAACAAAACACTGGCAATCTTTGTAATAATACGCGTGAAGTTTGTGCAGCGACGCGAAAACTCGATATGAATGGTTCGATTTTCATCGAAGGTGTCGATGGTTGATCTCTGATCTGGCCTCTTGCTCTTTTCCATCTTTGAACGTCTCATTACATCACATAAGATCGGTCAGACACTGAGAGAGAGTGTGTGAAATGGAGAGAGCCAGACAAGAGGTACGGCAAAGATCTTCCTTATCACCTCAGTCGATTTGTTTGCTTCTCTTTAATGATCGTCCTATCACAATTTCTCATCATTTTCACGCCGTTTCGCCGTTTTATCGCCGTGATTTCTTTCCTATCACTAAATCGTTCGATTGATACTCTAATCTTTAATCTTTAATCTTTAATCTTTATTCTCCAAGGGGCGATTTTGGGAGGGATTTGGATTTATCTTGACGTTATGATGGATTCTTCGGCTCTGGATCGAGCACTTTTTGTGGTGGCAGAATCAGGCAGTTTTCGTGTCACAATCACAACTTACGGATTCGCGAGGTGGTCATGACTAATTTTGGGGTCTTTCGAAGACCTACGGAGAAGGGGATTTTGGGGGCAGTTACTAGGCGGGAGGGGAGGTTATTCCAGAACGTTATGGATCGACTTGCACAAGTGGAAATAGAGCCTGTTCTGTAAGGAATCGAGATGCGTAAGCCATGAGAAAATCTGAGAGAACGTGCTAAAGGAGCAAGCGTGTATAGATTGGTGGCGTCCACCAGCGCGTGTCTATGGATGGAATCATGCAAGAACTGTAGGTCACGCAGAGCCCTGCGATACTCAAGGGTCTCTATTTCGAATAATTTGAGGCGGTTGGGATAGGAAAGTGGAGGGTGTTGACTACGCTTGAGAACTCTTCTAGTGAACTCTCGCTGTACATTCTCTAATCGATTAACTAGGCCGATTGCGGTAGGATTCCAGATTACGGTACTTGACTCGAGGAGTGGCCGGATGTAAATCTTATAGGCCTTAATAAGGGTATTAGTGGAGTTTGTGTGAAATGATCTTAACATTAGATTACACATGGACCGCGTCTTACGCGTTATTTGGGTAATATGATATCCGAAGTTCAGTCCTTTGGAGAAGTGAACTCCTAAATCTCTAACATTATTAGAGGATGCGATAGCGAGGTCATTCAACATATAATTTGATCTATTCTTTAGGCGGCCTAAATGGAGAACGGCACATTTAGGTGTACTCAGTGTCATGTTCCACTGAGAGGTCCAGTCGGCAATATTATTTATTGCTGATTGTAGGTCATCGCTACGGTCAGGAACAGTTGTGTAAATTTTTAGATCATCGGCAAAGATGTTGTATTCAACACTTTTAGGAATACATTTGCCCAGGTCATTAATGAATAATATGAAGAGCAGCGGGCCAATTGCGGAACCCTGAGGGACCCCAGATTTAATTGGAGAGGGCGGAGCTAAATCAGTTCATAGATGCTATTGGAACGGAACCACTCCTTCCAATCCATCAAAGCCATTTTCCTTTGAGACCCTACGATTTTACCCGCTTTCTCACTCCGTTCTAGACTTTTAAACATCGATGGAACTAGTTCTTCTCGCCACGTAGTCCTCATTTCTCGCACTTATCTCACGAAATTGATCGATTTATCTATTGTACAGCTAGATCGTTGCATTTCAAAGCCTACTCCTGATCCCTTTCTGGAGAGACGATGTGCCTCCTTGCATCAGCTGTTTTCTTTTTCATTCGTTTCTTCTCAATCAATGATAAGCGTCTCTCTCTCTCTCCCTCTCTCTCTCTCTCTCTCTCTCTCTCTCTCTCTCTCTCCCCGATCTCCTCCGATTTATCGTCGCCCACTGTGAGATCAACAATCAACGACACAATTGCTCCGGACAATCTTGCAATTTCTCATTGTTTTCCGTAGAGTTTGAAATTTGGGTAAACAATTGGATCAGATCTCTTCATTCCGCACTCTCTCAACACCGATTAGAATATGGTGAATGAAGAGACCTAATATAATTATTTACCCGAATTTCAAACTCTTGTTTTCCATCTCCATCAAATTTTCCCTTGGGGATCTTCGCTTCCATCTTTGATTCGTCCTTTCTTTGGTCTCCCAATGATCTTTTCCACTAAATTGTTTTTGAGAAAAGTATCAAGATCGTGTGCAGAAAACCCACTCAGTTTTATCATTTTCCCCTTCCTTTCTCGGTTCTTCGACCATTCTTTGGTGAGGTGGGACTTTTTTTTGGAACTGCTGTTCGGGAAATTTTTAAAATCCAGGGTTAATTAGAGATATATTTCAGAACGTTTGTAAATTTTTATGGTTCCTAAACGGCAGTTCGAAAACGCATATCTCGAGAATCTCATTTTCTTCCTTACTTTTCTTCGACCTTTCTTTGGCTGACGGGACATTTAAGAACTTGTGCAATATTTTTCCAGGACTATTTAGGGACACCTTTCTGAAAATTTAGGACTACCCATTGCTACCTCCCAGCTATACACAGTTCGTCTACAAGAAGCAAACCAAGTTTGAAACCCATAGAAGATTCAGAAAATTTGATATTTTCGGGTTCCTGAACGGTAGTTCCAAAAAGTCATATCATAAAAGAGTATCTCAAAAATTTCATTTTCTTCCTTCCTTCCACGGTTCTTCTCACATTCTTTGGACGTTTATGAACCTTTAAAATGTTTGTCCAGGATTACTTAGGGATATTTTTCTGAGCCTTTAAAACTTATATTTCCGGGTTTCAGAACGTCCCTTCACCTCTTTTTCTTTGGCAAATTCTGCTGTTGCCTTCCGAAGACCACCATTTCCATCCAATTGTCTCGTCAGTTGTGACAGAATCCCCTCATTACGTGGGACGACGACCATTCCTTCTTTATCCCCCATCTCTCTCTCTCTCTCTCTCTCTCTCTCTCTCTCTCTTCCTTCTCCTCCGGGGTCGTTCCGAAAACAAAACAGAAGAAGAAACCACATGAACAACAAGCAGCGTCCCTCCCTTTCTCTCTCTAGTTTGAACGTCCAGTTTGAAGACCTCGAGTTCCACACAATATTTTGACTCCAGTCATGTGGTCTTTTCTTCAGCTTTTCACATTTTCCTCAAGAACTCTCCTTTCCCTCAACACATTTTCAAGGAATTATTTGTGGATACGTTTTAGAACACTTAGAAGCTCACTTTTCGGTTTGCGATTCGTTTCAGATCACATAGAAGCTTATGTATATTTTTTTGTTTGTGATAAGTGTCAGAGCGTTGAGAAGCAAATATATTATCGGGTACGGAAACAGCAGTTCCAAGGCGTACCTTCCCCTCCTATTCTCTGTTTTCTCCGGGAAATCGCTGTGGTTGTAACTTTCAAAATTTCCATCTTTTGTATTGAGTGATAGCTGTGATCTCACTAATCTTCCCCCTATCAGTTCAATACTGCTCGTAAACATGCGCCTATCACCTTGAGAGGAGAACAAAATTGACTCATTTGGAGAGAGAGAGAGAGAGAGAGAGAGAACCAGTCGCTTGCCTGCTGCAGGGATATTCCTGCTACGTCACAAACGCGCCAGTTTAATTTTGACCTCGCCGGGGTTCAGCTCTCAAAATTTCTTTCCTTCCTTCCCACTATAAAAATCCCAGCCGTTTGTCTCAGAACTCCGCACACTTTGTTGTTTATCGCCTATTTGAATAGCCCCGAGGGGGGGGGAAGAATCCATGCCACACTCCAGATTATCTTTGGCGTCTCGCAATTTTGCTGTCTCCTCTCCCCAGATTGGGTGATGGTTCGTTTTAGAACTGCTATTTGGGAACTCAAAAATGTAAATGTTTCTAAACGTTCTGAAACGTATCCCAACTATACCCGTGAAAAATGTTGAGAGTTCCTAAGCTTGAGTTACAAAACGTCCTATCGCCATGCCCCCCTCAGAACGAAGCTACGACAACAAATGTCCCCCCTCTCTCCCATTCCTCCTCCTCTTCCATTTTTCTCACGGGGAATAAGCCTACAAAGACCACAGGTTGGAGAGCGACAATTTCAAAGTCTAAACTTCTCGCGCCCTTGCTCCTATTATACTTTGGAGTCGTCGCTGGACACCTTAGAGTCGTAGACTTATTTTCCCGTGAGTTCTCTTCTCTCCGACCGCTCATTAACTGCCCGATTCATCTCATTTTTCTTCTGATTCCCTACTGGAAACGACAGAAATTATCTACTACTCGATACAAGGGGGAGGAGAAAAATTCTCTCTCTCTCTCTCTCTCTCTCTCTCTCTCTCTCTCTCGAGTCTTATAGGGAAAGGGGGGATCGATAGGCTAGTCCCTCCTCTCGTTTCTCTCTCTCCTTTTCCGTGGTCTTCCATCAACTTCTCAGTCTCTTTTCACTCTGAAGATGCACTTTTCATCTTTCCGAATCCCGCTTTTCCGACTCCTCGTGACTTTCTGTCAGAATTTGACCAGGACTTCCCTTTTCTCTCTAAATTAGTACCTTCTCAGACTAAAGCATCCACTCTAATTTCATAAGCACTTAGCACATGGTAATCCATAAACTAAGTGCATAAACGATTGCTCGGTAAGAAAACAAACAACGATGGGAAATTGCTTGCTAATCAGTAATTCTTCGTCTCTCCCCACTCCATTCACACATTCTCTGAATTTTGACACCGTCTCTCCCTCAAGGTAGTAAAGAATTCCTTTCGTTTCCTCTACTGCAGAATCGACATTCGATCCTTCCCTCCTTCCCCCCAATCTATGGACATTGAAACCTCTAACCACTGTAAGTTAGCTATGCCTTGAGAACTTCTCTCTCTCTCTCTCACTCTCTCTCTCTCTCTCTCTCTCTCTCTCTGTTCTCGATGCTAACTAACTTGTTTGAGTGTGATATCACTGCCTCCGGCCACATTCCATTCATTGCAAAAGTTCTACTACGATGCCGCGCCCACACGCAAAGTTCCATTCTGCAGTATTAAGAACCACCCCAAGCGGGTACGTGTGACCTACCACCGCGCCCAGACCTCCCAAAGACAACTTGCAATTGGTCTAGAGTGCCAAAACAGCCACCTTTTCTCTCTCTCTCTGTCTCTCTCTGTCTCTCTCTCTCTCTCTCTCTCTCTTCCGAATCTCTATTATTTCTTTGGTGGATGCAGTCCTGCATTCACGTAACAATAGCTTCTTCTTCCATTCTTCTCTTTCCTCTCTCTTTTCTCGTTTGTTTTGTCGCTTCGAACGACTAAGCAGAAAGGCAAATTTCGGTCTCGCGTGAGGTTTTTGTTATCGTCTTTCCTCCTTTGCTTCATCTCTTTCCTCGATTCTGACCCTCTCAATTCCACATGCTCTCTCGCGCCGTCTGATCGATGAGAGCGCGTGTAGAATGAGGAGAGTTTGATCTGATCTCCTGTCTTCACAGTAGTGTTGTTATTTCGAATACTCCTTTGCCCGAATAACAAAGGTAATTCGCGAATATTCCATTTTCTCGCGAATAGAATTATTCGATCTAACATCACAACTCCACAGAAATTCATTCGATGAGCGTCCGAGGCTGCATTCCACTCTTCAGCCATGAAATATTCCGGTCAGTTTTAAAAAATGCCCCAAAAGGGGTCCACGATTCATTTGCACACAACACGAGGATTGCCTCGCATCAGACCGCTTATAGGACAGACTCTCGTTGCTACTAGGAGTGGTCGATACCTTGTAGATCCTTTACCTGTCGGGAACCTTTACTTGCTACCTAGTTATCGATTCACCGGACTAAACCCCGGCTCTTGGGTGCTCCGGCTCTCGATATCTGTGACGCAGTCTCTTATCAAAGGCGCAAACATCTAAACGGGCCCGTAAATATATTTGGTTACGTGGGGAAAACGGAAAGAAAAGAAAGAGATCTGAAATGGACACTAATTGGGATTGGACACGTGCTTACGTAGGGAGAAGAAATGAATGGACTTCATTAGTTATTGGTCACTGAACACACTCTGTCTAGGCTGAGAAATGTGGTTCAAAGTGGCTTCCTTACACTGAGAGAAAACATACTTAGAAGTGCGCCTACTAACCGGGCTAGTAGGCGCCTACTAAGCCAAATTAGTAGGGCCTACTTACCTGTAAGTAGGCAGGCCTACTTACATCCGGACGTCCTCTGTATACAGAGATGCGTTGAAAACGCCCTCGAAAAGTAAAGAAAATATTTGAGTTTTCACTATAACTCGCCTACCACAATGCACTTAAAAAATTAATTTAAATTTAAGAGGGAGTGGGAATGGGAAAGGGATTTTTTAAAATGCAATAATTGCTTTCCCAGAGGCTTTTTAACGCCGCATTAGTCAATGGCAGCCAATCACGTTGCGGAATGAGTAACATTCCTGTTCCTTTTCTCAAACTTGGTTCTATTTGTGCATTGCTACATGCATTCTACTTGACCTCTCCTAATCCCACTGTTATTTCACAGTTGTCATTGATAAGAGGCGAAAAGATAGTTCCCTTCTCGTGACTGATAACAATTCTCCCCAAGTCGCAGTCTATTTTATTTCTCCCTCTGAAAATGTCCCCCCGACCGCCAACCCAAGTCTTCCTAGTCTCCAATTCACTCAGACTCCGATCCAATTCGGAGACGGCTGTTACAGTATCTCCCCTGGCGAGAGAGAGAACGAGGAAATATACTGTGTGAGACACTTTACCACTTTAATGTTATTTATTTATTTGACGTACACTACAAGGGTGCGACAACGTGTACCAAATGTACGAATGCAGGAAAGATTGCTGTTTAGTATGGGGGGATTCACCTCATGTTATACTTGACCTTGAATTCACGAAATATTTAGTTATTTGCTCATATTAAAATCACTGCACACAAATCCAAATTTACAGAAACGGTTCACGGCGAAAGATTGTGCAAAAGTGAAAGGGTCCCTTTCAATTCACACAATCTCCCACTCCGAACCCTTTTCTGGATTGACCTGTGCAATGATGTAATATGATTATCAATGATATTGCACTAACTCTGATGTTTCTCAATGGTGATCAATCACAACGAAGTGAAATCAGAGGTCACAAAATTCCATTTCCGGCAGTGAAAAAAGTAGGAATATCTACCCATTTCCGGTTTTATCTCATGATTAATGCGCTCTGCTAATGAGTCTATTTTTACTGGGTTGCACTTTATCTCACGCAATGGAGTAAAACTTTACTGCAACGCTTCGATTCGTACTTATTCTTATTCTTATCTGATCTTTTATTAGATTTATTATTAAATTCTTATTCCTTAGCTTCGACGCGATTTTTTTAGATGTGGTAAGAGTTGACTTCTAGCTTCAATGATATTTCGATCTCGAAGGAAGAGTAGCAGTTGTTATCACTAAAAGCTCGCTTATCAGCCATGGATCAACTGTTGATAGCACCATGAGACAGGGACGGGGAATCCCTGACCTACGATTATCGATTGATTGATGATTATCGATTGGTATGTCATTGTCATCTGATCGTTTACTCACAAACTGTTTAGAGTGTTGCTTAGGCCGCCTCCTCTAAATAGAGTAGGGGGAATCTCTCATCTTATCACGTGCACCCCATTCGTTCCTTCGTTCTCTCTCTCTCTCTCTCTCTCTCTCTCTCTCTCTCTCCTATAAAGAGAGTGGTCGACTCAATGGGAGATTGTCTACCGTGTCTTCCACAATGCTCGTCTCCACCACCAATCATCATCATCAATATCTCTTCTGCGGAGATGCCGCGTCTCATCTTATCGCATCCGGAGGCCTTCACGCGTCTAACGCGTCGCCTCACGCGTCCTACGCGTCGTCCTCCTCCTCATACGCGCCCTCCTGTAGCGTCTCCCCGCCTACCACTACTCGATACTTTGACTCCTACCGTACGCCGCGAATCGTCTGTAGAACACAGTAAGGATGTACTGTAGACTGGGTGTGCACAGTATAGCACAGTATAGAAAAAAGGTGGGTACCGTAACATGTGGGTACGGTAAGGGGCGAATATCGATCGATCAATGGCTAATCTACCGTATTCCAGTTCGTCATCTGCCTCAACGGTCACTTCGACTGGCGGAAATCCATCGATGGTAGCAATCGACAGCAAAATCGAGCAAGCAATGGTCAGAATTTATTCATTTTATTCTGTTTAATTAATTTAAAGTTCTTACAATTATCAAATACGCATAATTGATGACACCTAAAGAATCAATGAAACACAAAATTTGAAAGAAAGTCTAGGTCATTGGAACAGTTCTCAGTATCCAATTCTTTGTACTTTGAAATGAGAGGGAAAAACGGGAATTGTGGGCTATTTTGATCCTGGACGATAGAATGACAACATTATCTTTACGATCGAATGTCGCCGCCCCTACCGTATCTTTGTTCATTCCTCAATCAAATGTCCCTACCGTATCCTTGTTTCCCTCTAGTCGGGGGCGTCACAATAGTGTAGCCATTCAAATTTATGAGCTCCCACAACGACTTCTGAAAGCAGCGAAAGGCGCTTTACCTACTATACGAATCTACTTTACAAGAAGAGATTGATGTATACCAGACAACAATACTCACAGGGAATTAGATGAATTTATGACTCCGGTCTTGGCTACTTTAAAATCCAAATCTTTTTGGTTGGTGAACGGGGAGCGGCATTTTTGGACTTTTAAAATCATCCCACAGAAGCCAAAACGTCCGAAATTGTACATATATTTCTCACTGAGAAAGATAACGCTAAAAATATATTTATGGGTGCCACATGGAAACGCGGTGATAAAATAAAATGAAATAGGGATCGAACAATTCAACTCTCTTGTTAATTTATTCATGTTGATTTGGTCTTGTGAGGTCTCGTCTACGAGTTGTTCTTCCCAGAGACGAATATCACGGGGAGTTTGACAAACTCATGGAAGGGAGGAATTGAGAGTGAATCCAATAGGGCGAACTGATACTCTCACAGCGAATTTGCTAGAATATAAGCAAGCATCTTTCTAGGAAACGGGTTCCTGGAAACTTCTTGCTTACATTTAAGCAAGTTCGTTTGCTTACTGCAAATGGTGAGAGAAATGGTGAAAACGAGCAAAATTCTGCATGAGTGAGTTGTGAACCCAGTACCATCGGATTGCTGGCCAAACACGCTACCTACTGCGCCACTCTCTATATGCTGCGAGAGTGCTTACCGGTGTTCATGACAGAGACTTCGCCCAGTGAGCCCCTCGAAAATAAGCAAGTAACTTGCTAAGCAAATGAGTTAGCAAGCACCTTTCTTAGCAAATTCGCTGTGAGAGTAGAAATTGACGAGTTCGCATGTAAATATCGCCTAGCTTCTCCTCAAGGCGTCGAGTTTGTCACGTTTTTAAAAAGTTTTCATCGGTTAGTCACTTGTTTTAAAAAGCAGATATAGTGAGGTTTAATAAAGATTGTTGTGAAACAGAACCTTCCACAGTCTCTAAAATAATTATGTAAACCTTTAGCTTATATTCTATTACTCGCCCTTTGGAGAATTTAGATTAACCGAGTTATTTTGAAATGTATGGGCGGTTATCTCTAGCATTCCAAAGTGTGATTAATTGCTATTTCCTGTGCAGCTGCAGTGAGATTTCTCCTTTTTCGTGCAGGGAATCTCCACTTCTCAAGATCATTTACGTAGAAAGCGCAAGAAAGATCACAATGAGCGTTCTTTATGCTGGCTTCATTGTCCATGTTTGATCGTTTTGTTTGACCTATCGTTTTGACGGGCAAAAACTCTCTCCATTTCACACGCTCTCTCGACAGGCGGATTCGTGTAGAAAGCGAGAAAGTGGAGAGAACATCCCCTCAGATTTTCGATACTGAAGCGTTAATGTGAGAAACTATCGATTGATCGATTGATCCTGGAAAGTACGGATTTTCTTCCCATCAAATTGTTTTCCGCGATGGTGAAATTTTAGGGAAACTTGTAATTCGATCATTACCCTTGATGTCATATGATGGAACATTTTGAGATCTCGATCAGTTCTTAGTAATTGGTGAAGTAATATTACATAACAATGATTCGTAATGAAGAAACCGCTCTCACTTTCGCTAATTTGAGTAATGAGTAGGGGAACTTTGAAAGATCACTGACGTATTGAGCTCATTGTGAGAGCAGGGAATTGAGAGTCAAACGATGCAAAAAGATCAAAAGAGGTTGTATCTTTAGAATTTTGGACGAACTTAGATAATGCAACGTGACAACTCACGAAGTTGCATGACCAGATCAGATTACCCCTCGTTTGGTTTGGTCTCTCGTTTCGACAAAGGAAAACTTGCTCTATACATCTGTGTGTTTACACAAGTTTCAAAACCTACACACGGGGCTGCGGCGAGAGAGTGTGTCTAAGTGAGAGAGCGCTGTTCTTTGTTACACGCTCTCTCACTCGAAAGCACTTTATATAAGGTGGACCGGACTGTGGGATGATGTGCTTACTCTGTTGACAGTTTGATTGATTATTTTCATTGTCGAAAATCATGTCTGTTTTTACTTTTTGGTGTTCGACCCTTGAAAAACAGGGTGAGACAAGGTATCACATCCACTCTCTCACACTCAGTGGCTATTCTTAGTGGAGGGACGAAAGAATGTGATTAGGAACGAGAGAGAGAGAGAGAGAGAGAGAGGGGGAGAGAGAGAGAGAAAATAGTGATTTCACGCATGTTTGGGACGCCCTCACAAGGAAGAACTGACTAACAATGAGAGAAGGGACAACCACGTGAACTCACGTTCTCGTCCAGTTTTACAATCCTCTTTAGTACCTTTGACCATTTTGTGTTCCTGGTTCAATACTTCCCTGTCCCAAATCAAGATGAGATCTCACTATCAATAGTCATTACTCTAAATGATTACTCTAATTGAATATGTGACGTCATGTGACCATCATCGACTATAAGCAGAGACAAACAACAAAGATACGGCCATAAATCATACTGTAGTCGGTTCCACCCATCAATGACTAACTTTATTTCAGGATCTCGTCAAGACACATCTGATGTTCGCCGTTCGTGAGGAAGTCGAGGTGCTTCGTGGAAGAATCGTCGATCTGGAGAACACGGTGAGTCATGGGTGTGACCCACCGAACCTCTTGTCCAAGCTCGAGACTACGGTAATAAACTGTGTGGCCCACCGAACCTCTTGTCAAATATCCAGATTACGGTAATCAATTACAGGTGTGCAATCTCGAGGCAGAGAACGCCGTGCTGCGACAACATGTTAGTGATGAAATACTACGCAATATGAACGCATAATAGCACCGCCGAGTATGGAAAGTATCTTCGATTTCTGATTGGAAAATCAATCGATAATCTCCCTCACTCACTCCATCTTTCAATTCACATTCCACCTTTCCTCACTTTGTGCCCGTGTACATACCCACTTTTCTGTACAGCCTAGCATCAATCGATATCCACAGTAATCCCCAGTGAACCCCAGATCCCGTTGAGACCCTAACTCACCCTTTGCACACCCGACTACGGTAAACCACTCCTACAGTACATACGGACACCCATTCTTCCCGATGTTTCGATCGATGCTTTTGTACATCAATCAATTAATTGAGAATTGATCAGACTCTCTTCATTCTACATGCTCTTTCATCGATCATTCAGCGCGAGAGATCATGCAGAATTGAAAGAGTCAGACCAATACTCAATCAATTGCTGTCTGTTGAACTATGGTTCTCGCACCTCAATCTTGTCACAATTCTCACACTCACACACACTTATAGACAAGAGTACTTTATATGTTAATAAAGTGTATTCACGGCATTCAGTCTATGCAAAGGGAGAAAGATAGTTTGACAATGCGAAAATAGAAGGTGCTGGTCTCAACACGCGAATTCAGTGCTGACATTTTACCCAGAACGTCTTGAAAATCAATTAGGATCGCTCGATTCGAACAGTCACAGTAATTTGGGAACAAATTGGACAGATGGAATGACCTCAGAACACCAAAGAAGTCGAACACAAGGAAAACGATAAATAACTTTATTCGAAATTTGAAACTATATTAATTTTTTATGTTGGAAGCTTGCCGCAAATGATCACGGCGATATGGTGAGTCCATGCAAATTGGTATACATTTAAATAGTGCAAAAAAAGAGCATGTAAATGGGTGACGGTCTCACCACGAATTCAGTTTTGGCATTTTGCCCAGAACGTAGTTTCTGTCAGATGTGCACCGCAAATGATCGAAACAAACAATCTGTGGTCGAAGGCGTGAAATTTGGCGCAAAATTGGTTCGTGAACGAGATTTTTGTTGTTTCGTCGACCGGCTTTCCTCGATTTCGTACACACTTTGATCTCTATCTCTTCGAGTTTCGAGCTTCTAGCAAAAATGATCAGCGGAGCGTCATAATCCATAGCCGCTGATCGGATATAAAGAGAAAATCGAGTGGAGAGAGGAATCGATGTGAACAGTTGATGTATCCACTTCTACTCTTTTTTGCGTCAATAGGATACCAACATTTTCCCCACAAGGATCCCAGTGGCACCTTTGATGTTTCTCCCATTGGGAGGCTTATTGGGATCCTATTAGCGGAAAACAGTGTACACAATGTCGATTTTAATATTTTTTTTATATTTTCCTAATTCATTCATTGTTTCCCTTTCATATCAGTGAGCTGCTCTTATTGTTAGCAATATTCATTCATTTGTTGTTTACTCCATCAGAGCCATACACAAGAATTATAACTATGAAAGGGGTCACAAGACGAATGAATTATTGTATTTTTGTTATATCATTATACATATTATTTATCAAATACAGTTAAAGAAATGGACGTTGTGATCAAATCCTGCCTCCTCCTTCTCACTTTTCCTCTTCTCATCTTCATAATCTACGATTCCTCTGCCAATCTGCTAAGACAGAATCCGTCCACTTATTCTACTATGGAAGATGGATGCGGCACTGAGAGGGTACATCTTTTTCATTGAGCGTTTCAATTAATCAATCTGCATCAGACTCATGCTTTGAGGTAAGGTCAAGGGGAATGCTGATCCCTCCATAAATTTGAATTCTGTTGGTTCAGTGGACCACCAGTCTCTTCCGATTGTGTAATAGAGCTCGGATATTGTGAATTTTCAGCTAACATGGGCGCAGTTTCTCCGAGAACTTTTCTTCATGGGAATTTCGGAGAAGAAAGAATGGGGTGAGAAAGATTAATTTTTTACACTATCAAATGAGTTTTTGTCCAATTTATTTAATGAAATTTTATTTTTAAAGGTAAATCAAAGGCGTTCGATGTTCCATTCCACCGAGTGGACACACTCGATTTTGTGCTGAAGGAACTGAAAGATATCGATGAGCAGAGACCACCCAGGTTGATTTATTATTAATATATTTACTTAAATAACTTTAAAAATTGTCCGGACACATTTTGATAATTGATGAAAGTCTATTGAATCACTGCATTGTTTCCCGTGGTACAAACATATTACTCCTCTCTCACAAAATTTATTATTATTGTAGATAATTCCAACCCCTTTCAGGATTCTCCAATTAGACGCTGGAGTAGGCGAGGAAACCGTCGCTCTTTCACTGCAATGCAGAGAATTGAGAAGAATTGGATGCGATATTGTAGCGACTGGAGATTGGATGAAGATTGGACCGAGAGGAATTACTATTGAGTGAGTGGAGAGAGATCAAACAAATAAATTGACAGCCTTATCCTTGGCTCATAACTGAATACAATAATTAGCTTCTCAGTTGTGATAAGATTAATCGGCGTTATTAAAAAATCAAAAATTAATTCCTGGTTGGACCACCACCCTTTTGAATGCCTTTTTCACGCTCTCTAACCATCTGCCTCAATTTGCAGAATTCCATAGAGTTGTTGCAAATTCTGTCTTTCAGTACATTCCGTCATTTCTCAATGTCTCTAACTCGTCATCATGCCTGGGAAGGAGTCTTCCCATGGAGAACAAATACCGATTACATTATTGATCAACTCATGTGCAATTTAATCAAAGTGAGCACTTTTCTATTGATTTGTATAACCGATTACTGATTTTTTATCTGGCGTTGCAACTCGCTTACCCTCCTGCTCCATCTAGCATGGTAGATTGGTACTGTAAAATCGCTTGACATGGAACACCTTTTTCTATTTTTTTAAAATCAATATTTTTTTCCAGCTAGACGTTCTCTACTTGACCGACATGAGTATCGATCGATTGGAACTTAATCTGAATCGATTCCTACCGTACATTCGACAATGCGGATTCGTTGTCGGCGGATATGCCGCGGGTTGCTCTTTTTTAATTAAAACAACATTTTAATTATTTTATTTTTATTGCAGGAGTCGATGAGATCATTCGCAATTTCACGAGTACTCACAAGTTTTCGATGCTGCGAAAAGTGGGATCGTGGGCAATGAGAATTCGAAATTGAAAAGTGCGATTCAAAATAGATTTTAGTCGTAGTTCAAAGGTTCATTGTACTCTATCTCTTTTTATTACGCCGTTCGTTACTCGGGTCAATCCTTCTGTTATTGTATCATTCTCTCTCTCTCTCTCTCTCTCTCTCTCTCTCTCTTTCTCTCTCTCTAAAGCAAAGAGATGATCTCTCTCGATAAGCGGGTTCGCCATGCATAAAAGTGATCACTCGCCGACCACACAAACATAATTGAGCATACTTTATTAGCATTATATCTTTCGCGCATAGGAAAAAAGCTTGAAGTATTGTGGATGATTATCACAATGATTGCACATAAATCGATGAAAATAAGTGGAAAGCGAAGGCAAAAAAAATCGATATTCGTATTTGAGACAACGGGATTTTCGAAGTGATACTATCGGGAACTACGGTGGAGTCGCTCTTTGATTTCCGAGATCAAAGATCAATCGAGTAATTTAGATGAGTCGATCGCGAAGTGAAATTGAGTTCTGAAAAACAAAACTAAAAATCATGTTTGTCACGTTCGCATCCCTTCACTTTTCCGCATTCCTGTTATCAACTTTGAGTTTGTCAATTTAATGAAAAACATGGTAGTATAATTTGTAATTTTTTTTTTCAGTAAACCTTTAGTAACGTTTGTAAAACTGTATAAAGTGGAGAACTCACATACATTATTTGCGTAGATGGCGTTTCTCTTGCTCTCCGGAATGAATTGAAGGGCGTCCTTGAGTGTGGATACCTAGAACGAATATTGATTATCTAGATCATGGGATCAAAGATCAATTATTAATTGTATTTGTTCGATGTAGATATGCTTATCCATAATGAACATGGTGGGAGAAGATTGGAGAGACCAAAGATCATACCTGTCCAGGCAAGCAGGCGATTTTTTTTTCCATGAACCCCCCATCATGGGTGTTTGCATGCTGCCCCACATATTCATGGTCTTGGGGATGGGTCCACCAAACCCAAAGTGGCCTATGGTAACTTACCCGCCAGGGTCCCGCAGCGAAAATAAACTACCGTAACCCGGCCTACCGTAATCCGGAAATACGAAAGTGAGAATATTGACCCGGTATACGTTGCATGAGGTAGGCCTCGAGTAGAGATTAATCGGACGGTATACGGTGGTCTCGGCACGACATTGCTGATACCGTAACAGCCTACAGTATGCTGAAATCTCAAATTGATCAAATCGATTCGGGATTTGTTGCATGAGCTTGGCCTCGAGTAGAGATTAATCGGACGGTATACGGTGGTCTCGGCACGACATTGCTGATACCGTAACCAATGCTACAGTATGCTGAAATCTCAAATTGATCTATTCGACTCGGGATTTGTTGCATGAGCTAGGCCTCGAGTAGACATTAATCGGACGGTATACCGCGGTCCCGGCACGACATTGCCGATACTGTAACCAAGGCTACAGTATGCTGAAATTTCAAATTGATCTATTCGACTCGGGATTTTTACAGGAGGTGAACCTCGAATGGCCATTGCTTGTAGGGCATACCGCGTCTCGCCTACCGTACCCAGGGCTACTGTAGCGGTGTTACAGTATACCGAAAATACAAACTTGGGCAAGTCGAGTAGGAATTTTTTGTAGGCGGTAGACCTCGAGGCAGCATTGCCTAAGGGGTATGCCGTTACTCCGGCACCGTTTCCCTACTTCTCGTAATCGGAATACCATACCGCGAAAATACAAAATTTAAGAAAATAGTGTCGAATTCATTTTGTTAACAAGGTCAAATGGATAATGATATCGTGTTCTAAAGGAACAATATTTTATCCAAATATTTTATAATCACCAATCTCTGTCTTCCGCCTATCAATCTCCAATCCAGTACTCCCTTAGCCAAATTCAGAGCCAAGGCGCTGAGACGCAAGACATCCATCAATATATCGAAGAAGAGGCATTTCCAGAGACTAATGACCATAGTCTTCGGCCTACCTTCCCGTCTAACAATTTGAAATCGTCCAACGCGTCTTCCCAATCTAGAGTTACGCTGCGAGACACACAACAGCATAGCTCACTGCCTCAACAACCCCTAGTAGTTCGCATGGTCACAATAGCCAACATCAAGCGTCCGTCGAAAATCCCCGACCTAATAAAAAAATCCCCGAACAAAGTAAATCTCACTATTCGAGAGATATGCATCCAAACCTCACCACAAACCACATACGCACGGGCATCACGGATGATATATGTGAACGGCACTTGGCTAATAACGGCTAAAAACACTTTTCAAATAAACACGAGTGATGTTGTTTTTCGCATTGTTCCTTTAGAACACGATATCATTATCCACTTGACCTTGTTAACAAAATTAACTCAACACAGTGGTCCTCATGAGTCCCGAAATTCGGCAGCGCGGGGGGGGTCCGCGGGGGGGGACTATGAGCATCACTGACTCGACACTGTTTTCTTAAATTTTGTATTTTCGCGGTATGGTATTCCGATTACGAGAAGTAGGGAAACAGTGCCGGAGTAACAGAATATCCCTTAGGCAATGCTGCCTCGAGGTCTACCGACTACAAAAAAAATTCCTACTCGATTTGCAAAATTTTGTATTTTCGGTATACTGTAGGATTTATTACGGTAGTTGGAAAACGGTGCCGGAGTAACGGCATACCCTTTAGGCAATGCTGCCTCGAGGTCTACCGCCTACAAAAAAATCCTACTCGATTTGCCCAAGTTTGTATTTTCGGTATACTGTAACACCGCTACAGTAGCCCTGGGTACGGTAGGCGAGACGCGGTATGCCCTACAAGCAATGGCCATTCGAGGTTCACCTCCTGTAAAAATCCCGAGTCGAATAGATCAATTTGAAATTTCAGCATACTGTAGCCTTGGTTACGGTATCGGCAATGTCGTGCCGAGACCACCGTATACCGTCCGATTAATCTCTACTCGAGGCCAAGCTCATGCAACAAATCCCGAGTCGATTTGATCAATTTGAGATTTCAGCATACTGTAGCATTGGTTACGGTATCAGCAATGTCGTGCCGAGACCACCGTATACCGTCCGATTAATCTCTACTCGAGGCCAAGCTCATGCAACAAATCCCGAGTCGATTTGATCAATTTGAAATTTCAGCATACTGTAGGCGGTTACGGTATCGGCAATGTCGTGTCGAGACCACCATATACCGTCCGATTAATTACTACTCAAGGCCTACCTCATGCAACGTATACCGGGTCAATATTCTCACTTTCGTATTTCCGGATTACGGTAGGCCGGGTTACGGTAGTTTATTTTCGCTGCGGGACCCCGGCGGGTAAGTTACCATAGGCCACTTTGGGTTTGGTAGACCCATCCCCAAGACCATGAATATGTGGGGCAGCGTGCAAACACCTATGATGGGGGGTTCATGGAAAAAAAATCGCCTCCATCCTGGACACCTATGCCAAAGATCAAATATTAAACTCCGCTCACTTCTCTCCTCAACTCGGATACTTCGTCTCTCAAGTCGATGTCACTGCTCGAACTCGACTTGATCGTTCTCGGCGCAGGCACGGGGCGACTGAACACTTTTTAATTGAAAGAATGCCAAGAAGAGTTGGCACACTGCCAAATATAACTAAAATTCAATCAATAAATACCTGGAAGGTGGCGAGTATCGTTGCTGCAACGAGCAGACGTCGCATTCTCGTGATTCGAGATCCCGAATCTACAAGAGATCAAAGATTAAACTACATTCAAGAACAGATAGGAGATCAGAGGTCAAAGATGAAAGATGAAACTACAAACTGCAAACCTTGGCAGTCATCTTGTTCTTCTCCTCCTCCAATCTCTCTACTTTGCCTGTCATCGCATCGGCTTGTCGACTGAGAGATGCGACTTGCATACGAAGAGCAGATTCTCCCTTCAGAGATCAAAGATCAAAAGACAGTCAACTCATCTTGTTCTTCTCAGATTTCAATGACTACAAGTAAAAATAGATCAAATTACAATCAATGAGGATCAAGGATCAGAAGAGATCAAAAATAAATAAAAATAGAACAATTGAGATTAAGGATAGGTCAAACTGCAGTCAATTCCGAGCTCAAAGACCACTCACCTTCTCACTGGCGGCCAATCGATTTCTCATCTGCTCCAACTGGTCCTTCCACGATCGCTCCTTCTCGAGATATACCTGCAAAATATTGATTTCGATATAATAAATCTCTCTGTAATAATAAATTTCAATAAGTATATTACACTATTACGCATCAGAATTACGTGCGATCGATAAACTATATATAGATTTGTCTCACCCTCACGATGATTTCTTCATTCTGTTCCATCGTCTTTCTCACGCCCGCCAATTCGTTGTCCTTGTCACGAATCATCGTCTGAAACAGAGAAGAATCTTCTCAGTTCTTACGATTTTTATAGGCAAAGATTCTGCAGTTGATAAGGATTCAGTGAGAAAATGGAGCAAAAATGTACCTCATAGTCGACGATGCCTGAATCGGATGGAGAGGGAGTGATGTGAGCGGCTGTCGACTGACGACTGGTTGTATTCTGTTATTTTATTTTATAAATATTATTAATTGAATAAACTATATTTTGCATAATTTCTATATTTTGATATTGATTACATATAGTAATTAAAAAAAAACTCACTCTATTTCCGAGCGATCCTCCATTGCTACCTGAGGATGCGGAGAACTTGCAGTAGTCGGAGCCTCCTGAAAATCGATAATTCGTTGCCATAACAGGAAAAGGTATAATCAATCGATAACTGGCGTCTACCGTACCGTCACTGTTGTTCTTCTCCTTGTCAATGAGGATGTCGGATACGGTATCGTACTCGTTCTCGTGTCGGACGACGGTAAAACTGTAATAAAAATATGGTAATTTATAGGACAGATCACTCGATAAAATAGGTAAGCTATATCAGTATTCAGCTGTTTTACATGCAAGGAACATTGCGCTTTTCAGGCTTTTCAGTCTCAATCTGGGCATGCACGGCACAATCAGTCACTCAGTTTCCAGCCGGCGACCGCCGCCCCTCAATCGATAATTTAAAATGAAAATCGATAATTGCCTGTTGGATGTGGATGGGAACACAGCTCGTGGTCTGGATATCGCGACTCCCGTCGTTGAAAGATTCAACGCCGATTTGGTGAGTTCACTGAAATTTAATCAACTTTAGGTTTTTGAAATTCTTTAAATGGATTGAGATCTGAGAAGCTAGAACGCTTCCTAGAGTGGCGAGGTTGGATGTTTCGGTCATTGGCTTCGTAGACACCAAACAGCATCACGAAGTGAGTTTACTAGAGACAGAAAGTGGATAGCTTGAATTTTGATCCGAGCATGAGAAAAGTATCTCGGCTTTCCCCCGTTTGAACGTTTGTTGTGTGAAATGCAATACGACAAGAGCAGTTAGGATCAGTCTCTAGTCGTATTTTCAACACGGAAAACGCGTGCATTATAGTGAGCGGCATTGTACGATGCTAGAATGAGCGGAAATTACGCAGTAATGACGCAACCAAAAACGCAAACAATAGAGATCTTTTTTTTAAGGCAACCTATATCGAAACTAGCAGAATTGTTTTAATAGTAGCTTTGTTTGATTTCTATAAAATTGTAACAGACATAACTCTAAATTGCCTAGGAATGATGCAATAAGGTAAACGTACACTTTGTGAGGGTAGGGTCGTCTGTTCATGTCTTCGTTGCCTTGCGCACGATAAGCAATCGGACGAATGATCTCAGCGTTCTCCTGAATTATCGATTAATTGTTTTAAAAAGAAAACACATAGGGAGACAACATTTGTAAGATAGAGAACTATGGCTCGCAAAATGTAATTGGATTACTCCCTTACGCCTATTAAACTGAAATCGTGGCTATTCAGAGAAGATGTAACGGTTAGTGAGTCATTTCCCTGATAGGTGGATATGACTCGTATTCTATGAGGGTTGGAATCAGAGACAGAGAAATCATCTAACTGAACCGACTAGCCACTGGCTCAACTCTTGTGTGGAATGAGAAGGGACCATCGACTATGGAGAAGTAATAGATCATTATCTATCGCATTACCCTTGTTACGAGAGGGGCGAATCGTTTACGGGTTTGGAGATTGGGAACAAACCCCTGAGGCGCTTTTGACTGTTGCATGAAACTCTCTCGAATACTCTAGATTCTTGGTCCGACTAGTGGTCGCTTGGCCGGACCAGTAGTCAATGGTGATCGGCTTAGTAGCATGTATCGGTATAGATACTAATCGACCGATCAACGCCGATTCTAGAGTAGGATCATATTTGATATTCCCATGTTCAGAAAACCACTGATCACTTCATTGTCCCCGATTGGCTATGGATGATGCAATAGCGCGTTTACCCTGCATTTCTGCCCGAGAGAGCTTAGCAGCGAGTTCATATCAGCAGATGTGAACATGGGAGAGGAGAAGATTGGCGGCATTGCTGAGTACGGTAGTTCGACGGGGCGATCGGCGGGTTAGGGTGGTGACTCGTCCCGGCTTGACTAATAACAGCTGAGGGGTGGACGGTGTCGGGTCGGGTTAGACTGGGCACTGAGACAGCGCCTCCACACTATATCTCGAGTAATTGGAGAGGAAGGAGGAGAGAGAGAGAGAGATCGTAGGATGAGCTTCGTACGGGGAAATAGTAGCCGATGACGATAGAAAAAGGGGCAATGAGGCAAAAGTGCATGAGTCCGCGAAGAGGTTTAGGAGTAGTCCGCGATACGAACTGACCATCGCTTATTGTTGCACATTTTTTTTGAAAATCTTGCTATTTACAAGTGCGCTCCAAGCAATTGTACAAAATGATCCTGATAGGCACATAAAATACTGAAGTTTCGGCAAAATTGATTTTTTGTTGTTGTATCGACCTTCATTGTAATTGGTCCTTAGGAGTACGGTGTTTTATACTAGGAATGTGATGTTTTTGAGCGATCAGGATAGAAAAGCTTGCCCATATCTCAATCGTTGTAATGGGAGTCAATTAGAATCCATCAAGATCTTCTCTTTTTTGCAGTCATTTGATGGATGGAAAGTGCGCATCTGGTATGATTTCTAGTGGAAAATCATCACATCTGGCAGCTAGTCTCTCCCTCTCTCTTATTACCTACAGGGTGCCATTTTTACCCCCACACGAGCCACTGTTATTCGACACCAATTAGCCCTCGAATAAGCATAATTACTAATTAACACTCACAATTGCTCGACTGCCAGAGAATGGGACGATTCGTGCGGGAGGTGGGAGATTGTCCGAATCTGAAAGAAAAAAAAATTAATCAAATATATCAAAAATTGGGCAGAATATATTTAGAAGCGTACTTTTTCAATAGAGAAAACGAATATTAGACTAATCAAACTAAATCACAGAGACCGAAGATCAACTCTCTCTCATCCAACTCTAGTGTCTACTCGTGCCTCTCAGTACTCAGCAGATTGTATTTCAGTGCTTTCTTCCGACGCTAAGAGTCAAAATATATCGCAACTTTCAGCTTTTAGATGCACTCACAATTTTAGGGAAAAAAAATAATGCGTTAGAAAAATCGATAAACATACTGTACGACTGTCGTGAGAGGGCGTGGACATTGTGGTAGACTGGCTGGTGAGTGGAGAACTTGAGGGTACGATGCTCCATTCTGAAGAAATTGCGTCATCACTAGGTAATCGGGAATGAAAAAATATGTATCAAAGAAGAATCAATATCGATGCGACAGTTCAACTAACTAACGGGCGATGTTCGGAAATGATGGATAGATGATAACTTGAGATAAAAGAGAGGAAAGAGAAGAGAAGAGAGAGAGAGAGAAGAGAGAGATTATCTATCTATCTCGGGTCAATTATATCCCCCGAAGGGGGGAGATTAGAATATCACCGGCCTAGATACGAGGCCAAAACAATCAAAGTTGGAGTGAGTGACCAGTGGGAGTGAAATGCCGTGTGGTCTGAACTGAGAGAGATGAAGAGAGAGAGAAAGAGATCTCGCTATGACAGATGGTATCGAGAACTGCTCAAGGAGCAAATGGCAGATTTATGTTATGTGCGGGAGCTGTCGAGGAGGAGAGATCGTGGGGATAGAGGAGAGTCCAGTGAAAGAAAGGAGGAGAGACAAGGGGGATTTGAGAGAGTCTAGAGAAGACAGAGAAGAGGTATTAAGCGCCAGACGGTTCGGAAGAGAGATCTGAGTGTTCGATTGATGAGTGGTGGGTCAAGTACTTTACGCGCCTTTGAGAGTTAGATGGACAATATGGAACGGGGTCTAATAGGTATTCAATCGGGAGGGGAATAATATGGTTCAACACCTACAATAGGTATTCAGTATTCAGGCCGAGAACTCTATGGGATGTGCGTCTATCTGTGTTGACAAGTCAACTCTCTTAGAAAATTGACGAATAAAAATTCTCTATACATTATACTTATTATACTTATAAAAAGCGGTCAATTCTCTGCATAAATCCTATGAATAAATCCTAGAAAGTTCGCGCCAGTGAATCTAGATGAGGCTTGGCAGATGAAACCGAAATGCAAACTGGGTGCAACGGCAGTTAGAAGATTGCACTGTGAATCACTCTCCTCATCTCTCCTCTCTCAGTCCAGTTTCACCCTCTCTTCCGCAAGCTTTTCTTCTTCCCCGTGGGGCTACTAATATTTACTTTTGAATTGGCGCCCGCGAGCCAATGAAAAAGCGGATTGAGTAAGGATTAGAAAGGAAGAGAGAAGAGAGGTAATTGACCCCAGTAGGAGACAATTTACGGATGCATAGTAGTATCAGAAACATTTTAAAAAAGGAAGCATGATGTAAATAAGAAAGGAAGATATTGAAGGGAAAGAGAAATAATCAAATTGATAAATTAGCACATAATAAAATGTTCCGTTGCATCTCAAAATTACTTCCTTGCTATTGTAATGTTTAGCAGTAGATGGCAGTGCGTTGCAAGTGTAATTTATTTATTGTGTAATTTATTGTAATTTATCCGAGAGGCCTATTTTAGCTCATTTTCGCTGATTATTCTCCTAGTGTGCATTGAAATCGCTTAGTGCTCGTTATGTACTTAATTGTTGATTGCTAAATTGTGGCACAGCAGGCTTAATCACTGAAATTTAAGGTGATTTTGCACTACGAGCTCCATCATCGCCCGAGAGTCACGTGCAAATGCAACCGGAGAGCGACAAGGTGCTTATGGACAATCGACCCTCGCGTGAGTTAATATTGGTATAAACATAAAACAAGATATTAACAGGGCAAACAAGCTTTCCATGTGATAGATATTTCCTATGGAGGTGTGAAGAGTGTGAGAGAGGTGAGAAGTGTGAAGACCACCACTGACCTACCACCTCTCCTAATCTCATCTCTCTCTCTCTCTCTCTCTCTCTCTCTCTCTCTCCCTCTCTCTCCCTCTCTCTCTCATTTATCGTGTATGCCAATCTGCTGATCCCCCTTTCACACGACCTGAGATGACCCCAATGCACCTGCCACACTATACAATGGTTACCACTAGATCTAACGCTGATAAAGAATCATCAACCAAAGTAATATACACAAGTGGGTAACGCGAAATACGCTAGAATTGCCGGTGGTCGGACTAGTAGCCAATGGTGGAGCGAAGGGTGAACTGAGTTCGACTGAGTCCACAAGTGACTATAATAACTGAGTGTCCATTCATTCCCCGCCCCTCGCAAAGTAGAGAATTGAAGGAGTAAAAACGGGCAAACGAGTTGAAATTGCGATGAAGAAGTGGAAACGGAGACAATTAGGAGAAGAGAAGATGAGAGAGAGAGAGAAAGCGAGAGAGAGAGATCCGAGTGATCACCTATCCAGAAGGGTTCTCTGAGGATGGGAGAAGGAGAAAAGAGAGAGGGGGAGGGAGGGTCAGGATAGGGAAAGGATTGGAGGGATTGGGCAGAAATGGACACCTACCAGATGCCTCCTAGTGGGACTGAGAAGAGTGACAGGAACACTTGTGAGAAGAGAGAGAGAGAGAGAGAGAGAGAGAGAACAGAGTGACACAATGGACTGAGAGGTAGATCAAAACTGTCGAGAGACAAAGAGACTAGTAGCTGACACTGGGGCAGCAAAAAGCAGTCATCATTGCAGGGGCAAACAAAAAGAGAAGTGAGAAAGCGGATCCGACAATTAGCGGGAGACCGGGAGGAGATGATCACTCGCGGACTGGATAATTATTGTGACGATCAGTGGGAAATAGTCAGTGGCTAATATCGCGTGTAAGTCGATAGCCGTGAGTTGCACTGGGAAATATGAGATGAGAATTGTAGCAAATGACTAGCTATTTGTGTGATGGCTGACATGACTTCGGGGAAGAGAATAGGGAAAGAAAAATAAGAGGAATGCAGCGAAAAAGTCATTCCTATAGGTAGTGGACACAACGCGATCTGCCGATTTCATGACAACTGGTAGACATTGTGTCAAACGAAGGAAAAAACTGAGGTCTCAATAACATCATACTTTTTGCCAATTGTAAAAAGCTAAGATTCATGTAATTCGCAATAGATATTTGTAAATTCAGTCAATATGCAATAACATGATTTATATTAATCGATAAAATAGGAATTGACTGACCCATTCTCGTGCAGTGTCATTGCATTGCTTGCACTCCTTGTGATGTGAAGAGGCCGCGGTCGAACTGACCAATCAACCAGCACTTCCGGCGAGGACGATTGCATTGTTCTGAAACGAATTTCATTTTATATTTTGATTTTCATAAAATTCCAAGCCATTTTTTCTAAAGGGAATGATTTGCGCGAAAAGGTGATTGTGACACGAAACCTTTACAAACGAAACAAACTCCTCGATCCTGAGCCGAAGAATACACCGTTACGTCAAGATAAATAGAATATTAAGGATTATTGTTTGGGTATTCTGGGAGGTAGATTGTAATATGGGGTTGGGGGAATAGTCGATCAAAGGATATCCGAGAACTGTCGGCAATGCTGAATAGTGTAGAAGCCGTCTGGCGGACGTAATCCGATCTCGATATCTCTCAGAGGAATCGATGGAACGAGACAACTCCCCAGGAAACGATTACGTCACTCGATTAGACACTCAAAAGAAGCCAGCGTGTCTGGTGAGTGGAACAGACAGTGATGGATGGACAGAGAGAGAGAGAGATCGGATAGTGAATAAATTATTCACAGAGCGCGTTGAGACAAAGGAACACTATCGGAATGAGATAGAAGGGTCAGAAGGTGGAGAAAGATCGGGGAGAGAATAGAGGATAGATAGGAAAAGCGATGGAGGAAGAAGGAAGAAGGCAAAAAGGGGCCTCAAGGACGAGAAGAAGGAAGATGAAGAAATGGTCAAGAGAAGGGAGGAACATGGGGTAAATGGGATAGAGAACTGCCCCCCCTCCAAGCTGTTTTCCTGTGCAGTTTGGGACTGGAACGTGTGCGGATCGATATTGAGAGGAGACCAAAGAGGAGAAAGGTTCTTGAGAAATCAATGAGTCGTAAATCGAGAGAGAGAGAGAGAGACGAGGTCAAAACTACGGTTAGCCCATTGGGGACAGCTGACCCTAATGGTTACTAAGGGGTAATAATCGAAATAATCGAAAAATTTGAAAAGTCGTTTAGGGTTTGCTCTTGTATCAAGCACTATAGCCTACTTGTACTGATAGTATTATAGTTAGTAAGTGTGGAGATCAAAGATCAAAGTTGAAAGATCAAGCATCAAACCTAATAAGAGGCGGTGGCGCACTGGAATCCTTCTCTCTATTCCTCCTTCCTGTCGTGTGCAGTTTGGACTTCCACCTGAAGAAAGCAGTATTAATAATAATAATAACAAGAATTGTGTTTTATTAGGCAATTTACAGATAAAATAGTAGTAAATGTATTCTTTTACAATTGATCGTATCAGAATTCGGCTTCGAAAATTTTCTCGAGCACGCAAGGGCATTTTTGACGATTATATGCATCGTTTGCAAAAGTTTGTTCTAAAATGACACAACCCTAGTGAGACACCTTGATAAACTTAAATATTGAGAGGAACGCGCGTTCGTATGCAAATCGAGCGATGTACTACTGATAAGAATGATAAGGGCTAGTATCAGAAGGCACTCGAACTTGCAGTAATCTAATCAATGAATAAATCAATCGATCTACGGCAAACGTGTAATATAATTGAAACCATGGCGAACTCAGTTCACGATAATTAGAAGTAACCCTATGAATTCGGCTATCTACCTTCTTGTCTCTTACCGTACCTCTGCAGTCTGTCGGTGCTTCCTGTAGTGAAGTCGGCGATGCTCTCCTTCACTCGAGACGCGAGATTCTGAGAGGAACTGCGAGGTTTCGCGTCGTCGGCCATCTGAAGAGAGAGAGAGAATCAACAGAAATATAAGGTTTACTGAAAAATTCTTAAATGGTTTTGCTGGATCATTTTTTTAGAAAATTGAAGGGTAAGTCTTTTTAAAAAAAACTTTTTAATTTTTTTAAATGATAATTTCGTACACTCATGAATCTACCGGCCAAGAAAGTGTGTCAAATGGAGAGAGTTTTGACCCCTCAAAATGATAGAACTTTTTTACAAAGCTTATGCGACGAAACAACGTCTATTCGAATATTAGCTGAAATGTAGCCGATGAGTGGAAGAGAATTCGAATGGAAGTGTGACTTCCACCCAACTGGGAATCAATTTGGAATGAATGGAAGAAGAAACGGTTGAAAGGAGAGGAGAAAAGTGTGAATGGATCAAAGGAAAGAAGGGAAGGAATGAGGAAAGGATTGGAAGGAAGAACAGTGTTCCAAGTCTCCATTAAGGAGTAGGGGTGAGAGACTGCAGAAAAGTAAGAGAATCTCTTTCGATTTTACACGCTCTCTCACTCCAAATCCCTTTGTGGGGTTTTGCATATTCCAAGTGCATGAAAAAGGAAAAGATGAGTTCTTTCTCAGAACGATTAGCTACAGACTCTGAGAGTACTACTAAACTCGGATTTTACTTGGTAGCCTCGGTTGGACAGAGCGACTAATCTCACTGAGCATCAAAGGAACCTCTGAGAAGAAGGGAACAAAAAGGTGTTGAAGGTCGAACAAGCAGGGAATGATTTTGGGCGCGATAGAGAGAACCCCTGGAGAGTGAGGGAGGGTTGGCAAAATGCCAAGTTTCGAATCAAACGTCTTATCAAGTTGCTCAATTGGCATAGCGTAATTATGACATACATTTCCCAGTACCTTTTCGTAAAAATAAACTATACACTTTCTTTGAATTTATAGAAAATAGTAAATAGTTTCATTAAACGCCGGGCATTTGAAGCGTGGGTCAGTTTCCCACTCTACAGGTAGTTCACAGAAATACGAGGGGCGACTTCGCATGAGACAAAGGAGCCATGGGAGTTGTAGGGAAAGGCGGGAAAGAAGAGAAGAGAGGAGAAGATTGTATAAACAAACAAGGCGAATCTGTTGAATGTGAGGGGAGAAAAGTTGATGAGTCGAAACGACGATGCAGAAGAGACTAGTAGAGGAATGACATGAAATGAGGAGAGAAGACTGGTTCAATCGAAGGGATAATCAAATGGGCAATCACATCATCAACACTTGTATTGCATTGGGTGCAATGTAGGGATGGCTACATAAGAAATGCTCCCAACATCCTTCACACTAACTCGTAAGTCAGACCGGTCAGAGAGTGTGCGAAATTAGGAGAGATATTTATTGCGAAGCCCCTAGTGCAATGGTGAAGACCGGAAATTTTCAATAAATACCGTACCTTCTCCTCTTTCTTCTTGGGAGGAAGGCTGCTGGGAAGGATATTGATCGGTTGGGTGACGGTGGTTATCGATCGAGGGAGGGTGGAGGAGGAGGATGTTTTCACGACCTATAAGGAGTTGATTGGAAGTGTTTTTTTCTTCAATTCGCTTTTTTGCTTTATTTTAATATCATATGATATATCAGATTAGCTAATCATCACTCTTTCTCTGAACAGAAAATAATTTGGCAGTAGTAATTTTAATGTTTCATCGTTGAAGTCAGTAAGAAAATTTTCAGCCACAGCTAAGTACCAGTCGTTAATAGCGCTAAATTTTAAGTTTAAGATTTGTATAAGTATAAGATTAAGTATAAGTATAAGGCACAATAAGAATATATCGTTATCAGTTCACACCTGCATCGATGTTGTTGATGCGGGTGAGAGAGGGGCTGACTGCAAGTGAAGAATGTTAGACACACCTCATTTCACAGCTCCAGAAAGGGGTCATGAACGAGAGAGTGAGTGAAAAATGAGAGGGTCTCTCTCAATTCCCCACACTCTCTCGCTCCTAACCGCTTTCTGGAATGATATGAACCGGAAGTGGAGGGGGTTATCAGATTATCACTCGATGATTGACACTATCGATTGAATACGAGATTTGAAGCACGGCATTCTTGCGAGTCTATGCAAATTGAAGCAGATAGTAAGAGGACGCGAAAACTTCACGTAAATTGGTGATGGTCTCACCACGAATTCAGTTTTGGAATTTTGCCCAGATTTCCGTGAAAAGATGGGAAAATTGAAGGATTAGCAGGAGGGCATAAAGTGGTCATAACTCGGTGGGGTCAGTGGAAGAGAGGAAAAAAGGGGTAATTCCCTCTTTCCTCTCTCTCTCTTCATCTCTCACTACCAATAATGATGTTGTTGACATTTCTGTACTGTGATGGTGGGAAAAGCGATCGGGAGAAGGGAGAGAGAGAGAATTATCGGATTGTGAGGTAGAAGAAGGGTATTTGGGAGTGAGACTAGAGGGCATTGGGAGTAAAGGGGCGGTAGAAGGGAGGAGAAAGAAAGACTGGAGGTGAGGGGAGGAAAGGAATGAATCATTCGTCCGATAAGGTTGACTGGGGAAGAAGTTCGTCATTCGACTCTAAACTCTTCCTTTTCCTCACCACAAAATTCCAAACCGGGGGGTAGGGCGAAAGAGTGTGCAAAAGTGAGAGAGTCCCTCTCGATTTTACACGCTCTCTTACTCTAAACCATGCATTGTTGGCCAGTCTGTGAAGTGATGTGACTCTAAACTCTTCCTTTCTCTCACTCAAACTCCCTCATAACTGGTAGTATTTCCGGCTCGAAACCATCATTTTCCCTCCCCGATCCTCGAGCTCGTAAAAAGCAAGCGAGTAGTTGTGTTTCTTTGTCCAGTTTACATGGAGAGAGCAAAGGGCAAAGAGAGAGATCAAAGATCAACCTGGGGCTTATCCAGATTCTTGGCAAGTTCCTCGCTCTTTGTTGATATGTGGGCGAGGCGTCGCCCAATTTCCGCCTCGAGATCGTCTACCTGAAAAGAATAAAAATAATAATAATAAAATAAATAACAACAATAATAAATAAATGTTATTAATAAATAAGTCTGAGATACAGAAAGAACAAGATTTTGACGTATGGATACGCATTTCCTATATTTGAGGAAACCTACTCACGGGGAAATAAGCCTACGACTTTATAAGTCTAAGCTGGACAGCGACGACTTCAAAGTCTAATAGGCGCAGGGGAGCGGCGTGGTTAGACTTTGAAAGTCGTCGCTGTCCAGCCCATAAGTCTACAGTCGTAGACTTATTTCCCTCTGAGTATAGCGTGTTCCGCAATCATAGACAACTGGAGGGAAGAGAGAAGTGATCTCACGATCAGGTAGAATCACAATGTCATATTTCCAATGTCACATCGACGTACGCAATAAATCAGAGACGGCTAATCTGAGGAGTCAACAAGTTGATGAGAAAGAGAGACTCAACCAGTCTAGATCGACCCCCCAGTCATCCCTTCCTTTTGCCCCCTCCTACCCAAACAAAACAATTTGAATCTATCTCGTTCCCTTGCGTCACCAGACAAAATAATATTACAATAATAATATTCTTAGAAATAGAAACAGAGAACAGTGCGATTGAGCAAGAAAAAAATTAGGGTAAAAGTAAGTAAGTGCCTTCCCCACTCATTTACCTTTACCATTCTCCCCACCCAATCAAAACAAATTTAATCTTTCTCGTTTCCTTACACGACAATCTCGCGAGTGTATGCAAATTAAGGTACACAGATAGAGAGCGCGAAAATAGTTCGTAAATGGGCGATGGTTTCACCACGAATTTCTCATCCCATAACACCGTTTCTTTTTTTTCCTCACCTCATCAGCCAGTTTTCCGTCCTTTTCCTTCTCAATTTTCTTCTCTTCCTCTTTCTTTCTTATCTTCTCAACCTCTTTACGCGTTTCTTCAGAGGGAGCAGCCGGTTTCTGAAACGGGACAAGTTGATATAAATATTGACGAACATTTTGTTGAAAATTGTCCGATTGGTTGTAATTTTGATACGTATTCCGAAGTCAAACAAGTGAGACGATTGAATGAATGATTGATAAGAGGAATAGGAGAACGAACCATTGCAAGGGGAGAATCACGGACACCTCAAGATCAAGCCACCTCTATGAAGCCATCCTCTCTCTCTCTCTCTCTCTCTCTCTCTCTCTCTCTCTCTTTTCTTTCACAGTGTCCACTCTCACACACATCTGGACCCTCTCAACGTAGTGGACGATTGGAGAGAGATCGTTAAAGGCCCCGAAGATTCCATTCAAAAGAAGAATCGAATCCAAAGGACAAAAGTGTGAAGTTGCAGTGTGGGTTGACTATAGCTTGATTCTAATCCACCATAAAACGGTCAGGGCTAGAGAGTGTGCAAAAGTGAGAGAGAGTCCCTCTCGGTTTTAAATGCTCTCTCACGTCAACTCTCTTCCTGGAGGGTTGCGGAGTGATGCGATCGGCATTAACATTCACTCTGGTCATCTTAAGATAGGGGAGATCTAATGTAAACCGGGAAAGCTTCTAGTTGAGCCACGGGCTATTGTAAGAATGAAATCATTCAAAGGGGAAGGAAGAGACAAAATTAAATGGAGCGGAAAATATTGGATAAGTGGGGAGATTTGCATGGTTCCTCTCTTTATCGTGCATATCAACTCATCAATAACCGACATGGGTTTAGGAAATCGAGGAAACTACACTGAGCGCAAATTTGCTACGGTTCTACTACCTTTCCATCTCACACCGAATCACCTCGCCGCTCACCGAAACGAAAGGAAAGTGGAACAGTATGTGGAAAGGAGGCAGGATAAATATGTATGTAAATAAATAAATAAATATGTATGTGGAAAGGAGAGGACCGTTTTCCAATAAACTAAGCCGTGGAGAACCGTTTTCATACCTAATTTGCATCTTGTGTAATCAATAATCAACTAACGGCATCTGGAACGCACGAGATTCATGTACAAAAAAGGACGCGCGCGCTCGTTGACCAAACAGGAAAAGTTTGCGGACGAAGAAAGGAAAGAGAGACACTGAGAATAGTGGAATCTGTTGATAGAAGGAAGACGAAGAGATTGGATTGGAGGGGGAGATCATGGAGAAGAAAGAAGAAACAGAGAGGGGATTAGGGTGTTGTGAAGAGAGGTTGGAAGGGCAGGAGAGAACAATGGAGTAAAGGAGAAAACATAGCCAAATACTAATGATACTCTATGCGCTGTTGCAAGCTTGTGAAAGGGACCTAAACAGTTTCAAAAAGTGTTACTCACAAAGATTACACTTTGCAGGATAGCTTCCTCTCGTTTTTTCACGCTCTTTCCAAATCAGTCTTTGTATTTTTTTTTGGTCATAGCTAAACTTTAATTTTCAATAAAAATCTGTGTGAGTATGTCCAAACAATGCAGTACCATACCGGTATCGAGACAGATAATTGGACGGAAGCAGTCGAAGGAGGAGAGACGATGGTCTTCACTGCTGTCTGCTTCACCCTGCAACCAATTTAGTGATTAATTAAATATTAAATTTCAAATTCATTCAAATTTTTGCTACTATTGATGCAAAAAGTATCGAATTTAATGGCTTTTACGACTAGGTTTTATCACTTTTTAATGTTTTCCACTCACTGTTTGACAGGCGACGAAATGCGCACTGTGTGGCTCATTCGGAGCAGCGACATTTTCAGTTTAATTAAGATTCCGAGGGGGTGAAATTGGGAGATGAAGGGGGTCAAGAAATTTACTGCATTTTGCTGTAGAGAGCTGGGGAAGAAGTATGTAGACACCAAGAGACGAACGGCCTATTGATCAAGGGGTTCAAGCAAACGACTCAGGTGAGTAGAGGAAGAGAGAGAGTGAGAGAGAGAGATCAGGAGAGAGGATCACATGCCTCAGGCACATTTCAACTGCGTTGTTTTACGACGCACGTTGAAATGCGGACGACTTGAGGATCGGAAGTGGGGATTTACGCTACAGTACTCACTTCTTTCCAATTATCGATCGAATGAGTTCATCGATTGATGCCATCGTTTCCCCCTGATTCAGGGGAAACTTGGAGGAAGGAAGGAGAAGGATGAACGGATGTTGGAAAGATAGGAGAGGAAGATTGGAAGGAGGAGGAGGAAATGATTGATTGATGAGAGAGAGAGATTTGAGACTAGACAGGAGAGAGAGCAGGTGTTAAGGAAGTACAGAGAAGTATGACGTCAGTTTTGATGGACAATACGTGATTTTTACAAAAAATATATTAAACCCAAAAGTCGAAGAAAAGGACTAAAGGAAAGAACGTCAAATTTTGTGAGATGGTCGCTTTAATTTTCGCACTCTCTCGCCCCTGATCCCTCTCCAGAGGACTTCTTGGAGGTTTTGTAAAACGATCATGCACTTTTCCATGGATTTGACGTACATTCCCATACTTTTAGTTGTACATTTTTTGTTTTAAATTTAAAATGACTCACTTTGGTGCAATAATGACCGTGTCTGCAGTGCACTCCGAGTCCATTTTCTTTTTTCTCATCACGATTTTCTGCGAGGGAGGAGAGGAAGAACGACGGTCTCTGGAGAGAATTACAATATTAATTATTCAATGACTTAATATATTATACAGTAACACTCGAATGACTAATATTAATGCATTCTCACAACACAGGCACATATATAATAGTAGTATGAATATTACTGTATGATACGATGCGCCTACATTTAAAGTCCTACTAAATATTCTTTCCGAGTACTGATGGATTCATATAATCTTCGTCAGACACCAATTGCTCATTACGACGCCCGTGGATAAACGTCGCCCACTGTTTATCCACGGAACGCAGTGCGAGTTGAATAACAAAACTTGCGTAGAAAATTGAGAAGGATGGAAGTGAGATCACATGGATAAAATGGAACAACTTCCCTGCAGTTTCTCACTTCTCTCAAATTCTCTCACTTCTCTCAAATTCTGCCGCTCAAGATGAGAAAAAAAATTGAAGTCTAGAAAAAAGGGTTTGAGGGGAGTAGAGAGAAATTTTTCTATTGATCATATTCGATTTCAGACGAAAACACTAGACGGCAAGGGGAGAATATTGCACTACTATATTTCTACTATAACAATCGATTAGGAATAGTATCAAGTATTGACATTGCACTCATTGACCCCAACCTTTGTAAGGGAAACTTGTTTGTTTAAAAAGTGAGAGCTAATTCGGGATTCCCTTATGGCAATGTGTAATCAAGAAGCAGGATTTGAGTGAAAAGAAGAAGAAAGCATGGCGGAAGTTTCGTATCTTCTCTCTTCGAGGGTTATGACCCGTGTCTAGTTGCTAACTACTTTCTCTCTCTCACTCTTCTCTTGCGTCAGTGCCTCTCTCCACTTTACTTCATCTCTAGAAACAATTTATGACTTCCCAGAGCCCCTTCTGATTTGGATTCACTCATCTCTCCTCTCATCCTACACTCTCTAATCGATCAAAGATCGGCGAGTGATTGAATTGTTGTAGGTCAGAGAGAGAGAGAGAGAGAGAGAGAGAGACGGAAGAAGTTGTTGAGACGAAGATGAGCGAGATAAATCAGATTGAGATAGATGGACGCTTTGGAGGAAAGGGAAGGAAGGGGTGGGTGAGACACGGAGCACAGGAATCCTCATTCCTAGTTTAAATTAGTTAATATATTTCATTAACTTAATTAAATAATTAACTAACTTTGGCAGACTAATCTCGGGCACGACGAAACTTGGTCTCTTCTCGCTGGGAAGAGTTACCATCGAAGTACTCATGAGATCGAGAGGTTTCGGATCCTGAAGCGGTATTGATTAGATAGCCAGCTTAACTCTAGAATCCCCGGTGATCGGACAAGTAGCATGTACCAGTAGCACTAATCCACGGACACATGTGACTTGATCAGCCACTAAATCTCCGACCACCTTTCGCTATCCGCCCCTTCAAAGCACCAAAAGCCAGAACACCAAAAAAAACTTTTGGATTGGCTACTAATCCTACTACAACTTGCTGCTATTCCAGCCATCCGGCGTTTCATGAGAATATGTTAATAGTTATATTAGAGAGAAGAATAGTCAACCGACCGTGTTTCTCTCTTTGAAACTGCCGCCTCTTCGATAAGTTTCGCCCGTTGGACGAATGGGAATGACGATTTCACGACGACTGAAAGTTTAAGAATCATGTATTATACATTTACGTTTATTCGTGATGAAACGCGTTTTTAAATAAGAAAACGGGGGAAATGCCACAGAATGTGATTTAGTATGCATTGTCTCGATACTGAGTATAACTGTAAAAACGAGTGGTGTTCATCGTTTTGCCACTCACCGTCGGCCAATCGTGCCACTACTGAACCCGCTGCCAGTTGAGATGATTGACGTCTCCATTTCATCCTTTTCTGGCTTCAGTTCCTGTAAAATCACTATTAAATTTAGTGGTTATGTCGGTGCAGAACGTGGTTTTAAAGTAATATATTTATATTTAAAGGAAATAAAGATAACGCCTCGTCACGCGAGCGGAGGACAAAAATAAAATATTGTCAGAATAACGAGGCGTATTTAGACATCATGCTAAAAATGTGTGAGAAGTGTTTGGACGGTTTGTATTACCGTAGGTCTTACGCACTACAGGGGGTGTTGTCCCAGGTCAGACACCTGATTAATGCTCATACACAGCATTAGTTTTTTTCGGTAAAATTTTCAAATTCGTATTTTAATTGATTTGAAATCGTGACTAACCTCATCTTTCTTCTTCTCATCTTCATTTACTTCTTCCTCTTCTTTCTTTTCCTTCTTCACAGATGGAGAAAGTGGAGGCAAATCGATAATTTCCAGTGATTTCTTCGATTTCAACGGACGGAATTCCTCCGCACATGAGAGAATCGGCTTTCTGAATATTTATTGCTCTTGTTTTAGTGCAAGGTGGTGTCATCCATGATAGAACGTTTTCCGCTTCATTTTAAAAAAATGCCGTTGGAAAATAGAATGTAATAATTATATTGTGTATTATGAATTTAAACTGCATACCTTGTCTGGAAAATGCCCAGTTCGTGCAGAGTCTTCTTTTTCTCTTCGCTTGCCATCGTATTAAAATCTATTAGAATGACAATTATCATATCAAAATTACAATAAACAATTCAAATATACACGCGCAAGTCCAGAAAAAATTCCTATGTGAAATATCTAGCTCGCCAAGGTTAGCAATATCCCCTAAACGTGTGCATAAATAGGGATTAGTAGTGGATGACAAAGCTTCCTTGCTTTGAATTCGTTCAACAATGGAAAAGTCGACTGAGCTCTCTCTCAACTTATCGACACTGCTGATCTAAGCATGAGATGAGAGGAAAAGGAACGAGAATGAGAAGAAGGAAGAGAGAGAGAGAGAGAGAGAGAGAGATGGGATGAGAAATAAACGATTATAGCGAAGGAATCGAACCGATGCTACTCTTTTCTCGCCCCATCTCTTGCAGTTTTGATATGAGAAATGCAAAAAAACAGAGAAAGGAGGTGCGATGGCGTGTTTGGTTACTTACTGTTACGAAAAAAGTACTGCAGTAGTAATAACAAAGGTTTAGACAATAGAAGGAATAAATACTAAGTTAACTTGAAACGCACGATTCTACAGGCCGATCAGAAAGGGGTTTGGAGTGAGAGAGCGTGCGAAATGGGGAGGGACTGTCTCACTTTTGCACACTCTCTCGCTCTGATCCATTTCTGTAAATTTGAAATCACGTGGAAAATGATGAGATTCATGGAAAAAAGTGAGTGAAATTCGATACTTGATGAGAGAAGATTTGAGAGGTTGATTAGACGAGAGAAAAAGAGGAAGGAATAAGATCTGTTTGATCGTAGGGAAAGATTGAGAGAGAGGAACACACACAAACACGACTTTTATTTACTTTACTATTTAATATTCTATTTACTTTACTTGTTTAAATTTGAATAAATAGATAGCAAATTTTAATGGTCTCTTATGATGGACTGCAGTCATGTCAGATCGCAGCGAGATCTAATCGACGGTTATAATGGACGGCCTTCGATAAGCCGGACTCGCTCATTTCAAACTCACTTATTCCAAAGTCTCGGAAGTATTAGGCTTCAAATATTTTCCACATTTAACTGACATTTAACTGTTGAATAAGGAGAAATTTGCAAAACCCTTTTCCTTGCTAATTTGCGCATGGCGTACTTGGTGAAAGCTAAGTGGGACGGAGACAGGGGATTATCTAATGGGAAAGGACGACAGAAACATCAGAAATGAGGATAGAGAGAGAGAGAGAGAAGAAGGACCAACAGGCGCACTCTCTAATCTCCTTCGGAAACTGCAGAAAGTGACAAATGGTCGATGATAAAATCGGCGCCGAAAGTCCGATTGGCAAGTGTGGCAAATGGCGTAAGAAGGGTAACAAGAAACGTTTCTTCCTCGGGGAGGGAGAGAAAAGAGAGAGAGAGAGAGAGAGAGAGAGAGAGAGAGAGAGGTCATTCCCGCACTCTTCTCGACTGTTCGTGATAGATGATTGGCGATAAGGCGCTGATTACGGGGTTAAATGAAGGGAGAGAAAAGGAGAAAAGGGGAGTAATGGACTCGGGATGGGAGATCGGGCCTGTTACAATGGGAATAGAGGGGAAGAAAGAGAGGTGAGGAGGGAGGAATACTCAGATTGGGGCTACCTACTCAATCATTTAGGGAGGAGAGAGAGAATGGTCACCATTGGGAGAATAGAGGGAAGGGAGGGAAGACTATTATCTACTTGTGGTTTCTTGATTGAGTTGTCAATTGAGATGATTATGCTGATTCATTGCCAAAAAAGTAGTCAACCTCTTCACTTTGCACACCTCTTCGGGACACTCCTGTTGAGAGAGTGTGTGAAATGGAGAGAATTTTACTCTCCACATTTATAGGGTATCAAAAATAAATGCAGAACTAGATAGTGAAAAGATGACTCAGCTCAACTTCCAAATTTGCTGACACATAGAAAGTTGTCCCCATTTAGCCCCGCGATGTAAAAACAGAAGCACAGAGGTGGAACAAAGTGATTGAAAGGGGAAGTGAGGGTTATTGAAGAGAAGGGAGAGAGAGAGAGAGAGAGATCTGGGGGAAAGCCCGGTAACAGTTCTACTCTTTGCATGGGAGAGAGAGGAAGTATTCAAAGTAGGACAGCAGGGGGCTGAGAGATGATGGGAGGCAATACAATTGTGAGAAGTTTTGAGAGGCGATTGGACAGGTGAAGGGAGAGAGAGATTCTCTCTCTCTCTCTCTCTCTCTCTCTCTCTCCCTACTGGAGATGGAATCAGCTAGAGGCAAGGTGAATGCTACATTTGTTTTGCAATAAAATCGATTGAAATTATACAATTTCAATATGATTGACATTGAAAGAAGCAAGAGAAAAAAATATCCACTCCCAAAAATTACACAAATTGGCGAAATAAGCGATAGTAGTGATGGAAAGAAAGAAGGAAGGTGAGATGAAGGGATAAGGATGGTTTATGACTTTGCATCTCTCTCTCTCTCTCTCTCTCTCTCTCTCTCTTTCACCGGAAGGTCGGGAGGAATAATTGTATGGTTAGAACGAGACTGATGATTAGTATCGAGATGAAAGGGTGGAAGCTACAGAGCACATCGCTCCAAAGGCCAGTCAACTTTACGGAAAGGGGATGGGAGAAAGAGAGCGTGTAAAATAGAGAGGGACTCTCTCACTTTTACACTCTCTCTCCGTCTGACCCCTTTCTGGATGGTTGGGATCATTTGAGAGGGGAAGAAACAGTGCTCTTCCATGTTGGAATTGGGAGAGATGTTGATTGTACAACTGATTAGTGTTGATGAGAGAATCAAATAGATTAGCTTATCAGATTGGAGGAAGAAAGATGAGAAAGGAAGACAGAATTGGGAGAATTGTGACGGAGAAAATAAAAAAAGAGATATTTTCAGAAACGTGAGAGTTTATGCGAATCGAGCCAGAAAGTTAAAGAATGCAAAAAGAGTAAGGGTAAACGGGTAAATCATGAATCTAAGGGTACATCATGAATTCAATTTTGGAATTTTGCCAGAACGCCGTGTAAGATGGCAGAATCTCGTCTATCAATGAAGGAAGTTCAGCAACTCTTTGCAACACACTCTCACTCAATCGTCTGAGAGAGAGAGAGAGAGAGAATGAGTCCGACTCTTTTTACACTGCCCTCCTCGAGAAGGCGCCACTCCCTTCCCTTTCTCTTCCCAACCTGCCCGATTTTTTTGCACCTTTGGTCTCGATCACCACGAAAAATGAGGAACCAGTCAGAATTTATTCAGACCCCTTATTTTAAATATTTCATAATTATTTATCTCATAGTCAAAATATATTATAATATAAATTGTTGGTCCTATGTACGTTCTTGAATATACATAAAACAGTATCCAATACAAATTAAAGGGCCATTCGAATTTAATAAATAATATTTAAATCAGATTAATCCCTGAATAGATCCTGGCACCTTGGACATTTCTTTCGCCTTGAATTATCACATTTCTTATTCTTCCTCAACTCGATTTTTTCTCGGAGGAGTGGGAATGAGAATAAGAGTTGTCTTCAATTCTTCTCCCCATTCACTGCACTCATTTCTTGCAAGACGATTCAGTACAAGATCGAACAATAACTGAGAAAGTAAATAGGATTTATCGATATAAGACGATTGAAACTATTTTGTCCAAGAGGAAACGGCAGTTTGCACTAAACTGTGATATCCAGGTCAAAAAATTATCGCGTTTTCCTTCTCGAAAGAAGGTATTCCGAAAATTGAGCTACTTTCGTCATTTGATAACGAAAAGTTCATGACTTTCAAATTTTCCTAATTTTAAAGATTCCTTGTTTTATAAAAATATTATTATTTATTTTATTTGCGTGTGCTTCGTGTTGTTCAAGTTCTTGCGATTGTTTATAACTTGTAAATTTATTTATCGAACATTTATAATGGCGAATATAGGAACAAATTGTCTTCGAATTGATACTAATCTTCTCATTGCTCTCCTTCAATCAACACATATTTGATTCAGCAGCAAAGTTGTTGTTCTTCGAGTTCTTCATAGTTGAACGACACCCCCTGAAACACATTAATTGATTTCTGCGAGAAGGATCACGTTCTCAAATTTTTGTCGGAAAAAGCGAGTGCGAAAACCCGATAAAATCTACTCATTCTTCCCTCCCCCTCTCTTCTCAATCGGTCGACTCACCATTCCGAGCTGGCGGCGTCTCCGCGAAAGGTCGACATATCATCACCGCAACATGAAAAAGGTAGTTGGTCCTTTTTAAATAAAATAATTCAAGATACCAGTGAATAACGACAAACCATGCATACTTGAGTAGTAATTATGTATCCAATTCCCTATTCATGATGAAATACTAGTTCTAATGCTAAATTATTGCCGTTTACTACTGACATATATTTACTTATACACACTGAACGAATTGGTTTGTGTCTTATCGAAATAACCTTTTCATGTTGCGGTGATGAGATGTCGACCTTTCGCGGAGACGCCGTCTGCTCGAAATGGTGAGTCGACCGATTGAGAAGAGAGGGGGAAGGAAGAATGAGTAGATTTTATCGGGATTTCGCACTCGCTATTCCCGACATAATCGAAGCACAGCCGACAGAGTAGGGGGAGAGAGTGGAAAATGAGTTGACAAATCGGGTTTTGGCACTCGCTTTTCCCGATGAAATGAACTGACCAGATAGATTTCAGATCCTCCCATGCAACCTTCAACGTTGGAAAATAGTGAAGAGCAAGAGTTTCATATGTGATAGAAGTGAATCCTTCCAATACACCCTGCCAGCATGATCGATAAAACAATATTTATACATGTAATGCAATATATATTGAACATTTCCGAAAATTAAACAGAACAGACAGAATAAAAATGAAAAAGAATGTGTAATAATGCGAAAAATGCTATCACTCTTACAGGGATTTGACCAAAGATACGAATTTCCCAAATAATAGAGAAAATGCGATATTCGCTTCCCGAAGAAGGCAGTTTCAGCCAAACTGCCGTTTCCTCTTGGACAAAATAGTTTCACTCGTCTTATATTCATTTTGAGTCTACTAATTGTAGTACGATATATCATGGTACTCTCATACTAAGCAATAACATTGCTTTCCACTGTTTACCACCAGGAACGTTCGTGACCTTCTCCCATACAGCTAGCAAAACTTATCATTTGGAACGTTCCTATCATTGCGTATTTTTTAATTAAAAATATTTATAATCTCTGAATTTCCCTTATCCCACTTACCTCACTATAGCAGACCGATCCAGCATGGAATCTCGGATTTTTCATTCCCTCGACGCTAATTCGTCGAACTGGAAAATATCCGCTAATATCGTCGATCTCATGAAGACGATGGCAAAATTTAGAGATGACACGGAATGTTTCCAATTCCCATCGACCAATCGATTCTTTACCGCCAAAGACTCGGAGAAGAACATCTGAAAGTAGGATCGTTTGAAACTTGGTGGGACTAATGCTCATTTCTCTCCTCGTTCTCTCCTGTTTCGCATTCTCTGCCATCCCATTTTTTATTATTATTTCTAAATGGTGAATGGAATATTGTGTGAAACTGTAAAGCTAAGTGAAAACGTACGTCAAATGATTTCGCTCCGCTTTTTGCTTGCATACGAAATGTGAACGGATAAATTCCTGCTGGATGAGGACAGTTTACCTGCAAATTAGAGATCACTCAAGAATAATTAACATTTATTAACCAAATCCTCCGGATTCGTCGATACTCTGATGTAGTCGATAATTCTCGGAGGGGATTTGATCCCATTTTCTTTTACGAATCTGGAAATGGGAAAAATCGAACAACGAAATGGGAAATAAAAATTTAAATTTAAAAAAAATATGAACTCGCCTTCTGAAGAAAGACGCTGAAGTTTTCAGGTGAACGAAATCATCCAAATCAAGATAAGAAGAGATGATTGAAAGTATTTCAGGAGGAAAATGCATCAACTCACTCATGGTACATACTACACTAACTAACTCGTAACTCGATTTACTACGAGACCTTAGAGTTGTTCACTATCTCGTAGATTGCCGTTGTCATGGTACACAACATCCAGTTGGCACCATGCCAAGGATGTCTCTGGCTGTCTGACCCTATCGTTTCTCTTTCTCTCACTCGTTCTCGCCGAATCTGTTTCAAACGCGGTGTGGTATCGCAATCGTATGAGAAACAAGAAGTAAGATTTGCAGAGATACGAGTAAATGTTTATTGACTTTTGGGGCACTTGAGTACGTGTTACTACGCAGACTCCACGTCTACTTTATCACACACATAGTTCACACAGACTCTTTTTGGTGGTCTTGGTGAAGAATCGTTTGCATAAAATTCACAGGTCAGACATCTCCAACAATTTCTATTCTCTGAGTACTCTGAGCGTTGAGGATGATTGAAGATCTTACAAGAAGAAGTGAAGAAGAAACAACAAATCAAGAAAAAAGTGTCCTCCAAACAGTTTTTTTTTAAATTTTGCTTGATATTTTGAATGTAATCGAATGTCAAATATTTGAGATTTACAGCTCAATTCTTTTTTCCTCAAAATCAATGAAAGATTATAGACCAATAAGTTTGAATATGCTATGGAGTCCCGTGCTTCACTGACTTTATCATTGCAAATTAGTAGTGGACAATCAATAATCACAAGAATGCAAGTCAATGTGAGCAGACAAAATAGCGGGAGTAATTGTCAATTGTGAGTCATTAGTACAACAACAACGATCGTAGGTAAGTAGGCAGTAATCTCTCAACAAATAATAATTATGAGCAATTATGAGCAGAAGGTTATTTTAGAGCAAATGCAACACGTTGCAACACACGCGACAGCAATGGTGAAAAGAGCAACAATGATGAGAAAAATTCCAGTGAATCCGTATTTTATTCCGTACTGATCTCTCAAGAATGCACAGAATCCAGTGCAGAATGGATCTCGAATTCGACCTTCCGCCGTCCGATTAAGGTACGACGACCACTAAATAAATCAATATTGTCATATTACAGCTAGGATTGGCCTAGTGAGAAGGAGTTTCGAGATCTTGAAACTTATCGAATGAGCCGGAAACAAATTTAAAATACAATGAGTTTTGATATCTCGAAATTCGAATTCCTTTGTTGTTTTCACAAGAGGCCAATCCTAATTCCAGCGGTTCTTCTCTATTGAGATGCACTCACCGTTTCTCCCGACTGCGGATTCTTCTCACTCATATCGTGTATTTCAGCCAGTATTTCAGTAACTGATTCGTTCACGAATCTCAGCTTTTCCTGAGTCAAACAGAACTAACCTAGTGATCATTTCGACTTTTAAGAAGCACGATTTTGCACAAAACGCTTCAAAGATTTTGAAAGATTTTTTAAACTCACATTTCTGTCCTCCTCACTGTTCACAATCGACCAGAATTGTTCGTTATTTCCACTATCGATCGAGTCGCGAATTTTCGTCTGAAATTCTTCATTAGAAATGTTCATGATTAGCTCTTCGCTCACCCAAACAGTCGAATTCTTCTTGTGTTCCACCAAATTAATCATATTCTCACGATAATCTCCATTGAAGAAGGCGTGAAATAGAGAAGCGAAGCTGTCAATTTTTATTTATTTCACTATTTTTTTAAATTTTTTTTTCATTATCGTTCACCGAAAAAAGAATGAAAAATAGATAAGAGAGCTTGCTTTGCTTCAAATTTCACACTATGAAATGCATCTTATGTAATTACTTAAGTTTTAATATAAAAGAAATAATTGGAATGCGTCTATTCTTTTCACATTTACTGCGTAGAACATATTGAAGTCAAGAAATATTGAAGTTTTTTCCAACTTCAATTTCAAACAATACTAAATAAGTGCCGTACAAAAGACTGAATGTGAAGTCACCTTAGCCAGACATGGTTCGATCTATCTGCATTCAGTTTCTTAATGGATATTTCTTGGGATGAATTGAGGGCAGGATGAACAAATTGATCAATTGTGTGCTCCGTGCCGCTTTTGTCTGAAAATGGACACATCGAGGAAAAATAATATTTATTAAAGATAAAATTAATAAAAAAATAACCTGAACGTGCCAAGTTGCATGGACTGGCGAGGTAAGTTTCTCTACACGGTAGATCGACGCTATGAGACGAATAGTGAGCATTTAAATCCGTGCATCGATACTCAGCAAACTCGCTTTTCAGATACTCAATGAGGGAGACTGTAATATGTTTATTATCAAAAAACAATTATAAAATAGATGCACAAGACGTGATCACCATCGAACCTTCAAATAGCAAGCCATTCAAATACATAAACATATTTAGATGTTTAAATATATTTAAAAGTAACTCACTTGAACTGTTGTTGGTGACTCGGGCAATCGCACGATGGTGTGCAGTTAGCGCATCCAAATACTCTGGAAATGAATTATTTTGATTTACGATATTAAAGTTACATTCATTCATTGTTTATTCCGCCATTGCATACAAGAACATGAACTGTGTATGTAACGGATGTTCATCGACGTAGTCGAATCGGTTTTGTGCATGGCAGCAAGGGAATGGATAGAGATACAAATAAATACAACTCACCGTCATTAGTAGTTGTGTCACTGCCAGAATTCGTTCCCTCATCCATTCGCTTGTAAAATCGGTTCATCAAATCGTCATTGTACTTTTCTGGAATGATTTCGTCATTCAACATTTATATTTTCAAAAAATGTCATTTAAAAATTTATAAAATAGATGCATAACACAGAAACGTATTTCGCCCTGTCCAACACTGACGATTTTTTGTATCGATAATTATTGCCCATTTATTTTATGAAAACGTACGAGCATTAAAACAGGGCATGATGAATAATTTCTCATTATCGATTCCTTTCTTTGCGTGAATTCCAGAGAGAGAAGGCATTTTGTCACACAAACGTACTCTACAAATTTATTTATTTATTTAAATATATTATTTAAATCTACCAAATGTTAGTGGAATTAGAATAAAAGTTTCACTCACTCGTTACTCCACGTCTTGCTCGCGGCTTCAAACAGTAGGAAAAGGGAGAGGAAAAGCATGATAAGTGAAGGAACGAAAGCCATCCAAAAACGGACTTTCTTCATATTTTTCTTGTCGACCAATGACGAATAGAAGTACATCATCTGAATACTCGAAAAATCATGGAATTTAAAATACGCTTGAAAATTTGAAATATTCGATAGTATTGCTGGATAAGAATAATTATGTTGAAGAATATTCTGCGAGTAAAAGGAGAAGAATTTGTAAGATATTTTTCGTAATAAATAAATCAAATAAAAATTAAAGCACAAACTAACATCGATATATAGCAGAACGAACAGCGGATAGAGGAAGAATCTCCATACACCAACAGTGTTGCACACGACTCCGCACGAACTATAATATTTAGATTATTTTAGTGTTTTAAAATAAATTTAGTAAATATTTTAACTTACTTCGATGCGAAGATGCGGCAAAAATCGTAGCACATCGAGAAGATTGTGAGTATGCAGATAATCGACACAGAGGCGATGTACAGATAATCGACGCAGAGGCCCGAATAGTGCTTGAATTGATCGATCCAGGTCATTTCAGGTTGAGATGTCAGTGGAGTCTGGTCATCAACTGTAGAATCGTCTGACTCTCTTCGCATATTATGCATCTCCGTTTCATCCTGTTTCTCTTCTGGTTTCCTGGAAAAATCGATAACCATCGCTCGCTACAATCGATAATGGATTGATACAGTAAGAATAACCAACAAACTCGCCTTTTCTTACATCGACGAATGCACACCCAGGGGACATATCGAATGAATTGAGGTATGGAGAGAAGGAGGAGGATAAGCAAAGTGAGAAGGCATGGGGGTGATAAAAGTGAGATTGAATTGATTATTCTGGGTGAAGAGGGTGAGATAAAGTGGCAGAATCCAGTGCACGAAGAACGAGATTGATTGAGAAAGATTCCATCGTAGTAATAAGGCTCGTTATCCTTTCGAATGCCAGCACTTGTGTTGTTGATCCAATCGAATAACTACAAGACACTTCATTTCAATTAAATCACCATAATTAAATGTATGCTTGAACCATTCTGACTACGGTAAGAGAAGGGCTATGCTGTGGTAAACTAATGAATTGTTATTTATCAATTATCTATTTCCAATCAATAAATCCCACCGTCTCTCCCACACTTGGTTCGTGTTCAGCAGCTTTATGAAGTCGATGAACCATTCTTGTGACGACATCGTGCATGAACCAATCAAACTGAAAGACATTTTATGATGTGTTAAATTTTCGGAAAAGCGTTTGGAAAAGCAGAATTATCGAAACTTCGTTTCCCGCTTCCCAGTAGAGTACGCGACTTAAAATTGATTTGGTGATGTTCTGGGACCCTCTGAACGCAAGGAAAGTAGTTTCAAGTCGTTAGCTCTTCTGGGAAGGGAGATACTAAATTGCGGAAACTCAAATCAACCTGCTTTTCCAAAAAGCCTTTTCGAAAAACTAACACCACATAAGTACAAAATGTGGAGAATAAGATGACCCACCTGTTCATTATCATGATATCTGCGGATTGTTTTGATGAAGAGATCATTATCATTTGAACGGACGGAATCTCCCAGCAATGCCTGGATGAACAGCTCAGAGAGAAATAAGTCACCGACTTCATAAGTCTAAGCTGTCCAGCGAAGACTTCAACGTCTAATAAGCGCAGGGGGAGCGAAGAGTTTAAACTTCGAAAGTCGTCGATGGACAGCCCATAATTCTAGAGACGTAGACTTATTTCTCTGTGAGAGCATACGGTAGAAAGATGAGATTTGAAGGAGAATCCATTTTGTTGAGATAAAAAGTGGCACACTGACCCACATGTCCTCATTGACTCTCATTGCCTCGTCAATAACGACGTCTTGATATTCTCCGAACATGAACGAATTGAAGAATGAAATGGTTCTGAGAGATGAAATTGATTAGATCGGAACACATCAATTAGACTTTGAAAAGTAACGACGCAACTAGTTGCTTTTCTCCACGCACTCCTTATTTCTCGCACTCTTTCTCGCGAAATCGGTCGATTTCCCTATTATGCAACTTGTTGAACCGTTACTTCTCAAAGTCTAATAGCAATGCAATCCTACTCTAATGTCTTGAATTTCGGAGCTCTCGGGTCGTCAGCGGAGTCGTCGAAATATGGGTGAACCACGAGCGCAGATTTACGAGTTCCTGAAACGTCATTCATCATTCATCAAATCTCCAAAAAGGGATCAGGAGTGTGATAGCGTGTGAATTCGAGAAGTGCTCTCTCACTTTCATACACTCCCAACCCCTTTTGCACTAGGCTCCTAATATTCCTACGTTTTATATCGCACTTAACAACTACAGTTTTGATGTGGAGCATTTGGCACAGAGAATACAAACTAAATTATAAATAAATTGTAATTTTTGCTAGAAAAAATGAGGACATACTCTCTGGAATTCGTTCACTTTCGGCCTGCTTCTCATCAAATCGTTTCTTGATCATCAGATGGTGGTGTAAACTGATCTCGTCAAAGCACACGTGTCTCTGATATCCAGTCTCATACTGAGGCGCAGTCAGCAACGAATCACACTCGAATCCGACCAGATCAGACGAGATCAATTCAGTCAGATTGCCTGAAAATATGTAATGTGTGTAATTGAAGAATGTTCAGAGTCGACGGTCTTTCAAAATTTCTGGAGTCTAGAGTGTTGGATGGCCTGTGAGATGAAGTTATTGATTTTATTGTTTCTTCTCTGAATCTTTGGAAAGGGGGAAGTGAAAACCCACCAATCGACTTGTCTTTGACGCGCGCGACGTATCGATGATATCGAAACATCTTCTCGTACAAACTCTTAGCTGCAAATTACTTTAATTAAACAAAATCATCGAGTATTCATGATAGTGCAAATGTGAGACCACGGTATCTTCATTTCGCACATCCTCCGACCGGTGAAGAGAACACGCGAAATGAAGAAAGCGTGGTATCACATTTCGCACTCTAGTTTTCACTCACGTTTTCCCGTCTTCTCATCGATTCCCTCATGCAGTTCCTTCCGAATCGCATTGTTGACAGACCCTGAAACATATCGATAAACAAAATAATTGACAAATGAGATGTGCCTCACTAGAGTTTCAAATTCAGACAAGTAATTGGATTAGATCTCATCATTTAACCCACTATCTTCGACAGTCGATTAGTGAGAGAGAGAGCGCGAAATGGAGAGATCTAATCCAAATATGTACCGGATTAAAAATTCTAGAACTCACGCGATTCCAAACTCACAGAAAGGGGTGAGGGTGAGAGTGTGTGTGCAAAAGTGAGCGTACATCTCGATTGCGCACGCTCTCTCACCCCAAACCCCTTTCTGGAGGGTTGAACGCAGTGAATTCATACTCACTCTTACAGGGTACACCATTACTTAAAAATAAAAAAAATTACTTTAAAAAATATTGATTGATTTAAATTATAAATAAACATGAAATCAAAAATCTCACATGCGCTCTTGCAGGGAATGAGGAACACATCTTCATTCCACACATTCTTATTGATTCGACCGTCGGAGGAAACTTTGGGAATGCCGAAATGAGAGCAGAAAGAGATGGGATCACTGAAATGAAGAGAAATGATTCAAGAGTTTGAAATCCGGGTAAATAATTGGGTCAGATCTCTTCATTTCGCACAATTTCTCTTCTATCGACCGGTGTAGAATTTGTGAGAAATACAGAGGTCCAATCCAATTATTTGCCCGCATTTCAAAATCTAGTTAGTTCAGTAAAAGGGAGTTTGGAAAATGAAGAGTATTTATGTAGAAGACCATTGATGAACACTGAAGACACATTTTCGGAAAAGTTTTTGAATGGAAATATTGACTTTTGCTCGAGAAACTCAGGATAGTATCAGCCTTACATTTAACTTAATCAAACAGAGACAAAAAAAACTCACGAAATGGAGATCTGACGTGCGCAACCACCGAGGAGTACGAGAATTGCGAGGCCTGAGCAGAAAAGCATAATGATGTTCCATTCCCACGGGGCGTAGTGCAATCGATCGATGGGTGGTTTGGATACAGTATCCGAGGGAGGAGAGGCTCGAGAGACTGTCGGATGGGGACCATCTCTATTGACTGGAGGAGAACGATTAGTATCGTCATCTATCCTATCGTCATTAGGACGTCGACAATTATTGATTGGTTCCTGATTATCGAATTCCTGATCTTGTCCCTGATCCTCTCCATTGATTAGTTCATTCTCTTCTCTTCTCTCGGTTTCTTCTCTTCTCTCGGTTTCTTCTTTTCTCTCGGTTTCTCCTTTTCTCTCCTCTCCTATCAGAGAATCAGTCTCCCTCTCATCCTCTTCAATATCATCGATCTTCTCTTCATTCCTCGATTTGTTATCGATTGATTCCTTCGCAGCGCCGCCAGAATCGGCCATCACTGTAATGGAATATCAATTGAAAATGAGAAAGGGCGGAGACAACGGGTTGTCAAAGACCGATCAAATGAGTGGACGACACGACATTCGAAACAGAGTCGGCGAGAACGAGTTAGAGAAAGGGAGAGATGACGAGAGAGCGCGCAAAACTAGAGGGCCAGACAACGAGAGACGTCCTTGGCATGGTGCCAACAGGATGCTGTGCATGATCAGTCCATCTGTATTTTACAATAAATAGATAAAACGAAAAAGGAATTGAATGAAATCGGAGGCATAGAAATCACAGTATCCGAAAAAGCTACGGCGAGAACAAATTGGAGAAAGAGGGAATCATCGAGAGAGTGCACGAAACGAGAGAGGCAGACAACGAGTGAGATTCTTGGCATGGTGCCAACTCGATGCCGTGAAAATATGGAAGGGGTGGAGTGAGAGGACAGACACAAACAATCGATAAATCGATCAAAATGAGGAGATATGGGGAGGTAAACTATCGATCAAGCGACTACGAGGGACGAAAGGACGAATTGGAACCGAATGAAGGTGTAAGATGGAGAGGATATCGAACAATCAGCAATGAGGGAGAAAAGGACGAACATCAAGTCTACACCATCCACAACGGGGAGACCTCTAGTTTTTCTGCCCCACTGGGCCCCAGAGTTCGCCCCATTGGGAGGCAGCTTAGGGTCCTAGTTGGGCTAACTCTGGGACTCTACTGGGGCTAAATAATTGCTGGGGCGAAATTGACACTCTCGAGAGGCAATCGCCTCTAGATTTGTTCTGGGGCCCCACTGGGGCAGCGAAACCACGCCCACTTTCACGGGGGCCCCAGTGGGGCAGAAAAACCAGAGGTTCAGTGTTCATCGATGTACTCTTCATTTCTCAATCTCTTGTCCACCGACAGGTTGAGAGAGTGTGTGAAATGAAGAGTACATTGATGAACACTGAATCCAGCATAACATCTGACCACTTTGTGAAGGTTTAGAAAAATGTGAGCCGAAAGGGAACAATGGGAATGATGAGAAGGGAGTGAGGAGAGGAATGATCGAATGAGGATGGAAGATGGGAGATGGGAAGGGGCGCTCTCTCACACTATCGATCGATAGATGGGGAGAGAGACGAGGGTAGATCAGATCACTCGGACTGGGACAAGATCAAGAGATCAGAGTACATGAGCACATCGTCGAATTGGCACCATGCCAAGAGCGTCTCTCGTTGTCTAAATCTCTCGTTTCGCACACTCTCTCGATGATTCCCGCTTTCTCTAACTCGCTCTGGCCGACTTCGAATGCTGTTATCCAGTCCTTCATTGAGCGATCAATCGCAATATCGAATTGTCTGGGACATCACATCTCCAGAATGGGGCAAGCAACGATGGGGAGTGTGAAATGAACAGGAACTCTCTCACTTCCGCACCTTATCTTGCCCACACCCCTGTCTGGAGGTCTGGATTCATGTGCGTAGATCAATTTCGATTTTCATTTCAGAAAACCGATCCCACATCTCCCTCCATTTGACCCCTTTCTCGATCTGCGCAACTATCTTATTTATGCGCTCTTATTATTTTAATATCGAGAAAGGGGTCAAATGGAGGGAGATGTGGGATCGGTTTTCTGAAATGAAAATCTTAAAAGATATCACAATGATGCGTGCTACCATAACCCTCATTCAATTAGTGTTTAAACAAATGAAAGTCTCTCTCTACCTGTTCGCCATTTCCCTCCCCTCCTCAGACTTTGACTATCCCTTCATCATAACATGCATAGATTGGGTAGAGGAAGCGACGAGAAAGAAAGTAAATTGGGCGGATAGAATAAGGAAGATGGACGATAAGAAATGGGCACGGCGACTAACTGTTTGGATTCCTTACAACAGACTGGACAAACGAGACGTGGGGCGACAGCTGAATGATGGCGGAATGAGATCAAGAGACGAATGGGAATTAATTGGTGGAGCCTCACAAACGAAGAATGGATCAGACTTACCCGATCAGCGTGAATAACGACTATTGATACATTCTGTGTTCATGATACAGTGTGAATCCACCGGATCCATCTCTTTCTATTCGCCAAATATTTCAAAAAAAAAATTTATTTATCTAAGCGTCGAGATGAATCACATTCCAACTTCGTTACCACAATTCATAATAATCACTCATAGCAGACACAAAAACAGCAATTGGCTCTGAGTTAGTAAAGTAAACAAACGGCAACCTTAAAATTTTGGTGTTGGAAAAGTAAGATCTTATTTTTCCCACATCAATGCGTTGATAGTGGAATCTCCAATTGAAATGGTAAATATCGAGGAACTTCAATGGGACAGGCCCACTTCCAGGCGCAGTCACTGGCATTCCTATCATTTTCCGAAGATTATGCCATTCTGCTCTCTTTCCAATTATTAATATCGTTCGGATTCGGAGATTCTCGAATATCGATTGAAAAATTGATTCGAATGGAGTGAGATAATCGAGTTTACGCTTAGAATAGTAAGCGGCGCCCATGGAATAACGGACGATTTCCCTCTCGAAGATGTAGTACTGAGAAAGAATTAATTGAATTTCAAGTGATCGAACGAAGACAGTGAACACACATACACACAAACAGACAGACAGACAGATAGGCCGAAGTAATGAAATTATAGATTTAGAAATGGATGAAAAAAGGGAAGAAACCTATTTTAATCGTCTTTTCTCCACTTCTTACTTCGATCCTGCATGGTGTTATATCGTATTTATTGTATTGGTGAGGGTAGTCATACTAAAGAAAGTCAATGCAATATGGTAGTATATTCTCACGAGGAAACAATTCCCACTCTCTGAGCCGAGTTACAGCTCCAAAACCACGCGCGCTTCGACTGTTGTGAGAGGGGGGAAAGACGAGAGGGGAGGTTAGGTGGGCGGAGCCAAATCGTCCATCTTTCTAGGGGCATAACTCAGGTGATAGGAGATATTTCAAAGGTATGCCAGAACAAAAATAGTTTATGCAGATGTGGAGAGTGCAACGGCATCTGAATTGTGACGATTGCGATAGTCGACTCGCGGTGAGAGGGCAAGAACTTAGCGCGTGGGAGAGTGGCGAGAGAGATCACACCCATGGCGCAGTGGTTAAGCGCGCGCTTCAGGCGCAGCACACTACAATTTCAATTCCCCTTTTGCGAAAACCATTGCTATTTACAGTAAAGCGGAATTTTGATACGCTCGTACTCTTAAAATCCTCGTTTTCACTACTTTTTTTGCAAACGAAAGCACAATTCGAATTTAGAAGTTATCTTTGTTTTTTCTTACCAGATTTTATTTTTAGGATGATAACAATAGAATGGCAGTCGGCCGAGCATGCTACGATAGCTATAATTACATTATTTGGGGTATTTGAAACTGTTTTTCCTCTTTCTGAACGTCTTCAAGACGTCCCACCACCATGTGCCTGGGCTCGAACGATAGAGCTTTTCAAAAGCTACAAAATAAGCCCAAACACGTCTCATAGCGTTTAGAATTCAGCTTGTGCTTCACCCCGCTCGACTTTTCGCGATTGAGGGCCCGGTGGATTTGGGCGGAGACTGTGGGGGCTAAATATACGGTTTTCAGGAATTCTAAACAGAGCATTTGAAATAGAGTCGACAAGAACGAGTTAGAGAAAGAGAGAGAGAGATGATGAGAGAGCGCGTCAAAAGAGAGGATCAGACAACGAGAGACGTTGTTGGCATGCTGCCAACTGGATGCTGTGCTATATTGTTGTGTCTATAATCAGACAGAGGGGTTACCGAGAAAGCGTGTAGAATACCTTACACCTTTCTTCCTTTGTCATTCTATGCAACATACATTAGGGAGAAAGCTGTCTGCTATCGTAATTATGCAGTTGTGTACAGTAATGAAGCTATTTTGAGAGGCTGGAGTTCATTTTTTATTTCGGTGAAGCCTCACTGTTTCATGCCTTTCTCAATGGAAAAAAATCGTTATGTTGTCAAAGATTTGGTTGAACAGAAGAGTGGGCGAATTTGGGTGAGTGAAAAGTGTGATAAAAGAGCGAAATGAGAATATTTCAATGTCAGATGAAAAATTTGCGGCTCGATCGAAAATGAAAATAATGCCGAATTCTGGTCGATTTTGAACAGTGAAGAGGACAGAGATGTGAGATCTTCAATTTCATTAATTCAATCTTTTTTTTTTGTTTTTTTTAACGATTTAATTGCAGGAATCAGTTCAAACTCGTGGCTAAAGTAGTAGAGGAATTGGTAATTGCAATATCCAAAATGAGTAGAGAACATCCCGAACCCGGAGAAACGGTCAGTCTTGCTTTCCAGTTGTCCGTATTTAGCGATAAAATTGATGAGCATCAGAAATGACATTCAGTAAAGGGCAACGAATGCAGAATAGTTTTACGAGGACTTTAGGGTAGTTCGTATCAGTCTGGTCAAGGGCTGATCTCGTAGTGTACTTCTTATTACATTTACGATACATTACTGAAAACTACCGTATCCGAAACTGATTATACAATATCCAAACTAATAATTTAAGTGGCCGTCGTATCTCGATCGAAAGATGAACAATTAAGAAATCGGACCGGTCTTATATTCTGTCCATTCATAAGAGACGGAGTCGACATTGGAAATACTCATTGCAGGCATACTAGCCCTCATTTTCGTCGTCTCACTCATTTTTGCTCTGTTCTATTACTGCAAAAATATGTTCACTAATTAACGATAATCTCTAGAATCGCCGGTGGTCGGTCTCGTAGCATCTTTCGGGCGGCCGACGGCCGGCCGCTAGATGCTACGGGACCGACCTCGAAATGCTACGGGACCGACCACGAAATGCTATTGGTCCGACCACGATATGCTACTAGACCGACCATCCGTCCACAGGACGGACCACCGGCGATTCTAGAGATTGTTGTCCACTTTCTTACGAAATTATATCGTGCACTATTTATCGCTGTTATCAATTAATGTAAATTTTAGAATATTGTTGTTTTACACTAATTTATCAATAAATAGTGATAATCTCAACATCGAATTTATTTTGATTTCACTGTCTTGAATGTTGAGTTCAGAAATGTCTGCGAGTTTTATGATACTGAGAGACGAGAATTTTCTTGACAATGCGAAGAATAATCGTTCTATTCTTGAATAATGCGAAAATGATGAGTATTCTTGGGAAGCAAGATTCGTGAAACTGACAATCTCTATTGGCAAGAGACAAGATGATGAGAAGGGAGCAAGCCACGCTTTCTCTTTCGTGTATTCAATCTTTGCCCTTCTTATGGTCTCAAATTGATTCAAGACTTTCCTTGCTATTAGAGTGCGAAATTCGAGACTACGATCTCTTCATTTCTCTTCACCGGTCGGTGGAAGAGAGATTGTGCGAAATGAAGAGATCGTGGTCTCATATTTCGCACAATACTTGCTATCTCTCATATAACCTTTTGCAGTGTGATTACATTGAGATGATGTAATGTACACATTTCTTCTAGTTATCGTGCCATTCAAAACCGTCGACATCTTCTTACTTACATTATTGCATCGGAGAGCACGTGAGACGGGTTTGATGAGAGTGCAAGCTAAGTACGAGAGCTGTACGGGGATCGATTCCCGAAAATTACGGTAGAGTAGAATACACATGTAGTGTGTCGTTCCCTGGTCATCCTCAGTTTTAGCCTCGTTCTTTATCAGCCGCAAACAAATACCAAGAATATGAATACAAATTCAATTCTTGAATATTCGAAGTTGCTCAGATAATGAAGTATAATATTTCTGGTGAAAATTCGCACCTTTTTTATTGTTAATTTCTCTTAATTTCTCTTTACTTTTCCCTCATTCTTATTCTTCGTATTATCTTCAGACATAATGATCCACAGCGTAGAGAGTTCTAGATAATCGACATTTTAGACGGTACCATGCCTTTTATTAAAGAAGGTGTAACACGAATGATTGAAACCTTATATTTATTTATTTATCGTACGCCACGAAGGTGCGAGAACATGTACATAAATGTGCGAATAAAAGAAGAAATAATATCAAAAATGGGGAGAGTCTAATGATTGAAACCTTTTATTTCTCCCGATGCTCTAGGTTTCATTTCTGTTATCAGTAGTTGGTGAAACACAAATGCAACGCGCGTCTCCCTCGCGCATCATCCTCGTTTCCCCTTATTTCTCTGCCTTTCTCTGACTTCTTTTCCACGAAATGCCAACTCCCACCGTGAAAGATTGCAGGCTCAATGTGAGAAACTGAAAGTATTCTGGTCGTTTTGGACAGTTTATTAAACATAACTTTATTCAAACTAAAGACTGAAACATGCGATTTTTGAGTCTCTCATTGGGTATTCGATCTCCCTTGCCCCACAGTGAGAGCTCAGTTGACCGAATTTTCGTGGGACACCTTCTTTAATACGCAAACGACTCCTCACGACGGTCACCGAAACAAAAGGATTTGTGCACGAATGCTTGTTAGGTGTGGGCGAAGAAAGATCATATGTTGAAATGAATATAATTTCTTGCAAAGAAGTTTAAATTATAATAAATTTATTTAGTGAATGAAACACGTAGAAATATAGACATAACTGGCAATTACATTGCCACAGAATTGATAAATTGAATATCGTCGTCATGGTTGTAAAAGTCTGCATGGAGGATAAAACGACTCTCTTCATAAATTGCGAATTCCACATAGTCGTCACACAGGGTAAATTTGTGCAAACTATTGTTTCTCGTGTGAACCTGAAAACAAAGTATTTGCCAAATTTTATATGTTAATTTTCAGTTCGAAGCCTAATCTCTTTTACGATTCTACTAAAATATGCAATTTTATTATGAAAGTACAATTAATTTTGAAACATACTACAGGGCTGTCTTGAAGTATGTCAAAATTATGCAGAGGCACTTGAGAATTCAAGCAAACTCTCCAGTATCCACAAACTTTACCGCAGGTCAATCGTTTCTGAAAACGTAATTCCCCAAAGATAAGATCCAAATTATCTTTTCGATAGTTTTCTCCTCATACACTCTATCAAAAATAAAAGGTCTCTATGTAACAAAATCTCATGAAATAAGTGCCTTAATAAAAAGTTGGAGAATCTCACAATAATAAGGTCGATGATCCAGTCTGCATTAAGTACCAAACATTCCAAATAAATATGTGAGAATCTAACAAGGAACGGAAGAATGTCCTCACTCGGAGAGAAATATTGATTCTGAATTAATTAAAGGGGCAATTAGAATAATTAAAAGAATATTTTTATAAAAATAATTGAGAACATGAAGCTTTTACGTTTCCGGTAACCCATGTCTGGTTTACAATCAGTTCAAGCGCGTTCTTCGTTGCGTCTCGGGCGAATAATTTGATGAACGTTTCATCAAAAATATATATAGCATCGAGCTGTGCTTCATATATATTTATGCTATTTGGCATTGGATTGAGATCGAGCAGCCATTCGCGTACTCTGCAAGCGTTGAAAATTCTGTATTTTCCATAGCTATTTCACTGATTCCAAACCTACAGGGAGGTGTACGAACAAGAGACTACGCAAGAGATTTTACACAATTTCTCACTCGAGGACCGTTGTAATGGTCAAATTTGAGCACTTGTATAAAATTCATTTTTAAATGTGCGAAAAATTGATTCGTACTTGCGAATGTCTGATGGAAATTCAGGTGCCATTCCCCAATTCCGTGCATTAGTTGTTGGGTTTGGTCGAAAAAATTGTCGTCCAGGACAGTCTGCATTGATATTCTATATTATTTTACTAACGAGTATGAATGCCGAAATTCGATTTATAAGAGGAAAAAACGTACGAAGAAGAACTGAATTCGAACTGAAGCACACTTGAACTTGGCAACATTCGTGAACATACGCGAAGGAGTGGGATAGTGATCAGGATTTCGAGGGAACCATGTATTCAGACAGTTCTAAACAGAACTCATCTCCATAAACGTTTTGTGGGCGTTTTCATATATCCTATTTGCATCTCTTCAAGAGAAACAGACAAACGCGAATCGATACTCACTCCATTTGCTTCGCACATTTCACAGATAGAGCGAGCATCAGAAGGAACGCAAGAATGCATAATAGCATCAGTGGAGTAAATAAATCGTTGATAGAGATATCGTTGCCCGTCACATTTTACAAAGGAGTCATTGTTTACAGTCTCCACGATACAAAAATTGATAATCAAATTTGGAACAAAAATCAAATATTCATTTATTATTTGATTCTTTTCTTAGAAATAATGAGGGCAAAAGATACCTTTCGTCGGATTGTTGCATTCTGCACAGATAGTTCATACCTTCTTCATCGATTGACATCAATTGTACCGAATGACCGGCATCATTCTGTAAATGTCGATTATTTGTGTGTTGACATGAGAATTTAATCTCGTCATCAATTATTGATTAGCGAACCTGTATAAACCTAATTTGCAGCATTGGTCTTCTCACGCCTTCGAATCTTTGAGTAGTCACAAAATGGTTCATTCTTCTACTAACGCATTTCATCGCATCCAAGCTATCTCTAAATATTTTTATAACTTGAAAATTCTAATAGGACAGCAATTTGAGTTGACCAATCATAATTTAGAAAAAAGCCTTTGCAAAAAGACTAGAACTTCGTGTTTTCTCAGAAGTTCCGGAACATGCCATCACCATTTAGAATATTTTAAGTCTTAGAAGTGGTGAAGTTTTGTTCGTGAATTTCAATAGTTCTTATCGAACCTGTCGAGAAATTCGAATATCGCAAGAATGCAGTCATCCGGAATCATGGCGAAAATTTCCTGCAACAAATTATCACATTGCTCTTTTTTAATCATGAATAGACTGGATTAAAAAAAAGATTTTAAAAAGATTAAAAAGGGAGATGATTTTATGCTCACCACTGAAGGAGAAACGAAGACAACCATCTTCCGAGCTTTTGCAGTTGTCGAAAACGGGAAAATGTGAACTATTTTGTTGATTGTATGAGGTATATAAGGACGCGAGGCTTACAGTATGATTTTTTTGAATTATAGACGCGCTTATGAACGGTGGAAGAAAACCACGTGCCGCCAAGCCTTCCATCTACATTATCTAAGAGAGTAGACATTATTCGGATATTTCGATGTTTCGTGCACTTTTTCGTGATTTATTGGTATTTCGCTTGACATCTAATCTCGATGGGCCTTCATTATAGCGTAATCCTGAGAGCAATAGTTCACTAAATTAATCAAATTGAGCTAATTGAGTAGGGTTTTTTTTGAGTACTCCAGAAGTTAATCAATCAATCTTTATCATTGATTGATTGATTGATTGATCGATTGAGAAGTCTGATTGAGCATTGAGTGAGGATTCTTTATCTCATCTACAATACCTCCGGCTAAGGTATACGAACCATAATCCCGATTTTTTAAACTACAAATGTTCACACCTCTCATCTAGTCCGCAAATGAAGCGTTCCGCGCGTCCATTCTTGGGGAAGGGATTGGAAGGGGAGATAGCATGTTATTGACTAGAACACTTGAGTGCGTCGAGTTTCCAGCAGCGTGTGTATTCATAGATAATTCTTTTTCATAGCCAATTCTGATCTTCAGAAAAGGGACAGAGGCGAGAGAGAAAGTGAGTAGCATGCCCTCACTGTCTCCCGCATTTGACTCGTCTTTCGAGGTTTGACGTGGTACATTCAACTACTTCGATAGAAATAGGATCACTAGAAATCGACTTCAATAAGAGTTATAGGATGGTAAAAATACAGTTGTACCTATGTATCAGTGATATCCGAGTTATTGCAACATGCCAACTGATATCCGAATTGTTCCCGTCTTGCTCTCACCCCCCCCCCCTCCTTGAATCAGTAAGGACTGCTGGAGATACATCACTTTACTTTATCGATTAATACAGCAAAAGAGATTATGGATTATGGAGAACGACTATACGGAAACAGGTCGGAAGAGTCTTGATGGGACTTGATAGTTGAAAAAGGTTCTTGATGGAGGGATAAGGGAAATCGTGTTCAGAGATAATTAATCATGACATTGTTCTGAAATAATACTTTTAAAGGAATTTAATCTACACAACACTCACAAGGTACGGCAGTTCTTCCAATGTATATATCGTGCACACACGATTTTGAACCATGACTGCGACGTCATACATGGAATGTACCTGAATAGACGTATCAATCGTCCTAGAACCTGTCTCATGGCTCACCAGCAAGACGCTGGCATTTCTCCTCCCTTGAGCAAATCCCCGTCCGAGTCTCTGCACTGCTAGTTGCATGTTATGGAATATAACCACATGCATGTGCGAATAGTGTCGAAGCACCGCTGTTCTTGTTCGGAACATTTGGATCAGGCGGTAGTCGACTGCTATTTCACGCTGCGCAAATTTCATTTGCGGAAAGGTAAGGTATTCTACAAACAAAATATTGACTTGAAATCTTTTTTTTACCTACCAAATATTTTTTTTTAATTTTTGATACGTTTCGAAAGAGAATCAAAAGTTGTGCAGAAATCTTTTTTGGCCTGATTTCAGCCAATGAGAAGACAGATATATTCAAAAATCGAGATTTTTAAAAAAAGTTTTGGTGAAACATCGTTCAGGCTATACTAATAAAAATACCCGGAAACCATTCTTACGCGAAAAATACCAAGGGCATATGTGATCAAATTTCTTTATTGAAATTGGCACCTTTTCGGTGCCGTGGTGGTGAGATCAAAGCTCGTTTGGTGCATACTTGATTTGCATGTTTTGGTTCAAAAAGATATTTTACGAACGATATTTGGCTAGGCCTTATTTTCTTCCGAAAACGTGCCCCATTAATCGGAACAAAAACAATGCTTTCGAGAAAAAAAATTAACATACCAAACGAAGAGGGAATAGTCCATTGGCATTTCCATCGGCTCCATTCGGGGGAAGTAATCGAATGTAGCCGATGTTGATATTTGAAGAATTCAATGTTTCCCAATTCCTCCATTCACAGTTGAAACCATCATCAGGATGAGATGTGAGTTCATCCCGTTTCTCTGGTTTCCTGAAAAAATCGATAATCGTCTCTCGATACAATCGATAATGGGTTGATACAGTAAGAATAATCAGCAAACTCGCCTTTTCTCACATCGGCGAATGCACACCCAGGGGAAATATCGAATGAATTGAGGTATGGAGAGAAGGAGGAGGATAAGCAAAGTGAGAAGGCATGGGGGTGAGAAAAGTGAGATTGTATTGATTATTCTGGGAGAAAAGGGTGAGATAATGTGGCAGAATCCAGTGCACGAGGGACGAGATTGATTGAGATAGATTCCATCGTAGTAATAAGGCTCATTATCCTTTCGAATGCCAGCACTTGTGTTGTTGATCCAATCGAATAACTACAAGGACTTCATTAAAAATTAAATCACCATAATTAAATGCATACTTGAACCATTAGGTGGTAATAGCAACGCTAATGTATTCTTTTATCGATAATCAATTTCCAATCAATAAATCCCACCGTTTCTCCCGACTGCGGATTCTTCTCACTCATTTCGTGTACTTCAGCCAGAATTTCAGTCACTGATTCATTCACAAATCTCAGCTTTTCCTGAATAAAATAAAGCTAAACAAGGTAACATTTTGACTTTTAAGGAAAACAATATAGCACAAAAAACTTCAAAGATTTTTTTTTTAATTTGAAAACTCACATTTCTGTCCTCCTCACTGTTCACAATCTACCAGAATTGCTCGCTATTTCCACTATCGATCGAGTCGCGTATTTTCATCTAAAAATATTAATAAGAAATGTTCATAATTAACTCCTCGCTCACTAGACTTTGAAAGGGAACTATACAACTACCCGCATAAGAGTCAAATCGACCGCTTTTCTGAAGAGAGAGCGCGGAAAATGAAGAGTGTGGGGTGAAATTTCCCTCTTATTCGGGTGGTTGTATAGTCACCTTTCAAAGTCGATCGCTCACCCAAATAGTCGAATTCTCTCTTCCACCAAATTGATCATATTCTCACGATAATCCCCATTGAAGAAGGCGTGAAATAGAGAAGCGAAGCTGTGAATATCGCAGTTTTATTTGAATTTTGTTTATTATTTTATTTATATTTATTGCATGTCGAAAAAAGGAATGAAAAATAGGCAAGAGAGCTTTCTTATGTAATTATTTGACCTTTAATATAAAAGAAATAATATGAATGACTCTATTCATTTCACATTTATAACAAATGGAAATTTAGAGATCTGATCGAAATTCTTTCCAAACCTTTTCAACTTGAATTTCAAACCCGAATATTTTTATTTTAACTGCCGCACTAAAGACTGAATGCGAAGTCACCTTAGCCAGACATGGTTCGATCTATCTGCATTCAGTTTCTTAATAGATATGTCTTGGGATAAATTGAGGGCAGGATGAACAAATTGATCGATTACGTGCTCCGTGCCGTTTTTGTCTGAAAATGGACACATGGAGGAAAAGAATGTTCATTTAAGATAACATGATTTAAAATAATAACCCGAACGTGCCAAGTTGCATGGACTGGCGAGGTAAGTTTCTCTCAGCGGTAGATCGGCGCTACGAGACGAATAGTGAGCATTTAAATCCGTGCATCGATACTCAGCAAACTCGCTTTTCAGATACTCAGTGAGGGAGACTGCAACTTGTTTAATATCAAAAATATGGTTTTTTTTTTAAAAAATGCATAAGACAGACGTGATTACCATCGAAGCTTCAAATAACAAGCGATTCAAATATTTAAATATCTTTAGATGTTTAAATAATTTAAAAGTAACTCACTTGAACTTTTGTTGGTGACTCGGGCAATCGCACGATGGTGTGCAGTTAGCGCCTCCAAATAATCTGGAAATGAATTATTTTGATTTATGATATTAAAGTTACATTCATTCATTGTTTATTCCGCCACAGTATTGCATACAAGAACATGAACTGTGTATGTAACGGATGTTCATCGACGTAGTCGAATCGGTTTTGTGCATGGCAGCAAGGGAATGGATAGAGAGATGCAAATAAATACAACTCACCGTCATTAGTAGTTGTGTCACTGCCAGAATTCGTTCCCTCATCCATTCGCTTGTAAAATCGTTTCATCAAATCGTCATTGTACTTTTCTGGAATGATTTCGTCATTCAACATTTATATTTTCAAAAAATGTCATTTAAAAATTTATAAAATAGATGCATAACACAGAAACGTATTTCGCCCTGTCCAACACTGACGATTTTTTGTATCGATAATTATTGCCCATTTATTTTATGAAAACGTACGGGCATTAAAACAGGGCATGATGAATAATTTCTCATTATCGATTCCTTTCTTTGCGTGAATTCCAGAGAGAGAAGGCATTTTGTCACACAAACGTACTCAACAAATTTATTTATTTATTTAAATATATTATTTAAATCTACCAAATGTTAGTGGAATTAGAATAAAAGTTTCACTCACTCGTTACTCCACGTCTTGCTCGCGGCTTCAAACAGTAGGAAAAGGGAGAGGAAAAGCATGATAAGTGAAGGAACGAAAGCCATCCAAAAACGGACTTTCTTCATATTTTTCTTGTCGACCAATGACGAATAGAAGTACATCATCTGAATACTCGAAAAATCATGGAATTTAAAATACGCTTGAAAATTTGAAATATTCGATAGTATTGCTGGATAAGAATAATTATGTTGAAGAATATTCTGCGAGTAAAAGGAGAAGAATTTGTAAGATATTTTTCGTAATAAATAAATAAAATAAAAATTAAAGCACAAACTAACATCGATATACAGCAGAACGAACAGCGGATAGAGGAAGAATCTCCATACACCAACAGTGTTGCACACGACTCCGCACGAACTATAATATTTAGATTATTTTAGTGTTTTAAAATAAATTTAGTAAATATTTTAACTTACTTCGATGCGAAGATGCGGTAAAAATCGTAGCACATCGAGAAGATTGTGAGTATGCAGATAATCGACGCAGAGGCCCGAATAGTGCTTGAATTGATCGATCCAGGTCATTTCAGGTTGAGATGTCAGTGGAGTCTGGCACAGCGTTTCACGAGTATGGGGAGAGTGGACCTAGGAAAATCCCTGTTTGAACTTACATTGCGCATCAGACCACTGATATAGGAAGGCACATCGTTCCATTCCGACAGAAAGGGTTTGGATGCGACTTCACTTGCGCATTTTCGGCGCGAGCCGGGTTTGACGAAGGAGGCGAGAGACGACCTATTGCCCCGCCCCCTCGCATGATCGATCTCGTTTCGCCCGCCCGCTCGATTGACTGCGGCACAGAGACAGCTCTGCGTCTCTGCCCCACTCGAAGGGGGAGAGACCTGTTCCACCCCGTCTCGCGTAACGCGCGTCCTCCTGATATAAAACGGCCCGTTCTTTCACTTCGCCGCCTGGCCTCTCTCTTCAGCGAACGCTCTCTAGCGTTTGTCTAGCCGTCTAGCCTTTATGTCCACTCTCGAAATGCTGTGTCTGGTCATCAACTGTAGAATCGTCTGACTCTCTTCGCATATTATTCATCTCCGTTTCATCCTGTTTCTCTTCTGGTTTCCTGGAAAAATCGATAATCATCGCTCGCTACAATCGATAATGGATTGATACAGTAAGAATAACCAACAAATTCGCCTTTTCTTACATCGACGAATGCACACCAAGGGGACATATCGAATGAATTGAGGTATGGAGAGAAGGAGGAGGATAAGCAAAGTGAGAAGGCATGGGGGTGAGAAAAGTGAGATTGTATTGATTATTCTGGGAGAAGAGGGTGAGATAAAGTGGCAGAATCCAGTGGACGAGGGACGAGATTGATTGAGAAAGATTCCATCGTAGTAATAAGGCTCGTTATCCTTTCGAATGCCAGCACGTATGTTGTTGATCCAATCGAATAACTACAAGACACTTCATTTCAATTAAATCACCATAATTAAATGTATGTTTGAACCACTCTGACTACGGTAAGAGAAGGGCTTTGCTGTGGTAAACTAATGAATTATTATTTATCAATTATAAATTTCCAATCAATAAATCCCACCTTCTCTCCCACACTTGGTTCGTTTTTAGCCGCTATCTCCAGTCGATGAACCATTCTTGTGACGACATCGTGCATGAACCAATCAAACTGAAACACATTTTATGCGGTGTTAGTTTTTCGTTTGGAAAGGCTGTTTGATTTGAATTCCCGCAATTTCGCTACTCGCTTCCCAGTAGAGCTGGTGACTACGGATCCTCTGAACGCTATGAAAGTAGTTTCAAGTCGTTAGGTCTTCTGGGAAGGGAGATACTAAATTGCGGAAACTCAAATCAACCTGCTTTTCCAAAAAGCCTTTTCGAAAAACTAACACCGCATAAGTACAACATGTGGAGAATAAGATGACCCACCTGTTCACTATCATTATTTCTGCGGATTGTTTTGATGAAGAGATCATTGTCATTTGAACGGACGGAATCTCCCAGCAATGCCTGGATGAACAGCTCAGAGAGAAATAAGTCACCGACTTCATAAGTCTAAGCTGGCCAGCGAAGACTTCAACGTCTAATAAGCGCAGGGGAGCGAGGAGTTTAAACTTTGAAAGTCGCCGCTGGACAACCCATAATTCTAGAGACGTAGACTTATTTCTCTGTGAGAGCATACGGTAGAAAGATGAGATTTGAAGGAGAATCTATTCTGCTGAGATAAAAAGTGGCGCACTGACCCACATGTCCTCATTGACTCTCATTGCCTCGTCAATTACGACGTCTCGATATTCCGAACATGAACGAATTGAAGAATGAAATGGTTCTGAGAGATCAAATTGATTAGAAATTAACATAGCCATCAGACTTGAAAAGTAACGATGCAACTAATTGCTTTTCTCCACGCACTCCTCATTTCTCGCACTCTTTCTCGCGAAATCGGTCGATTTCCCTATAATGCAACTATTGTTGAACCGTTACTTCTCAAAGTCTAATAGCAATGCAATCCTACTCTAATGTATTGAATTTCGGAACTCGCGGGTCCTCATCGGAGTCATCGAAATATGGATGAATCATGCGCGCAAATTTACGAATTCCTGAAACGTCATTCATCATTCATCAAATCTCCAGAAATGGATCAGGAGTAAGATAGCGTGTGAACACGAGAGGTGCTCTCTCACTTCCACACACACCCTCGCGCCTGACCCCTTTTTCCACTAGGCTCGTAATAGTCCTACTCTTTTTTTCAAATACAGACTTGATGCGTTCCGCATTTTTTTACAGATTTCGCACAGAGAATATTATCAATCAATCAATCAATTTATCATATCAGGCGGTAGTCGCTCAGATGAGGATGGGTCGGTAGTCTTCATAAGTTGCATTCCACCAGTTCGCGCCGATTGCTCTCCTTAGGTCATCTCTCCATCTTGCTCTTGGCTGACCTGGGGGACGAGTTCTACTGTAGGGGGTCCACACAGTAGTCGCGCTGCACCATTTCTCTGTGTCCATACTCCTCACTTTCAATGCGGGCTTTCCGTTTGAGGCTTTCCGGTACCCAGTCTTTCACTTTGGTGATTTCCCGAAGTCTTTCATTTCTCCAGCGATCTCTCAATGTCACTCCAATCATCTTCCTTTCCATTGCCCGCTGTGTGACGTTAAAGAAGGAGTGTCAGCAAAACATCCCACCACGATTACCCTGCCTGGTGAAGATAGAATACTGTAAGAACAATCGTCTGACGTCTGGGATAGAGCACGCTGTCTAGGCAAATACGGCCATGCAGATGGGCAGAGATTAGCGAGAGTGCCACTCCTCTCCCCCTTCCCTCTTCCCCCCAGAGGGGGAGAAAGCGCACGCAAATTCGACACGAGAGAGAAAGTTGACCAATAGATTTACCTAATCGCGCACGCCAAAACACGCGTGCGCGGCACTTGAACCTGATTTCCCTGAGCCCTGTAGCTTCTTTGCAAGCGAGTATTTCGGTTTGGAGAAAAGACAGGCTTTCCAAATTTTGGATTTATATTTTCCTTCACAGGCGTAAGCGATTAATATAATAAATTCCATATCCTATTTTTGCTGACACTCCTTCTTTAAGCCGATTTCTCTCATAGCATACCTATGGAGGTCCCGCAACGACAACAAAGTACCGTAACCCGTTCTACCATAAACCGGAAATATGAAATTGAGAATTTAAAACGTGGGTATGTTGAATTAGGAAGACCAAGGGTATTTATTGTGTGGATGGTATACCGTTGTTAAGGTTCTGTATACAACCGGTTCTACAGTATTCTGAAATTTTAAATTGATCTGGGGGCTGTATAATCTGTTAGAAGTTGGCCATCTTTTCTTTTTTTCTTTTTTCGTCAGTTTTGATTTAATATTAATTTCTTTGCATTAGTTCAATAATCCCCTATGTTAAAGTAAGAATGTCAAAGAAATAAGCATAAAATATAATGCTATAGTCTAGCAAATCCCTGTTAAAGATGGCTGAAAACTAAAAGTTGGCCAACTATTAATTAGAAGTTGGCCATCTTCTGTTTCGCGGGCTAGACAGTGACGAGAGAGCACGTAAACAAGTGAGAGCGCAGAGTTTCGCAATAAATGTAAACAACACATGCATACTTTTCCCTCTCCTCGATCCCCGTGCTCTGTCTAGCCCGCGCAAACAGAAGATGGCCAACTTCTAGTTTTCGGCCATCTTTAACACGGATTTGCTAGTCGCTAACATTATATTTTATGTTGCTTTCGTTGGCATTCTTACTTTTTCATCGTGCTTTATCTAACTAATGCAAAGAAATTAAGATTAAGTCAAAAACTGACGAAAAAGAAAAACGAAAAGATGGCCAACTTTTTAACAGATTATACAGCCCCCTGATCGAGTCGAGAGGCGAGTAAATATATCACTGGGATGAACAATACCGTTTTTACCATACCGGGATTACGGTAGCGCGGTTACAGTACATATGATCACTTTGTAAAATTGAGATCTCGAGTAGGCAATGCCACTATGGGTATGTCGTCCATTTCGAGCTTATTATTTATTAGAGGATGACTTTAGAATTTTTCGAATCTTCTGTAAACACGCTGCAGTAACCGCGGATACGGTGGAAATTTTTTCATGTAAACTGTAATCGCTTACATTCCCTAAATCTAACAACTTTAGAACGCCGTAGATTTGTTATCGATATTGTCTTTCTCCATTCCATTCTTCATAGGAATTATGAGCTTGATGACTCTTCCCTCCTCACTCGTTCTCCTCTTACTAGATTTGTCCGTAATTCTCATCGTTTCCGTATCTCTCTACCTTTCTTCCCTCCCAATTCCCACACCACCCTTTCCTCTAGAACCATATCCATATGAAATTCCCTCCCCTCCCCCTCGGTTGATTTATCCCGAGATTCCTTTCGTAGATATATCCGTTCCCAACCCAATTCTTTTTTCCCTGAATCAGTTATTAAGAATTGGTTCTGACTCTTCTTCCCCATACCCTTGCTGCCATGCAAAAAACCGATTCGACTACGTCGACGGACATCCGTTTCTTGTCCCCATTCACAGTTTACTTTTTTTGTATGCGATACTCTGACGGAATAAACAATCAATGAATGAATACGGAATGTATGATTGGGGATACTGTCAAAATTGGCGCCTGCCCAATTCTCCCAATTTCATTTGCCGAATTGCGGAATTGCCAATTTCTGCCGAAAATCTTCCTGAAATATGTGAAATTCCTTTGTTCTCATTGCCGAAAAGTTAGGGATTTGAAATAGAGTGCCGAAATATTTCAACGTGAGACCGCTCTCTTACGAGGTCGATCTGCCGAATTTCCAGATTTCGGCGACCGCACAATGGATTTCCTGGATTGCGAAAACGATTTTCGCCGAAAAATGAGAAAGAATACCGGCACTTTTTTTATCAGTGCGTTCGCGTAAAAACTGCACGGAATGAGGAAGAATCCGTACACCACTTTTTCACTATGTCTGAATTTGACATGGATCGATAGCCTCTGTTCTCCTCTTGCGATCGCGCATTTCAAAATATTTTTCTGCATTAAATTTGCATAGATAATTAGCGCTGAATATTCCTTATTTTTCACTTTGGACCTCAGTATCTCTGTTCTTTTTCGAAATTTAGCATTATGCCCTGAACAAAATATGCTCAGTTTGTCAAATGAATAAACGTGTGATTTAATTTTCTAAAAGTAGTATATTTATTCCAGATATTAATTTTCAAAAATTTGCATATTTTAAAATTCTTCAAATTTGAAAATTCTAAAAACACACGTTTATTCATTTTCACAAACTGAGCATATTTTGTTCGGGCATAATGCAAAATTTCGAAAAAGAGCAGAGATACTGAGGTCCAAAGTGAAAAATAAGGAATATTCAGCGCATCGATAACGAATATTGCATAAAAGCGTCTGTCTCTCTTCTCTCGAATTAAAAATGGAACGCCCCCTGTGACCGACTCTTCAATAAAATTTACAGTAATAATGACGCCGGCGTCTCTCTTACCATCGAGTCTGTTTGTTCCATTATTATAGCGCCTTTTTTCCGTTTGAATTAACATTTTTTTCTGTTTTTTACATCTATCAATTTTAAAACGTCTTTGTAAATAACAATTAAAGGCGCGCGGATCAAGATCGCGCCAAACGATCTTTTTTTAGCGCACGTTAAGTTACGCACGTTACGTTATCGCACGTTATTACACGTCCCCCAATTTAGTTGTATATTCGTTGAGAAAAAAATATTTATATTCTCAGATCCTTACTGTTGCAGCAACAATGAAAACAACTCCATTCTGTGATCAGGTAAATCTCTTTGTACTCGGCAATATTTCAATCAAGAGATCATTGTTTTTAAATTCAGGATTTCATCTCGTATCTCCCTGATGGATGCCTTTTCGAAGTTTTCTCATACTTCAATAGGTAAATTTTTGCTTACAATCTAAAATTGTTATCTTTATCACACTCAAGAATTTTTTGTTCCCCTTTTTTCCCTGATTTATGGCTGTTCCCGGGAACGCTCTGCTGAGAAAGGAACATGACCAGGAACAATAGGAACACTGAAATATTGTCTCTATGCAATTCCTAAAGGGGGTTGTTCGGAATAGGACTGACCCATGGTGAACCATCTCGGTGTGTTTTCGGAATCGTCGCACCGCCACACCAATAAAATCGATAGTCACGGATTTTTTTTTATATTCGGACTGAAGATACCTTACCATACCCTGTACAGGGTGTCTCAAAAAGGTAAAAAAGGTAAAGGTGTCTCAAAAGTATGGTGATAAATTTCAACCCTCATAATTTAGCAGACACCTATCGATAGGAGTTCTCATTTTGGGCAAATAATATTAAGTGTTCCAGCATTCGACAACCAAAGTTTGTTGGCATTCCATATAATTCAATTAGAGTTTAGACCGAAAACCCCATTCTCTGAAAACAGCGACCGGACCGCGACTATTTTTTGTGATTCCGAATTTATTGTGGCCTACTCCAATGTTCAAAGTCCAAGATCAACCCATAATACTGAAGCAAAAGTATCGCCCTATTACGAGTTGGGCAAGATCTGGATCACTTCTCGAAATGAAAAGTTTCACATCCATTCGCGCTAACCACTATCACACTCATCACCGAAAAATGATTTTTTTCGATTTTCTTTCAGAAGCGATCTAGCGCTTTGTAGTATCGATATTTAAATGAAGCTAACAAGGCAGTGTTCTGTTATCATTAAAGAAGGAGTATCAGCTAAATATCTTGGCGCGATTAGCCTGAGGAAGGAAGGTGGAATACTGTAAGAACAATCGTCCGACGTCTGCGATGGAACTCGCTGTCTAGACAAATGCGTGTATGCAGATGGGCAAAAATTAGCAAGAGTGCAAATCCACCCCCCTCCTCCCCCAGCGGGGGAGAAAGCGCACGCAAATTCGACACGAGACAGAGAGTTGACCGATAGATTGTTTGCACGCGTGCGCGGCACTTGAACCTGATTTCCCTGAGCACTGTAGCTTCTTTGCACTCACGTATTTCGCTTCGGAGAAAAGGTAGACCTTCCAAATTTTGGATTTCTATTATCCTTCACAGGGGTAAGCGATTAATATCATAAACTCCACATCCTATTTTTGCTGACACTCCTTCTTTAATATAAGAACGAACAGGGTGAAACAAGTGTGATAAAACAAAAGTTGTTTTTCCATTTTGTATCCGGGATGTCAATTCTGGCACATAAAAAGGCTTGCCTTGGAATCTTCGTGAGAGTTGGAGCATAGCCATGCCATGTGCAAATACATATGTATACGGAATATGCATTCCATGATTGCCAAATATCGTGTATCGCTCTTAAGTAATACATCTTTATTCATATGTAGCGTACAAGCGGGCCGTTTTTTGAATTTCGGTTAAAAAAATATTTCAAAAATATTCTGAGACGGAATCGTTTACGCACTAATATAGAGTATGATGTCACCTCCTCTACTAAAAAATCAAACGCTGTATTACTCTCGCCTTAAGAGTAGCATACCTTTAAATTATCCGAAGTTGCATCTCAAAAAAGGAGAAAATCACAACCACTAACCAAGAATAAATTTTAAAGTTATGGATCTCTATCGAAAGTAATGATTGGAACCTCAAGTCGTTAGAATATAATAACAAGGACTTTTCTAATATGTGACATAAATTGGATAACAACCGCTTATAATTAGGGACAGTTACGTACATTCGAACGTTGTCACCATACTTTTGAGACACCCTGTATAACTACGTCGTCAGAATTGCGATATCTAGTTTTTTTTCGGTGAGTACGAACACTTCGAATCCGAAAATTACACCAAGATATTTGCAACTGGTTTTTCTGCGAAAAAAAGGATATATCAATTCTGTTATCTTCAGTCCGAATATAAGAAAAATCCTTGAAAATCGATTTTTTTGGTGGGTCGGGGCGACGATTCCGAAAACACACCGAGATAGTGCACCATGGGTCAGTGTGTTTTTAGCATTGCATAGAGGCCATACTGTTCATGTTGTTCCTGGTCAAGTTCCGCTTGTTCCCGGGAACGGTCCTCCTCAGGAGGAAGAAAACCAGGAACACGGAATTCTTGAGCAGGTAATAATATCTGACGGATTTTTCGTATTCCAAGCTGTTCTGCATGCAACATTACAGGGACGATATGGATAAGGTGGAAGTGGTCAGCAAGAAAATGTATTGCCTCGCCAATCTTCAAATATTCATGCATATAAAGAAGAATTTTCAAACTCTCATGGTGCAACGGGTGGGCAGTTTTACAAATTGGTCATGACAAGATTCATTTTGAAATATTCTTCATATTTCTTATACTTTTGCACTGTTAAAAATGTGAATTACGAAACTAGCCGGGATGTGTAGAGATTAAATACACTACGCTCTATGCATAGTTCTGGGAACAGATTTGGTCCAGGAGGATTTCGGTTGCGTAACTCCATGTTCGGTCTAGGGGGGGGGGGGAGATCGGTAGCCTGCTTCAGTTTCGATCCATGGGGAATTCGTTAGCTTGCTTGAGGTTGGATCCAGGGAGGAGGACTCGGTAGCCGGCTCTATGTAAGGTCGGAGCTTAGTAACCGGCTCCAAGTACGGTCCAGGGAGAGCTTACTATATTGGTGAATGTCAATCGCTAGAAAGAGTGGCTTATCCCGTTGCAAAAGGTTCGTGAGGACGAGAGCGATCGAGAAAAAAAGTTGCCTCGGAGCCACGAAGCAAGTTTTTTTTTCGATCGCTCTCAGCCTCAAGAGTCTTTCTCAACGGAAAAGCAGGATACAGTGTGTTCAATTAGAACACGTTCAGACACGTTTCCGACATCGCAAAATACTTTTCCTGTGATTACCACGCTCTGCGAATCAATAAGAACCTTTTCGAAACTTTCGATTTTTCGAGTTAAAGCGTGTTACAACACGTCCATACACGTTTCCATACACGTCCATACGCGCAGGTATGATTGTGAATCACTCCTCCCTCCTTCTTGCGAAGCTGATTTGCATGTGCTCTATGCTTCCTCTTGTTGTTCTCGATCTCGATCTCGAACATGACCTGTCCCTTCTTTCCAGTCACCACAGCAGGCAACCACTGGAAACAATTGGGTACTACCGGAGAACGGTAGTAGACACAGTCTCCGACAGCATACCACCTGTCCTTGGCACCATTACACTTGTCAAACTGGACCTTCATTGTCAGGTCTACCTGATCCGATCTCTTGGTAGGTCTCATCAGATCGACTCTTGATCTGATTGATCGGCCAATGAAGAGTTCTGCAGGACTCTTCCCATCCGGAACATTCGGATTGGGAGTACGCCTGTACGTCATCAGGAACTGTCTGACGATTTCTCTGTTCGGGAACTCTCCATTCATCTTCTTGAGGCTCCTCTTGAGCGTATCCACGAGACGCTCAGCTTGTCCGTTGGACTGAAGATGGTATGGAGCGATCGTCAGATGCCTGATACCGTACTTCTCACACAAGTCTCGGAACAGTTCCGACGTGAACTGTGCACCGTTATCTGATAAAATCACTTCACGGATTCCATATCTTGAGATCGCCTCCCTCATGAATTCCACAGTCACGGAAGCCGTGATCTTTTGTGTGTTGTACACCTCTGGCCACTTGCTGTAAGCATCCACGACGACGAGGTAGTAGTGCGATGTTCGTTTCCTGCTCTGACTGACAGTTGCTGATCAACCTCGACAGCGCATCGGCGTAGAAGAATGAATGAGTATTGATGTACTCGATTAGGAAATCGTACATCACTAGAGTCTCAGCCCATCTGTATATCCTCTTCGCCGTGTACGCCGGCACTCCCTAGGGCGAACCAAAGATGGATAACAATGGCTTGTGATCAGTTTGGAGAACGAATCTCCTTCCATACACATATTTGTGGAATTTTCCAACGGCGAATATGAGGGCAAGCGCCTCCTTCTCGATCTCACCATAGTTCCTCTCAGCAAGGGGAATCTGTGCAGAATGACAGCACCGATGCCGTCCTCGCAGGCATCTACTGCGATCACGATTTCCTTTCCAGGATCGTAGTGAACGAGACTCAGTTGCTGACTGAGCTTCTCCTTTAACTGGGAAAATGCCTTCGAGCACTCGTTCGTTCATTTCCACTTCACGTCCTTCTTCAGGAGTGGATCGAGTTGAGATCTCAACTTGTGCATGCCCTCGATGAACTGTCCATAGTAGTTCACCATGCCCAGAAAACTCCTCAACATCATGGGATTCTCGGGTTCTGGCATCGTCTGAATGGCTTCCGTCTTCCTGGGATCAGTGTGCCTACCGTCCTTGTTGATGACGAAGCCGAGCTCACTTCCTTCATTCCAAACGTGCACTTCTCAGATCGAGTGCGTAGACCATACTTTCTGGGCTTGAGCATCACTTGCTGGGGTGTCTCATCATGCTCCTTCTTGGTCCTCCCTCCGATGATGATATCATCCAGATACGGGATCGCACGCTTTACACCACTCAGCATCGTGTCCATCAGTCGTTGGAAGATGCCTGGTGCAGCCTTCACACCAAAGGGCAGTCTCTTGTAACGGAAGAGATCCTTGTGGGTGTTGATCACGAGCAACTTCTGCGCTTGCTCGTCCAGAGGCACCTGCAGATAGGCCTCAGCCAGATCGATCTGCGTGAATATCGTAGCTCCATTGAGCGATGCGAATATGTCCTCTGGGAGTGGTAGAGGTGGTGGTGGTGGGGAGCTGGTAGATCGATTGCCGCATTTAGTCCAGTACTGAAATCAGCGCACATTCGGATCCCACCGTTCGGCTTTCCGACAGTGAGAATGGGTGCTGCCCATTCACTGTACTCCGCCCGAATTGGGCATTTTACAAATACTCCGAATTCTTTCGGAAACGTGGGTCCCCTGTCACTCAAAAAGCGCCTTTTCGACGGTGTAGTTCTACCCGCACTCTTGTATGGTTCCGAAACTTGGTACCTCTGTAAACGAGAAAAACAAACTCTTTTCGTCGCTCAGCGCAAACTAGAACGTAAAATGATTGGAATTACCGTATTTGATCACGTCACAAATGAGCGGATCCGTGACATCACTAAATTGAAGGATGTAGTTAGAGAGACGGAAAGACGGAAATGGATATGGGTAGAAAGAATCTCGAATCAAAGCCATGATCGGTGGAATCGGAAGATGCTCGATTGGACCCTAAGAGGGAAGAGGAAGCGAGGCCGACCGGCAAAGAGATGGAGAGATGATTTCGTCAACGCTGCTGGACCACAATTCGTGCAACTCGCACGAAACGATCGCAAGCAATGGAGATCTCTCATGGCAACCCAGCTTTAACACCCAAAACCAGCTGATAAAGTTGTTTAAATGTAAAATGTAAATACGGGACAGCTCTTTTCGCGCAAAATGAGAGATGGTCCGGTCTATTACCCGAATAACGCACTCTAGTTTTGATGAAAGATAGAAATTCGGTGAATGTACAAGATGGAGATAATAGTACTTTTTTCAGAACTCCACGACGCATGCATTTTACCTCCTTCCTGGTGATGATGCAGAGCGTCACTATGGACTTTTCATTCACACAATCGAGCTAGATGGGGTACCTGAAAATATCGAAGAAATGAGAGTGAAATGGAAAGGAGATGAAGACAACATGCATGATGTACGATTATTTTTCATACTCTCTTTGGCAACTGATTATGTTGATTGTGATCGAAAAAAAACATTGACAGAAATTTAAAGAGATTAAAGTCCAAAACTTTTTTTTTCTTCTTCTAAGGTGCAATTAGTGCACAATAGAATTGCTTTTTCGGAATTCATAATACGGCTCACATTGTTCCAAACTAGGTTTTGTAAAATCGGCGAAGCCCGGTACAAGGTTTACCGTCCCCTTTTGTAACGTGAAAAGCTCGACCCCTGAACCGGTGCACAGCGGACGAGAGAGCGCGCGCGGCCCGAGGATCACCGCCGGCTCGCAGAAAACTCGCGGCTCCGAGAGCTTTTTTGGGAGAGGCCCAACACCGGTCACTTGTACACTGAGGATATTGTAGTTTTTAATAAGACTTTTCGTTTCATGGACGTATCTCGCTTAAAAATGGTCGAATCAGCTATTTTTTTTAAAAAGCAACCGATAGCATTCATCGAGGCGAAAATTAACTGTTTAGTAATCCAAATCGATTACATTAAGCATTTCAGAGATATTTTCAGAAATGTCGGACTTTTACCGTTATGACTTCTGGGAGCTGTATACATACCTGCGCGCCATTTTCGTTACGACAACGGCGACTCGCTAAAATCGGGATGTTCCTTTCATTTCACGGCGTCCCGCAGATTTGAACAAAATGTAGAAAAAATGTAATTGTTAGAAGAACAAATTAAATTAATTTTAAATATAAAAAAAGAAAATTATTTATAAAAATAAACTTTAAAAAGAAATCAAACTAAAAATAGAAAACACAATGAATTAATTAGTCCGCTTGTATCGCATCATGTACTACTACAGGCTAACAGTGATCCAAGCGGGATTATCCTTTAAAAAAATATGCTATTCACTATTCCGGCGTGTCGAAATTGTGAAAAGTGCGATCTACGAATTATTTGGCACATATTAGTAAAAGAAAGGTAACGATTTGACGAAAAAATAGCAATTAGGCACGATTTTCGGTATGCAGTACGCTGGCTCCGTTTTGAGCGAAAAACTAACTTATAGATTATTCCCGCGTGCCGAAATTGTGAAAAGTGCAATCTACGAATTATTTGGCACATATTAGAAAAATAAAGGTGACGATTTGACGAAAAAATAGCAATTAGGCACTATTTTCAATATGCGGGACGCCGGCACCGTTGGAGCTCTCCAACGGAGCCGGCGTCCCGCACGGCATTTCAGCTCCACGTAAAACCAACACCACGTCCATAAATCAAAATCACTCAATATCGCTTGAATAACGTGAATTTTCTCAGGGAGGCCCGCGAATTTCAAACAACTGTGTGGCAGCCCTGCATGCTTAACCGTTACAAAAGGTCATGGAGCGAATTCAAACATGAATTAAACGCATGCCGCACTTTACTACACACAACACACGCAGAAAAGTGCGCACCCGTGCTTTGAAATGCCGTGCCCGCATATCGAAAATCGTGTCTATTTGCTCATTTTTGGTCAAATCTTTTTATTTTTGAGTTTATCATGTTCCAAATAATTCGTAGATGGCAACTGGCGCGCCGGAATAATGAAAAATGCACTGATTGAAGGATTTTTGGGCCAACGATAATTTCGAATCACGAATCATGAGTGCGCCCCAATGCGACGCCCCTTTTCCCCGGCTGTCATTTTGGAATTTCCGGTTCGGAGGGCTATTATTTAAATTTCGTGTTTTGTATACTTTAATTGTATTTATTCCAATTTTATTTAGGTCCGACCTGTTAAAATTCATATTAGTAAAATTACAATTACCTCTACCATTTCCCCCCTTTCCTTTCTCTCATCTCACCCTTCTCTTCCACTGACCTCCCACGCTTCCGCCCGCATGGGCGTATCCAATCTGCTCTTCCACCCATTGAATCAATCTCTCTCTTGTTGTCAAGTATTCCCATCGAGCAGCGTCCGATAATAGGGTAACCAATAAACTTTGTCTGGTCTGGAGGGAAGCACGACAGGGGCCTGCTAAGATCGTGGGACTTGTAACTTTCTGGTTTGACAGTTTTATATTTGAAAAAAATCGCACTATATGTGATAACAGGATATTCGCTCACCTCGACAAATATTGTTAAGAGACAGGATCGGTAAGACTCGACCAAAATCGACCCTGCCCGGACACGTTGCGCTAGCACTGAGAACTGGAAGCCCATACTCACATATATGGAGTGTCTTGGTCTCGCATTATCCAAAACAGCCCTTATTTCTATTTGCTGGCTCTGGCCCTGGAGAAAAATGGTTTTGAGTGACCAGGTCTCGAAAAAAAAATTTCTCCAAATCGAAAGATATTCTCAATTTTATATTTTCATTATGTTTGGAGTGTCAAAATATTGTAAATGACCTACTCTGATCCGATTAATTATGTTTCTGAAACCACTTTTTTTACTCGAAATTTTGGTTTTTTTTTGAGGAAAGGTGGCCATTTTTCGAACTGCAGCCAATAGCTTTTATGTACGTGTTGTAGCCAGACATGCTGTGTATCCATGCCCACCATTCCTAACCTCTGATCGATCACCCCTTTTATCGAAATTTTTGTCCGAAAATTTGTTAACGTGAGGCTGAAAATGTATAACCGTGTTTCTCTCCTTTATAATGATTCTCTTTCACATTTTTGGCGATGAATATATTTGTAAATATATTGAAGAATACATCACTATGATTTTGGAGGAGCTTTTCACCCCCTGCTTTTCTGTGAATTTTAATGATTTATCGATAATTCTCATGGATAATATTTTTCATATCTTATCATCCCGATGAATTATTCAGTCCTAAAAAAAAGGTAAAGTTGTTCCATGTCAAGCGATTTTACAGTAGCAAGCTACCACGCTAGATGGGGCAAGCCGGTAAGCCAGCTGCAACGTGGGATTACGTAACCCAAGCTTTCCCATGGCATCTAGGGCACGTTTACCTTTCGCAATCAAAGTTGCTACCAATTTACCGCCCCGGGGTGGATGGAAGGCTTGGTTGGCCTGGGCGGGAATCGAACTCGTCCTCATCGTCCATCGTCCTAAATATGCTTAAATTGTTTGAAACTCATTTCTGAAAAACTTTACTGTTGATTGCTTCAAAATAACTAGATGACTTCCTATATTAAAAAATCAGAAACTAAAAGTGATGAAATTATATACAAAAATAAATAAACTCTCAATAACTCAGAAACAATCGTGGTCAAATATTGCATATACCAGTTTTACTACTGCCACACTGAGCCCGAAGTTACTTAAGAAAGAATATACTCACAGATATACTTAAGAAAGAATATACTCATCCGCTGGAATATACTCAATATTGAGTATATTCGAGGCGGGGAGGAGCAATATACTTAAGCGTGTCAATATACTAAATGTTGAGTATATTCGAGCGTCGGGCGGGAAGGGGGAGGGGTATAGAGAAATGCAAGGGCCGATTGAGATTGGAAGTTGGATGTGGTGCATACTAAGTAATCGATCTCGTGGAAAAAAAAGATGCATTGTATCGTTTATTTGACGAATTCAACCGAAAATAATTGTTTTTCATGAAATATTTCTACAGTTTTATTTTTAAATGATCATGTACATTTTATTTTAATACGATTTTGTTTTTCTTAATATATGAAAAAATTATAATTAATTATTAAACATAAATTAATTAGTTTGCAATGACAGACCAGTCGATAACATGTCATTACCGTGTCCTGCCGAGCCTGACGCGTCTTATTCTCGCTTTGCGCACTTCATTCTCCGCTGGCGCACTTGGTGATCTCATCTTTTCGAAATTGCATTTCTGTTCATTTTACTTGTTTTGCACCGAATCTCTTGTAATTTTGTGTTCAGATGCCTTAGTCGCGCCCTTCTCGAGCTTCGCGCGCTGCACTGCACTAGTCAGGTTCGACTTTCTCCGTTGCTGAGTGAGAAAATCTGAGTTTGGGTTTTGATTGTGGTTGCGTCAGGTTCCTCCCCGTCTATAAGATCAAAACCATCGATGAATCATATCGAAGATGAGGAATGTTGTAGAAGACGCCCAGGCCAAAAGGTTTGTCTATTTCAAAACTCCTTGCTCACGATAGCCCGGCACTACTGCAGTGTTTGGGAGAAGACCAGTATTCCTTCTCATTTTTGGACTACTCACTTATTCTTTGCCGTCAATCGTGGTTGACTGGTCCCAAACACTGCAGTAGTGCTGATAGCCCTACGTGATGTTCACTGCCACATCATTCCACATGCCGGTCAACCCTACAGAAAGGGGGTTGGAGTGAGAAAACTTACGAAATTGAAATAGAGACTCTCTCGCTTGTGCACATTTTCTCACCCAGACTCCTCTCTGTAGGTTCGGAATCATGTGCGGCGGATTTTGTAGCACATTTTGCTAGTATAACTCTGAATAAAGATGCCTAGCTGCGCGTCAGTGGTGAGCGACCCCCTCGGATCCGAGGAGTACCTCGATTCGAGACAATGGAAGTGCCCGTAGCTGCTCAAATTTGACCAAATTGAAAATTAAGCGGTGTCGCACTTCCTTGTCTCGTCGAGCACTATTACGAATGAAGCTCGTAGGAAATACAGATTGCGTATTTCGCAATAGCGGCACCCCGATTTCATTGATTCCGAGGGAGATCGCAGATCACTGCCGCGCGTGGACCTGTTTCGTAGCTACATCGGCTTATTTTTCATTATTTTTTTAAAGCAAATCGTGTGACTAGCAATTATATTAAACAAATCGTGTGACTAGTAATTGTATTAGTGTAATCATGTTGCTTCCTTTCAACTTACTAAAAATTAAAAAGAAATGTTCAATCGACATTTTCGAAATAATTCGATATGCAAAAATACATATTTTAAAATTGCGTTGCAGATCAAGGGTAAGAACCTCTCAGTCGCTCTATTCGAGCCCGGTTGGGCAGTCGAAGCAAACCCGGATGTGGATACCACCCCCGCAGCTGATAGATGAAGTCCCAATTGCAACTTTTTCCGGTACGGTGGGAGGGCGGGGTAGAGGGGGTAATGTACGGTTACTGTAGTGGTTAATGCACAGTGAACTATAGTACTGTTGTCCCGGTAAATTTACCCTTGTAAAATCTATGAAAATTTAATACTGGCGACACATTTTTGTTTGCGGCTGACACACCTGTTGGGACTTGGTTTCGCCGGCGCCTATTGGCATGCACATACATAATTCGTTCTTGTTCTCTGAGTTTTCGTTTAAAAATAGTCTGCAGATTCTGGTCCGGCCTCTCGGAAGTGATGGACTCGCTGCGATCGATTTCCTGCCCATCAAGACGACATTCAAGAACGGATACAACCAGGATGGAAAGGTATACGGTAGCTATCGATTTACTGTCGGGGAATTATGCTAATTTGGCGGACAATTTTGTACGACAAACGGTGATACTCGTACGTTGAAAAATGGTGCTACAGTTATTACGATAACATCTAGTGTTAGACCGCCAATAAATCGATATTGCTGTCAGTGGTTCCGACTGCGCTACATGGACATCATGCCGCACCTGGCTCTCGCGAAGAAGGAGGTGAGTGAAATTGGTTACTGTAATTAACGAATCGGAACTGCGGTAGTGGTCAAGCATTTTTTTTTATTTTTTAAAGCAGTGCGTCAATAGGCTGTTTCATCACGCTTTTTTAAAACTCGAATTGTTGCTGCTTTTAGTGACAGACGACCCGATTATTTGCCAAAAAAAAGAAGATTATCATATTTCGCCTTATACTTTCTGTTTACCGCATCCATCCTTTTACTTTCCGTACTATTCTCCTAATTACCGTATACCTTCTAGCTTATTCCGACGGAGCGCGGACTGCTCATCGAAAACCCCGGAACACATGTGATCTTCCGAGTTCAGCTGGAGTCGGTGCCCGATCTTCGCGTTAAGATTCGATCCGAAGGCGGGGGTACGGTATCCTCTTCGTTGGGGTATTAATTGGGGATACTGTAGCTGTGTTAGTATGTCGATTGGGGTGTTGTATGCTGAAATAAATACACGATTGAGGCTGTAAATTATTGTTGGAGATACTGTTGGCTGTAAAATATCGATTATTTTTGTAGGCTCGGTGAAGATTCTGTTGAATCGGCGCGGGATGAATGCTGGCCAATTGGAGGACGACAACACGATGGTGTTCAAGCCGAGTCGAAGGGGTGAGGATTACGGTAGTCGATGGTTGTATGGTAGTCGGGAGAGAAATGGGTCACAGGTATAACTGACTATCGACTGTAGTTATGATTCGTAGTTATGTTTGTCCGGGTGGGGCGAACCGTGGGTCAGACTAATAATTGTGAATATGAATCTTTGCAGATATCCGGCGGATCAGAGGAATCTACGCAGCGACGACCGAGTAGGACACTCTCATGGCATACTTTGAAGCGTACGAAGTGGAAATGGAAAAATGTTTCGACTAGATAATCGATCGATATGTCTACCGTATCCCCCTCCCCGCATCTCACACGGTACAGTATCTAGCTCGTATTGCCTTGTTCGATATCGATTATTGATAGTTTGAGTTCAAGTTTTAGCGCCTGTTTGTTGGTATTCTCACTAGGAATTCATTCATGACTGTATACTACATATTATACTATGCCGCAATATTTTTTGTTCTTGTGTATTGTCTTTCTCGTTGTTTCTGTTATTTAAACTGTCAGCAATGAATCAGCCAGCCATCTATTCTCCGTGCTTATTTACACATGAACGAAACAAATAATGCTATCAAGGAATGGAAGGAAGGGCTGAAAGGCAGAGGAGGCGGAGCCAACCGAGTGAGGGGGCGGGGTCAAGCCGGATGAGCGCGCGCCTCCCGTTCTCAATATACTCACTATTGAGTATATGAATATACTCAATATTGAGTATATCATATACTCGGTGTCACATCCTAGTATATCATATACTCAATACTGAGTATATTCGCGCTCAGTGCACTAATGACATTCAAGTTAATTTCGTCCACATTTGAAACAAAAAAATTCAGAGAAAATTTCGTTCTGGACCATGACCCCGGGTTCATGGTCCAAAATGTCAAAACAATTATTCATGTAACTTCGTTCTCATTCGATCTCAGTTAACATATCGTGGTGTATTTATTGTTTGCAGTTAAGGCGGACATACATGATACCTTGAATTGAGAATTAGGCGAAAAAATATTTTTGGCATTTTGGACCATGACCCCAGGTTCATGGTACAAATCGAATTTTCATCTGAATTTTTTTTGTTTCCAGAGTGGCCGAAATGACCTTGAATGTCATCAATGGCAGTAGTAAAACTGGTATATGCAATATTCAACCACGATTGTTTCTGAGTTATTGAGAGTTTATTTATTTTTGTATATAATTTCTACACTTTTAGTTTCTGATTTTTGTAATATAGGAAGTCATCTAGTTATTTTGAAGCAATCAACAGTAAAGTTTTTTCAGAAATGAGTTGCAAACAATTTAAGCATATTTAGGACTGAATAATTCATCGGGATGATAAGATATGAAAAATATTATCCATGAGAACTTCGTGGGAAATATCGATAAATCATTCAAATTCACAGGAAAGCAGGGGGTGAAAAGCTCCTCCAAAATCATTGTGATGTATTCTTCAATATATTTACAAATATATTCATCGCCAACAATGTGAAAGAGAATCATTATAAAGGAGAGAAACACGGTTATATATTTTCAGCCTCACGTTCACGTTAAGCCTACAAAAATAGATTTTTCATTTTCATAATTTTTTATTCAGCTTTTCTCACTATCATCTAATGGAGAATGCAGAAAAAATTAAATTTTTTAGCATTTTTATACAATTAGTTATTTTAATTTGAAATTAGACTATGGAACGGTGCGTCGCCTATTTCCCAAAAGACAGAAAGCTGTTTAATTTGCTCTGATGATTTGATATTAGTGCAAAAACAGGATTGCCGAGGGTTTGACCACTCCCGGACTGAATGAACACAATCACATTCCGTCAAAGTAGCTGGTTTTGGAGATACTAATTGTGGTGCAGTCGCTACCGTAACCCGCTGTGGTGAAAAAGCGAAACTTTGAAAATTCATAACTAATTTCAAAAAAAATCGCAAAAATATGCGGGTTTTAGCATTCTTCCGGGAACAGAATTTTATTTCATTTAAAAATAACTTATTTTTTGACTGCCTGGTCCGTTTAACAAATTTTCGGACAAAAATTTCGATAAAAGGGATGATCGATCAGAGGCTAGGAATGGTGGGCATGGATACACAACATGTCTGGCTACAACACGTACATAAAAGCTATTGGCTTCAGTTCGAAAAATGGCCACCTTTCCTCAAAAAACCAAAATTTCGAGTAAAAAAAGTGGTTTCAGAAACATACTTAATCGGATCAGAGTAGGTCATTTACAATATTTTGACACTCCAAACATAATGAAAATATAAAATTGAGAATATCTTTCGATTTGGAGAAATTTTTTTTTTCGAGACCTGGTCACTCAAAACCATTTTTCTCCAGGGCCAGAGCCAGCAAATAGAAATAAGGGCCGTTTTGGATAATGCGAGACCAAGACACTCCATATATGTGAGTATAGGCTTCCAGTTCTCAGTGCTAGCGCAACGTGTCCGGGGGTTGGTCGAATTTTACCGATCCCGTCTCTTAAATTATAATTTTGAGAAAATGTGTTCCTTCAAAAAAGCGCAATAATCTTAAAATAATTATTCGTTTTTTTACTGAAAATATAAAAAAAAAATATTTAAGTTATTTTTAAGAAAGAAATATCGTAAAATCGGTTAAGAGGCTTGAAAAAAAACTTTGTTAAAAAAACTGAATATTAGCCGAACAAAAAATATTAGTATTACGGTCCGGCGTCTCGCAGATTTCGTGAGAAAAATTGACTCCGGGCTCCCGCACTTTTTGGCAATTTTTTCTTGTCAAAAAATATCGACTCCGTTGGCGCAGGTATGGCTGTATAATCTGTTAGAAGTTGGCCAACTTTTCGTTTATCTTTTTTGTGCCAGTTTTTGACTTAATCTTTATTTACGTTGGCTCGATAAAGCACGATGAAAAAGTAAGAAGGCCAAAGAAATGAACATAGAAAAAATCAAAGCAATTAAAGATGGCCGAAATCTAGAAGTTGGCCAAATTGGTTGTGAGCGAGCTAGATAGTTCTCTTCATTAGACTATAACTTTTTTTCTTATTAAATATTTCCCCCAATTTACTCATTCGCATTAGATTTTCTCGTTTCACCGATCCTTAATTAGTTGTAAACAACTAATTAAGATCTATTTTTATCTCATTGCTAATACATAAACATACATTATTTTATTCGACTATGTACGTAAGTTTTTAACTCTAATAATTTTTATACAGTCCGGTCAGATCCCCCTGTGAAAACGGGGCGCCCGGGGCCGCCCCGGGCGACCCGAAGCGACCCATTGACTTTCACAGCAAGGAGAGTGAGAAATTCACGTTGAATGTGCGCTGTGTTCTCGAAGTCATTACCAAGCAATTAATATATTTCCCATAATAGTAAATAAATGCATTAATTATAAATAAATTATTTAAAACAGTTCAATTTAGGAATAATAAGTGCACCCAAGCCGGACTACCGTAGCTAAGAGCACACCAAGACCGGGTCCGTAAAAAAAGAATGCTCTAACTACGGTAGTCCGGCTCGGGTGCACTTATTATTCTTAAATTGAACCAAATAATTTGTTATTAATTAATGCAATTTTTATAGTTTATGTGAAATACATAAAAAGTTCGGTAGTGACCTTGAGAAGACATCGCACTTTAATTCAACGTGAATTTCTCACTCTCCTGGTTGTGAAAGTCAATGGGTCGCTTCGGGTCGGGGGGGGGCGCCCCGTTTTCATAGGGGATCTGACCGGACTGTATACGATTTTGAGATGTAACGACAAAACTCCATCATTACTGATCTTTTGTTGATTTTTTTAATATCTTGAAAATGCTGAAAATGCTGTAATCGATTTGGATTACTAAACAGTTATTTTACGCTTCGATGAACGCTATCGCTTTTTTAAATAGCTGATTCGACCATTTTGAAGCGAGATGCGTTCATAAAACAAAAAGTCTTATGACAAACCACAGGGTGAACAAGTGAACTATCTTCGGGCGAATACAGATATAGACCTGGAGATATAGACAATGAAATACTTAGCAACTACTTATTAGATGAGAGGAATCCATTTTTAAAGCAAAAGTTTGTGGTTCAAGAGAAAAATTTTAAGCAATTATAGATTTTATCCTAAAAACATTGGGTTTTCCGTTGAAACACATTGAAGACGGGATTCTACACGATGTATCCAACAAGTAATTTACAGGAATTGTAAAGACAAACAGAGTAGAAAAAAGTTGTACACTGTAAGATCAAAATTGACCGCGTCATGTAAATGTAAATGAGAAAAATAGATAATTAAAGACGAAATTTGGCAAAATCAACCAAGTGAAAAAAATTTCTCATGTGGTGTTAGTTTTTCCGGAAAAGCTCAATCGGAAAAGCTCGAAAAACGCCGAAAAAGACCCATAACTTAAATTCTAGAAAAGCAATCGTTCTGAAATTTCGATGGCATGTTCGCCAAAGGTATTGGAACTCACATTTAATTTTTAGTCACTCTCTCGCAAGTTTCCGCAGTTCTACGTGAGCTTGTCAAAAGAAATTGGCGAAATTTCATGGAAAAGCTCATGTAGAACTGCGGAAACTTGCGAGAGAGTTACCAAAAATTAAATGTGAGACGAACATGTCATAAAAATTTCAGAACGATTGCTTTTCTAGAACTTAAGTTATGGGCCTTTTTCGGGGTTTTTCGAGCTTTTCCGATTGAGCTTTTCCGGAAAAACTAACACCACATAACCCCCATTGGTGTACACCATCCAACTCTCGTTCGAATCAGAGATGCAAACTTTTTTATTGTCGCCAGATGAGCACGTTTTCCTACGCCGTTACATGAGATCTGTGTTATGCAAGGTTGGCCGGATTGTGGAATGATATAGCTCTCTCTCTACTTTCTTTCTGAATAGTTTTCTGAATAAATGTGAAAATGCCGCATCTACTTTATAACATACCTTCCAGATCGTGGAACAAAGAGAATATTCTATGATGGATACTGATCGGTGCCACGTTATTTTTTTTGAAAAATTGCAAAATGCTCTCGAAAGAAGGTCATTCGTTGATCTATCGATTAAAAATGTGAGTCCTAAATTTATTCAGCTGTTTAGATATTTACGAGTGAAAATGCGAATATATTTAATTACTCGATTTCAGGTCGTGATTGATGATGAATTTTTAGAACAGTGTGAACTGAACTTTGACTCGATAAAAGGAGATTTGCAATTCTGTAATATTGATGCGACAAATTGCTCTGATTCAACACTGGAAAGGTATCTCTAGAACTGCAGCAAATAATTTCAGTTTTATTCTTTCATTCAGTCTCTTCAAATTATCGCAAATTAATTCTAGACAAGAGTAACCTAAATGAGAATTCATTTCAATCGATCCTATATAGTTCACGAGCCTCAAATAAGTAGACGGGAATTATTTTCAGAATGACTTCTTGGATGATGAAAGTTGGAATGAAAAGTCTCGCTTTCATTAACCCTTCTGTCCGCGTTATGCAACTGTTCAACGAAGATTACATCAAAAATGTAGTGAACAAGGGAAATAACCATCGGCCTTCTCTACGTGTGACATCAGATTTGCAAAGTGAAGAAGTGAGAAGTTATTTTGAAATATATGTATTAGAGTTGAATCTTGCCGTATGTTCATATTATGTTTTGTTTTCTAGTTCTAGAAATATTTGGGAATAATAGAAAGCGGACACATCTGCAACAATTTCGTTGTTTGTTGCAAAAGATATGTGACGTTTCTATGTGTTTGTTTTACTAATTTCAGCTGCCACAATTCTTCCCAACAAAGTCAATAATTAATTACATCGTTCTCTACCATTGGTTGGAGATTCCATCAATGATAATAAATGTTGATTGGTTGATTGAACTTTTCATGGTAAGATTAATTTCATTACATATTTTGCGCTTTCTTTTGCAAACAAAATTCGTCTCTTTACATTCATAATACTTTCAGATAAGGTTAGACATGGTCGAACCATGTGGAAATTGGCAATTCTGCATTGATTCATTTATGCACATGGATCATCAAAACTCCATCGGTGATCATTGTCAGGTTCGTCCTTGAGAAACAAACATATCGTGAGTATAGAAGAATAGGATGACAATTTAAAAAATATATATAATTCGTAATATTTAAATATTCACTCTTTATTCACTCTTTTTACAGTTCTCAACGCGAGGCGACCTGTTCCGAATTGAAAACAAAAACACGATGAACTATTTATTGTTCAATTTTTGCGAGACTACAATTGTAAATCGAATACTAGTTCGTGCTACATTTTGTTCTCCATCTTGCCAGTGCCCTCATCATGAATTTCATATCAAATGCGACACAGATGAGTCCGCTGGCTGGATAATTTTTTAAAATATTTTCCTAATTATTTTCAAAAAAAACATTGTATCTTTATATTGATAACTTAGTTCAATGTATGCATTTACTAATTGTTATTACACAAAGTTCACAAATATAAAAGTAGATAATGCATAATTTTTTTCATTAATGTTTAATATTAGCGCTAACAATTTTGCACGCCCTGTGAAGTGCCGTGAATTCACACGCATTCTTGCAGGGAACAACGGCAAAATATACACAATATTGATTGATTTAAATTGTAAATAAAAATAAAATCGATAATGTTACATGTGCTCTTGAAGGGAATGAGGAACACATCTTCATTCCACACATTCTTATTGATTCGATCATCGGAGGAAACTTTGAGAATGGCTAAAGGAGAGCAGAAAGAGATGGGATCACTGAAATTAAGACATAAAGAGAAAAGAGTTTGAAATCCGGGTAAATAATTGGACTAGTCACAAGGGGTCTGCATAACCTCACGGAGCGATAACTGAAAATATCGTTCAAAAGTGGAAACTTGGCCCCAGGAGCAACCCAAAACAACTTTCAAGAACTGCAATAATCATTTTTCAGATTCCTAAGAAATATTAGTCCGGCGAAAGTAACTCACACGCCGGTCAGCACATTTGCATATCTCTCACAGTGACCTACGAAAGTGCCCCGATGGCTCACAAGGGGAGACCGCATAGTCGATATGGAGTTTCCGAGTAAGACCTAGTGGGGTCGAATACTAGCATGAAAGTAAGAAATAATCGGTGGTTTAAAACTGCTAAAGAGCTCTTGTGATATCTGCACTCTCTGTGGAGAAGAGGCTAAAATTGCGGAAAAAATGTCCGGAAAATCGGCAAATCTCACTAAGGGTGGAGAAGTCTTGAGACTTGTTTAGCAGTTTTAAACCCTCGATTATTTCTTACTTTTATGATAGTATTCGATCCCACTAGGTCTCATTCGGAAACTCCATATCGACTATGCGGTCTCCCCTTGTCAGGCGGTAGAGCGCCGGTGCTATTATAAATATAAGTGGTGTTGTTCTACCGTATTATCCCGTTCCGCTAGTAGCCAAAGAGGAAAATTTGGTGAAACAACAGAAAGGCGCACACCACCTTTTTTGTTTTCGTATTTTTGCCTAATTTAAGAATTATTTTCAAAATCCAAGCTGAAAAGGTGGTACATGGGCTATCGATTGAGCGCACACATGTAGTTTAACTCTTCCATCTGTTTACACCGAACTCAGAACCGGAATGAGAGCGGAACCGGAGCCGTGAAATATGTTTCTGTGTTTTAACTGAATGGTCTTCATCGATGTTCGTACAATTTTATAACTGTAATATCAATTTTGCCCCGCGAGTTCGACTCCCGGCAAGCGATATCATTTTTGCTCAATTTTCGGAACATTTTAGGAGTATTGAACACCTGATTCCACCCATATTTCACCATTTTTTTTGTTAAGCACACACTATGAGAATACAGCGAGATTTTGTTCTTTTCTGTTTGGATTTGCAGATTTTTCAAGCTGATGTACTTTATAAACTGGCAAAATATGGGTGGAATCAGGGGCGGTATTCATTCTCGTTTTTTCGGAAACGCCGAAAAGTTCGGCGCACCGAATTATTCGGCAAGGTGCCGAAATTCGTATCATTTCCCCTGCTCTCTGATGCCCGGACTGGTCGTTATGTTCCCTCAGAGGTGTCCACCAAACCTCTAATTTCCTACCGTAGGATAGTCGCACTACCCAGAATGATGCATCGAAGCTACCGTAACCAATCCTACAGTAATAGGTATATACCAACAGGGGGCGTACAAACATAAACTAACCTATGCTGAAAAGTTGCTACTAGGGTACTGTGTCAAATCAATCAAAATCAATTTATCATATCAGGCGGTAGTCGCTCAGATGAGGATGGGTCGGTAGTCTTCATAAGTTGCATTCCACCAGTTCGCGCCGATTGCTCTCCTTAGGTCATCTCTCCATCTTGCTCTTGGCTGACCTGGGGGACGAGTTCTACTGTAGGGGGTCCACACAGTAGTCGCTCTGCACCATTTCTCTGTGTCCATACTCCTCACTTTCAATGCCCATTGAGCTTTCCGTTTGAGGCTTTCCTGTACCCAGTCTTTCATTTTGGTGATTTCCCGAAGTCTCATTTCTCCAGCGATCTCTCAATGTCACTCCAATCATCTTCCTTTCCATTGCCCGCTGTGTGACGTTAAGCCGATTTCTCTCATTCCCTCTCAAAGCCCATACTTCACTCCCGTAGAGTACTGTAGAAGTAATGCAGCTCTCAAACAGCCTTCTCCTGGTCTTCATAGGCAAAAGACGGGACGAAAGGAGGTGAGACAGTTTGCTCCATGCGAACCATCCGAGTCGAATCCTATGTTCCACTTCTTCAGAAACATTTAGGGGAAGACTAATTGTTCCTCCAAGATAGGTGGCCGATGGAATGAAATTGAACTTGTGGTTCTCGATCACAATGGGAGCTCGGGTCGTGGTGCATGAGGTGAGCAGATTAGTCTTCGAAGCATTGACTTCGAGACCAACTCGAGAACAGGCATCCATCAGTTTCTTCAGCATTCTTTCCAGCTCTAGCCGCGACTTGGCAATGAGGGCCACGTCATCAGCATATTCCAGATGGGTCAGGTTCCTCCCATCGATTCTAAGTCCATCCTTCTCCCAGTCTATGTCGTCCATGGCGAATCGAAGCACAACGTTGAATAGGCGAGGGGATAAAGTGTCCCCTTGACGGACTCCTCTTCTAACGTCGACTGGGACGAGATCTTCGTTGACTCGGATGAGTGTGGAAGACGACTCGTAGATGCGGCGAAGAAGATCAACGAGGGTGGGATGGGCTCCGGAAGTCCAGAGTGCTTGCCAAACAGCGCTCCATTCCACGCAATCGAACGCTTTCTTGAAATCGACAAATCCGAGGTAGAGGGGGATACCGTACTCATGGGTTCTTTCTGCTACCTGCATGATGGCATGCAGGTTGTCGAGGGTGCTGTGCCCTTTCCGGAAACCGGTTTGGGTGTGCGATTCCGCCTCTTCTAGCGAGCCCTCGATTCTTTTCAGAACTACCCTTGTGATGGTCTTGAGAGTAACGGTAAGCAGCGAGATGGGACGGAAGTTGCCGATGTTCGTAGGGTCACCTTTCTTGTGGAGAAGTGACACAACAGCTTCCACCAAGTCGCCGGGCACGGGGTCTCCAGCTACCAGGGAGTTGAGAAGGTCGGCGAGAACGAGAGCGAGGTGATCTCTGGAGTGGTAAAGCATCTCGGGCAGGATTCCATCAGAGCCGGGGGAGTGACCACATTTGAGAAGGGACATTGCGTGCTTAGTCTCGTCGGGTAGGAAGGGAGGGAGGGGGTCGGGTGGTCTCGGGGTAACTGCCAGTGGGAGCGCCACCGCAGGAGTGTAGAGGGACTGATAGAAGCGTTGCACGGCATCCATTGTGGCAGCTTGGGAGAGAGCGCCAGTTGCTGGGTCGGGAACGAGTAGACGCTTCCGAGATGATTGCAAGTTGAGCATTTCCTTGACGATACTCCTTCCCATTGCTGCTGCTTGCCGTGCCTGAGTCTCCTTTCTCCTTCTGATATCCTCCTTCAGATTCGTGCGGGCTGCATTGCAGGCGACTGAATAGGCCACGGATCCTTGGGGATTGGATTGCAGGTGGTGACGTTGGGCGAGTAGGTTCCGAGAGGTACTGTGTGGTGCAAATGAATTATTTTGCGAACGATCGAGTTCGCGACCGGTCGTGCTAAATGACTCGGTCTAACAATAAATGATCGATCACTTAGGAGGGCAAAACGATCGATCGGATAAAATATGGATCGTTTAGCCAGAAAATGGCGATCGATCGTCAAAAACGAACTAGTTCGTTTATCGTGGGGCGGTCAGAAGACGAAATGTTACGGACATAATTTGTCCTTTGAAACTATATCGCACGCTGATTTGCATGATATAGGCCTACTGTAACCCAGCCAACTCCCTCTGCCAAAATCAACCTACCGTAATCTGGATACAGTAACACGAATCTCAGAAATTTCGATATGAGCACTCCTTACAATTAGTGCTCCTTACAATTACAATAAATATGAGCACTCCTTGCAATTAGTGCTTTCTCGCAGCTCAAGAACATTATGTGCATTTAAAGAAGGCCTCCCACGAATATTTGGTCACATAGACTGCAAACGTAGTGTTGTTGGGGGCGCTCACCCGAGCACATTGCAACGCATCCGAAATTCTACCGTAACCTATAAATCGATTCGCGCTCAAATGGCCATAAAGGTACCAAGAATCGACAGGCAACGCGTGCTAGGAAGCGAAGATAGGAAAATGAACGGAGGAAAATTGCGGCCATTTGAGCGCCAATATATCGATTTATAGGTTACGGTAGATTTTTTTTTTGTATTTCGGATGCGTTGCAATGTGCTCGGGTGAGCGCCCCCAACAACACTACGTTGGTAGTCTATGTGACCAAATATTCGTGGGAGGCCTTCTTTAAAAAAGAGTAAATGACTATTTCAAAAAAATGATTTCCGATTGCGTCATTACTACGCAATAAGGAAGGCTCCTTTAGTGTCCTCAATACGCGCATCAAGATTCTCGTTGAGATAACATGATATCCCAACACGAATAGAGTTGATTGGAACAAATTCCGTCACTGCTATAGATCGGAACTTGAGATTAGGTGAAAAGGCCACTATTTCAACGGCAAAATCTTTTTCGGAAGTAAGTTGGAATGTAATGTGCATGAAACATTCCCCAAATATGCCTAATCTAACTTGAAAATTGTTACAAGCGATTATCGATACAGAAAAAAATTTGCAAAAGATTAGTCACCGGGCGGGATCGAACTTGAGCATAAAGTGTGCCTCAGTCGGGTGAATGTAGGCATATTTCCGCACCGAAAAATCGCCTCTACAACCGATCTATCGTATTCGCCGATAGAAACTACGTAATATATATCGAAACCAGGGGGTGCAAATGATGGCATCTTAGGGTAGCAGCTCACTGTATAGTGAAAACGACAAAATATTTTAATTATTTCGTAACACTTTCTCGGAGAATGCTTCAAATCGAAAACAAACCTAGATTTAGACAACTTTTGACGCTCTTTCGAATGATATACAACATGACATCGAAATCGGAAGTTTGAAAAAATCGATTTGGTATGTCAAAATTTGAGATTTCGGGTCAAAATTATAATGGAACGTTATATCACCCTTGGGGGTCATGCTGGCAAAGTTTTATCCCCGGGCGACCATTTTGACCTAGTTGTGCCACTTCCCCCATCCCCCCACTGCGCTCTTACGGAGAACGCGTTTTAATTTCTTGCATTGGCTTCACTCCAGCCGAAATTTTGTGATTTTCGATTTCAGGAGTGGGAAATCGCTGATATTTCGAGTCATGCCACTTTATCTTTATCTTTCTCTTATTTTCTTGTCTAGGCGGCGTGATCTAATGCCATCCTTGGTTCAATCCATCACTCGCCCCTTCCTCAATCTCATTTCTCATCAATCTCGCCTCTTCTTTTTCTTCTTTTCCTTTGACCCTTCACACCTTTTCTCCAATTTCTCTCTCTCTCTCTCTCCCACTTCCGTCATGTCTCTATATTCTCATCAATAATTTCAACAACTAGATCCGTTTCCGGTCGCGGCGAAACATGTAAACCAATATGTGCCCTGAGGCGCTTTTCCATTCCTCCTCCGTCTTTTGTCTTAGATGATTCCAAACCAGACAGGGGCAAATCCGAGAGAGTGCAAAAGTGAGAGAGAGTCCCTCTTAATTTCTCACGCTCTCTCACTCCAAAGCCGTTTGGTAGAGTCTTTGGAGTGGTGTGCAACCAGAAAGGGGTTTGGAGCGAGAGCGCGCGTGAAAGTATGAGGTGCCCTCTCACTTTTGCACACTCGCTCATCCTCACCCCTTTCTGGAGATTGCTCTCCTCCGAATCTGACCACATTGTCACTAATTTTAGTAGATTTCATCGCCTTTGCACCCAAAAACGATTGTTTAAGTCGATTGCGCATCAGAGTAACACTCTCTCACCTCTCAATAGATTTGGAAATTCGGGAACATAATTGGATCAGTTTTCATAATTTCACACACTTTCTACGCCGGTTGATTGATGAATAAATATGTACATTGAAGAGATCTAATCCAATAATTTCAAACTCTACTTCTCAATTAGTTTGCACCCCGTCTTTTCTCAAAACAACCTCTATTCCGACTTCCCTTCCCAAAATGGCGAGAGTGAATGAATAATCATTCCGCGATTGCGTGATTCGCCCATTCCGACACCTCTTCTCCCTTCTCGCGGTGACAGGACGGGACTATGCATCTCCGATCAGTAACTCTCTCTCTCTCTCTCTCTCTCTCTCTCTCTCTCCTCCAATCGTCCATTCATTTGCCTTTTCTCGTTGTGTCACTCATTGCGATGCTTCTCATCAGACAGAGTGAGCTTCTTCTTCTGGCGGTAGAGCGGTAGGCGGTAGAGCGCCGGTGCTATCAATTTTGCCCCGCGAGTTCGACTCCCGGCAAGCGATATCATTTTTGCTCAATTTTCGGAACATTTTAGGAGTATTGAACACCTGATTCCACCCATATTTCACCATTTTTTGTTAAGCACACACTATGAGAATACAGCGAGATTTTGTTCTTTTCTATTTGGATTTGCAGATTTTTCAAGCTGATGTACTATATAAACTGGCAAAATATGGGTGAAATCAGGTGTTCAATACTCATAAAATGTTCCGAAAATTAAGCAAAAAAATGATATCCCTTGCCGGGAGTCGAACTCGCGGGGCAAAATTGATAGCACTGGCGCTCTATCGCCTGAGCCATCGGGGCACACTTTCGTAGATCACTGTGAGAGATATGCAAATGCGCTGACCGGCGTGTGAGTTATTTTCGCCGGGTTAATATTTCTTAGGAAGCGATTATTGCAGTTTTTGAAAGTTGTTTTGGGTTGCTCCTGGGGTTTTCACTTTTGGACGATATTTTCAGTTATCGCTCCGTAAGGTTATGCCTTGTCAGCTCTCACAATACCGGCGCAGACTGTGTGAAATAAAGAGATCCAATCCAATTATTTACCCCCGCATTTCAAACTATAGTTACGTCAGTAAAAGAAAGATTGGAAATGAAGATTATTTAGAAGAACATTGATGAACACTGAAACCACATTTTCGAAAAAGTTTTGAAATCGAAAAATTAATTTTTGCGTGAGAAACTCAGAAAATCTCCATTGAAGAAGGCGTGAAACAGAGAAGCACAGCTGTGGATTTCACAGAATTATATAAATTTTATGTAATCACACGATTTTTAATATTAAAGAAATAATTGGAATGAGTTTATTCATTTCACATTTTAGTAGCTTAAATACAACTCACCGCGATGAGTATGTAGTTGTGTCACTGCCAGAATTCGTTCCCTCATCCATTCGCTTGTAAAATCGGTTCATCAAATCGTCATTGTACTTTTCTGGAATTATGGTTCGGCCTCGTCAGAAGGATTTTAAGACCTCAAAACTCATCGATCTCTAATATCTCGGTTCATAGTGAAACCGAAAGAAGAATAGATTCGAGCTAGCTATGGTTAAAACCAATATTGGTTCGACAAATTTACCGCTCAACAACCGGAAATAAAAAATTTTTAAAAAATAAAATTAATTTTGAGATCTCAAAAGTCGAATTCCTTTGTTCTTTTCTCAAGGGCCAGCCCTATTTGGAATTGTTATGTCTGTGCACAACGGGTGTTTTAGTGTAATATATTTATAATATGGGAGCAAAAGGAATAACGATGTCTCGCTACGCGAGCGGAGGACAAGAAGTGAAGAAGTGAAGAAGTGAAGAAGGAAATGCGGGAATGCTCGCAAGCTACGCAGCCAATATTTGCATGACGGGGAAAATGATACTCAGGCAAGTTTGAGTTGGCGCCTTGACAATAGCGATGTTGGGGTGCGGAACAGTTCGCTAGGTCAGATACATGACTAGGCTCATAAACAGCATCTCCGCCACAAGATATGAAATACGAGTATTGAATATCTGACGATATGAAGTTACGATAGTACAAAGGTAACTTATACGGTAGTAAAGAATCAATATCGTAGTACTGGGTAATGATGGTCAATTATGATGGGACTCATTCAGAGTAACTTTCTTCGTGTCGTTCTCCACATCTTCCGTGGGCTCTAGTGTTGTTAGATCGAGTGTCTCGACACTCGCGAGTCATTTTTCAGAAAATCACTCGAGAGTGCGGTCCACTCGCGAGTTAATTTCACAATTTTACCCGCGAGTGAGCCGGCACTCGTGAGTTAATTTTCATTTCACTCGCGAGTGCGCACGTGCCATTTTCGACTATTATCTACCCCGTGGTGCGGCATTGAGCTGTTGCTCTCAAAACAGATTTCAAAATGACTTAGATTCCGTTCTATCTGGAATATGCCTAGAGCGATCAAAAACTAGCCCGACGTCAATGTAATCTTTGTCCAAACGGGGCTTGAATCATGTCGACCAAGCCGAGTGATCAAAACCACACCAAGTAATGTAGTTCTACTGCCGTAAGCACTGTGGCCCAGCTATCTTAACCCAGATTTCTGAGAAAAAAATTAGATAAATAAGTGAGTATTTATGTAATTATAGGTTGATTACTGTATCCAGAGATACTTTGGCCAATAATCAGTTACTCAAGGAAAGACTACTAGAGATCCATGAAGATAGGGTCCATGCGTTTGGAAAAATAAGAGTTGTAGGGTTCACTGTATAGCATGGATCTATATTACTGTATAAAGTATAAGCCAACAACCTGAAACAAAAACTGTCCCGGTTTAGGACTACCCATTCCACTACTATAGCTTTGATCATGCAAAACTGGTCAGTTCAGATGTCGCAGATAACAATTTTTTTGTGCTAAAGGCTAAATTTGGAAAGGTGTGATTCGCACGTAGGCACTCGCGAATAACACTCGCGAGTGCCTCGACACTCGCGGATAAAATCTCATTTTTCACTCGCGAGTGTGTTGACCGGCGAGTGCTTTCTAGAAATGAATTCGTCGAGTGAACACTCGACGAATAACACTCGAGCTAACAACACTAGTGGGCTCGAATCTTTCTTCGACGATTGAAGTTGCACGGCGAGACTCGACGATTGCACTCGATGTAGTCGCACTTGTCGTGGTAGTTGAGACTCGCGAGACGATGTAGTTGTCCTCGACGATGTCCTTCTTCTCGCACGATCCGTAGATGCACTTCTCCATGGTCATCGACCATCTCTCGACACTCAGTCCATCATGACACATGATCTCTCGATATACGGTAGTACCCATGGCGAACTCTCTGTTCCCACTACCGACATCTCTCCAACTCCCCTCTTCCCTCTCGGAGAGAGTGAGCTGATGTTTGATCTTTCCTCCAAAGATCTCATTGCACACGAACACTTGTTCGATGTTCTTGGCAGGACCCGAAGATTCCTCCATACTTGGGTAACGGCTAGTGATGCTCTCTTGATGTACGGTAGTACCCTGGACGAGCTCTCTGTTGTCCCTACCGACACCACACCTACTTCCTTCCTCTTCCTTCTCGGAAAGAGTGAGTTGATCTTTGACCTTCGCATAAGAGACATCAGATGTAATTCTTGAAGAGAATTCCTTTGTGCAGTCGAAAACTGTTTCACTGCTTCTGGCAGGACCCGTATGTTCCTCCAGTCTTGGGTTACGGTAACTTCCGCTCACGACGAAACCAAGAGAGTTGACATATTTGTCTTCGGCACCATCATTGAAAATCCATTCCAGATTTTCCGTGTGTTCTCCCTTCCTCTTCCCATTGTATGCGACTTTCTCATGAAAAGTCAGCAAGTGCGCTTCTGCATCATGGTCATCCGCATGAAACGTCTTCAGAGTGGGCTCATCTCTGTACGGTAATCTGTCGTTAACGACAATAGTCAGCCCGTGACGTGTCTGGTTCATCCATGGTTCCTTCGTCTCTTGGACTTCTACATGTGAATCCACATCACAGAAATCTCTCTGGGATCAGCATGTTCTTCCACAGACTCATTCTTCTCTTCGACTAGAGAGAATACTCCTGCCTGCTCCAAGTGTTCTCCTTTCGAGTTCACTCCCATTATTGATCTTTGATCGATCTCCTTTTCATACACCTGCTGGCTGGTTCGAGGATCTACACATCCTTCAGTACTACCTCTCGGGTTCAGTCTGGCCAGTCCAGTCTCGCAATATTCTTGACATTCCATCAAGTTTGCGTAGTCATCCGGAGACTTGGTGCATGCGACTACCGCAATATCATTCCTGAAGAATGATCTTCTCAGGTTCAGCTTCCAGAACCATTCACCACCGACAAGTCGATTCGGGGTTGTAGTAACGTAGACCACTCCGCTACTCTTGACTCCACTGTACTCCATAGCACAGGAAAACATTCCGAGAATCTCGAGAGACTGATCGTTAGCATCGCTAATACGATCGACAAACTTCGTCAGAGACGGACAATTCAGTCCTCTCCAGTCACTCTCCGAGATGATTGTGACATCTGAACCAGTATCCACTTGGAACTCGATTGATTTTCCACCGATCTTCAAGTTCACATACACTCGATCCCACCTCTCACCACCACAGCGGATGAGGTACGATCTACTTCCATGCCGTTTCGGCCTCTTCTCTGGATATGTCAGCCAACATTCACTCTCGTAGTGACCCTTCTTATTACAGCTACTGCATGTGATCGATTTGTCTCTCTTATACTCGGGATTCTTGCTCCTTTCAGTCGTTCCTTTATTGTACGTCTTCACCATGTTCACCGACACATTCTGACCACTGCCACGTCACGTTCCAATGCCCTCAGCGTGGAGTACTTCTCGAGTAGCTCCTTGAACGTGATTGATGCCTTCAAGCTCACTGCATTAAACAGCTGAGTGCGCATCGCCTTCTGATTTGGCAGGTCCAGACCACCCAGGAAGTCTGTGATCTTCATCTGGTCCTCAGTAATCGACTTAAGATTACCCTTCTGGTACAGACGGTTTACCTCTGCGGCGAATTTCATCACATCGAGGTTATTACTCGTGGACATTTTCTGGTTGAAGAATCGAACACGCAATTCGAAATCCGACTCCTTCTTTCCGAATAAGGATTTGAGCGTGGCTACCGTTTCATCAAACGACTCAGCCATGACATCTTCGGGTGCCTTGTGATCACGGTACTGAGCATTGCGCTTCACACTGAGGTGCCTCAGCAGTACTCTCACCTTTGAACAATCATCTGCTCCCTTCATGTCATGCACGAACACATCCTGGTATCGATCGTACCAGTGCTCAAACGTGCACTCCTCCTCATCGTACTCAAATCCACGATTCTTCCTTCAATCGCATCAAGAGCCGGTCCATTCGACGTGGACGGAACCTGCACAGTCATCATATTATGTGCTCTTCCCTCGTTATTACCACCCTTAGTCACCAATGACAATAACTGTGTGTACTTCTCATTCTGGTCTGCTTGCATGCCAACTTTCCTCTGCATCTCTACCATCTGTGTGAATAACTCCTTCATGGTCGGGGAGACCTCCTTGTCTTTAGCCGTCATGGTTCTCTACCAGCCCCACTTCCTTTAGTTATTGATCTACTCGACCAATCTCCAACTATCAGTCGTGTTCTCGGCTTAACCAATACGCAGGGTAGTTATCACCAAAAAAAATTGGCGATAGCTTCCGCTGTTATCAGTAAAAATCACGGCTTTAGCTCGTTTGTTGGCACAACCAACAAGGTCCACGCTTGGCTACCCTGACCAATAATGAGGTTTTAGCTCGCTTGTTGGAACTTCCAACAAGGTCCACACTCGGCTACCTTCACCACTTGTACATGATTTCCCTTCAGTGAGAGTACTCTTGTTGGTGTGGTGTGAAAGTACAATAGGGATTACGGTAGGATAAGAGAACTGAGCTCAGATACGAGTTTATTTCACTACTAATACACAAGGAAAACGATGGAAGAATGAGGGGTAGATGACGTGGTGGTTCAGTGGTATGGTGCAATGGTATCCAGGCGGAGTACGGTATGCTAAGATCCGGAGATCACGGGGTAACGAAAGATCCGGAGATCGTGGGGTAACGAAAGATCCGAAGATCACTAGGGCTTAGAGCGGAGCTCGGCCACTGGAGGAATGGGTTCTAGACGAGGGAGCGCACTCACAACGTCGATACTGGCATGTCACACGTCGAGAGAAGGTCTCGGCGACTTATATACGGGGAAATTGGGCCAATTAGCATGAGTTTAGACCCGTAGCCAGAGATGCTGCAGACAGTCAAACTCAATTGCCATGGTAATTGATATGATAATTGGTATGCAGATGAGTAATCATCGATTACCGCACGTGCGAGTAGAATGGGATTAGCAAATAGACTGGAATTGGGCCGAGTCGCATTGGTATTACATAGGAATGACGTAATTGGATTGATTAGATTGGATTAGTACCGGTAATCCGGTACACTCCTGCCTGGGGATTGAGAGAAGTGGGTGTCGATGACGGTAGTAGTAGAAGAAGAATATAGAAGTAGCAAGTGGGGAGACATACAAGAAATTGGTAGGTCACAAAAACGAAGCTACTGTACAATAAAACAACAATCAAACAAAAAATTGGCTTGTTTGGAGTGTTGGATTTATAGAAAATGGTATAGGACTATGATAGTAACGGGATCGCTTGGTTGCGAGAGTGGGTTTATTTAGAGAAATTATAAAAATTACTCATACGGAGTATGATCCTCCCGCCTTGGGGATGAAATGGGGATTCTCATGGCGGATATTCATGGAATCGCATTTCGTCTTCCGAATCGGAATAGTCAAAGATCTGGCCCATTGCGGAAAACGGGGCATTCTCGATGGCAATGTACTGTAGGAATAGCTCATCGAGTGGTTCACTGGGATCATCTTCGATGGCGTTGTTGATGAGATCGGTGAGATCGTCATCGTTGGGATCTGGTTTGGACGATGGGGTACCGATGACCATTGGTCCGAGGGGACACTGCACGAGTTGGAGTCCAACAGGCAATTGGATTGTCTTGGATTGCTTCGTGAGTGCATCAGTGGTATCCAGTCCGAGGGGGATTTCGGGAGTAATAGTGTGCATTGGAATCATTGTTTTGGGGATTCGAATGGACTTCTCCTTGAGGAATTCGGTATCGGATTGAGGGAGTGAATCGACCACCATTGAAGGGATAATGGGGCCGTCGGTTACCATGGCTTCCACGGAGTGAACGCCAGTATTCGTCATGAGATCGAATTTGACAATGTCTCGTGTCTGGGGTCCATTGGAGCATCCCCCAATTCCAACGACAGTAGTCGTTTTCTGATGGATTGCAGTGAGATTCAGTCGATCTACGAGATCTTGACTGATCATGGAGATTTGGGATCCTCCATCTAGGAATACGGTAGAATCACTTGCAGTACCGTTATCTGGATTGCGGATGACTTCGGGGGATGTGAATAGGCGTGTGTGAGCGTGAACTGGAGTGTTCACTGTCATTGCAGCCTGGAGTGTGGTATTGAATGGGATGGAAGGGTTACTCGATCGACAGAGCGATTCGTGGTGTTTTTCCTTGCATTTCTCACTCTTGGATGGATCCTTGGGTTTCTCCTTGGAAGCCGTATCGGATTCACGGTTTCCTTGTTTCGGAGTGGGCTGGATGGAAGGCAATGGGAGGCACGAGAAGGCATTTTCGACTGCACGCAGTTCGAGTTCCTCTCTCAGTTCACGTTCCATGAACAGGAGAGCTTCCAGCATGGTGTCGGGCTTCAATTTCCAGATTTGGCGTACGAAACCGGAATGTACATGGCTTGCGATCTGTTCGATCAGAGGGAGACAATCCAAGTTTTTGTCATCGTTGATATGGTATACCAGATTGATCATGTCACGCACACAATTCATCTGATCCTCGACTCGAGGTGACTTGGGTTTGATACCCATGAGATTCTGGAAGAGGAGTGCAGTGGAATGGTCGGAACGATCATAGGCAGATTTCAACCGATCGATGGTCTGAGAGTAGAGATCATCTCGGATTGGAATGGATTGAACGAGTTTCAACGCATCCCCCTTCAGAGAAGAGCGGAAATAGTTGAGTTTCTCGAGATTGGATAGATCGGGTCGGGATCCGATTATGGTATTGAACTGAGACTGGAATGAAGGCCACAAAGTGATGTTAGCACCGTCGAATTGTTCAATTCTGAGAGGAGGAAGGGGAGGGAGGGGACGGTTCACAATGGGAGAGATTGCGTGGAATGGAGTGGGAGACTGGGTTCTCTCCATCGGAGCACTCGTGACTTGTGAAATTGGGTTGTCCTCCTTCTCACACTTGACTGGATTGACTGGAATGGGAGACTGCGGCTGCATTGATCGTCTTCTCATTCTTACTGCTCTCATCGCACGATCGGCGCGACTCGTCTGCTTCTTGGCGTATTTGCATAGAGTGGCCTCGTCGAATGGAAGGAGGCTGGCCTCGTCGTGGATACTCATCAGATTATGGAAAAAAGTGGTTTCCGAACTCTTCAGAGTCGGGTCATCGAAGGATTCAATCGATTCTCTCAATACCGTAATCTGGTCACGGTAGTCATCGAGGACAGATTCGAGATCGACCTTGCTTCGGATGAGATGAGGGAGTGGGGTACTCCTCGATCGAGTTGGCATTGAAAAGCTCATTGGTGTAAGTTTCAATGGAATTGATGTGCTGCTTGATATCCGATTGGAAACCTGGTAGGTTACCGTATTGGTCTGCAAGTCGGGATGTCATGGCTTATCAGTGGTTTGACGGCCGCGACGGGTTGCTGCCACGCGGGACTTGGACGGAATAGGCTCTTGAATTGGCCTAATGCACCATGTACAGGATTAACCTTCAGTGAGAGAACTCTTGTTGGTGTGGTGTGAAAGTACAGTAGGGATTACGGTAGGATAAGAGAACTGAGCTCAGATCCGAGTTTATTTCACTACTAATACACAAGGAAAACGATGGAAGAATGAGGGGTAGATGACGTGGTGGTTCAGTGGTATGGTGCAATGGTATCCAGGCGGAGTACGGTATGCTAAGATCCGGAGATCACGGGGTAACGAAAGATCCGGAGATCGTGGGGTAACGAAAGATCCGAAGATCACTAAGGCTTAGAGCGGAGCTCGGACCACTGGAGGAATGGGTTCTGGACGAGGGAGCGCACTCACAACGTCGATACTGGCATGTCACACGTCGAGAGAAGGTCTCGGCGACTTATATACGGGGAAATTGGGCCAATTAGCATGAGTTTAGACCCGTAGCCAGAGATGCTGCAGACAGTCAAACTCAATTGCCATGGTAATTGATATGATAATTGGTATGCAGATGAGTAATCATCGATTACCGCACGTGCGAGTAGAATGGGATTAGCCAATAGACTGGAGTTGGGCCGAGTCGCATTGGTATTACATAGGAATGACGTAATTGGATTGATTAGATTGGATTAGTACCGGTAATCCGGTACACCACTCAATCACACACAATCACAGTGGTTGCAGCTCTTCTGGTAGACGACCACGTGCTAAGCTTGGCAGCACGAGTTTGAAGTACCTGCGAACCTCTAGTACCAGGGAAACGGCACTAGAGGCGACAGTCGATAAAAAAAACTATGCAAAAGCAGCCAAAAAACTATGCGCAAGCTAGTTAAACAATCCTGATCGCCAAAATGCTATGTATATGCACAACGGGTGTTTTAGTGTAATATATTTATAATATGGGAGCAAAAGGAATAACGACGTCTCGCTACGCGAGCGGAGTACAAGAAGTGAATTACGTAGGAAATGCGGGAATGCTCGCAAGCTATGCAGCCAATATTTGCATGACGGGGAAAATTATACTCAGGCAAGTTTGAGTTGGCGCCTTGACAATAGCAAGTGATGTTGGGGTGCGGAACAGTTCGCTAGGTCAGATACATGACTAGGCTCATACACAGCAGGAATGATTAAGCCATTCATAATATAATGATTCGTCTCTATCGTTATTTACCATTAACTCAACGGAAACGTACGGGCATTAAAACAGGGCATGATGAATAATTTCTCATTCTCGATTCCTGCCTTGCGTGAATTCCAGAGAGAGAAGGAGTTTTGTCACACAAACGTACTCTACAATTTTATTTATTTATTTAAATACATTATTTAAAAAAAACAAATTTTGGTGGAATTGGAATAAAAAGTTTCACTGAACTCACTCGTTACTCTTCATTTTTATCGCTGCTGCGCCCAGTAGGAAAAGGGAGAGGAAAAACATGATAAATGAAGGGACGAGAGCAATCCCAAAGCGGACTTTCTTCTTATTTTTCTTGTCGACCAATGACGAATAGAAGTACATCATCTGAATACTCGAAAAATCATGGAATTTAAAATACGCTTGAAAATTTGAAATATTCGATAGTATTGCTGGATAAGAATAATTATGTTGAAGAATATTCTGCGAGTAAAAGGAGAAGAATTTGTAAGATATTTTTCACAATAAATAAACAAAAATAAAATTAAAGCACAAACTAACATCGATATACAGCAGAACGAACAGCGGATAGAGGAAGAATCTCCATACACCAACAGTGTTGCACACGACTCCGCACGTACTATAATAAATAGTTAGATAATTTTAGTGTTTTAAAATAAATTTAGTAAATATTTTAACTTACTTCGATGCGAAGATGCGGTAAAAATCGTAGCACATCGAGAAGATTGTGAGTATGCAGATAATCGACGTGGGGGCGATGTACAGATAATCGGCGCAGAGGCCCGAATAGTGCTTGACTCTCTCAACGCCGTGCATTTCAGGTTGAGATGTGAGTGGAGTCTTGTCATCAACTGTCGAATCGGCTGAATCTCTTCGCATAACAACCATCTCCGTTTCATCCCGTTTCTCTGCTGGTTTCCTGAAAAAAACGATAATCATCGCTCGATACTATCGATAATGGGTTGATACAGTAAGAATAATCAGTAAACTTGCCTTTTCTCACATCGACGAATGCACACCCAGGGGAAATATCGAATGAATTGCGGTATGGAGAGAAGGAGGAGGATAAGCAAAGTGAGAATGCATGGGGGTGAGACAAGTGAGATTGTATTGATTATTCTGGGAGAAGTGGGTGAGATAAAGTGGCAGAATCCAGTGCACGAGGGATGAGATTGATTGAGATAGATTCCATCGTAGTTTTTTTTTGGATTTTAACACATTTATCAAGAGTAGGCTCTGATGTGCATGGCTGGCCAGTCTTGACTCCTTGCTTGTCTCATAAATTTCGGCCCGATTTTTTTTTTCGCATGAAGAGATCTTTCCATCTTGTTGGTGGTCGTCCACGTCGCCGTCTGGGTCCTCGGGGGGTCCAATCGATTACGGTTCTGCTCCACTTCAAATCATGATCATTAGCAATCTTGTGTATCCAGAGCCACTTTCTTTTCAAGGCGGCTCGAACAACGTCTCCTACCTTTGTGCGATCACGCAGCCGCTCGTTCGAGATATGATCCATTACAGTACAACCGACCATCCAACGCTCCATGCGTCTTTGGGCCACCGATAATTTGTCACATTGTACATTGGCCAGAGCCCAGGTTTCACATCCGTATAGGAATGCGGGAAGGATGCAACCATTGAAAAGACGGCTTTTATGAGCCATTGGGATCGAGTGATTCACTAAGAATGCACGATGTTTATGGAATGACCCATAGGCTGCTCTAATTCGCCTGCCTATCTCGCTCCCATCCTTACCATTTATACTAATTTCACTTCCTAGATAGATAACCTCTTTTTTTAAACCAACAACCTTTCCCGCCACTGTGACTTCTCGAGGATTATCCTTCGCAGTCATTCCTACTGTTTTGTTTAGTGAAAGTCCCACCCGTTTCAATACTCTCTCCAATTCCACAGCCATTGATTGAATTTGCCTCTCATCGTGAGATATGAGAACGGCATCGTCGGCAAATAGAATATGAGAAAGATATCGACCATTGATATTGATTCCCTTCCCCACCCAATCTAGTTCCCTGAACGCCCTATCCAGAACTGATGTAAACAGTCTGGGGGAAAGAACCCCCTCCCTACTTCAATTTCAACTTCCTTCCCATTTACCACTATCGCGCTTTTGCTTTTTCGTGGCAAGTACCGAGGAAAGAGACTATAAGTGTGTCCGGAAAGTTTTCGCACTTTGTCGATTATTTTTATATTTCACTTCGCAGCCAATCTCGATATGGCTTTATTATAGTTTATTCGTGAGAGTAACACCACTTTGTTATTTTCCAATATTGGCATGGAGTGTAGATCGCACCCTGCGAAATCGCTATTACTGTAAACATGCACCACTTTTACGTCAGCATCAAAGATTTGAGGTTTTTGTGTCCAGAAAATTCCAATTTTCGCTGCAAATGACTTCTATCAAGGATCTGCATAAGTGTGCACAGTAACAGAAATTTTCGTCATCCCTACGCAATCTGAGAAAATTTTCGAAAATGACCTCACAATCGGTCATGAAAAAATTTAAATAATATTTAATGAATAATAAAACATATTATATCGCATGAGTCTCAACAAAACGGAAAATACATTAAAAAGTTGAAAATCCGAAATCTGTGACTTCACGAGTTTTCGATTTAAAAAATCATATTGCTTTAGTGAGTTTAAGGATTCTAATTTTTTTGTGAGTGGGATTGTAGTCAAACATCTTAGCAAGATCACCCAAAAATTCGGCATCTGTAGCTTTCACATTCATCTAGATTTTAGGTGTCGCATGTGGGGATATAATAGTTCGATTTGTTCACCTTCTACACTGTATTGCATCATTCATATGAAATAACGTAATGGCATAAACAGCATATTTTGGAGCACTGTGCATACTGATAACTGTGAGGTACAATGTTTATGGATAGCCGTAGTAGTTCGTCACAAATCTCGAAAAAAAATAAAAGTGCGAAAACTTTCCGGACACCCTTATATTTCCGATGGGATACCCTCCAATTCCAGAGCCCTGAAGACCGCTTCCCCGTAGACGGAATCAAACGCCTTAGAAATATCCACGAATAGTAGATAAATCGGCAGGCGATGATCGACGCAGTTAGCCACTACAGTTTTAAGGGTATGGATTGCATCTACAGTTAAATGACTTCCCCTGAAACCCATTTGCTCCCATCTTCTATTGTTATCCAGGACAGGCGCTATTCTTCTGTTCAAAAGACCAGTGAGGGCTTTCTGCAAAGCAGGAAGCAGGCTGATTGGACGGTAATTTTTAATAAGAGAACTATCGCCTGTCTTGGGTAATAAAATAGTGCGCGAGTCCCCAAATCCATTTGGAATGTTCCCTGCTACTACTATGTCGTTGAAAACCCCTGTTAGTATTGGAGTTAGATAGTCAGTTCCCGCCCTCAACATTTCCCCAGTGATCCCATCATTCATCACAGCTTTGCCCATCCCATCACAGCTTTGCCGGACTTATAGTACCGTAATACTTGGTCTACTTCGGCATTGCAGATTGGAATAAAAGGATCTCTGTCTATTTGGGATTGATAGTTTATTCCCCCATCCCCTTTGTATAACCCATAATGGAAAGTTTGAAATGCCTTTTCTATTCCCGCCTGTGTATATTCCCAATTCCCGTTCCCATTTCTAATCTTATGAATTTGACCCTTCCCTATAGCTAGTTTTGCAGTTGCCTTTTTGTAACTTTTCCCGTTTGCAATGGATATGTTGACGTAATTGAGCTACGAACGTTCTCTGTCGTTTCTGTACGACTGACGTATCGATCGATTGAGGAGCAGCCACTGCAAATGAGCCAAGCCAGACGACTGCATTTTATGGTCCCTTCTGCGCACTATTAAACCCTTGGTGTTTTGTGATATCCCGTCATCCTTTGGTGTAACTATAGAAGAGATTTTACCCGCTTCCCTAATTGCCTCGACAATATTATTATAAATATAAAATTATACGAACATCGAAGAAGACCATTCAGTTAAAACACAGAAACATATTTCACGGCTCCGGTTCCGTTCTCATTCCGGTTCTGAGTTCGGTGTAAACAGATGGAAGAGTTAAACTACATGTGTGCGCTAAATCGATAGCCCATGATGCCCTGTGCCACCTTTTCAATTTGGATTTTGAAAATAATTCTTAAATTAGGCAAAAATTCGAAAACAAAAAAAGTGGTGTGCGCCTTTCTGATGTTTCACCAAATTGTCCTCTTCGGCTACGCGCGGAACGGCATAATACGGTAGAACAACACCACTTATATTTATAATACCGTATCCCAGATTCCCTCCCCTACGTTGCAACTCTAATCGCAGACTGAATTTAAACAGGTCATTTTCGATGTGCGAACCCCCTCGATCGGTCGCTCTCTTTCTCCTAGGGAATCGATAAGGGAAAGAGATTGAAGCTCTGACGAGTAAGTGGTCCGTAGTGAGATCAAATTGATTCACTACTCCGACGTCCCTTACACACATTCCCTTTGGATACAGAAAGTAATTAATCTCATTTGCAGTACGACCATTAGGAGATATCCAAGTAAACTTCCTGGTCGGCCTCTTTCGAAAGAAGGAGTTACCAACCTTCAAGTTCAGCCTCTCACAGAAGCCAACTACTATTTTTCCCTTATTATTTCTATCTCCGAACCCGAATGCCCCTACAGAAGTTTCCCCTAACTGACGGCAACCAATTTTCCCATTTAAATCTCTCAACATGACTTTGTGCACAAATCGGTACCGGTGGCTTCCTGACATAGGCGCGTTGTATGCTTCTTCGAGCTGATCGATAAAGTCACTGTATTCGGAATCATCTCTCGAACTCGCGGACGCGTATACCTGGAATATTCTGAGGAGTGCGTTGCCCGAAAATCAATAAAGCACACTCTGGGACTCAAGCCACTAAATCTCATAACTTTCCGTTTCACTTCCCCACTCACGACAAAACCGACTCCGGCCATTCGGTTAGGAAGCGTGTGGTAGAGAACGTTTCCACTCCCGTGTAGATCGATCGAGGCCTCGGTAGGTCTTCTTACTTCGGAAAGTCCGAGCACGTGGTAGTTGATCTTCTCAAGGGCGGATTCGAGTTCGACGATTCTTGAGTCATGGCATAGAGTGAGGCAGTTGATGGTTGCCAGAAGAAGGTTAGCCATGATTTGGTCGACGCTGCCACGGCGACCAGTCCGGCTTGGCAGGGAGACTTGATGACGACGGAGGAAATGAGCGAGCGACCGCTCTTCACCAGCGAGACAAGCAAGAATGTAGTAGTAATAATAAGGAGAATTCGTAGTAATAAGGAGAATTATCCTTTCGAATGCCAGCACTTGTACTGTTGATCCAATCGAATAACTACAAGACACTTCACTTCAATTAAATCACCATAATTAAATGTATACATGTAGCATTTTGGCTACTGTGAGAGAAGGGCTTTGCTGTGTATTTAACGATAATCAATTTCCAATCAATAAATCTCACCGTCTCTCCCACACTTTGTTCGTGTTTAGCCGCTATCTCCAGTCGGTGAACCATTCTTGTGACGACATCGTGCATGAACCAATCAAACTGAAACACATTTTATGCGGTGTTAAATTTTCGGAAAAGCGTTTGGAAAAGCAGAATTATCGAAACTTCGTATCCCGCTTCCAGTAGAGCTGGAGACTTAAAATTAATTTTGTGATGTTTTGGGACCCTCTGAACGCTAGGAAAGTAGTTTCAAGTGGTTAGGTCTTCTGGGAAGCGAGATTCTGAACCGCGGAAAATCAAGTCAAACCGCTTTTCCAAACGCTTTTCCGAAGAAAAAAAACACCGCACAAGTGCAACATGTGGAGAATAAGATGACCCACCTGTTCATTATCATGCACTGAAAGCAAATTTGCCAGGAGAACGGTTCTCCAAGGTTTCATTTGTTAGAGAACCGTTCTCCACCCTCCTCTTTCCGCACACTCTCTCGTCTCGGAGAGCAAACGAGAGAGTGTGCGTAACGGGGAGGGTGGAGAACGGTTCTCTAACAAATGAAACCTTGGAGAACCGTTCTCCTGGCAAATTTGCGCTCTGTGTGATTTCGGCGGATTGTTTTGATGAAGAGATCATTGTCATTTGAACGGACGGAATCTCCCAGCAATGCCTGGATGAACAGCTCAGAGAGAAATAACTTCATAAGTCTAAGCTGGCCAGCGAAGACTTCAACGTCTAATAAGCGCAGGAGAGCGAGGAGTTTAAACTTTGAAAGTCGCCGCTGGACAGACCATAATTCTAGAGACGTAGACTTATTTCTCTGTGAGAGCATACGGTAGAAAGATGAGAATTGAAGGAGAATCTATTCTGCTGAGATAAAAAGTGGCGCACTGACCCACATGTCCTCATTGACTCTCATTGCCGTCAATTACGACGTCTCGACAATCTCCGAACATGAACGAATTGAAGAATGAAATGGTTCTGAGAGATCAAATTGATTAGAAATTAACATAGCCATCAGACTTTGAAAAGTAACGACGCAACTAGTTGCTTTTCTCCACACACTCCTCATTTCTCGCACTCTTTCTCGCGAAATCGGTCGATTTTCCTATTATGCAACTTGTTGAACCGTTACTTCTCAAAGTCTAATAGCAATGCAATCCTACTCTAATGTCTTGAATTTCGGAGCTCTCGGGTCCTCAGCGGAGTCGTCGAAATATGGGTGATTCACGCGCGCAGATTTACGAGTTCCTGAAACGTCATTCATCATTCATCAAATCTCCAGAAAGGGATCAGGAGTGAGATAGTGTGTGAACGCGAGAGGTTCTCTCTCACTTTCATACACTCCCAACCCCTTTTGCACTAGGCTCCTAATATTCCTACGTTGTATATCGCACTTAACAACTACAGTTTTGATGTGGAGCATTTGGCACAGAGAATACAAACTAAATTATAAATAAATTGTATTTTTTGCTTGAAAAAATGAGGACATACTCTCTGGAATTCGTTCACTTTCGGCCTGCTTCTCATCAAATCGCTTCTTCATCATCAGATGGTGGTGGAGGCTGATCTCGTCAAAGCACACGTGTCTCTGATATCCAGTCTCATACTGAGGCGCAGTCAGCAACGAATCACACTCGAATCCGACCAGATCAGACGAGATCAATTCAGTCAGATTCCCTGAAAATATGTAATGTGTGTAATTGAAGAATGTTCTGGAGGAGTCGACGGTCTTTCAAAATTTCTGGAGTCTAGAGTGTTGGATGGCCTGGAGATGAAGTTATTGATTTTATTGTTTCTTCTCGAATATTTGAAAAGGGAGAAGTGAAAACCCACCAATCGACTCGTCTTCGACGCGTGCGACGTATCGATGATATCGAAACATCTTCTCGAACAACGTCTTAGCTGCAAATTACTTTAATTAAACAAAATCAACGAGTATTCACTATAGTACAAAATGTGAGACAACGGTATCTTCATTTCGCACATCCTCCGACCGGTGAAGAGAACACGCGAAATGAAGAAAGCGTGGTATCACATTTCGCATTCTAGTATTCACTGACGTTTTCCCGTCTTCTCATCGATTCCCTCATGCAGTTGATTCCGAATCTCATTGTTGACAGACCCTGAAACAGATCGATAAACAAAATAATTGACAAATGAAATGTACCTCAATAAGAGTTTCAAATTAGGACAAGTAATTGGATTAGATCTCATCATTTAACCCACTATCTTTGACAGTCGATTAGAGAGAGCGCGAAATGGAGAGATCTAATCCAAATATTTACCCGATTACGAATTCTAGATCTCGTTTTTTTTCTCCAAACTTACATAAAGGAATGGGAGGGAGAGTGTGTGTGCAAAAGTGAGCGGCCATCTTGCTTGCGCACGCTCTCTCGCCCCAAACCCCTTTCTGGAGGGTTGAACGCAGTGAATTCATACTCACTCTTACAGGGAACATCATTACAATGTACAAAATATTGATTGATTTAAATTATAAATAAACATGAAATCGAAAATCTCACATGCGATCTTGCAGGGAATGAGGAACACATCTTCATTCCACACATTCTTATTGATTCGACCGTCGGAGGAAACTTTGGGAATGCCGAAATGAGAGCAGAAAGAGATGGGATCACTGAAATGAAGAGAAACGATTCAAGAGTTTGAAATTAGGGTTGGCTTCGTGAGAAAAAGGCCGCTCTTTTTCTCAAAATTGGAGAAATGGTCTCAAATGAGAAATGATAGGGCACTAATCCTTTTTGAGATCTCAAAATGATTTGAGAATTTATGAGAAATTGAGACACTCTTTAGAAATGGAAAAGAAAGTGAATAACGTGTCAATTCTCGACGACTACACCTGTTTAGTTTTCCCCTTTTGCTAGACAAATGCCTTTTACCAGGTAATTAAACCGTTCCCTTTGTGACTCTTTTTGACTGAGAGTGGAAGGGACGGAAATGCATGTAGCTATTCTGGACTTTTCAAAATATTTCATTTCCAATTTTTTTTGGCAATATTCTTGAGAGTTGAACAATTCGTGCAAACGATGTTGTGCCGGCGATGCTCGAAACCGCAACAAAAGAATCGATTGTGGGAGCTCATCCCAACTGCGCTATATAAGGATACCGGTCGTTCCCTCTATCGTCACTCATCAAAGCACATTACACGATAATTTGAAGACCGATCAGCACGCGGTGGAAAAAAAATGAATCGAATTTTGAGAGCATTTTGAGAAATGAGATCTCAAAAGTCGAACAATGGTTCTCGAAAAGGAGAGATAATTGAATTATTTCTTTTTGAGATCTCAGTGTCTCTCTCACGAGGCCAACCCTATTTGAAATCCGGGTAAATAATTGGGTCAGATCTCTTCATTTCGCACAATTTCTCTTCTATCGACCGGTGTAGAATGTGTGAAATAAAGAGGTCCAATCCAATTATTTGCCCGCATTTCAAAATCTAGTTAGTTCAGTAAAAGAGAATTTGGAAAATGAAGAGTATTTATGTAGAAGACCATTGATGAACACTGAAGACACATTTTCGAAAAAGTTTTTGAATGGAAATATTGACTTTTGCTCGAGAAACTCAGGATATTATCAGCCTTACATTTAACTTAATCAAACAGAGACAAAAAAACTCACGAAATGAAGATCTGACGTGCGCAACCACCGAGGAGTACGAGAATTGCGAGGCCCGAGCAGAAAAGCATAATGATGTTCCATTCCCACGGGGCGTAGTGCAATCGATCGATGGGAGGTTTGGATACAGTATCCGAGGGAGGAGAGAGTCGAGTGGTGGGAGGGGCATCATCTCTACTGATTGGACGAGCATTAGTATCGTCATCTATCCTATCGTCATTAGGACGTCGACAATTATTGATTGGTTCCTGATTATCTTGTCCCTGACCCTCTCCATTCGTTGGTTCATTCTCTTCTCTTCTCTCGGTTTCTTCTTTTCTCTCCTCTCCTATCAGAGAATCAGTCTCCCTCTCATCCTCTTCAATATCATCGATCTTCTCTTCATTCTTCGATTTGTTATCGATTGATTCCTTCGCAGCGCCGCCAGAATCGGCCATCACTGTAATGGAATATCGATTGAAAATGAGAAAGGGGGAGGGAAGGGGTTGTCAAAGACCGATGAAATGAGTGGACGACACATCATTCGAAACAGAGTCAGCGAGAACGAGTTAGAGAAAAGTAGAGATGACGAGAGAGCGCGCAAAAATAGAGAGCCAGACAACGAAAAACGTCCTTGGCATGGTGCCAACATGATGCTGTGAATCTGTCCATCGTTATTTTACAATAAATAGATAAAATGAAAAAGGAATTGAATGGCATCGGAGGCATACAAATCACAGTATCCGAAAGAGCTACGGCGAGAACAAATTGGAGAAAGAAGGAATCATCGAGAGAGTGCACGAAACGAGAGAGGCAGACAACGAGTGAGATTCTTGGCATGGTGCCAACTCGATGCCGTGAAAATATGGAAGGGGTGGAGTGAGAGGACAGACATAAACAATCGATAAATCGATCAAAATGAGGAGATATGGGGAGGTAAACTATCGATCAAGCGACTACGAGGGACGAAAGGACGAATTGGAACCGAATGAAGGTGTAAGATGGAGAGGATATCGAACAATCAGCAATGAGGGAGACAACGACGAACATCAAGTCTACAACATCCACAAAGGGGAGACCTCTAGTTTTTCTGCCCCACTGGGCCCCAGAGTTCGCCCCATTGGGAGGCAGCTTAGGGTCCTAGTTGGGCTAACTCTGGGACTCTACTGGGGCTAAATAATTGCTGGGTCCCCACTGGGGCGAAATTGCCACTCTCGAGAGGCATTCGCCTCTAGATTTGTTCTGGGGCCCCACAGGGGCAGCGAAACCACGCCCACTTTCACTTTGGCCCAGTGGGGCAGAAAAAAAACAGAGACAGTATGCTGATATGGGAGGAATCCCACTTTCGCGCACTCGATTGGGGGCTTCAGTGTTCATCGATGTACTCTTCATTTCTCAATCTCTCGTCCACCGACAGGTTGAGAGACTGTGTGAAATAAAAAGTACATCGATGTACATTGATGAACATTGAATCCAGCATAACATCTGACCACTTTGTGAAGGTTTAGAATAATGTGAGTCGAAAGGAAACAATGGGAATGATGAGAAGGGAGTGAGGAGAGGAATGATCGAATGAGGATGGAAGATGGGAGATGGGAAGGGGCGCTCTCTTACACTATCGATCGATAGATGGGGAGAGAGACGAGGGTAGATCAGATCACTCGGACTGGGACAAGATCAAGAGATCAGAGTACATGAGCACATCGTCGAATTGGCACCATGCCAAGAGCGTCTCTCGTTGTCTAAATCTCTCGTTTCGCACACTCTCTTGATGATTCCCGCTTTCTCTAACTCGCTCTGGCCGACTTCGAATGCTGTTATCCAGTCCTTCATTGAGCGATCAATCGCAATATCGAATTGTCTGAGACATCACATCTCCAGAATGGGGCAAGCAACGGGGAGTGTGAAATGAAGAGGAACTCTCTCACTTCCGCACCTTCTCTTGCCCACACCCCTGTCTGGAGGTCTGGATTCATGTGCGTAGATCAATTTCAGAAAACCGATCCCACATCTTCCTCCATTTGACCCTTTTCTCGATCTGCGCAACTATCTTATTTATGCGCTCTTATTATTATGATATCACAATTATTCGTGCTACCATAACCCTCATTCAATTAGTGTTTAAACAGATGAAAGTCTCTCTCAACCTGTTCACCATTTCCCTCCCCTCTCCAGAATTTGACTATCCCTTTATCATACCATGCATAGATTGGGTAGAGGAAGCGACGAGAAAGAAAGTAAATTGGGCGGATAGAAAACGGAAGATGGACGATAAGAAATGGGCACGGCTACTAACTGTTTGGATCCCTTACAACAGACTGGACAAACGAGACGTGGGGCGACAGCTGAATGATGGCGGAATGAGATCAAGAGACGAATGGGAATTAATTGGTGGAGCCTAACAAACGAAGAATGGATCAGACTTACCCGATCAGCGTGAATAGCGACTATTGATAAATTATGTGTTCATGATACAGTGTGAATCCACCGGATCCATCTCTTTCTATTCGTCAATTATTCTTCCCAATTTCAAAAAAAATATTAAATAATTTATTTATCTAAGCGTCGAGATGAATCACATTCCAACTTCGTTATCACAATTCATAATAATCACTCATGGCAGACACAAAAACAGCAATTGGCTCATTGAATCGGAAGATGACATCTTTCCTTGCATTGAATGTCATGTCTACTTTCCCTATTACGGGACCGGATCCACCAACTCGCATGATTTGAAGCATCTGAAAGGATAAATAACAATATTTATTATTATTCTTATCATACTATTTACTGAGTTAGTAAAGTAAACAAATGGCGACCTTAAAATTTTGGTGTTGGAAAAGTAAGTTCTTACTTTTCCCACATCAATGCGTTGATAGTGGAATCTCCAATTGAAATGGTAAATATCGAGGAACTTCAATGGGACAGGCCCACTTCCAGGCGCAGTCACTGGCATTCCTATCATTTTCCGTAGATTATGCCATTCTGCTCTCTTTCCAATTATTAATATCGTTCGGATTCGGAGATTCTTGAAGATCGATTGAAGAATTGATTCGAATGTAGTGAGATAATTGAGTTTACGCTTAGAATAGTAAACAGCGCCCATGGAATAACGGACGATTTCCCCCTCGAAGATGTAGAACTGAGAAAGAATTCATTGAATTTCAGGTGATCGAACGAAGAGAGTGAACACACGTACTCGCAAACAGACAAACAGACAGATAGGCAAATCTAATGAAAATATAGTTTTAAAAATGGATCAAAAATGAAAAAAAACGAACTTTAATCGTCTTCCCTCCGCTTCTCACGTCAATCCTGCATGGTGTTATATCGTATCGATTGTATTGGTGAGGGCAGTCATACTGAAGAAAGTCAATGTAATATCGAATTTATTTACAATTAACTATAACTATATCCAACAGTACTACAGTAGCATAAGACTATAGCTATGTCTGTTTCGATCCCTAGTCGCATCATTCCACAGGCCAGTCAAGCTTACAGAAAGTGTTTTGGAATGAGGGAGCAAATCGAGAGATACTCTCTCACTTTTGCACACTTTATCTGTAGGTTTGGAATGATGTGTAGTGCCATGGTGACAAGGAAACAAATCCCACCATGTCTTCCTTCTTTATACTTATCCGAACGGAGTCGATTATTCGCTCAGGCAGAGTTACTAATCCGTCCACTTTTCTATGAATACAGATATTATCATCGAGAGTAAGTTCATCCAAACCTGAGCATAATTGAAGAAGAGAGTCGAAGAGAGATGAGATCATCCAGAGTTAGATGAGAAAGAACTATTCGAAGAGGGTCATCGATCAATTTCTCTAACGAACTCATCTTGTGAGATTTGTGAGGCCGCATATTACACACACTAATCTGAGATAGTCTATGCCCGTTGCTAAGGTGCGACTACTCTAGTAAAAAGCTCGTTGTTAGGTAGCTAAATCCCCCCAAAGCTACTTGGAAAAGACGAAAATCAACACAACCATTGCAAAATTGAAACAACTTTATCATGAAATAATGTATTGCACGTTGGTTTTAAATATAGACAGATCGACAGGAAATCGCAATGGTAAATCACAACATTTGGAATGTGGTTGGAATGATCACTGGTTCATTGAGCAATCCTGAATAACTAGGAATGTTTGGGGGAGCAATTGTCTGGCTCTCTCCATTTCACATGCTCTCTCTCACCGTCTGACCGATGAGAGGGGTTGTGGAGTGGAGAGGGTCTGACCATTACTCGTTTGGTGGAGGAGTAAAATGGAAAGCCCGTGACAATCGATATTTCGTGGACCGATGATCGATCACTGATATGGTTTCTCTTGGGTGCGTCAACGACAAATCAATATACAACAAAAATCGATACTACAAAGATACGGTAGGTCAAGCCTGAATTCGCTTTCTCAACGGGACTCTCTCGCAGGGATCGATTGCTGAGATGAGTTGAGGAAGCCAGATGAGGGAGTGAGCGAGACCGATGATACTCACGAGGTAGACAGTCTGGAAAGATCAAAGATCAACTACAGAGATCAGAAAATCAAATATCCATAAAATAAATATATAAAATAAAGTAAAATTATAAGAGATAAGAAAATCGAAGATCAAAGTACAGATATCATAAGATCAAAGATCAAACCTGGAAGAATACTCGGACGAGGTAGGCAGGCACAAAGGCAGTTGACGATAGACCGAAGAGAGTCGACGCAACAGCTTGAGTAATCGGCCAAGCAACGGAAGTGAGTGAATCGACCACCTGGAGGTCGAAGATCAAAGATCAGAGATCAAACTACAAGCTCACCTTGTCAGCACTTCTCCTCTCCTCGGATCTATGATATCGATAACAGATGTGCACTGAGTAGTCGATAGCCATTCCTATAGCCATGACAATGCAGCCCATGGAGACCTGGAAAGATCAAAGATTAAAGATCAAATATCAAAGATTAATTGTCTCACCGAATCAAGATCTGATCCGAGTAGTGCGAGACCTCCACAGACTCCCATCGAGATGGAGAGAAGACACCAAGTCATGAGGAAGACTGATTGCTGTAAGGAAGAGGAGTCAGAAGATTTGCCCTGATTAGTGATAATCACTTCACAGACAGCGAATGCACTGAAATGTGATACCCGGTGTACACAGATATGGCATACTCAATGTAATCGTATGTCGAGTTGTAAGTTTGTCATCAAATTGGTGTCGCACATGGGTGTGCATTAAAGTAAACTGATGAACTGACAGCATCAGGAAGGATGAAAATAGAAGTGACAGCCATCATAGCGAGTGCACAACCAATGGTTTGCATGGAGGAAGGAGCGATGGTACGACGTTGATCGATAAGGAAAGGACTGGAATGGAGAGGAATTAACGGAACGGAAAATTAAAATTAAAATCAGTTAGCAACACACTATCAGAAAATGGAAAGGTTTGCAATGGTAATAAAATAGGGAAAAATCGATTTACGCAAACCTGAAAATTCCGGAGAGGAACATATCGTACTCGGGGTACTCATTGAGGATTCCACGCCAGTGGAACAACTCCGCCTGAAGGATTGCGTCATTGATTTACTCTCAATTCCACGGATTCTCGCGCGTTTAAGCAATTTGAAGTGGATAGAGTGTGAAAATAGCATGTAAATGGGCGATGTCTCTCAGCGAATTCAGTAATTTCTAACCTGTCTCTTATCCCATGAGTCGAGTCCGTAGAAGGACGTCTGGAAGGTGAACGCGCTGATGCACGGCTCTCCGTCAGTCACATTGTCAAGGATCTTGATCATTGCTAAAACAGATTGCATCATTACCATGTTATCTCAAAAAAAATTTGTATTATTCATTAGGAGTGACGATCAGCCCCGAATTGACAGAGTCGGTGACAGTTTCATTTGTGAAAGTCAAGTGAAACGTACGTCGATATTGGTTGTAGTCGAGTTGAGTGAAGAATTCATTGAGACGAGATCGCTTGTAGAATCCAGTCTGAGGAAAGAAAGAAATCAGTGAAAGGTTAAAAATTTGCAAATTATTGATTTTTTAATAACCACAATTAGCTATTAATTCATGATACGCAACCAACCTTGTAGTCAATATCGGGGAAGTCATTGAGGTACTGCTGGTACTGCCACAGCCAGAAGTTGGTCGACACCTGCAAACATAGTGTTTATTGTATAATTAAATTGTAATCTTTCGCACCCTTCCGATCGAATATTTAGTGTGTTCCAGTCTGGTCACCATGGCGTTGAACTTGGCTCTGTAAAATGCTATTTGATAATACAAACTCTTTTAAATTTGAAATAATAATGTAAAAAAAGGTAATTCAGACCTCGTGACAGGATCTCTGAAGTCAGGAGGATTCATGACGTGGAACGAGGGCATCACATTGTCGGCCCAGATGTACTTGTCTGAGAAAGATCAAAGATCAACTTAGAAGAAAAAACAAAGGCTACTCACCAGCGAGAGCAACGAAAGTCTGGATGGGAGAGTTGTCACGGATGTATTTGACAGGAGAGATATCGACCTGAACGAAATTCTTTGGTTATTTCAAGATTATCTAGTGACTTTAATTGAAAAATGGAGTAAAGTGTACAGTATACATTTTGTATATCACTTGGATCTGATAAAAATCGATTACCTTCAACAGACAGCAACCGTAGAATGCAAGGACGAAGTAGACTCCGAAGAGAATCCAGGAGACGATCTGAGCAGAGATCAAAGATCATGGAGTCAAAGGGCATTGTTGGTCAGGATTCAAAGATCAAAGATTACAACTCACCTTGACGTCGCTTCTGATGATGAAGGGAACGAAAGTGTCACGGAAGAATCTGTGCATGAAGGGAACTGAAATGGATTTAATTTGTGAAAGGACGAAGAGTTTCTAAATTATTGCTTTGTGTTGGCTTTGAAAAGATATTCAATATTGCATGTAGTGAGGCGGGTCATTTAGATCAGGAAGAGGAAATAATGGCTAATAAGCTGACTATCTTCAGCCTTTGCGTGATGAGTGGGGTCAAATGTCGCGTCATCTTCGGAAATCTTTCTCTTCGCTTCCTTTATTTCCTCTCGAATTGCCTGAAATAATTAATAAATCCTTCCCAAATTTCATCCTATTATCGATTGATTCAAGTTTAAATCTATATCAAATGTTCACTAACCGCAGCATCTCCAGTCTCGGCATCCGTGATCTCGAGAACATCCTGTAATTAGAAAATGTATCATAATTTTTTAGTCTATTAAATAAAAATGGATAATGCGAGGTGCGACTGACAGTTTTCTTATAGCAGCAACTGCTCAATCCTCCCTCCAGCTCTTTCCTGCCAGAGTAAGTGAGAACTGCAGCGAAGAAGGTGATCTGAATTTGAAAGGTTTCTTTTTTTCGAAATTAGTGATCAAAATTAAGTGGTTCCACTTCACATTGAAAAATTTTTGTGAAAAAAATTTCCCTAGTGCCCTTATTAAGTTGGCTGTTCATTGAAGCATCGTGCCTTTCTTTAATGTGGTGTTAGTTTCTTGGAATAGAAAATGGAAAAAGGGAAAAAGGGTGTTAGTTTTCCGCCGCCTTTTTCGGAAAAAGCTCAAGATTTGAATTCCCGCATTTATCGATTATCGCTTATAACTCGGTTTCCAGAAGAGCTACACACACGAAACTTGTTTTATGATTTCTAAACGTGAAAATTAACCATAAAACGAAGTTTCGCATGCCTAGCTTCACTGGGAACCGAGATACTGAAAATGCGGGAATTAAAATCTCGGGCATTTTCCGAAAAAAGGAGTCGGAAAAACTAACACCCTTTCCCCTTTTTCCATTTTCTTTTCCAAGAAACTAACACCACATGAATGTATATTATTGTACGGAGTTTCCTAGTGACTCGCATAAATATTATGCTTCATAATTCCATTTGTTGTCTCATTTCCTACCTGCATAATGTAATCAATAACGACTCCGAATGCAGTGATCAGACAGAAATCGGCGACTGCGGGAGTAGAGCACAGGAAGTAACCGAGACCTGAGAGATCAAGGATCAGAAGAAAAATATCAAAGATCATTCTTACCGAAGCAGAAGAAGTTAGTGAAGGAAGTGACAGTGATTGAGGCACCAGCGTCTCCCATTACAAGAGCGATTCTGAAATTTAGAGTTGAATGCAAAACAAATCTTACAATATCGATTTGCGAAATTATTCAAAAGGTATACCTCCTCTCAACTGAAAGTCTTCTGTCCAATTCTCGCCAGGCTGCTATCATTAAGAAGTCATCGTCCACTCCTGCAATTAGTCTAATTAAAATATGTTATTTCTTCTCAATTCACGATATTATATTACAGATGATTATGAATTGTATTTGATAACCACGTAAAAATTTTATTTATAAAATTCTCACTAACCGACAGTCAAAACGAGGAAGGGCATAGTGGAAGTGACGGGATTGAAGGCGGCTCCGAAGTAGAAGAAGAGACCGAAAGTTATGATGAGAGCGAGAATTACAGCCCATACTCCGAGATACATCTCCATCGGTTTTGATCTGAAGAGAAAGGATTGGAAAGAATATAATTATTTGATACTATCGATAATGTCTAATATTGCAGTAGTCACTTTTAGTCTAATATGGGTGCACTTATTATCGAATAGTGCATATTCGATAAATAGTTTTTGTATTATTTTTGGACTTACTTCGATTTATCCGAGCTCCAATTAGAGAAAACAACGAAGAACATCAACATAATCGTGGCTGGGAATGCAAAGGGAACAGTGCACTCAATAATCTTCATCATTTCATCGTCCATTGCTTTGTCACTGAAAATGGTGATTATGTCATTAATATGTAATCTTATCATGTCATTACCATTCAATCTCAATAAGTCATTGCTATTCAATGTCATGATTTTTCGTTTCATTAAATGTGTTGACAGAATCGATCAGGTCGATTTCAGTTTCAATTGTCAAAGCCGGGTGAAACATACACCGATATTCATTTTGTTCGAGTATCTCGATCGTTCACGCTGCGTCATCACTACTCAACTCACTTGTGAGGGATAATAACGAAATCGGATTCGGCCTCTTTCTGGTGCCAGAATTCCATCAATTCGTCTCTCCATGCGATGTAAGCGAGATCATTGTGATGAGTTTGCTAAAGGAAGTGTATTATGTTATTATTTGTATTCTACCTCAAATTGTCCCAAAGAAGATCAGCTTGAACAAATATGAGGAAATTGTATTGGAATTTTTCCAACTATCTGGACACTATTTCGCTCTTTGTAAAGTGGAATTACCTTGTATGAGATGAACCAATGAAGAGTGAGAACTCTCGCTCCCTCGATCTCATTGTTGATTCCAGTCACATTCACTCCGTAGATTACCTGAGATGTTTTATATTAAAATAATTTTCAAATAAATAAATCTTGAATTATCTCACATTTCCGATATCCTTGGGTCGGTTGAACAGATACATGACGGGATAAGACAGTTGAAGATTGGGGTTCTTTCTGAATAGGAATAGGATAATTTTTGAATCTCGGATATAAATAGAATGAGTCCTTCCCACCTAATCTTTCCATCCTTGAAGAGAACGTCAGCGTGTTTGATCCACACGTTCAGATTGTTGTCGCAATTCTGAAAAAAAATACTTAGTTAACGTGGAGTTTCGTGCCGAAATTGAACCTTTCCGTCTCCCTTCAGACAGAAGTCCTCCATCGTGTATGTTTGGCCCTCGAAAACGTTCGTCACCTGAAATTATCATGATTAACGTTATCAGTTTTTTTGACTGAAAGTTTATCACGAAAAATTGGGATTAAATTCTGTCGATATTTTGTGCTCGTTTTCGTTCTGGGATCATTCATAGCGTACCTTCATCAGATCATTAGTGTATCGATAGAGTGGTCCGAGGTACTTCGTGTCCAGCAGATTCTCGTGATCCTTCTGGACAACGTAGAAACGAAGAATATCGGACTTCATACCGGCTGAAAATTGAGTTTTGAACTCTTATTCATTCTGATGTGGAATCTGAGTCTCGATTGTTTAGCTCTTTTTTTGCGCAACTTTCTCAAATAGATAGATCGATACTGAATACGTTTAAACTAAAGAATTTTATAACATACGTCCTCCCTTGGGGAGTGAAATGGGCGCTCCTTTGACTTCTCTTCTCACTCTCGTGTAATTGGCACTGATGAGAGAAGGGTCAAAATCGAGTCCCAATTGCTGATCGAGGGAATACTCGAAGTGATTATTGAACACCTGCAATAATCCACGATTAGGCATTACATCGATAGAATAGTTAACGAATCGATAAATGGCTAATTAATTAATTAGTGTACCTCTCTCTTCACTTTATCTCCAAGATGCGGGGGAGCGTTCAGATTTCCATCGGGGATTCTGCCGAACTCCTGCAAAAAAAACGTTTTGGCCAAAATGTCAAAAGAAAATTCGTGATGTGAAGATCATCGTAAATTTATATGGGATTTTCGAACTCTCTAACTGTCTGTCTCAATTTACATAGACTCGACAGAACCCAGTGCAAAATTTTTTTTCGTTGTACTCTATTTTTTAAACACCAATATTCCCATTTTTCAACTCCAATTTTTTAAAGCCTAATGATATCCGCGAAATTGTAATCCGTCCTCACCTGACTTCTCTCGTGTTCCGTTCTCACTGGAGCGTCGGTTGGGACAAAGAGACGATAGAGATCGAGATTGATTCGAAGCATGAACAAACCAGGAATGCATAGAGCAGTGCAGATCAGAGGAACTGAAAGAGAATGCATCGAAAATAATTTCCTTTTTAGAGCATGCATTGCATAAACTATGAAGTTGGAGCATAATTGGGTTTCGTATTATGCTTTATTGAGTTCTTGTTTAATTGAACTTGAAAAAACTATTATTTTTAAGCCCAATTGGGGTTCGCCGTAAGATTTGAGAAAATAGAAAAAGACACAAACCTAGCAGAAACCACTTTGGGTTGCGACCGAGAAAGAGTCCATAGCCATAGAAGAATCTGAAATTTATTTGTATTATCAAAAACACTCAAAATTCGGTAGTTTTACCTGATGAAAAAGTCCTCAAGAGCTCTTCCGAGCTCATTTAACTTCTTCATTCCCGCTTTATCTGCGAGAATTCCGATTTACTACCTGAAATTAATTAGCATTCACAAATTTAATTAGCATTTCAAACTATAAATGGCAATTACACACAACAATACGGTATATCGGACTCGATCGATAGTTAAAGTCTAGCACCGAAAGGGAGACTGGGGAGAGGGAGGGAGGCTAATACACAATCAAGTTCGGGAAATCGTCCTGATCCGGCTCTTCTCTTCTCCCTTCGCTTCTTTCTAACTGAGCGAGCCCGTTCCTTTACGGTCATTTTTGTGTCTTATTGCTCACTATGGAAAAGGGAGGGTAGAAATAACGAGAATGGCAATAGCAGGAAAAGGCAAGAACTGGACCAAGCGCAAGAGAGGCTCCAGAGAGGGGTCAGGAGCGAGAATGCATGGGACAATGGGGAAATCCCCTCTCAATTTTACACACTCTCTAACTTATGAACCTCCTCTGGAGATCCGTCTGGTTGCAAATTCACGAATAATTAAATCATAATCATCACATACATCAAGCGCGATGAGGCGAGAATTAAGATTAGTTAGATAGAAACTGTTGAGTAATAAAAAATTAATGAAAATTAAGGAAAGTAAAGTGCAAGTGTGCTCTCGGGGTCTAACAACCGTCTAATCCCTTTCATTCGCTTTTCCCTATCACCTTCTTCACTGAGGAGATTTCCCTTTCGAAGACTTTCGTTTCTTCAGAGGAGTTGATGAGAGATATCCAAAATGTGTACTCTAACTGGGTCAGGAAGAGTGATAGAGTGAATGGGATAAAGAAGAGAAAGGTGAGATGGAGACAATTTGTGAAATCCTATTGAACACTGGAGGCAAATGAGCGATTTTAGTGACATAAGAGGATTTTATTATAGCTGAAGTTATGAATTTTTTCCCATTAGCAAAGTTCCTTTGGGGGGGGGGGGGCTAATCGAGTGCGAATAGATCAGCATGGCCTTTGACCCTACCTCAAAGCATGAGACTGATAAAGATTGATTGATTGATTGACTTATGGTACATTAAATGAGGAATCTAATGCGCAAAAAAGGAGTAGAAAATAGAAATAAATGATAGTAAACAGAAATCAGGCGCAACACAGGGATAATTAATTCACAATTATCAGATAAACCAAGCGGCATGAGGGGAGAATCCAGTTTCGAAAGGATATTAGTTAGTGTCGAGTAATAAGGATGAGGGAATGAGTCCATCACAAGAAGCACTCTCCCCCATTCGGTCATTTAGTCTCTCAGGACAGTTAGGAAGAGAAGAGAGAGCGCGAGAGAGAGAGAAAGAGAGAGAGAAGATATCTGGGTCGAGACCGGGAATAGGAAGAGAGGAGATCTCTCTCCGTTTCACACAATCTATCGAATTGGGAACTCTTCAGGGAGTGGGAGGAGTACAGTTTAGAGATGAAAGACTGGTTATTTCATCCTTTTCCATGCTAGGATCAAATGGGTACAATTCACCTTTTCCGGTCTATGAACGTCACATTTGCATTTTGCAGCCTCGCTAGTTAAAATTCCAATTTTATCAGCTTTTATCAAATTAATTATATTGTATCAAAGCACATTACTGCCCACACTTTCCAAATCGCTGTGAATTGACCTGATTAATGAAACTGAAACAAAGGTGTGACCGTCACATAAAAATGAATAACAATTGAGATCGAAACCTGAAAACGCCATCTATCATGGATTATTTCAGGAATTTACGGGAAGGATGGGAGAGAGAAATGGACGAACTTGATTGTTGGAGGGAACGACCTGATCATCGCCTGTGACCGTGCAAGAGAAAATAGATTACCGATATCGATTGATTATCATGATTGAAAATTGTATTCGATACTACTAGCGCTGATATCCATGCACGAATAGTTTAGTGAAATGTAAAAGCACGTTTCAACTAATATTTCTGGCAATGAGCTAATGAAAACTAGAGGTTTTAATTCGGTCCGGGTATTCGGGTAGAGACCGGCTCTTTTGCCAATTTGCGCGGAATGAGACAAATCCGATATCCAGGGTCGGAAATGATTCACTATCCGATATCTTTTAGCGCAGATTGTCGAAGGGAGTCAAGCTATTTAGCTCTACGAAAATATCAGAAACAAGGACTTACAGTTCCAGAAATCATTGGAAACCATTCACCAACCAATCCTTATGAGATTCATAGGCGAAAATGTTATTTCTTCTCAATCAGGGTTATGTAAATCACCAATTGATCTCTGAGATATCGGATAGTGGGCGTGGGAAACAATGAGATGTCGGATTTGGCCTCTCTCTCATTCTGAGAAGCGGGTTTGGAAAGTGTCGGATTGTCTCACTTTCAAAACTCTAATGAAAACTATGTGTGCGAAGTGAAGTAAAATGTAAATCAATCTATGTACAAAATGAATAACGGTCGATCACAGAAACTGCTCAGTTTTAAGGATTATAGGATTTTTAATTTTTTTTATATTTTTAAATGCTTGCAAGATCTTCGATTCACAGACTATGCCGGACGATTGATGAGGGACTACGGTAAATTAAGAGATCTCACAAATGAGTGTCCTTTCGAAGCCGGAAGATTCTCATGGAAAGTTGATCGATGTGAGTAAGAAGAGAATCTGGAGATTAACTCGCCAACAAATTTTGCAATGAGTAATTTTGCAAGATTGAAAATGCGTTCAAGGAATCAGTAAAAATGTGTTTCTTCGTATATGTATAAGTCTCGGAAAGCATAATTGAAACATGTAAAAGTCTTGATTCCATCTCAACAATTCTGGTAACCAATAGTCTTCCGTACTTATTCAATACTCATTCCATCAGAATAGGCTCCATTCCTTCCGCGTCGACTGACCTCAAATATTATAACACGGTTATTATATTTTTGTAAAAATTCTTTTTTATCATTACCTGCATTTGAATCTTCCAAACCGAGATTTCGTATAGACTCGGAGGTTGCAGTTTGTACGCAGTTATTGTATCTTCATCGGAGACAACAACCTGGAGAAAATATTCGAATATTCATTAAAGTTAATAGACAGGCCAAGCCTCATATATAGGAAATTTCGCTTTCTCTTGCTCTCCTTATCTGGAGATTTCTCATTTGTGAACAAAGATTCCGTCTCCTTTTTTTTCTTTTAGTAGTAATTTTTTTTTATTTACAAAAAATAAACTGACAGTTGTCTCGGTTACAATAATCTTTGTAGGGAAATTCGAATTTCTCTCAAACGAAGAGGAACCGCAGAAAATGATGCGATATTTGCAATGGATTCCTCCACTTATAGGAAATGATTGTGTCTGTCTGTCTGTCTGTCTGTATGTTTTTTTTGTTGCAGCGTGACGGACATTTTTTCATTTTCGCCATAAATCGCTTCAAATTTGCGCAATCTTCTCAGAACCTTTTGCATATGATAACTGCTCAGAAAACCTTTCAAAATTTTAATATAAAAATCCGCTAATTTCATAGCCAAGTGGATAAAGCGTCAGACTTTGAATCCGAGACCCCCAGGTTCGACCCCCGCCGCGGGCAAACCCTTTGCCGCATTTTTCGCAAGCGCCAGAATGCGCCCTGACACATTTTTGAGTATCGTGAAACACGTTTTCACCTGTTTTAAACGTGTCTGAACGTGTTCTAACACGTTTTAACGTGAAAAATCGAAAATTTCGAAAAGTGTCCAATTGATGCGCAGAGCGTAGGGAAACACAGGAATTGTGTTTTGCGATGTCAGAAACGTGTCCGAACGTGTTCTAACATGTTTTAACGTGAAAAATCGAAAATTTCAAAAATTTCCCAAATGAACCGGGGAGCGTGGAGAATCGCGGGAAAAGTGTTTTGCGATGTCACAAACGTGTTTGAACGTGTTCTAATACGTTTTAACGTGAAAAATCGAAAATTTCGAAAACTTCCAAAATTATTCAGGGAGCGTAGGGGATCACAGGAAACGTCTCTGAAATTGTTCTAAAAGTTCTGAACGCACTGTATCCTGCGTTTCCGTTGTGAAAGGCTCGTGAGGCTGAGAGCGATCGAAAAAAGTTGCCACGGAGCCACGAAGTGGCTTTTGCAACGGAAATAGCCAGCACTCTTTGTAGCGATTTACAGTCCCCAACATCCTAAGCTCTCCCTGGACCGTACTTAGAACCGGCAACCGAGCTCCCCCTGGACCGTACCTGAAGCAAGCTACCGAGGTCCTCCTGGACCGTACCTGAAGCAAGCTACCGAGGTCCCTCTGGACCGTACCTGAAGCAAGCTACCGAGATCCCCCTGGACCGTACCTGAAGCAAGCTACCGAGGTCCCCCTGGACCGAACCTGCAGAACTATGCATAGAGCGTAGTGTATTTAACCTCAACACATCCCTGCTAGTTTCATCTAAAATGCAGTCGTAAATACAGTTCGAAATAAGTGAATTCACCTATTTCTGTTTTCCACACGCACAGTTCATTAAACGTAAACTGCACAATAAAGCAGATCCCCATTTGGACCACAGTGAAACAGCTGAAATATTTGCTTTAATTGTTCTTTTTTGTTCAATTTACCCTCCAAATTTGCATAAATGCTCTCTTAATCGAATTTCTTGAGAATCTTCTTCTATCCAACAACCTTCACGTCCACTACATCGATGGAACTCAGTCAAATCCATTACCTGTAATCAAAGAATCAGTTAAAATCCCTGTCAATTAGAGTGCGAAATATGAGACCACTGTATCTTCATTTCGCCCATTCATCCTCCGACCGGAGAAGAGAGTGTGTGAAATGAAGAGACCGTGACTCACATTTTTCACTCTACTTTCAATGTTTCGGGGGTTTTTTTTAAATATTACTCACATTGGTTTCATTTTCTGAGTGCGGTTCGTACGCTTTCCATTTCTCATTCGATTCGCTCTAGATTTGCAATATTAGAGTTGTCAAAAGATTTTACAAAATATACTGACTTGTCCATCAATCGATGTTCTTTCATTGAAAATGTAGAGTTTCAAATCTTGTCCGAAACGAAGAAAACAACGCTGAATTCATAGTTCATTTATGGTTTTCAATCGTTTTTCTTCAAAACCTTCGATCCTTCGAGAACCGTCGAGAATTGAAAGATCGTCTGAGGAACTTTTCCATTCCCAGAAGTGAGAGTAGGAATGGACTGCTCCAACACGTTGAACTGTTTTGCTTCCTGCACATTTTTATCAAAATTTCATTTTCTGCATTTTCAAAAAACTCACTCGATCAATAACAATCCAGAAGAAAAGGATTTCCCCTTGGACTACCGTGTGATCGAAGACATAGAGAACAGTGCTTCCGTCTGTAAAAAACAATGAACTTGTAGAGCGAGGTGCATTTCTAAAGACCATAACACACCAAATTCACTAGAATCACTGACAAAGTGACAATTGAAACTCACTCTTGGATCTTTTCATGCCTAGTTGACATCTTTCCTTTGCAAAATATGTGAATTGCAAATGATCAAGCTCGAAGACAGTGTAGACTGGCTTCTTAAAATAATTTTTCGAGGACTGGGAACCAATTTCAATAATAATAATATGTTAACTAACCTCTTGTCGTTTTTCGAACACATTTTCATGTATATTAACGTCGAAAGGTCCACCATTCCTCTTAAAAAGAATGGAAATATATATTCTAATGCAAATACATAAGAAGATAGAAGCGGTCCCAACGTCATAAGTCTAATTCGCAAATCAAATATCAAGTTGACGAAACAATAGCGAAGAAAATATTACCTCATTGATTACCGATAGAATGTAGACAACCATCTTATTTGAGCCATCGAACCACAGAACTGCGGAGAAATTTTCCACTCGCTGTATTACATGTGTGATGATTCATTTCATGCGGGAAGAAATGGGAGAAAGAAGAAACTATGTTAGAGTGCAAAACTCTCCATTTCGCACACTCTCTGCACAGCCATGGTCCACTGTGAAGAGAGTGTGCGAAATGAAGAGATAGTGGTCTCACATTTCGCACTCTAAACGATGTATTGGTAAAAGACTCACGGTTTCTTCAATTGGAATAACACAAATTTTACGGTGTCACGAAGGTACGAGAGTATTCATTTCATAAACCTGTGAATGAAATATTGATTTAAAGCAGCTCTGAGTGGATATTTTTGAGTAATAATTTGACCCTCTCAATTCTTCATGCGCTTTCGCGCTGTCTGATCGATGAGAGAACATGCAGAATAAGGAGAGTCTGATCATTTCTCATATTTTCGGAGGAGCTTACTCCAAATTCTTTTGATTCTCTGTATTGGAAGTATACGAGATGGTCGTAAATTGCTATGGGCTTCTCAATTTGAATGCGTTTATATTCTGCAGGCTGCAAAGAACGAAATTATTATCTACAATTTATTTTGAATTTAGTTACCTGCTGGAGAATTCGAATCATATCAAAAGACAAAAAAAACACGGGAGGGGAAAGGCGAAAAAGAAAGTAAAAAAAGTATTCTGATTGGGGACACGAAAGAATTGGCACAATGTCAGTAACGATGGAGTACTTGTCGAGAAACTTGAGGGGTCAGTCTCATCACTGCACACTCTCTCCCTACCGAGCGAGAGAGTAGGCAAAATATAGAGAGTTTTGGCACGCAATAAATTGCTCTTCTCTATGAGAGGCGGGAACGGGCTACTGTATACCCCCCACACACACCCAATCTCACTCCCATCGCCCCTGTGGTTTAGTGTCACGCTTTATACTCTCATTACGATGTGACGAGAGTCGCCTTGCAATTTTCGAAATGTCAAATGAAATATCGATTTTATCAACATTCATCAAAATAATCATCAATATTTGATCGGAACAGATTACATCAGTTACTACGCAATGTTGTTACTGCTAAAGTTTCGTAATCTGCGATTCACAATGCAAAATTCGCGTTTGCAGGAGGAAAAAATACAACAGAACTGGTTAAATTGTGCAAATTAGTGATAAGAATGTGTACACATTAGAGTGAAAAGTGATTCGAGAGTTTTTAGATTATCCTTCCTTTTCCTTCTACTTCTCCTCGAAAAGAGCATCGACGAATGCAATCGTCCCATTCTTTCCCAATCGCTTTGATTCGACTCGCTCGCGAATGAGACTGAAATATAATAATAAATAAATAATAAATTTATCGACTAATGTACAATGATTATAAGTTATTACTGCAAATAGAGGATTGGCAATCATCTAGAAGTGAATAAGAACTACGGTTGAAACTCGAGACCGCCAAGTCTCAATGACGCTTTAATTGCAGTAATGAATAGAGATAAATAAACGAACCTGATTGAATGCGAGAACGACCAGTTGATGCGCGCCTGTGAGAGTTCCCTGCAAAAGAAGAAAAGTTTATCGATTGATTTTATCGACTGGAAGACTATTGTAAATGATCTAAAGTTATTGATTACTTGAGTGGAGGAGGTTGCTTCCATCTCGATTGAGGAGTGAACGAGGATGAAGACGAATCGGACTGTAATTAGTATTTTATTTTTATTATTTAATTAATTAATATTGTATGCTAATTAGATACCTTGTCATTCATCTTCTGTTCCATAACGACGAGAATTCGACCAGTGGGAGAAATGGAGAGAGACGAGTAGAGGCCTGAGAAGGACGGAGATGGCATGAGGAGAGAGGAGATCTCCAGAAAGGGGTAAGGGGCAAGAAGGCGGGTGCAAATAGGAGACTCTTATTTTACACAGTCTCGCATTCCATACAACTTTCTGGACGTTTGAAACCGTGTCGGATTATAAAAAACCGAAATATAAATTCTGACCGAGTTCGAATGGCACAATATTGTCGTTGATTGTCCATTGGAGAGAATTTGCATTGAGCGACCAGAGAAATCCCTTGGAATCGACGTAGGGAGAAACTCCATCGAGAATGATCATGTGGGGACTGAGAAAGGGGAAAGTGTTCTACAATTTTCACGCGAAACCCCTAACACTGGCGAATGAATTAATGTTAGTATAATAGTCAGAACGTCCCTAAATATGAACGCCATTTGTATTTTCAAGCATTTTCATTTTACAATGTTTTTCTTTCTTTTCTTACCTCTCATCGAACTTCGGTTGTTCCTTCTCTCCCTGAATATCGATCGATACAATTCTCTCAACGCCCGTCGATGGAGTCACCATGATTCCCTTCACACCCGGAAAATCTTCCTGAAAAAATAAACTTTGATCTCTCGCTAGTGAATGAGGTGAAACTACTGATGAAGCCCGTATCTTGGTGGTAGAACCGGCTATAGGCGACAAATGAGTCACTTCAAATGATCACCTTCTGGCATTTCTGGAGACTGAATCTGGGCTTCAACAGTATTGCCGGTGAAACAATCGGGATATGTCTAATAGATGAATGTACGATTCGTGAAGAACGCATATTTTCTTTCTTTTTTTATCTCACCTCTTCGAACTTCTCCATCTTCGTAATGAGAACATCGCCATTCGACGATCGAGCGACGAGAATAGAGTCAGTCTGCAATTCACTTATTTTATTTAAAATCAATTTAAAATTTATTTGTTTTAATAACAAAAAACTGAGAAAAGCAGATTTCGAGCCTGTCAACTGCGTTACGGAAAACCTCTAATATTGTGCGAAAGTGGAAGTGAATACTGTAAACTATCCTTGAGAATACTGTAGACTACCGTATACTGTGGATTACCGTATTACTGTATCCTACCGTACCGTCTGTAGTAGATTGCACGACGCGCTCGCCACTGTCCTTCCCTTCTCATTCACTTCGTGTACCTGCACACTGTCCCAATCTTCCTGCAATCGATAATTATTAGTTACCGTACTTTTCCCTACCGTATAACATTTGAGAAAAATCGATTTCTCACCTGGTAATCATCAGTGACTACCGTAACCCTCTCGTCGCCCGTCTTCTCATCAAACTCGTACAGCACCTGGACACTGATCTTTGACCTTTGATCTCTGACTTGGGTCTAAATTGAACTTTGATCTCTCTCACCGTGCACTTGAATGCGCATTCGATTCTGAAGGGAAGGACGGGTCGGATGTCACGATAGTGAGAGATGAAGAGAGAGAATGGACTGAAATGAGAGAAAGAGTGAATGTAAATCAATATCCGGATTCTCATGGAAATCAAATGAGCTGAGTGAAAATGCTTCAAAGAAACAACCAAATTGAGAGAAGATGAAGGAAAGGAATCTTTTTGTATTTATTTAATTAATTAATTTTATCAATAATAAAGTCAACGGACTGTTTGGTGGTGGCCGCCTTGTCGATGTGGATGTAGAAGAGACGACAACGGGAAGGATTGGAGTAGACACAGACGATCGATGCTGGAGAGATCAAAGATCAAACCGGAAGTAGAGAACGATCAAAGACCGCCGGAAGAGGGAACAATCGGCACTAGTATACTTTCACACAGTGAGATGATGACTGAGGTCCCACCCGGGGTTAGCCCGGTTTGTTTTTCCGGTAAAGTAAACAGATCAAAGATCAATCAGACCGGAAGTAGAGAAAGATCAAAGATCAACTCACTCTCATTTGCAAGATGCGCAGTCCAACTGCCATCGACGGGCATTTCTCTGCCTTCCTCAGGCACTTCATACTTCTTTCCATCCTTGTCGATCTCTATGCGAACTTCTTTCGACGGAAGAATGGGAACGGGAGAGGCCAACCACGAACGAGTGTGACTGAAAGAGGAATGATGAAACTTCCAGAAAAGGGGTCAGGGTGAGATAGTGTGCAAAAGTGAGAGACCCCTCGAGTATGTCTCGCTCCTGACCGAGCTTCGAGCTTCACGGATTCATTAAATCGATAAATGGGTCACTCACAGGTCGAATATCCTGGCCATTGTCGTGTGCGCTCCTGATTCCGTCTCGATCGATAATCCCACCAGGAATTCGCCAATGTCCACCTGAATAATCGATAATTGGTCAATCGATAAACCGTAAATCCATTTCAAATCATGATTGAAACGCCGATTAGACGCGAAATCAATCGATAAATTCAGTAACTGACCAGCGCGCGCAGTCGGAATGGTGCGGGAGGCAGTGGGGGATGCTGCAGGGAGAAGGGGGCGGAGTTGCTGCAGCTGCTGCCAGAGACGACCATTGCAGCAAGGGAAGGGAGTGCTGCAAGGAGGGGGGAGTGAGGAGGACAGCGATAGAAGAAGAAATGGAATGAGGGACAGAGAGGGGTGAGAAGTCTTGTATTTTCCCAGGCTGGATCTCACGATAATCAGTATTTCGAGCTTGGAATCAGACAAGGATCCAGCTGGGGCGGAATACCAGAGAAATAATGAGATGAGATGACAATGGGACTGAAAAACGATCGAAACGAGACGAAACGGGAAGGAAAGGAGACATTCAAACGTGACCGATCAATTGAATGCACTCACTTTGCCCCCTTCCCTCACTCGAGATTCGATCAATGGATGAGAGTGAGAGAGGAGTGATCTACCTCTCGTCGTCTGCACTCTCTCGTTCCCGCACGCACTCTCACTATCTCTCTATCTCTCCTTCTCGTTGCCCTGACAATGAGATGGAATATCCTCATGGAAAGTAGATTTTTTCTGGAGGTAGTTTCTAAATTATGGAATACAGTAATCGGGGAAGGCTTCTTCTGACACAATGTGCATTCCACTTTTGTTAAATACATCGATTATGCCTTTTTTCTGCAATTCCATTCATCAGTATGGCAGTCTGGACAAATTGCGGGTGTTCTCACTCCGAAAACCGGGGTGATCGCTATTGCGGGTTTTCGCAGTGAGAAATTACGCAATTTTGATTACGTGTCTTGTTGAAAATAAAACAAAATTTTGCTTTATTACTAACATCATTTCCTACTGCTGAAAGCAATGAGAAGAATCGAAAAAATTGTCCCTCAGAAAAGTTTATTCAAACAGCCTGTACCCTTCGGTCAGATTAGTTTGACCCGTCCTTACCCGTCCACTCTCTCCTTGGACACGCCAATTAACGCACCTCTGGAAGCACAAATTATCCGATTTCTCGAAATCCTTCTGTCGAGAAAATGTGATCCTCCTTTATTCTCCTTGATCCCACTCTTTTCTCGCTGCAGATACAATTTATGCTCCCCTCCGAAGGAGTAACGGCGAGATCCAATTCGAGAAAGAAATACTCATTGAGAGAGAGTGCGCCAAAACGAGAGAGTTAGACAATGAAAGTCGTTCTTGGCATGGTGCCAACGCGATGCTGTGTTTACCTATTCACTTCCCTTCGTTTTTTCTCTGTTTTCGACAATTTCATTTGGCGTCAACGACATTCATCGCTTTCATTTCGAAATGGAATTGTGAAATGAACCTTTCGAAATAACCCACCAGTTATGAAAGCGCCTGTGCATACATATTTGTCTATTTGCGCAGTTATCTATTCTACGTCGAACAAACCATTCCGCATGCCGGTCAGCCCTGCCGGTCAACCGTACAGAAAGTGGTTTGGAGTGAGAGAGCGTGCAAAATCGAGAGGCGCTCTCTAACTTTTGTACGCTCTCTCATCACGAACCCTTTCTGCAATGTTCTTGTCATGTGTATTGATGTAATTTCTCTCATTTCGGCGCCGGAAATCTCGCGGTAAATGTTTCGAAACTGTCTCCCGTTAGAGGAATGAGTAGGGAGTGATACGAGCGCGCATCGCTTGCATAACAAGATAAGATCACTCTCGTTGGTTTATCGAGGAGAGTCAACACCTCAACTACATCGATTGCTCCTTCCAAGAGGATTATTGATTAGCAATTCTCAACTGAGAAAGGGTGAGTGGAAAATCACGGTGTTTTGGGGCCATGAATTTTGAATATTTCGTGAGAACCCTGTATTCACCCTGCTACGTGTGGCAGAATGTCAACACGTAAACTCTTTCCTTCCTCCCATCTCTCGCTCAGCCGATTAGATCAGACGAGAGACACTGTTTCACTTATTTTCCTCTCTTTTCACTCCCCACCCGTAGTATACCATGAAAAACCGGGAAGCCACTTTAATAAAGCAGAGACAACCATTTATTTTCAAGTGAAGTCGATATGGCTCCCCCTGCCATCGGAATCGATCTGGGGACGACTTTCAGTGCAGTTTGCTTCGTAGATCGAGGAGAGGTCAAAGTAATTCACAACAATGCAGGTGAGAAAATCAATAACCGGCGGAAAATTTGAATTTGTTTTTAATTAGGAAACGAAATAACTCCATCGGTCGTCCATTTCGATGATTCAATTGTGCTCGTGGGAGAAGAGGCTTTGAAGAAGAGGAAGGAGGGAGGGAGGAGCACAATCACAAGTGAGACAATGAGGTGCAAGGGAAAGTGAGAGACATTGCACGACATTCTGTCAATTTTAAACAAATTGAGGCGGACAGTTTCCGAAAATAGCAAGTAAATGAGCGATGGTCTCACCACTAATTTGATTTTGGCATTTTGCCAAGACCGCTGTAAATTGCAGATATCAAGAGATTGATCGGGAGAGATCATGATGATCCTCAATTGAGACAGAGATCTTGGCCATTTGAGGTGAGAAGAGCAATGAATAAAAATAAATAAATACTCACACCCGTCATTTTCATTCTTTTCATCGCTCAATAACATTTTTTAGAAATGGGATTGGGTCGAAAGTTGTTCAGCAAACTGACATTTTTTTCTTAATGATTGGCTTGCATTTTACTCATCAAAACAGTCATTCATTGAGAAAAGTGATGACATTTCATTTCAGATTCCTTGAGGTCGTAACAATCCAGTGAGCGTTCGAATCGACGCAGATCAGTACAGTCCAGAGGAGATTTCGGCGTTTATACTCAAGTATCTTAAGGTTCCAATATTGATTGATTATTCCATTATTGAAATTGGTAGCAACTTTGATTCTTGATTCCGGTAGTAACTTCACCTTACTACCTTTACCCATCCATTATTCAATTTCCTTCAGTTCATTGCCAATAAATACTTCGGAGAGGAGCCAATCGATGCAGTGATTACTGTTCCCTCCAACTTTACGAATGTGCAGAGACAGGTACGGCCAATGTTCTTTTCATATTTTTCAAAATCAATCAATGCTAAAAGGCGACAAAAGACGCGGGAGAAATCGCTGGATTCAACGTTCTTCAAATAGTGAATGAGCCGACTGCAGCAGCCATTGCTTTCTGTACAATGGAAGAGAATGAAGAGAAACGGTGAATCATACGACACAGAATCCGAAAGAGTGATAGCGAGATTAACTCAGAGAAAAAAGGAATGATCGAGAGAATGTGCGAAACGATAGAGTCAGACAACGAGAGACGTTCTTGGCATAACGCCAAATCGATGCAGTGTACGATTAAATTGTCCCTTATCAACCAAATACGATCGTGTTGGTCAACATATTGTACACCTCTCCTCGCTTTCTATCTCTGGGTGAACACGTGATAGAGAAACATTTCCCAATGCGGAAACGTTCCCTGATCGGAGCCGAACTCTTGCAATAGCTTGGCAATGATGTGATTAGAGGAGGTCACGGACGGATCTCGATATCGAAAGAAAAATCGATAATTGTAAACTTTCAGACGCATTCTTGTGTACGATCTTGGTGGAGGAACTTTCGATGTGTCGATTGTCGAGATTGAAGGGAAAGATGCGAAAGTTCTCGCTACTGATGGTCTCACTTTCCTCGGAGGAGCGGATTTTGATAGATTGATCTACGAAGAAGCGAAGACGAGATTCAAGGAAATGGGTGAGGAGGAGAAACACATCAACAGCTCATGATGCCCACGTTCAGTGTAAAGCAGTTGAGAATTTGGAAATTCCTTTATATAGTTATTTCAATCAGGTATCAATATCGGTCCGAATGACTAGGCTCTAATGGATGCTTGTGAGAAAGCGAAGAAAGCATTGACAAAGAGAAACTCGGCACGAATCAACCACTTGAGACACGGAAAGTGAGTGAGAAATCTTTTTTTTTAATTTCACCTTGAATATCCGAGCCATGTTCAATAAATCGATAACGGAACATTGAATTAGCACTGAATCTGATTTTATAACGCGTTCTCCGTAACAGTGAGGGATGGCACAGGGACTCAAAATGGTCGTAGGAAGTTCATACTTGGTGGTTAGAGTCCTCAGGGGTGGGATACACTTCAGCCAAAAAATTGACACCAATTATCGATTTTTGACCCACCAAAATCGAAATTTTCATCGTGATATTTGACACCCATGTTACATACCATTCGATAGAGCATCAAAAGTTATGTATGAATCTATGTTTTCGTGAAGATTGGATAACCGGTGTTAGAGAAAGGGCTAATAAACCGATATTTTTGAAAATCGAACGGATTCGATAATTTCGTTCCCTATTTTCCCATGATTTGCGGGTGCTGAAAAGTTTGCACAATATGTAAAAAAGGATGAGGAATCCAATAAAAATTATCCCGAATTTCATTTCGGTGCCTCCCATAGTGATAATGAACAAATACTACCACCCGATCGGACACATTCACACCGTAAGTTCGAATCCGCCTGCCTACATGAAATTTTTGCCGGTTTTTTTCAGTCACCAAATGATGTTTTCTATATTCCCAATCAACTTTGAAACATCTTTTGATGTATTACAAATAGGTTGACCATGCGTTTGATTCATTGAATACTGTTCTATAGCCATAATACAACATTTACATTCAAAGAATATGTTCAACGTTTATGAAACTCACGGATGACTTTTTTGCAACTTATCTCGATATTTTTTATGAAGTCAGTATAAGTGCTGATATGTGGCCAAGTAGCTAAGGGTCTGGGTCCCATACGAAAAAGCTACAGTATCCCCAGGTTCCGATATCTATTTTTCGACTTTTAAAAAGTAGGTTTTATAGTGTTTCTAGACGTATATTGGGAAACAAAATACGAATAAAACTACTTTGGAAGTGATCTGACCATAGAAAAGGGTCGAAATAGAAGAAATTACGAAATATAAGAAAAAGTTTGTTTTTGAATTTTTGAAAATTTAATTTGTGTTTTCTTTCGTAAGCTGCATCGAAATATTGCAATCTTCATATTCAAATACGGTGCGCACATATCACATTTCAAGTAATGAACTCATTTCAAACTTTTGAAATAAAGCTTTAGCGTAATTTTCCATGAATCCGGGTTCATGGTCGAAAAAAAATTTGAAAATTCTTTCACCTGGTGATAATACCAACGCGTAAGTCATGTTCACGGAATCGTAGGCGAATAATATACCACTTTAAACATGTATTATTTTGCAATCGGGATTGGAAATATCAAATAGACTCAGGACGTAAAAATAAAAAAAAAATTTAATCAGGACGTAATAAACAGTGAAATAAATATTTCGACCCATTTCTATGGTCAGATCACTTCCAAAGTAGTTTTATTCGTATTTTGTTTCCTAAAATACGTCTAGAAACACTATAAAACCTAGTTTTTAAAAGTCGAAAAAGTCGATATCGGAACCTGGGGATATTGTAGCTTTTTCGTATGGGACCCATACCCTTAGCTACTTGGCCACATATCAGCACTTATACTGACTTCATAAAGAATATCGGGATAAGTTGCAAAAAAGCCATCCGTGAGTTTCATAAACGTTGAACATATTCTTTGAATGTAAATGTTGTATTATGGCTATAGAGCATTATTCAATGAATCACACGCATGGTCAAACTATTTGTAATACATCAAAAGATGTTTCAAAGTTGATTGGGAATATAGAAAACATCATTTGGTGACTGAAAAAAACCGGCAAAAATTTCATGTAGGCAGGCGGATTCGAACTTACGATGTGAATGTGTCCGATCGGGTGGTAGTATTTGTTCATTATCACTATGGGAGGCACCGAGATGAAATTCGGGATAATTTTTATTGGATTCCTCATCCTTTTTTAGAAAGAAATTATCGAATCCGTTCGATTTTCAAAAATATCGGTTTATTAGCCCTTTCTCTAACACCGGTTATCCAATCTTCACGAAAACATAGATTCATACATAACTTTTGATGCTCTATCGAATGGTATGTAACATGGGTGTCAAATATCACGATGAAAATTTCGATTTTGGTGGGTCAAAAATCGATAATTGGTGTCAATTTTTTGGCTGAAGTGTATCCCACCCCTGAGGACTCTAACCACCAAGTATGAACTTCCTACGACCATTTTGAGTCCCTGTGCCATCCCTCCGTCACGGGCACTGCGCTGTTACGGAGAACGCGTTTTAATGTATCTATTCACATTGCTGTAAAAGTATTCAACTTTACGGTACTTCCGATTTCCGTAACATGTTTCTGAATATGAGATAAACCTCGAAGATCATTAATTGATTGCAGCGTCGGATTCGATCTCACGTACGATACCTTCGTAGAACTGTGTGACAATCTCTTCGAGTTGACCATCGCTCTCACTGAGAAAGCACTCGCAGATGCTGATACTGCAGAGGCTAGTCAACGGATCCTGAAGGCCATTGTATTTCCGTTAAACCATTTTTTAAACCAAATCGTTTCTCTGCACTATTGGCGTTCACCTAAACTATTCAGTTGATGGGAGAAGTCACGACATCAATATACCATAATATTTCATTTAACCTTTGAATTTTGTAGCAGTTAATAATATAAAATTCAGGAGGATATAAGCGAGATTGTTCTTGTCGGTGGATCAACCCGTATTCGAAGAGTCCGAGAACTTCTGTCGAAGCGTTTTCCGAACACTCGAATCAGAGATGACGTCGAACCAGATCTGGCTGTGGCTCAAGGAGCTGCGATTCTGGTGAGGAGAACAATTTGATTGGAAGTTGAGCAAACACCATTAGTAGTGATTTTATATCGAATAGTCTCATTCGCGAATTACAAAGGTTGTTCGCGAATGACCCTTTGATCTCAAGAATAGAAAAAATCGATCTAACATTACTAATAATCAGGCAAGTTCTCTGTCGAACAAACCAGCCAACTCGAGTAGCCTAGAAGAGACAAAGAAAGAAGAACCAGTGACAAAACCAGCGAGAGTCTCACTGGTCGATGTGACTCCACTCTCACTTGGATTAAAGATGGATGGGAACAAGACTTCCTTTCTCATCCCGAAGAATACTCGATGTCCCTTCGAGTCATTCCAACTCTACTCGAATGTTTTGGACAACGAAACGTCTCTGACTTTCGAAGTACGTTTTTTTTTAAATCATGATCATTATGTAAAGAAGACCCTAAGAAATCCCACGAATACGTAGATTTTTTCAGATAGTAGAAGGTGAATACGAAGATTCCTCTAAGAACAATGCACTCGCAAAGTTTGAGATCGCCGTTCCGCCCAAGCCCAAAGGGAAGAATCTGATCAAGGTTGTGTGCATTTCAAGACAGGTGAAAATATTGCCAGTTTCAGGTTTTCTTCTCGATCGATGTGAACGGAATTCTTTCTGTTCGAGCCATCGACACTCACACCAAACACAGAGTATCGATTACTGTTACGAGTGTACGTTGTGTGTTTATTTACTTATTTATGCAAATGAGGCCATGGTGACACAGTTTGAAAGATGGTAATGTTTGTTACAGGAGAAGTTGGACGAAATGGAGAGACTGAGGATGACTGAGCAGCTCTCGAAGATTGTTCAAGGCGGCTAATCGCCCATTGTTATCATTTGTATAAAGTGTTATTCAATGACCAAATGTTCATTCATTTTGATCAAGGGTTCGAGGCCCCTGTCAAATCTGATTCTGCTATTTTCACACTTTCGTTGCAGTTACATTGTTTTCAAATAACCAAATGCAGGATGCCGAAAGCAATTGGAATCGATCTTGGAACAACGTTTTCTTGCGTCGCTTTTATGAAGACGCCGAACAAGATCGAAGTGATCTCGAATCATTATGGTGAGTAGGTTTATCTTGTGGAAGTATGCTAACAGTATCATTACAGGCAACAAAATCACTCCTTCCGTCGTTCATTTCGGCAGTTTGTTCAAGGAAGTTGGAGAGGAAGCCCAGCTAAAGAGAGGAGAAGACCCGCTCAACACTGTCTTCCGTGAGTTAGGCATGTGGAAATCTCAAGAAGATGCCTAATTCAGAGATCAAGCGATTCATGGGTCGAACACCAAACGATGTCGAGATTACAACGAGGAAATATCCATTCGAGGTTAGATATTCGAGAGAATGAGGTAAGATATCGAAATGGCTGCAGATTCTTGCCTCGAGGAAGGGCGATGCAGCCATTCGAGTGATTCCATGTGATGAAACAGCCGATGGATCATCCAAATTGCTCAGTCCCGAAATCATTTCATCATACATCCTGCAGTACATGAAGGTATGCACAATACAATCTACAAGTTATGCTGCGCAAATTTCAAGGGGTGCAAGGTGCGAAACAGTTTTATGCACCCTTTCTTCCTAGTGAAGCTACAACTTCCAAACTTGATACAGGGACCAATCAAAAAGCAAAATGTTCCATACGTGGCTTTCAATCGCTGTGCCAAGTTTGGAAGTTGTAGCTTCACTAGGAAAAATGGTATGAACGGGTGCATAAAACTGTTTTGCACCTTGCACCCCATGACATTTGCGCAGCATGACTGTATCTCTATTGCATGCGATGGCAAAGGAACACATTGGAGAGGAAGTAATTGACGCAGTGATCACCGTCCCCGCCAACTTCAACTCCGTACAGAGACAGGTCGACATACCGTTCACGTTTTCCAAATCACATTGCGTGTCATACAATACCTACCATTTTCTATTGCAGGCAACGAAAGATGCGGGAGAGATGGCCGGTCTCAACGTCCTCAAAATCATCAACGAACCCTCCGCCGCCGCTCTCGCGTATGGATACGGAAAGAACTCGGTGAAAGAAAGGTAAGTCATCTGTGCGAAACAAGGTAAAGCTTTGAAATCAACCCAAATTCAGAACAATTCTCGTGTATGACCTCGGAGGTGGAACCTTTGATGTTTCCATTGTTCGATCCAAAGGGTTGGAAGCAACTGTTCTCTCTACTGATGGATTGACTAATCTCGGAGGAGAGGATTTCGACTATCGAATCTACGAAGATGTGAGCAGAGAATTCAAGGAACGAGGTTGGTAGCTAAGAAAGCAAAACCACCGATTCGACGACGTCGCCGGACATCCGTCTCTTGCCCCCCATTCACAGTTATAATTCTTAAACATGATTCTGACGGAATAAACAATGAATGAATGAATGAATGAATGAAGAATCTTGTTTTTAAACAGTCGGGATTTCACAATCGACTATTCAGGTATCACCATCAATGCTGCAGAAGAATTCGCCCTTCTGCAGAGCTGTGAAGAAGCAAAGAGAACTCTTTCGGTGTGTGAAGATGCTGAAGTCGAGATATTCAAGAATGGAAAGAGGTGAGACAATCGTTTTAGTCCGTTGTGTGATATTCTCTGCATCAGGCACTCAATCACAATCGAAAGAGATACCTTCGAGGAGCTTTGTTCTGATTACTTCGACAAGACGATTGAATGCGTCGAGAATGCAATCAATGCTTCTGGATGCGAGAAGGTGCTTCAATGTCCAAATCAGTGCAATTAGTAGTACTTGCCAGGCAAAGATCGACGACATCGTTCTCGTCGGAGGCTCGTCTCGCATTCCTCGTGTGCAGCAGATGCTTCGGGAATTCTTCGGAGACAAGGAGCTCAAGTTTGATATTCCTCCCGATCACGCAGTCGCTCATGGAGCAGCCATTCTTGTGAGGAATTGATATTAGGTTGAACAGTCGTATGGATACGGAAAAAAAGAAGGAGAAAGAAAGGCCATAATCAATCAATAGCTCTGAATAAACTTACCATTTCAAGGCGGCAAGTCTATCAGCCAAGGCAGATTCAGCTTCGAAAGGAGGATCAATTCGAGGCGCAGTCAAACTGGCCGACGTTCTTCCATTTTCACTAGGGACGAACATCATCTACGATCGATTCAGTGTGATTCTCAAGAGGAACACACAGTATCCCGTCTCTGACTCGGGAAGCTACAGCAATGCAGGAGATGACTATGATGAAATGGTCTTCCAGGTATAAAATGATGTCTATCTGAAGGTATTCAAGTACACTTCCAGATTTTGGAGGGAGAGAGTGCCCGTTACTCGGAGAACTGACTACTTGGGAAATGCAGAATACCAGTTCCACAGAAGAAGATTGGAGAGCATCACATCACGGTCAGTATATCACGCGTTTCATGGGAAAATCGCATATTTCCGCGGTGCTCCTTGCACATCAATTTTTTAACCCCCCATTTTCAACACGTTTTTCGATAGTCCCAGGTCAGGTGACTTCTAATCTGGAGTAACAGACTCGGTAGATCACTCGCCTCTCCAGGAGGTCACGTCAGTTATCGGCGTTGAAGCACGCTTTTTCAGCATTTACTCGGTTCAGAGAGAAGCTATCGATTAAGTTTCAACAGATGAAATGTGTGTTTTTGTGAGCTCTATACGATGCATCGTCGATATTAATGATTATAATGAGTCTGTCGGTCCTACGTCCTATGTTGTCACCATATAATTTGCGTCACAGAGTTTTGAGTTCAGTAGAAAGAGCTCGACGAGAGCTTTCGAATGATATGCTGAACCCCCCAATTTCGAGGGGATTTAAGAACAGAAAAGGCCGAAAAACCAATTCCGACGCCAAGCAAAAGTCTTTTCGTCGGGGTCAGAGAGACACGAGAGGAGAGGGAGGCTTGATCTACCCCTCCCTCTCCTAGTTGCATTGAGTGATGCAAGGTACATCGGCTTTGGTGGTAAAGATGGTAGCGCGTTAGCCTTAGAGGCATTTAATTTTAGACTTCTTGAGTTCGATTCCTTCTTCCTTCATACCTCTTTTAGCTCACAAAAACACACATTTCATCTGTTGAAACTTAATCGATAGCTTCTCTCTGAACCGAGTAAATGCTGGAAAAGCGTGCTTCAACGCCGATAATTGACGTGACCTCCTGGAGAGGCGAGTGATCTACCGAGTCTGTTACTCCAGATTAGAAGTCACCTGACCTGGGGCTATCGAAAAACGTGTTGAAATTGGGGGGTTAAAAAATTGATGTGCAAGCAGATCATCAAATTTCCCATGAAACGCGTGATATCTCCTCTTCTCGAATGGATATTTGTTATTATCTAATCTTTGAACGATGAAGAAATGTGAATTTAAGACAACATTCTCCGTTGACGAGAACGGTATTCTGAGCGTCCATTTCAAGGACGAAGAAACTGCGAAGGAGGCGTCTACGAAGGTTCAGACGGTGAGCTATTTGTTGTATATTGTAGAAGTCGGTGATTCTTCAGAGTCGACTCACCGACGGAGAACGACTGACTATGATTAGAAATGCACGTGAAGAAGAGAGGCAAGAAGCATTTGAGAGGGCCAAGTATGAGGCACGAACCACATTCGGTGTGCACCTTCATTAGGTCTAGCTGATCTGGTTCTCAACACACGTATGAAGGAAGCACGAAATCGTTGTATGCTTTGTAATAATGTTCCCTACAGCCGATGCATTGATGCAAGCGAAGCGATCGATTCACAGAACAGAAGAGCAGAGGACAAAGATGAATCTGCAGCGACTCATTGAAAGGGAGGAAGCGTGGATCGAGAGTGAAAAGGTAATTATGTTTACGTGAACACCGGCCGTACTGTTATTGCCTCCAGAATCCATCGAACGAAGATCTAATCACTCGAGGAAGATCAGTGCGCACCGATGTAACACTGCTGATGGGATGATGGTGGATAGTCGATTATTTCAATTTATCTCCTCAAATACTCATTGGCCTAAACGCATTCCGCTCTGACATGTGTAAATATTTCGACCCTTATAATCCGTCAGAAGTTCGCGAACTTTTCACGCATCTTTTCTTGCTCGTTTTCGGCTATTTTCTTTATAATTTGTGTTAGGTCATTAGAGCAGCATAAGAAAGTAGTAATGCAAAAGAAATTAACCTAAAATATAAACTATGGAATTAGCCGCACCTCTTAGAAGGTCGCGGAATTCTGCGAGTTGTTTTACGCGAGCTAGACAGTGACGAGAGAGCACGTGAATCGAGAGAGCGCAGAAAGACAACAACAATTGTTAGTCTACGGTAGGAATGGTTACGGTAGTGACGATGCGGTACCGGAACTACCGTATACCTTCCGCGAAATGACTCAAGGTCCTGCTCTACCAATAAGAGCAAAGCCCCTGTGCCAATTACCTTAATTTCGTATTACAGTATACGGTATTGTGAGATTTGTTTTTGATCGCCACAATTATTTTGATGTGCGCCGCGAACTTTTGGCAAGCGGGAATATCGAGTGCCCCTCCCCAGGCAGCTCGTAAAACAACATTTTTTTCGCCCAATAGAAGTGGCCAGGGTTGTTCATTTTTTCCGCAATGACGACAGGATGAGTATATTGATCTTTTTATTTCGAGCATAGGTCAAAAAGTCAAATCGACGGATTTAAATTATTTTAACTAGAATTTTTCCAGGAAGAAAAACGTGCCTGTTTTTAGCTTTTTCGATTCCTCTGCTGGTCCTCTTTCTAACAAAAATATCGCTTACTGGGTCGCTGCACGGGAGGGCACGTTTTTTTCGCGAAATAAATTTGCACTAGGAAATGCATTTTTTACAGTCGGGCAGGTTTATTTCCGAGTGCCGTAGATTTTCACAATTCGCCTCAGGTTTTTAATTCATTGGGGCAATGGTGGCTACAAAACACTGTGGGTATCTCGGCTCTAGGTAATCGCCTTATACCCGAATCTGTCAGGTCGAATTCAATCCACTTTTAGAGCTATGATTTCGAGAAATAAAATATTTATTTTTGGAGTTCGAGTACTTATCAGTGATTTAGACTAAACATAGTAAAAAATATCATTTCTAGTGTACATATTCGGCTTGAACTAATCATTTCTATTCTAGGCCAGTGCATGACCGGAGATACGACTGCAACACATTCGCACCCTCAGAGAAACGAAAGTGCGAGACACAAACATTCATCTGATTCATCTGACGCTGACAATTTTCGCAATTCATGAAATCAGGGTTACGGTAGTTTAGACACTATCTTGGAAATCATGTATGGATCACTCAGAGACCTTGAGTAGTCATTTCGCAGAAGGTATACGGTAGTTCCGGTACCGCATCGTCACTACCGTAACCATTCCTACCGTAGACGTAAAATGCGAAATTGAAGTAAATCGAAGTGAAGCAAATATTGACTCGGGATTTGAGGTGCAAACAGGACTTCGAGTTGTCATCTCCGGGTCAACAATATAATATTTACCGTAGTTAATCAAATAATATTTGAATTTATGAAATAATAGACAAATTTTTACTTCCCTGAGGGGTATGCAACATTTCTGATACTGTATCCATGGCTGCAGTTCATTGTCTATAATAAGACAATTGAACTACGTAGAAGACCTGAAATCAAACATGTTTGTTTTTTTCTGTCGCAATATTAATTGATGAAAATATCATCAGTAAGTAGTGTCACCACGATTCATCGTAAGAATCGTAAATCATAATAATGGGGAGGGAGGGAAAGTGTCGAAGTATCGGCAGAATACCGTAACCAGATGGAAACCGTGCCACCATATACACTGGTCTCATCATTTGGTAACAGAATCCCGCTAGATGATACATCGCTACTAAGGGGGAGGGCGAGGGGCACAAATATGTTTATTAAATAAATGAACATACCATATTTCTTGTGGGAAATGGTACCTGACCGTCGAACCATGCCGTCCTTTCGAAGCTGTAGGCGGCCAGCGCTGAAATATTTGGATAAATTATCTTCCAATCCTACTTCGGCGTAATTGATCATCATCTATCTGCCAGTTACCGTAATCCTAGAATAGAATACACCGTATTATGACTTAATTTAGATTATTTTTACGGTAACAGGCATCATCATTACTGTAGGAAGTAATCATGCTACTGTGCCTTTGATTCAAATATATATTTGTGAATAAATAAATTTTGACGCTCAATTATTAATACCGGTCTTGATATCACAGAACACAACTATCATACTCAAGTCCTCCATCTCTAGCTATAGATAAATGCAAGTGAAGCGGCACGTAATTCGCACGAGAACCATAACAATACCACTGGATAAATGCGTGATGATTCAGTTAATCCTACAGGAAGGGGTTTGAAGTGAAGTAGCGTGTAAAATCGAGAGGCAGTCTCATTTATTTATTTATTTGATACACCCGCGAAGGGTGTGACGGCAATTAAAGAAACTATGAAAGAAAGAAATATATAAATATGAACGAATAAGGATGAGGAAGGTGAGGGAAGGGATCAGGCTAGACAGGGAGACACACTTGGCCACTTATTGGGATGAGGTGGACGAAGCCTCAGAACGGGGAGGGAGCCGTTCGGATCCATATATGGATCAAGTGGAGCAACCGTGAATCGATGACTAGAGATTGGGTATTTCAACTTGTAGAACTTTGAGTAACTGGGGACTTCGAAGTAAGTGGAATTTAATCGATGGTATGGATAGGAGTGGGTTACAAATACGATTTAATTTGGAAAGAAAACGAGATGCACGATGGGCAAAGGAGGTGCGAAGATTTTCTCTTCTAGCAAGCGGGATGTGAATTGAAAATGCATTATGACGTGTTGAATGGTTTCGGAGAACAAAATACTCTGACATGGGAAGATCTACGAGAAAACGAACAATTTTTAATGCAAATACAAAATCGGCTACCAAACGTCTTGTATACAACGAATTCAAACAAAAATTAGCTAATCGTATTTCGTAAGAGGGCGGGAAAGTGATGCTTTTGTACATTCTCACTCTGACTTCTTTCGGTAGGTTAGGTCAAAAAACGCCAACTTTCGTTTTACCTTGATGGAATCAGGTCAGATAACAACGTATTTTCAAAGAAAGCGCAAGAAGTTTAGAGAGAATTCCAAGGAAACTGGTTCACAAGGAAGGAGAAAAAGCTCGACTTACGTGCACTCGACACTCCCGGTGCGCCCAGTTGCCGCGCTGTTGCCACAACGTCTCAACGCAGTGGCGCCGACCGTTCCTCACCCGTCTGCATCGAAAGAATGAGTGAAACAGTGAAATAAATAATAAAAACAGGAAAAAATCGATCAAAGTCGCGTTCGAGCGATCGGAATCTCCGCGCGAGAATGGCAATTTGCAATGTTCACAATGCGCATGCACCCGTGCACCGACGCGCACCGACACTACGAAAAGCCGCTTTTCTGATACTGTACTTTCCAATCAATAATTTCCTTAATCCTCGAAGGTGATTTCTCGAATTTCGATGAAACCCCCTTACTCCAAGTTTTGGACGATTTCATTAAGAACTAACGATTTGGCAGCCTTTCCGGATTTTTCCGGGAAAATCCCGGACACGGTGCAGTTTCTTCCGTTTTGAGGGTATGAGCGATAACCGTATTCAGAAAGAGGACGGCTCGCAGCTGTGTCTGAAGCTAAAGACGATGGTAGAGCATGTCGTCTTCCAAAATGTCAGCCAAGCTGAAAGTTTGTGTGCTGAGATTCTGGATGCGATTGAACTCGGAACTGTTGAAGACTATCCGACGCCTAGAGGTGGGTAGATGATTAAAGATTCAATGGAAAGTTATACTTCAGAGGCTGGCATCCCAGTCGAAGTCTCCATGGCTGAAAAAAGTAGGAAGAGTGCAATTGTAGTGGATAGGAACGATGCAGTCCTCTGTGCTGATACATTCATCTCTAATATACTCCAGGCGAGATATCTGGAATGTGCTTCAAGACAATATCTTTGAGATCTTCTATGGTCGTATTGATTTCAGACGGATTCGAGAATCCACGTGATCGTGGGAGACGAAAATGATGTGGTGAAATACTACAAGCACATTTCTCGACTCCATTCGAATCGTGGAGTTCAAGGCGTTTGGAACGACAAGTGTGTACCTTGTCCATTGATGCCCCAATAAGCAAATCTGCAGAAAGTTCGGTGGGCAAATTTCTCCAAGGATCATTATTGGAACTCTGAATTACTTCACTACGCGAGATCCGGATAGGAAGGATAGATCAAGGGTGACATCAAAAAAATTTTAAAGGTGTTAGGTCTTCTACACGCAAGGCGGTCTCGACCACCCCTATGCCTGAGGGGCAACTAGAGCCTGTCCTGAGATGATCAGCGGCCTGTTGCGAGGCTATTCTCGTGTTGTGTACACGTGAATCGGGGACCCCTTTCGAGGCATGTTTGGATCGTGATTTACCAATCACTACCAACATTTCTTAACCCCCTTGGTTGGGTGGATCTGCAGGCACGGGGGGGGTCGAACTTGTGACCATTCGATTCGCATTCTAGCACACAACCACTGCGCTACCCGGCACACTAAAGTAGCATTTCAGATCACAGCTGTGTTTCTGCATGCTGATGATTTGCCGGAACAATGGCAGATGTATCCAATCGATTTCGAGTCCGGCAATTTGGATGCCTTTCTCGTCGAGCTGTTTGTTTTGGTGAGTTCTGAAAATTCTTTAAATAAATATAATATGCAGATAATACTAAAAATGTATCTTGAGACAGCTCTTTTTATTTATAAACTTTATCCTACTCGCAACACCAGACCACGGTCACTCTGGAACATGTGCAAGAAATCGAGGTACAATCAATTCAAAGCGAGAATGACCTACGGAGAATAATGAAATGCTGGCCTTCTGAACACCAGGTGAGACAAAAAAGGGGGAAATAGTAGCTTTTTTCCGCAATTGGATTATTTCAGGTTCTCGAGGAAAGCAAGATCTTGTCGGCTTTGCAGAAATAATTTTCTAGATTTGAAGTGAGTTTGCATGTTTATGCTCGAGCTCCTTTATGAATAGACATTTTTTATAATATCATAATGGGTATTGGTATTACAAGAAGTGTAGAACTAATGGACTAGTTAAATACTTTTTTTCAGACTCAAGAACAGAATAAGACACGAAGAACGGAATATCTGTACGATCTTGCCCAGAAATCAGTGGAAATTGGAATAAAGAAGAACATGGTGAGAATCTCCACTTCTTCAATCAATCAATAAATCATTTAGCATGCCAAAAACTTGATTGGATCGAGGTGAAATTTAATATTATGAAGCAAAATGATCTTGTTGCAATAATGATCACATTCAGATTCCATCCCACTTGAAACGAGTCGTGGACACCAAGTTGTCTCAATTCGTGAAGAGCGCGTTTCTCGCTCATTCTCTCAAACTAGGAGAAGATTATGTTGTGCGATCAAGGAGACACTTTGGGTAACTATTATTTATCTATATACTTATGTATTAGGGTTGGTAAAATCGGTGAAGCACGGTACAAGGTTAACCGTCCTCTTTTTAACATGAAAAGCTCGCAAAAAGATCGACCCCGAGCCGGTTCGCCGTGGTTGAGAGAGAGCGCGCGGTCCGAGCCGCGAGCCCGAGGATCACCGCCGGCTCGCAGAAAGCTCGTGGCTCGCGACGGAGCGCGAGCTTTTTTGGGAGGGAGGGGAGGGGGAATACCGTCTCAGCTAAGGAATTGACCGATCTCACTGATTGCCAGAGAGAATACCGCTTTGAACTAAGAATACCGCTTTGAACTACATGGCCTTTGTGGTGCAGTGGTTATATTTTTGACACTGCACCCGAATGTCGGTGGTTCGATGCACTCATTTTTGCTCTCCTCCAATTCGATTGATCTCTATCATTACTGTTTTATATCCCTTTTTACGATTTCGGTACATTCCAATTAGGGTTTCCCTTTTTTGTAGGTGAATATTCAACCTGAAAATCCCCCATTTATTTTCCACTACACCGTGCCCACATATTGATGGAAGCAAGAATGGAGGGAATGAGTTTTGTGTCACCTGAAAATAGCAATTTTCCGAATCCCTCATTTCTGTGTTCTAGTTCATTGTGATGAGGGGTCTGACCCACCCCTAACAAAGAACATTCGGAGAGAATGAGTTGAGTTTCGACCACTTCTTACAGGGGTGGAGGGAATAAAATGGAGTTTCAGGTGACACAAAAATCGTTCAAAAAGAGATTTTGCCTGATCAGGTTAATTCGACCGCGAAAATGAAATGGGACTCACCTAAAACACGGAAGCCCTAATTCTAATCACTCCTCTGCCACTTGTAAGCACTACTCTATGAATGTGAATGCTTCTGATTTCACAAAGTTCGAATCAAGCGAAGGCGATTCGGAATTATCTACAGCATTACGTGGAATAGTACCGTGAAAAGGGATTAAACCCAGTGGCAATAGGCAGCAATAGAATTGGAGGAGAGCAAAAATGAGCGCGTCGACACGGGGGTCGAACCAGCGACATTCGGGTGGAGTGGCAAAAGGGTAACCACTGCACCACATAGACCATGTAGGTCGGAGTGGTATTCTCTCTGAAAATCAGTGAGATCGGCCAATTCCTTAGCTGAGACGGTATTCGCCCTCCCTTCCCTCCCAAAAAAGCTCGCGGTCCATCGCGAGTCGCGAGCTTTCTGCGAGCCGCCGGTGATCCTCTGGCTCGCGGCTCGGACCGCGCGCTCTCTCTCGATCACGAGCCGACAACGAGCTGAGGTGCACCTTTGGCTCGCACCGTTTTAACCAACCCTATTATGTATCATACACTGCAAGGGTGCATCAGCAAACTAAAAGAAAGACGATCAAAATGACTACGCATCTTCAGGGTGCTTTCACTGGAAGTCCGATTAAAAACCCGATTCAACGTAGAACATGGTCTACTCCAATTCCTTGAATTACGCCATGGATGTTCTCTCACTTCGTACAAAGTACCGCATCGTGAATCACACGTTTCAGATTTGTTGGAGGTATGTGTAATCATAATAAATTTTGTTCACATATATGTGCGTTCACGCAAGGATTTCAATCCCTCCGTAAAGCAAAAAGTGACTAGATGTTTGTTTCACATATTCTGATAGCCATTTGGTATGCTCTATCAAAATATACTTCATTCATGACCTGATGTCTCTAATTTGCATAATTACAGTATGTAAAATTTGAGCTAAGTTCACGGTTTTTGAAGTGTAGGTCGTCAGAAAGAAGAGATAGGGATTTGGTTGTTTCAGCAATATTGACCGCTATGACGAGCTGCATCTAAGTGTTTAATCTATTTATGCAAATTTTCAATTCTAAAAAATCATGAAAATTTCAAAGATTTTCTCGAAAACAATGCAAAAAAGGATTCATATTTTTTGATATGTTGTGGTCATGGTCATTAGCTATCGAACAAGCACAATCACGAACGTTTTGGAGAGCGGGTATATGACGCTGTCGCTTCAACAAAGGATCGGCACAGGCAAAATGATGTTCTTCAAATTTCTTGAAGAATCGTTTTTAGGGGTTGTTTTTGATTCTGCACAACGTGACGTCGTTAGTTTTTCAAGATTTTGCCTCCAGGCGCCAAAATGGCGCCGCGCCACTTTACGGCGCGGCACGTTTTCCTTTCATAACTTGTGTCAACCAACTCGAATCAGCCCAAAACTCACGTACCCGAACAGAATTTTATGGCGAATTCAATGGTACATTTGGTTATACGTGAATCGTCCATTGAAGCGAGATAAAACAACTTTTTGACCCGTTATAGTGTGAACTAGGCATACCTCACCAGACGTGGAGGCAGTCTTTGGGGCAGCGTGCAAGCCTGACCCCCTCCCTATTCATGGTGATTTTTGGGGCACGGTGCAAGCATGTATAGGGGGTCATGGTCCAAAATGGGTTTTGGGTTGGTCCCACCAAAGTCAAAGTGGTATACTGTAACTTCACCGCGGGGGTCCCGCAACGAAAACAGACTACCGTAACCATACCTACCGTAACCCGGAAATACGAAATTGACAATACGGACCCGTGGTATATTGCATGAGGTAGACCTCGAGTTGTCATTGCCTGAGAGGGATACCGTAATCATCCTACCGTACTCTCGGCTACAGTAACCCTACCGTAAGACGGATTTGCAAAAGTGTCCCAATCGGCTCGGGAATTTTATGGAAGATACCCCTCGAGTAGGCAAAGCGTGTGTGGCATACTGCACCCTATCTACAGTAATCCAGGCTACAGTAACCTACCGTACTACCAAAATACGAAAATGATCCAATCGGCTCGGGATTTTTATATAAGGTAGACCTCGAGTAGGCAAAGTATTTGCGGCATACCATTATGTTCCTACAGTATCCACGGCTACAGTAACCTTACCGAGTCGAATTGGTCATTTTCGTATTTTCGTAGTACGATAGGTTACGGTAGCCGTAGATACTGTAGGAACATAATGGTATGCCGCAAATACTTTGCCTACTCGAGGTCTACCTCCTACAAAAATCCCGAGCCGATTGGATGATTTTCGTATTTTCGTGTTACGGTAGGTTACTGTAGCCGGGAGTACGGTAGATGAGGTGTGGTATGCCCACACACTTTGCCTACTCGAGGGTTATCTTCTATTAAAATCCCGAGCCGATTGGGACACTTTTGCAAATCCGTCTTACGGTAGGGTTACTGTAGTCGAGAGTACGGTAGGATGATTACGGTATCCCCCTCAGACAATGACAACTCGAGGTCTACCTCATGCAACATACCAGGGGTTCGTATTGTCAATTTCGTATTTCCGGGTTACGGTAGGTAAGGTTACGGTAGTCTGTTTTCGTTGCGGGACCCCCGCGGTGAAGTTACAGTATACCACCTTGACTTTGGTGGAACCAACCTAAAAGCAATTTTGGACCATGACCCCCTATACATGCTTGCACCGTGCCCCAAAGAAATCCTTTGGGGCAGCGTGCATCCACGTATAGGGGGATACGTGGGTGGAGCCTCAGGCGTGGTGACCTATGGAACTAGGAGACATAGTTTATTCGACGCGCCTTTCGATTCTGATTCTAATGATATAGCATTGTGTAGGGAAAAAAGAGGTGGAAATATATATATCCCAAGCGATTTTCCGATTTTCAAAGCGCTAACTGTTGTCCGTCCGTCCGATCTGCCTAGTTAGGCAGCGGTGAGCGCAGTGAGTCCGTCCGATCTGCCTAGTTAGGCAGCGGTGAGCGCAGTGAGTCCGTCCAATCTGCCTAGTCAGGCAGCGGTGGGGATAGTGAGTGCCAAGAAAGTATTAGGGAACCCAGGATTACGGTACCTGGAACCAATAGAGTCTCTCAGAAGTCCCTTGGCACAGGTTAACACTCCCCGGGTCCTTGGGGTATTCTATTGGTTCCAGGTACCGTACTCCTGTGTTCCCTAATACTTTCTTGGCACTCACTATCCCCACCGCTGCCTGACTAGGCAGATTGGACGGACTCACTGTGCTCACCGCTGCCTAACTAGGCAGATCGGACGGACTCACTGTGCTCACCGATGCCTAACTAGGTAGATCGGACGGACGGACAACAGTTCGCGCGTTGAAAATCGGAAAATCGCTTGGGAAACATATTTCCACCTCTTTTTCCCCTACACAATGCTATATTATTGGAATCAGAATCGAAAGGCACGTCGAATAAACTATGTCTCCTGGTTCACACTATAACGGGTCAAAAAGTTGTTTTATCTCGCTTCATTGGACGATTCACGTATAACCAAATATACCATTGAATTCGCCATAAAATTCTGTTCGGGTACGTGAGTTTTGGGATGATTCGAGCTGGTTGACACAAGTTATGAAAGGAAAACGTGCCGCGCCCTAAAGTGGCGCAGCGCCATTTTGGCGCCTGGAGGCAAAATCTTGAAAAACTAACGACGTCACGTTGTGCAGAATCAAAAACAACCCCTAAAACCGATTTTTCAAGAAATTTGAAGAACATCATTTTGCCTGTGCCGACCCTTGAACAAGGTTTGTTGATTCTATCGCGGACAGCGTCATATACTCAAATCATGGAAATACGGATCATTCCTAATTTCGCCCTGATTCCACCCATTCGACGCGGATTGCGCGGTCTAAAATGGCAGATGTACGTGCATTCCGGCTAATTTTCTCTCCATATCTCTCATTTGAAACAATTTAGACCGGGCAGTTCGCGTCGAATTTGTGGAATAAGGGCGAAATGAGGGGTTCCTCTCGATTAAGCACTTCCAGTATTTCCATGATTTGAGTCTATACTAGGATTGGAAATACGATTGCGGCTTTGCGAGGTTGCAATAAGCTCCGCCCACAATTGCGAGGTACGCAATTCGGGGTGGAGGGGAGGGGAGGCTATGTGAGGGCGCAATTCATTGCGACCACGCAATTTTTCCTGATAGCCGATTAGCAACTAAATGCGAATTCTTCCTGTATTTTATTCTTAGCATTTACATCTCCAATTCATAGAATTCATAGGCAATAAGAAAGGAGGTTTCATTATCACAACTCAACAATAGAGATTGACAATAGTGGAAAAAAAACATTTCTTACTATCTATTATTCACGTCTGTGAATTGGGAATGTTGATTTTAAAAATGAAATAGACTTTTAGATCCAATCGGCGATCAGGAAAAATTGCGAGGTCGGAAGGTATGAATTGCGAAGGCGCGAAGGCCGAATGGCCAACACTAGTCTATACCCACCCTCCAAAACGTTATTGATAGTGCTTATTCAATAGCTAATGATCATGGCTACAACATATCAAAAAAATAAATGAGCCCGTCTGCGTAAGAGTCAGACAATTCACAACAAACTCGGTACAGCAAAAAAATGAAGATGTGAGATAACAACGGTTTTCGGTACCTTTCAGTGGGTTGAAAACATTGGCCCAATCTGGTGGTATGTAAATTTGATTTGGGGTCAGTCTGTAGGTCAGAAGATCGTACAAAAATGCTGGTTTTCGTCAATAACTCGATAACCATCGAAGCAATCAAAAATGTTCGAACAGATAGTCAAGTCGAATTCGCTCGCTGAATCTTTCTATGTTTTCAGAAAATAGAAAATACTAATATTTAGTTGAATATTTTTATTATCTCGCAAACGAGAAAAGTGTGTGGTACGAGACATGTGTCAGTATCTGGCCCATGTATTCAGTGACCTACAAAAACATTTTGGTAGCATTTTAAGTTTGCCAAGCCAAGTTTTAATTTTTTAACTGACATGAATCGACGGTCAGAACACTGCTTGTTAGCTGAGAATGAGCATTTACATGCGATTACCCTCTCATTTCTCACTTTCAGACGCCGCGCAGCCAGAGAGAGGGATGTAAATTACATTTCTCTCCCAGAAATGGGTGTTCGGACCGTCGATTCGTGTCAGTTAAAAAATTATAACTTGGCTTGGCAAACTTAAAATGCTACCAAAATGTTTTTGTAGGTCACTGAATCAATGGCCAGATACTGACACATGTCTCGTACCACACACTTTTCTCGTTTGCGAGATAATAAAAATATTCAACTAAATATTAGTATTTTCTATTTTCTGAAAACATAGAAAGATTCAGCGAGCGAATTCGACTTGACTATCTGTTCGAACATTTTTGATTGCTTCGATGGTTATCGAGTTATTGACGAAAACCAGCATTTTTGTACGATCTTCTGGCCTACAGACTGACCCCAAATCAAATTTACATACCACGAGATTGGGCCAATGTTTTCAACCCACTCTTCACTTTTTTGCTGTACCGAGGTTTGTCTGACTCTTACACAAACGGGCTTATATATATATATATATATATATATATATATATATATATATATATATATATATATATATATATATATATTTATTGATTTATTTATTTATGCGTGTTCAAAGAAAACGCGGATACAAATAGAAAGAGGAACACGATAAAATGAGAAAAGAATATGTGATAACGAAATGAGAGGTCGGGGGTCACGTATAAAGTTCGCTCATACAGAGAAACTGATTTGATTACCGGGTTTTGAGAATAGTTTAATATGAATTATATTTTGCTTTCTTTCGAAATAATGCTCTTTGAAATTTTCATGATTTTTTAGAATTAAAGATTTGCAAAAAATTAAATTAAACGTGTAGATGCAGCTCGTCAAGGCGGTAAATATTGCTAAAACAACCAAATACCTATCTCTTCTCTCTGACGACCTACACTTCAAAAACCGTGAATATAGCTCAAATTTTACATACTGTAATTATGCAAATTAGAGACATCAGGTCATGAATGAAGTATATTTAGATAGAGCATACGAAGGGCCATCAGAATATGTGAAATAAACAACTAGTCACTTTTTGCTGTACGGAATTTTGGCAATATCTGCGCTCTTTACGCCAACGCACTGATATATTTCTTTCAGAGTTACGGAGGCGTCCGAATGGTACAGCGTGAGAATTACTTTCGAACATCTACCTGCAAAATGTAATCGATCACTTTTTCTTGTCATATTATCTTTTTTAGCTGGGTCAGAAAGTGAGGATGAATGTTATCGCACTCCGTTCACCTCAAAGGCCGTTATTCATTTGTCAGTCAGACATCGGCTTTCCTTTCTATATATCGAACACAGTTGAGGTTCGATTTATGATCTTTTTCCACCTTGAATCTAGTACTGATTTAGAAACTCTCGGGTCATCTCGTAATTGTCGTTTGTCCCACCATTGACACTCTCAAGAACACAGTGGCTCTGTTGAGTGCAGTCGATAGTGTGGTAGTGAGGATCTGTGAATCGCCTCTTGGAGTCACTCAAGAAATTAAGAAAAATTTCGATGAAAGAACTATGGTCGTGTGCACCACAACTGCATACTTTGAGGTTGGTTTATTTTTTTCGAAAGAAGAAGGCCACACTTGCTATTTCAGAGTTGGATATTCCTCGAACTACAGCCCATTTCAAGCTGTTAGTCGGCACACATACGGAAGGTAACCAATTGCCTCTTAATTTGATACTCATCTCGAATATACCATGAAAACAAGAAATGTGTAGAGAATAAATTGCAGAATCTGTTTGTCGGAAGAAGGCGTGCGAACTTGCCAACTTGTCAGAGATCGAGGATATATATGTAATCAAGAACAGTAATAATAGCCAGAGATCAAAGTCGCAGTCGAGTTCTATCATGGATTGGGTCAAGTCGAAGTTCAACGGTGACAAAAATGATGACCCCGAGGTCAGTTGAATGTCCAAATAGCCATTTTATTTCTTGAACATTTAGACTCGAGGCATGGACTGAAGCAAATCGATGATCATTTGAGTCGTCACATTTCTACTGGGGGACATTCAGAAGCAAAGATTGGAGCTCAATATTTTCTTTCAGAGTCGACTCACCGACGGAGAACGACAGACGATTATTAGAAATGTGCAAGAAGAATCGAGAATGAAGAGGTGAACATTAGGATTGACCGTTCGGTTTCGGGTTTTTGTGTTGGAGAGAATTGCCAAATTGAAAATCTGGAAAAACGAAGATCATAGAAAAATGTATATATTATTTAGAGGCTCCTGCGCGTCACAGTGAATTTATTTCTGTTCCCAGAACTGTCCGTTTTGGCAACACGTCCCTTTATCATTCCCCTCTCCGTAACACGGGAACAGACTCAGCCTTTCACGAGTATGGGGAGTGGTGATATAGGAATGATCCCCCACGCGAACTGGGTGTCTATGGTACCTACTTGCCGCAGTGATTATCGAGCGCGCGCCAATTATACAGTATCGACCGAAAGTATTCGCACAAAACTTTGATCTCATGTCATTCTTGTACCAGATCAGATATCGACATGAAATTTTGACACGAAATAGTGCATCTATCCCTGCTTCGATTTTGAATAACATGGCATGATGATATTTTATGGTATTGCATATGGATGATGCAACTCGTGACGTGGTTTTTCAAAGTCGATTATTTGGTCGGAGGAAATTTTTCATGACACCCTAAATTCAGAGATGCAAGAGGACACCCAGAGGCCCCCGAGAAAAATTGTAGCATTATTATCCAATGCAGCAAACAGCCTGCAGCAGGCTGCAAAATTCGCTGTCGCAAAAGTAGAACTCGGCTTCTAGACATGCTCGAACCCTGTCCAAGGGCCCAAAATGATTCTCCCAGTGTGCTCATCATTTACCTTCAGGGCACAAAAAAAATCACTTTTTCGCATACCCCAACTTTGACCATGCGCATCTCCAAGGGCGAATTAGCTAAAAATATGGTTCCTGTGCAGGAACGACCCAAAATCATCCAAGAATCGATGCCCAAGGTTTTGTAGCAGCAGCATTTTTTACCTGTATGCTGCGATCAGATCCCTCACGGCGCCCAGGTTGCGGAAGCAGGAGAAACTAGTGAGAGTGAGGGGTCGGGGCGAGCATATGCAAAGGGAGAGAGGACACATTTCGAAACAAGGGCGCGCAAGGGATGCGAGCGCACCGTGTAGGAAAAAAATGTCGCTGCTACAAAAACTTTGGCATCGATTCATGGATGGTTTTGGGTCGTTTCTGCACAGGAACCATATTTTTAGCTAATTCGCCCTTGGAGATTTGCATGGTCAAAGTTGGGGTATGCGAAAAAGTGACTTTTTTGTGCCCTGAAGGTAAATGATAGAGGTTTTAATTCGGTCCGGGTATTCGGGTAGAGACCGGTTCTTTTGCCAATTTGCGCGGAATGAGACAAATCCGATATAAAGGGTAGGAAATGATTCACTATCCGATATGTTTTAGCGCAGATTGTCGAAGGGAGTCAAGCTATTTAGCTCTACGAAAATATCAGAAACAAGAACTTACAGTTCCAGAAATCATTGGAAACCATTCACCAACCAATCCTTATGAGATTCATAGGCGAAAATGTTATTTCTTCTCAATCAGGGTTATGCAAATCACCAATTGATCTCTGAGATATCGGATAGTGGGTATGGGAAACAATGAGATGTCGGATTTGGCCTCTCTCTCATTCTGAGAGGCGGGTTTGGAAAGTGTCGGATTGTCTCACTTTCAAAACTGTAGTAAATGATGAGCAATCTTTACCAAAATTTCGGAGATGTCTGGGCACACTGGGAGAATCATTTTGAGCCCTTGGACAGGGTTCGAGCATGTCTAGAAGCCGAGTTCTACTTTTCCGACAGCGAATTTTGCAGCCTGCTGCAGGCTGTTTGCTGCATTGGATAATAATGCTACAATTTTTCTCAAGGGCCTCTGGGTGTCCTCTTGCATCTCTGAATTTAGGGTGTCATGAAAAATTTCCTCCGACCAAATAATCGACTTTGAAAAACCACGTCACCAGTTGCATCATCCATATGCAATACCATAAAATATTATCATGCCATGTTATTCAAAATCGAAGCAGGGATGGATGCACTATATCGTTTCAAAATTTCATGTCGATATCTCATCTGGTACAAGAATGACATGAGATCAAAGTTTTGTGCGAATACTATCGGTCGATACTGTATAGGGTAAGGAGAAGGCGGTTTGTACTCAAGCCGGGTTTGACGATAGAGGAGGGAGATGACGTCTCGCCCCCTCACTTGATCGATCTCGTGTGTGCAACCCTAGTGATCATGTATACCTGTACATTCACAATAAGTTGCGCGTTCCAGAATCCATCGAACGAAGATCTGATCGCTCGAGGAAGAGCAGTGCGCACTGAAGTTGCACTGCTGATGGAATGAGAGTGGCTGATCTGACTAGATATTTATCTTTTCGTTTATGTTCTCGTTGGTCTACAGCTCCGACGTGTGTAAATATGATTCGTTCACGATAAAGTATGTCACTGTCAAATTTCTATGGATGTCAACTGAGCTGTGTTCTAATCAGCGATAACTATCTGTCGTTCATGTCCTGTTTGTTCGTGTGATCAGTCTTTTAGATCTTTCGATGTCGATTCGCGGCGCTGAAAGCGGTGCGAGAACGTCGGAAGATGTGGAGTTGTATGCAGTTAAGGCGGCTTTCGAGGGACAGGTATCTGTTCAGCCTTGATGTCTATTTGACCCATCATTTTTAGGCACTTCGACCCTTCTTCAACGACCTCCAAGCGAAGACTGAATACAGGCTGTCACCCGAAACGGTTAGTTTTCGATTATAATATATACCCTACCTCCTTTAACTGTATGTAAATGAGATTGATATGAGAGACTATCCGAGAGGGTCAACATACATTTGGCACTAGGCACTTTTTTCGTTATGAGACTAGCAACGCTATATTGTAGTACATTGGGTGAGGGTTGTGATTACAGCGTTCCCGATTCTTGGAAACGCTTCCTCGCCTCAGGGCATAATTAATTGTGTTTGTGACGTCACCAATAATTTTCCACATTTCGAATCCAATCCCTTCCTACTATACATTAATCGATTCCTTACCAAAATAGAAATGTTTCTTAGTCTCGGAAGGTTTTCGATTGGAGCTCATGCAGCCTAGTTATTCGAGGAAATACGTTTTACGTACAATTTGAGCGTGAAGTTTCTCAACAGCGGTACTTTTTTATTTCATTTTCTGAACCGCTGTATGGATGTGCTCATTCTATTTTAATATTTAAATTTAAAATTTTCTGAAAGGAAGCTAAATTCGGCTATTTGTGAATAAAATCAATTCGTGATTGCAATTTGTTTGCTGAAATTACAGTATGCTATTTGTTCTCGATCCGTTCTAACCGCTTTAATTACATTAAATTTGATTTTTGAGCCTATAAAAGAGTAATTCACGAGCAAAAAAAGGAGAAATATACAAGGTTTTCTCAGATGTCAAATCGTATGATGCGAGTACTTACCGTAGCTTAGCAAAAAAATTGCAATCACGAATTGATTTTATTCACAAATAGCCGAATTTAGCTTCCTTTCAGAAAATTTTAAATTTCAAAATTAAAATAGAATGAACATATCCATACAGCGGTTCAGAAAATGAAATAAAAAAGTACCGCTGTTGAGAAACTTCACGCTCAAATTGCAAGTGAAACGTATTTCGTCGAACAACTCGGCTGCATGAGCTCCAATCGAAAACCTTCCGAGACTAAGAAACATTTCTATTTTAGTAAGGAATCGATTAATGTATAGTAGGAAGGGATTGGATTCGAAATGTGGAAAATGAGATCACATCTAACAACAACGAGGCGAAGAATTTGAAGGCCATTTGGAAGCCTCTCGTGGATCATTGTTCTTCTCTTCTGAGACGTTTGGAGTAAGAATTCATTAAATACGTGTTTAACTTCCTACCATTTATTTCATGATGGACGCAACAAACGCTCAATTGTCGAGGCTCAGCGATCTCTGGAGCAAGGTGAACAAATTGACCACGGCAACATTGAACTCGGATGTTTCAGAAATCGGAGGGCAATGAACTTTCGCGAAAGATAATGGAGGCGGTGAAGTATTCGCTATGTGACAACGTCACCGAGACAGAGATGTTAATAGAAGATGTCCAGAATTGGATTGAACTTGCTGCAATTGACGAATTCTCGCCTCTCGAAGGTAACGATGTAATTGGGTTAAAACAATTCTATTTTTCAGTAAGCGATGGTGTGCTTGACATGTTATTCTCTGAAAGAATAGGATCTGCAAAGAGAATAATTGAACTAGATCGAACAGAAGCTCTACCATGTGCCTACGCTTTCATCAGGAAAGAATTACAGGTAAATATTGCTTTTGACATACAATTCAATGAAGGCCTTTTTAAAGGGACCTGATACTGCAAATGAAGTAAATTTTAGATTAAAGATAATTTTCTTCCTATTAGAATGCAAAAAACCGCATATTTTTACGATTTTTTTGAAATTAGTTATGAATTTTCAAAGGTCTCATTTTTGTCTGAAATGACCCGGTGTTACTGTGTTTAGCCGCTAAACACAGTAGCGCCGGGTCATTCTGGCCTGAAACGGGATCTTTGAAAATTCATAACTAATTTCAAAAAAATCGTAAAAATATGCGGTTTTTTGCGTTCGAATCGGAAGAAAATTCTCTTTAATCTGAAATTCACTTCATTTGAAGTACCAGGTCCCTTTAAATAATTTAAAATCATCGGTAGAGAAAGAGAGTGACACCGGCATGCTCATGCACTGCGCCTACAGTTTTGATCCTAGAGGTAGCAACTGTTTCTCTTTGTCTCTAAACCGCCGTAAATACTTTTGTCTCAACATCAGCAAGACGACTCAACCGTGCACATCATAGTAGGAAACGATGAGGACGGCATCAAATGCTTCAAACTCTTCTCGAATAAGTACCCTCAGCACTGGATTCAGTTGAACTGGAAAGGAAAGTAAGTTTGTACATTTCTTTCATGACAACCTACTGAAAATTCAGAAAATACGGAAGACAACATTCCCCGAAACTCGTTATTGGGACTCTAGACTATTCTACCTCGGAAGATCCGGATGAGAACTGTCGATCAAGGGTGATTTGTATCTTCTCTCCGTGACTTTACATCCATATCAGATCTCGGCTGTGTTCCTACACGCCGAACATCTTCTTGAAGGGTCGCAGAGTTATCCGGAAGAGTTTGAGAAGGAAAACTTGGATGATTTCCTCATCCACTTGTTCATGTTGGTATGTTCTTTGCGTTTTTGTTCAAAAACAAACCTTTTTTTAAATTTAGGTATGTCTTACATGCACTCATGCACTGGAAATTGAATCACTCGTGAGATCAACTCGAAGTGAGGAGGAGATCAGAATGCGTGTGCTATACTGGCCTACACAGAATCAGGTATTTACGAGGAATATCGGATCTAACAAATGAGAATACATATTTGTATTATTGTACTAAGGAAGTTCAAAGTAGGAATGTCAAGTTCAGATTCTCGAGGTCAGCAAGATTATGTCCATTGTTGAACAATCCAGCTCCAGATTTGGTGTAAGTGCACGCTGGTCTCTTTGCGGATGAAATTGCTTTGTTTCCAGAACACATGGGACCAACAGCTTTTCTCTACGAACATGGCATCGTATGCACGAAGTGCAGTAGAGAAGTCAATCAGACTGTATAATGTAATTATCTTAACAATTATGAAAAATTTCTTTCAGGTACATCACAATCTCGAGATACACATTAAAAACAATTCCGGAAAATATGTGAACAATGCTTTTCTCGCTCAAGAACTTCATTTGGGCGATGATTATGCTGTATTTCTTGATAGATCGGTAAGTGAAACTCTGTTCAGAGCAATGAAGTCCATCAATTACAGAGAGCTCACACTCAAAATTCGACTTGGAAGTCACATCAATAATGCTTGTGGAATACAACAGTTCTTTGAGATGAAACACGGATGTTCTGTGACGCACAGAGTGCCGAGCCGGTGGGGAAGCATTTCCGATTTCGCTCAGGTATAATTTATTTCATGAACCGGAGAAACCGATAAAAATTGCAGAGTTACAACCGTATACTGATGCTTATACGCCACAATAGCTTCCGGCGGCTTTCATGCACTACCAATGTTAAAGCTGCCATACATAGTTTTAATGTCCACCAATGTCAACTGAGGTGCGCCACTTGAATCTCCTCCGATTGGGATCTGCCGTCAAACCCTCCTTCTTCTCTAAACTTCGCAAAGATTTCGCAGCTCACGTTGTCGATCTCTCCAAAGTTTGAACAGTCGAATGAGAACAATAGTCGAATGGAAAAATTCAGAAGCTGATCGGCCACCTGATCATCGTAATCTGCCCATTAGATATACTGGAAGATACAGTTCATCATCTACGAGAGAGGAAAGAAAGATGTGTGTTCGTGTGTGAGACATCTCTCGGAGTTCATCAAGAGTGCAACAAAATCACCGATGGACGCACTATTGTCATTTGCACAACTACTGTTTATTTTGAAGTGAGGACAATATAATTCTGATGTTAAATTTAATCAAATTTAGGGATGGAATGACATTCCGAACATTTCGAGGCCTCTTAAAATTGTAATCGCAACTCGACTATTCGGTAAGATGTGCAATAACGATACAAGTTTTGTTTGTGGATCCTTCAGAGAGTTCTGCGCTGAAGAAGGCTTGCTATCTTGCCTCCTCATCTGAGATTGAAGACATCTTCCTTATGGAAACAGACTCAAGGAAACCGAGAGCCACACAGAGCAACGATCGTATATTCGATACGTCAAAGAGATCGACTATCACGTTGTCCATATCAATATTCAACAAGAGCCCAGAGGAGAAAACTGCTGAGGTCAGTTTTTTTTTCTCTCATCTAATGTCTATTGCTTTATTTCAGTACTTAATCGAGTCGTATAGCAAGCACGAAAGTTTCCATAAGCTCATGCAAGCACAGAGAATGTTGCATCAGAGAAAGATACGACTAACGAGAGCCGCGCATGTGGGCACTTCTTCTAATATAAAAGCAACAACTGGTAGCATCAGTCGTAATTTCAATTCCAGGTTGTTCATTCATCGCGCAAAACCATAAATGTTCTGAACAGCGTCGACTGTCCTCGTGACATTGCTGGTCAGGGGTTCGTGGAGGGATGCAGAAAGCGATTGGACCGTAAGTACTCCCTTCCCCCTTATATTTTAGGACCAACAGATTCAATATTCGAGTGTTCAGAAACGCGATACATTTTACGAGAACTCGATAACCTATTGCTTTTTCACGCTTCTCTATATGAAATAACAGAAACGAAGTATAACGATGAAGTACCGTTGAGAATAGCCAGGTTTGAACTCTATGGATAGGATCGATTTCGATTGTTTGTTGCCGAACCAACAAAGTAGATGAGATACTTCTAGCAAGTTTTGTGAAACGAGTCCGATCGATCAAGAAAAGAGTGAGCTGGATGCATCTGATCAAAATGGTGGAACAATCATTCGTGCTGCCACACGATGCTGAGAATACTTGGATCGAATACTTCAACGAATCTCGGTTGGTGGACATTCAGGAATGCACTTTTTGCGGGAAAATATGGCGCTAAGGTAGCGAAACAGTCATAGACACCTACTATAGATTCGAACACTATTATTTGTAGTACTCATAAACATAGCTAAAGCATGTAAATTCAATAATTATGATCTCACAGAGCAGACGAGTATTTCATCGCTCTGAGTTCTGAATGTGTGAGTGATGCTACAACTTTCCTTCACGATCTCAAACTCGTCTCACTTCCTTCCAACTTTCGCCAGTCAGTTCTAATTCATATTAATTACAGATAGAGAAAGATGTCTTGTATACGTAGGGGATCTGTCATAGAAGTCAAAATGACTTACATACAAGACATTGCGTCTTGTATAACAGATCCGTCATGTCTTGCGGGCAGTATACAAGACATTTTTCTCTGTACATATGTGTAACTACGAACAAATTAAGGACCTATCTCCAATTATCTGATCGACGTCTGGAAGATTGCTCATTGTACATCCCTCTACAGGGATTGGACGAAGATAATCTTCTTAGAATGGAAGGAGCGTCAAGGGAATTTCTCGCTCCATCGCGTACCCAACCACCCAAACGGTTCCGACACATGCTCTGATTCAACAAAAAAATGGAATCCATAGATCCAACTCTGCATCTACTCGGAATGAAACTGAATCTCTCATGAGCACTGTAATGTACGAATCTTCATCGAGAATGACTCCTCTTTACTTGTTTCCTCGAAGATGTTACGAGAGGCTTGCCAGGTTCGATCACTTCTTTTGAAACACAAACGCTCGTCACAATTATAGAGAGCTCATAGATAGTGGAAGTGTCTTCTGTGCAGACTACGATGCTGATAAGCATATCGATCCATACGATCGATTGATGTGAGTACAACATTTATTATGTGACTTTGCAATAAGAACAAATCTCAATATTTCCCGAACTCTCAGGCTTCCTCTCATTAACGATTCCATCCACACACGAGGAAGTCTCACCTCGATCCTTAGTATCGAGAGTTCTCTGATGGAATACGGATCGTGTGAATGGATGGCATGGTTTGCTCGTCGATTGAGATATCACAATTACAATCTAGAGGTATACTCAAGGGATGACAAAACGGCATTCATGCCGGCAGGGCGCCTTATAAAATTAGGAAAATATAACCGTTACTATAATAATTTATTTATGGCATTTATTATCGTACATGTCAGAGAAATCGGAACAAGTACCGAGCCGTACCGTACAATTGGCCACAATTGAAACAGTGCGAATACAGGGTTTTAAATTTTTATTTTATGCTCATTCGATTTCCCTTCCCCGATTTGCCGGAAACGGCTCGGATTGTCGATAAAACGTGAGCTAAAAAGTCACCATGAATCGCGAACTGAATCGAATCACGAACTGAACGCGCGCCGGCAATGGTAATTTGCGCGATACACAAAAGACGTGTGCACATTGGCACATGCAAGATTTATCGATTTCTAGAGATATTTCACCGAAACAATCCGAGCCGTTACCGGCAAATCGGGGAAGGGAAAACGAATGAGCATAAAATCAAAATTTAAAACCCTGTATTCGCAATGTTTCAATTGTAGCCAATTGTACGGTACGGATCGGTACTTGCTCCGATTTCTCTGACATGTACGATAGTTACTTAAAATCGTTAGAAGTGAAAACAATCATACTATACGAGAATTGCGCAAGCAAATGGTAGTTATTTAATTATTTTACGCATTGATGCCAGCATTCCGTTTTCGTTTTGTCATCCCTAGTATACTCCATTTGTCTTTCTTAAAAACTCCGATAAATCGTGGCAGGTAATTGACTTCTACCATCGAATTGTAGCAGAGCGAGAATACGGAGCAAGCGATGAGAAACTTATACAGGTGAACTGGCTACTTGCTAGCTACATCTATCGGGTCCGAAGAGATGCATCGAAATGGAGCTCAATCCACCATAATAATTGTATTCTCTCAGCGTCTCCGAGAAGCGCTTATCGTCGAAACTCCAAATTCTGCTCTTTCTCATGCAGAAAAGATTAAAGTGGACGCATTCGTCAATGTTTAGATGGCTTAAACTAGATATGAAGAAAATATTAATGTCATGGTCCATTAACGGTCTATTACAGAGCACAATGGATACTCTCAATGGGGGCGATGGATTGGTGCAGATCAAACCTCCTTTCAAGAGTGACGAAGCAGCAGAGAGGCTGGCATCATTCATTCGATCGAGGAGAATTCCGCCTGTACCCTCAGCATAGGTCAAATGGGTTTCTTCGCAATTAGAATAGGGCAGGGCATGTAAATAGAGGCCTTCATGTGTCTGTCCTGCACTCTCTCGCTATGTTATTCGGGTTTACATGAAAAGTGCAGAAGTGCCTATCTTCGCTATCGAAGACCTATTTGACGTATGACCCCAGTTCATATAGACCTGGGGTCATACGTCAAAACCAATTCTCCAAAACCAATGTCAAGTCTCCGTTAAATCGCGGCTGGTTCTCGACTTCTATCATCGAATTGTGGCAGGGCGAGAGCACGTAGCAAGTGACGAGAAACTCATACAGTCGAATTCGGCTTAGGCATCAGCAATGTCAATTTAAATTCGTGTTGCTAAATTGTTTGTATGTCAAACTTTCCTACGTGTTTCCTTGTTGTCGGCGGTGTCAATTGGCGTCAGGAACATTCTTGTTAATATAGAAATTGAATTTGAAAAAAAACTTTTAAAAAATAGCAATTTTTCATGAAAACGCCTGCGCATACAGATATAGTGCGCACTCCCCCCCCCCAGTTATCCAGTGAATCTTCCACAAATTATTTTACAGGCCGTACATTAAGGGGTTTGGAGTGTGTGAGAGAGAATGTAACAGGAGAAATTGGACGAAATGAAGGAAGACTGAAGATGACTAAGCAACTCTCGAAGGTTGTTCAAGGCGGCTAATCGACTGTTATTTGTATAAAGTGTTCTTCTTCGATGAAATGTGTTTTCAATTTCTCAAGGCTTTAATAGCCCCTGCCATATCTGACTCTTCCGTTTTTACACTTTCATTGTATCCTCCTTTATCAGTGCGTTCGCGTAAGAACCGCATAAACTGTTCTCAAATCCGTACAGCAAAAAGTGACTAGGTGAGTATTCCACAGATTCCGGTAGCTATTGGTATGGTCAATCATTTTCCGTTTATTTCATGACCTGAAATGTCTAATTTGCATAATTACAGGAGGTCAAAGTTCAGTTGTTCTCACAGTTTTTCGAGTGTAGCTCTTCTGGGAGTTAAGTTACCACTTTTTTTAAAGAACAAAGAATGGCCGCCAAAACATGGCGCATCTTACTGTGCCATTTGTTTATTCAAATTTTTATTTTTAATTATTTCCGGAAAATTTGAACTCAAATTTCTCAAAAACCAGGCCGAATCCAATCGCCAATTTTCGATATGTTGTACTTCTGAACATGCTCTATCCGATGGTAACAATCACATGGTGTATCGAGGGCGGGCATAGGTCGCAATTTTCAATAAACAAATATCTGAAATGCACGAAAACTTCTCATTTTACCGTTATTTCACCATCATTCCCCTCATTCGACGCGAACTGCGCGGTGCAAAATGAGAATTATGCGAATTGTAGACCGCTCACTTCGCGTCGAACAAGTGAAATAAGGATGAAATGAGGGGCTTTCGTGCATTTCAGATATTTGTTTATTGAAAATCGCGACCTATGACCGCCCTCGATACACCATGTGATTGTTACCATCGGATAGAGCATGTTCAGAAGTACAACATATCGAAAATTGGCGATTGGATTCGGCCTGGTTTTCGAGAAAATTGAGTTCAAATTTTCCGGAAATAATTAAAAATAAAAATTTGAATAAACAAATGGCACAGTAAGATGCGCCATGTTTTGGCGGCCATTCTTTGTTCTTTGACAAAAGTGGTAACTCAACTCCCAGAAGAGTTACACTCGAAAAACTGTGAGAACAGCTGAACTTTGACCTCCTGTAATTATGCAAATTAGCCATTTCAGGTCATGAGATAAACGGAAAATGATTGACCATACCAATAGCTACCGGAATCTGTGGAATACTCACCTAGTCACTTTTTGCTTTACGGCAGGCTTGCGATTCTTACGCGAACGCACTGTTATTCTCTCTTCTTCTCACTTCAGCTACCATTCACCACATGGTTCCGAAACCGCCATAAAGGGGTCAAGGCGAGAGAGTGTGTAAAAGTGAGAGAGTCGCTCTCGTTTTTTTACACTCTCTCAATCCAAAGCCCTTTCTGCATGGTTGGCCGGTCCGTGGAATAAGTGTTCCCTATTCACTTACTTGTCTCCCTGTTTTCGACAATTTCAATTGGCGTCAACGACATTCATCGCATTCATTTCGAAATGGAATTTTGAAATGAACTTTTCAAAATAAATCCTCTATTGTGAAAACGCCTGTGCATACAGTTTTGTATATTTGCGCAGTTATCTACTCTACGTCGAACAAACCATTCCGCATGCCGATCAACCCTACTGGTCAACCGTAAAGAAAGTGGATTGGAGTGAGAGAGCGTGCAAAATAGAGAGACGCTCTCTAACATTTGCACACTCTCTCATCAGGAACCCTTTCTGCAATGTTATTGTTATCTGCATTGATGTAATTTTTCTCATTCCGGCGCCGGAAATCTCGCAGTAAATGTTTCGAAACTGTCTCCCGTTAGAGGAATGAGTGGGGAGTGATACGAGCGCGCATCGCTTGCATAACAAGATAAGATCACTCTCGTTGGTTTATCGAGGAGAGTCAACACCTCAACTACATCGATTGCTCCTCCCAAGGAGATTATTGATTATTATTTCTCCACTAAGAAACGGTTAGTGATTTTTTCACGGTGTTTTGGCGTCATGGATTTTGTATATTTCGTGAGAACCCTGTGTTCACCCTGCTACGTGTGGCAGAATGTCAACAAGTAAACTCTTTCCTCCCTCCCGTCTTTCGCTCAGCCGATTAGATCAGACGAGAGACACTGTTCCACTTATTTTCCTCTCTTTTCACTCCCCACCCGTAGTATACCATGAAAAACCGGGAAGCCACTTTAATAAAGCAGAGACAACCATTTATTTTCAAGTGAAGTCGATATGGCTCCCCCTGCCATCGGAATCGATCTGGGGACGACTTTCAGTGCAGTTTGCTTCGTAGATCGAGGAGAGGTCAAAGTAATTCACAACAATGCAGGTGAGAAAATCAATAACCGGCGGAAAATTTGAATTTGTTTTTAATTAGGAAACGAAATAACTCCATCGGTCGTCCATTTCGATGATTCAATTGTGCTCGTGGGAGAAGAGGCTTTGAAGAAGAGGAAGGAGGGAGGGAGGAACACAATCACAAGTGAGACAATGAGGTGCAAGGGAAAGTGAGAGACATTGCACGACATTCTGTCAATTTTAAACAAATTGAGGCGGACAGTTTCCGAAAATAGCAAGTAAATGAGCGATGGTCTCACCACTAATTTGATTTTGGCATTTTGCAAAGACCGCTGTAAATTGCAGATATCAAGAGATTGATCGGGAGAGATCACGATGATCCTCAATTGAGACAGAGATCTTGGCCATTTGAGGTGAGAAGAGCAATGAATAAAAATAAATAAATACTTACACCCGTCATTTTCATTCTTTTCATCGCTCAATAACATTTTTTAGAAATGGGATTGGGTCGAAAGTTGTTCAGCAAACTGACATTTTTTTCTTAATGATTGGCTTGCATTTTACTCATCAAAACAGCCATTCATTGAGAAAAGTGATGACATTTCATTTCAGATTCTTCGAGGTCGTAACAATCGAGTGAGCGTACGAATCGACGCAGATTCGTACAGTCCAGAGGAGATATCGGCGTTTATACTCAAGTATCTTAAGGTTCCAATATTGATTGATTATTCCATTATTGAAATTGGTAGCAACTTTGATTCTTGATTCCGGTAGTAACTTCACCTTACTACCTTTACCCATCCATTATTCAATTTCCTTCAGTTCATTGCCAATAAATACTTCGGAGAGGAGCCAATCGATGCAGTGATTACTGTTCCCTCCAACTTTACGAATGTGCAGAGACAGGTACGGCCAATGTTCTTTTCATATTTTTCAAAATCAATCAATAATGTATTCTAAAAGGCGACGAAAGACGCGGGGGAAATCGCTGGATTCAACGTCCTTCAAATAGTGAATGAGCCGACTGCAGCAGCCATTGCTTTCTGTACAATGGAAGAGAATGAAGAGAAACGGTGAATCATACGACACTGAATCCGATAGAGTTACAGCGAGATCAAGTCAGAGAAAGAATGACTGAGAGAGTGTACGAAACGATAGAGTCAGACAACGAGAGACGTTCTTGGCATGACGCCAACTCGATGCTGTGTACGATTCCCCCTTATCAACCCAATACGAATGTGTTGATCAACATATCGTGTACACCTCTCCGTGTATTGTCGCTCTCTTTCTCTGGGAGAGCACGTGATAGAGAAACCGTTACCAATGCGGAAACGTTCCCTTAAAGGGACCAGGCAGCGAACAAAAACAGATTTTTAATTTGTATACTTTTTTAATCATCTTTACTCACTATGATCGAATGAGAAATGAAGAAAAAATTAAATTTTTATCATTTTTTTACAATTAGTTATTTTAATTAGAAATTGGCCCCAGGAACGGTGCGTCGCCTATTTCCGAAACGACATAAAGCAATTTATTTTAGTCGGATGATTATATTTTGCTTTGAAAAGAGGAAAGTTGGGATTTTGACCACTCCCAGACAAAATGCGCACAACCACAGTTCTTGAAAATGTCTGGTTTTGGAGAATTGAATTGTGGTGTAGTCTCTACCGTAACCTGCTGTGGAGAAAAAGCGAAACTTTGAAAATTCATAACTAATTTTTAAAAAATCGCAAAAATATGCGGTTTTTAGCATTCTTCCGGGAACAGGAGTTTCTTTTATTTAAAAATAACTTATGTTTTCGCTGCCTGGTCCCTTTAATCGGAACCGAACGCTTGCAATATCTTAGCAATGTAGAGGTCACGGACAAATCTCTTTCTCGAAAGAAAATCGATAATTGCATATTTTCAGTCGCATCCTTGTGTACGATCTTGGTGGAGGAACTTTCGATGTATCGATAGTCGAGATCGAGGGAAGAAATGCGAAAGTTCTCGCAACTGATGGTCTCACTTTCCTTGGAGGAGCTGATTTTGATAGGTTGATCTACGAAGAAGCGAAGACGAGATTCAAGGAAATGGGTGAGCAAGAAACTTCTGCAATATTTCGAAACTGAACAAAATATGCTTACAAATTGGGAACAAATTGCGAAAGTCTTGAACTGTATGAGAATGCATTCTAATCAGGCATCAATATCGGCCTTAATGACTGGGCTCTGATGGATGCTTGTGAGAAAGCGAAGAAAGCATTGACAAAGAGAAACTCGGCACGAATTAATCATGTGAGACACGGAAAGTGAGTGAAATATGTCTTCTTTCAAACGAATATTCAGTAGAATATTGCCTCCCTGTGAACAGCGCCTGTATGATGGTCTAAAGTGTTCAAAAGTATTGAAATAAGAAAAAAATATTATATTTTGATTGCAGCGTCGGCTTCGATCTCACGTACGATACCTTCGTTGAATTATGTGACAATCTGTTCGAGTTGACCATCGCTCTCACTGAGAAAGCACTCGCTGATGCTGATACTGAAGAGGTCAGTGAAAGAAATCCCCAGCAGGAATTTATTGTTGATGAATACCCGCTTCGACTCCCCACCTTACCGGTCGACCCCTGGAATAGATCACACCTCTTCGTTATAATGACATTCCTGAGAATGAGTATCAACCGCTACCTGCATCAATTTCAGGAGGACATCAGCGAGATTGTTCTCGTCGGTGGATCAACGCGTATTCGAAGAGTTCGAGAACTTCTGTCGAAGCGATTTCCGAACACTCGAATCAGAGATGACGTCGAACCAGATCTGGCTGTGGCTCAAGGAGCTGCCATTTTGGTGAGGGGAACCGTTTCACAGCATCCATCTATTTAGCAACATGCCAATAACTTCTCTCGTTGTCTCTCTCTCTCTTTCTCTAATTAATTCTCGCCGAAAATTTGTGAATTTAATCGGAAGTTGAGTAAGGATCATCAGGCAAGCACTCTGTCTAACAAACCCGCTTCGACTGGCCCAGAAGAGACAAAGAAAGAGGAGCCAGTGACAAAACCAGCGGGAGTCTCACTCGTCGATGTGACTCCACTCTCACTCGGATTGAAGATGGATGGGAACAAGACTTCCTTTCTCATACCGAAGAACACTCGGTGTCCCTGCGAGTCATTCCAACTCTACTCGAATGTTTTGGACAACGAAACGTCACTGACTTTCGAGGTTATTTTTTATTTTGAGCCTGAGAGTAAAATTTGAATGCAATGAAAGACGTCGTTTCAGATAGTAGAGGGTGAATACGAGGATTCCTCGAAGAACAATGCACTTGCCAAGTTTGAGATAGCCGTTTCGCCCAAGCCCAAAGGGAAGAATCTGATCAAGGTGAGAGTCGAGGCGCAAATCAGGAATGATATGTGCTGTTTTAGGTTTTCTTCTCGATTGACGTTAATGGAATTCTGTCTGTTCGAGCAATCGACACTCACACCAAGCACAATGTGTCGATTATTGTCACCAGTGTACGTTCTTTTCTGCTGCAGAAAGAGCGAACAAGAAATATTTCTGAAATTTTCAGGAGAAGTTGGACGAAATGGAGCGAATGAGGATGACTGAGCAGCTCTCGAAAATTGTTCAAGGCGGCTAATCGTATATTGTTGTTTATTTGTATAAAGCGTGTATAAATGATGGAGTGTGCATTGACATTTTCAAGGGTTCAATAGACCCTGCCATATCTCATCTGCCATTGCTCAAACGTTTGTGTATTTCCAGCTCCCAAACTGTTCATTTCAGCATGCCGAAAGCAATTGGAATCGATTTGGGAACAACGTTTTCTTGCGTCGCTTTTATGAAGACGCCGAACAAGATCGAAGTGATCTCGAATCACTATGGTGAGGAGATTTATCTTGTGGTTGTATATTCAGAGTGTTATTACAGGCAACAAGATCACTCCCTCCGTTGTTCACTTCGGTTCATTGTTCAAGGAAGTTGGAGAGGAAGCGCAGCTAAAGAGAGGAGAAGACCCGCTCAATACTGTCTTCCGTGAGTTGGGTATTTGGATATCTCAAGAAGCTGCTTAATTCAGAGATCAAGCGGTTCATGGGTCGAACACCGAATGATGTTGAGATTACTAAGCGGAAGTATCCATTCGAGGTGAGATATTCGAGAGAAATATGTAAAATATCGAAATGACTGCAGATTCTTGCATCGAGGAAAGGCGATGCAGCCATTCGAGTGACTCCATGTGATGAAACAGCCGATGGATCATCCAAATTGCTCAGCCCTGAACTCATTTCATCATTCATTTTGCAGTACATGAAGGTATACATAGTGCAATCGACTAGCTACAATGACATCATTATTGTAGGCTTTGGCTAAGGAACACATTGAAGAGGAAGTGAAGGACGCAGTGATTACTGTCCCCGCCAACTTCAACAATGCACAAAGACAGGTCGAAACACTCTTTGCATTTTCATCATCATAATCCTTATCCTGTCATACTTTTTATTGCAGGCAACGAAAGATGCGGGTGAGATGGCCGGTCTTAACGTTCTCAGAATCATCAACGAGCCCACTGCTGCCGCTCTCGCATATGGATACGGAAAGAACTCGGCCAGAGAGAGGTAAGTGTTCTCTGCGATACCCTGTACAGATTTGTAATCAAACCAAATTCAGAACAGTACTTGTCTACGACTTGGGAGGTGGAACGTTCGATGTCTCCATCGTTCGATGCAAGGGATTGGATGCAACTGTTCTCTCTACTGCTGGATTGACTGATCTCGGGGGAAAAGATTTCGACTATCGAATCTACGAAGAAGTGAGCGGAGAATTCAAAGATCAAGGTGAGAAGCTTAGAAACTTTTCGGAATTTACTGAACGACCATTCAGGAATCACCATCAATGCTGCGGAAGAATTCGCGCTTCTGCAGAGTTGTGAGGAAGCGAAGAGAACTCTTTCGGTGTGCGAAGATGCCGAAGTAGAGATATTCAAGAATGGAAAGAGGTTAGACAATCATTTTACTTTGCTGTGTTATATTCTCTACACCAGGCACGCGATCACAATCGAACGAGATACCTTCGAGGAGCTGTGTTCTGATTACTTCGACAAGACGATTCAATGTGTCGAGAATGCAATCAATGCTTCTAGATGCGAGAAGGTATTTCAATGTCGAAATCAGTGCAAGTAAAAGTAATTGTCAGGCGAAGATCGACGACATCGTACTGGTCGGAGGCTCCTCTCGCATTCCTCGAGTTCAGCAGATGCTTCGGGAATTCTTCGGCGACAAGGAGCTCAAGTTTGATATTCCTCCAGATCACGCAGTCGCTCACGGAGCTGCCATTCTGGTGAGGAAATGATCTTTGGCTGAATAGTCTCGTTCATAATCGATCGATAGCTCTGAAATTAGTCTTTATTTGAAGGCGGCGAGTCTATCAGCTGAGGCAGATTCAGCGTCAAAAGGAGGATCAATTCGAGGCGCAGTCAAACTGGCCGATGTTCTGCCATTTTCACTCGGAACGAACATCATCTACGATCGATTCAGTGTGATTCTCAAGCGGAACACACAGTATCCCGTCTGTGACTCGGGAAGCTACAGTAATGCAGGAGACAACTATGATGAAATGGTCTTCCAGGTACATCCATAACATCACCTTCTTCAGATGTTCAAAAGTATTTGCAGATATTGGAAGGGGAGAGTGCGAGATTCTCGGAGAACAGACTGCTCGGAAAATGCAGAATACCAGTTCCTCAGAGAAAGGTTGGAGAGAACCACATCACGGTCAGTTGATCTTGTTCTCCTCTTCTGGGATTGTTCGAAAGAGGAAAAACTTTTTAGACGACATTCTCCGTGGACGAGAACGGTATTCTGAGTGTCCATCTCAAGGACGAAGAAACTGCGAAAGAAGCGTCTACGAAGGTTCAGACGGTGGGTGTGGCATGGTCTATTGGCATAATCAAAGATTCTTCAGAGTCGACTCACCGATGGAGAACGGCTGACGATGATTAGAAATGCACGTGAAGAAGAGAAGAAAGAAGCATTTGAGAGGGCGAAGTATGAGGCACGAACTACATTCGGTATGTATCTTGATTGACTCTAATTCATCTGGTTCTCGACGCACGTATGACTGCAGCATGTAATGTACGCATACTTTGCGATACTTTTCCATACAGCCGACGCATTGATGCAAGCGAAGCGATCAATTCACAAAACAGAGGTGGAGAGGACGAAGATGAATCTGCAGAGACTCATCGAAATGGAGGAAGCGTGGATCGAGAGTGAAAAGGTAATAATGTTTACGTGAACACCGGCCGTACTGTTATTGCCTCCAGAATCCATCGAACGAAGATCTGATCACTCGAGGAAGAGCAGTCCGCACCGAAGTTGCGCTGCTGATGGCATGAGTATGGCTAACCGGATATATATATATATATATATATATATATATATATTTATATATATATATATATATATATATATATATATATCATTGATCTACTGCTCTGACATCTGTAAATATGATTCGTTCGCGATAAAGTGATTTGTTGCACGCCTTCTGTGGACATCGGCTGAGCTGTTTCAATCAGCGATAACTACCTATGGTCCACATCAAAGTTTTCGCGTTATCACTCTTTTAGTTCTTTGATGTCGGTTCGCGTCGCTGAAAGCGGTGCGAGGACGTCGGAAGATATGGAGTTGTATGCAGAAAAGGCGGCTTTCGAGGGACAGGTATCAGATCAACCTTGATGTGGTTTTGATGTCATGTCTTCAGGCACTTCGACCATTCTTCAACGGTCTCCAAGCGAAGACTGAGCACAAGTTGTCACCCGAAACAGTGAGTGAACAGTAGATACATCATCTATGTGTAAGATCTAAACAGTCGGAAATGCAACCCTGGTCTTGAGGAGTATATAATTTGGTTTTAGCGTCTCTTCGCTGAGATCTGTTACGAGAAGAAAATTGCTCATTACGTCTCCGTTGCTCTTTTCGAGTGCTCGAAAAGCGATGAAGGGCGCGATAAAGCACGTGAGATCACATCTAACAACAACGAGGCAAAAGATCTGAAGACCACTTGGAAGCCGCTCGTGGATCATTGTTCATCTCTTCTGAGACAATTGAAGTTACACTATTTTTAATGCACTTTTAAGCATTTGTTATTCAGAATGGATGCAACGAATGCACGCCTTTCACGACTTAGCGATCACTGGGGAAAGGTAAAGCGAAACAAATGGTACAGTGTGAGAGATAGTAGATTGCGTTCAGAAAGAGGACGGAACGGAACTGTCTCAGAAGCTCATGACGATGGTTGAGCATGTCGTCTTCCAAAATTTCAGCAAAGCTGAGAACTTGTGTGATCAGATTCTGGATGCGATTGAACTGGGAACTGTTGAAGATTATCCGACGCCTAGAGGTGGGCAACCGACTGAAGATTCAATGAAACATGGTACTTCAGAGGCCGGTCTCCCAGTCGAAGTCTCCATGGCTGAAGGAAGTAGGAAGAGTGCTATTGTAGTCGATAGGAACGATGCAGTCCTCTGTGCTGATACATTCATCTCTAATATACTCCAGGCGAGTTATCTGGAATGTGCTTCAAGACAATATCTTTGAGATCTTCTATGCTCGTATTGATTTCAGACGGATTCGAGGATCCACGTTATCGTGGGAGACGAAAAGGATGTGGTGAAATACTACAAGCACATCTCTCGACTCCATTCGAATCGTGGAGTTCAAGGCGTTTGGAACGACAAGTGTGTCCCTAGTCTATTGATGCCCTAATCAGCATCTCTACAGAAAGTTCGGTAGACAAATCTCACCAAGGATCATTATTGGAACCTTGGATTACTTCACTACGCGAGATCCGGACAGGAACGATAGATCGAGGGTTACATCTAACAAGTTTTTCTTCATAATGAGAGTAGTCTTCCAGATCACAGCTGTGTTTCTGCATGCTGATGATTTACCGGAACAATGGCAGATGTATCCAATCGATTTCGAGTCCGGCAATTTGGATGCCTTTCTCGTCGAACTGTTCGTGTTGGTGAGCTTTAAAAGTTAATTACACATGTAATTTGAATAAAATCAAATCTGGAGCTTGAGGGGACCGGCGTTTTATTTATAAATGTTAACCTATTCACAAAACTAGACCACGGTGACTCTGGAACATGTGCAAGAAATCGAGGGCTTGGTTCAATCAATTCGAAGCGAGAATGATCTACGGAGGATAATGAAATGCTGGCCCTCTGAATACCAGGTGAGCAAAAAGTAAATAAAAGAAAAATGTGTAGAATAGTGAATTATTCCGCAATTTATTAATTCAGGTTCTCGAGGAAAAAACAATCTTGTCGGCTCTGCAGAAATCATATTCAAGATATGACGTGAGCTAGCATGTTTATACTTGAGCTCCATTATGATATTTTTTTAATATCGTAATGGGAATCGTACGACAAGAACTGCAGGAATAATGAAAATTAGGAAGTACTTAAATACTGCATGCAGACTCAAGAACAGAACAAGACACGAAGAACGGAGCATCTTTACGCTCTTGCCCAGAAATCAGTGGAAATTGGACTGAAGAAGAACATGGTGAGAATTTCCACTCATTCTTGCAAGAATGATCGCAGTCAGATTCCATCCCACTTGAAACGAGTAGTTGACTCCAATTTGTCTCAATTCGTGAAGAACGCATTTCTCGCTCATTCTCTCAAACTGGGAGAAGATTATGTTGTGCGATCAAGACACTATGGGTAACTTTTATTTATCTATTTACTTATGTATCATACATCGCAAGGATGAGTCAGAAAACTATCAAAGACAATCAAATTGCTTACGGCTCCTTTCAGGGTGCTGTCACTGGAAGTTCGATTGAAAAGCCGAATCAACAAAGAGCATGGCCTACTCCAATTTCTTGAATTACGCCATGGATGTTCTCTTTCTTCGTATAGAGTTCGGCATCATGAAGGAACTATTTCAGATTTACTGGAGGTATAAGTGGCATCGTTATATTATTGTTCTTACATATTCCTCTCAGAGCTATGGAGGCGTTCGAATGGTCCTGCGTGAGAATCACTTTCGAACACGTTTCCACCTCCAAAATGTAAGGGACACTTTTTTCTTCCCTTCATTTAGTTGGGTGCGAAGGTAAAGATGAATATTATCGCGCTCCGTTCACCTCAAAGGCCATTCTTCACTTCACACTCAGAGCACAACTTTCCTTTCTATGTATCCAACACAGTTGAGGTGTGATACATAATATTCACTTTTTTTATATGCGTATCATGCAATTTACTGAGGATTATTTAAGAGGAGAAATAATAGTTAGTTTAATACACAAACGGAAATACGATGTCAAAAAATGTTGAATCTATTAATGATTCAGAAACTGTCGGACCATCTGGTAGTTGTCGTTTGTCCCACCATCGACACTCTCAAGAGCACAGTGGCTCTCTTGAGTGCAATCGATAGTGTGGTAGTGAGTATCAGTGAATCGCCTCTTGGAGTCACTCAAGAAATCAAGAAGAATTTGGATGGAAAAACGATCGTAGTGTGCACTACAACTGCATATTTTGAGGTTTGTCTTAACGAAGGTTATTGAAAAACGTCATATAAACTGTCTCAGAGTTGGAACCATATTCCTCAACCTGCAGCCCACGTCAAGCTTATAGTCGGAACTCATTCCGAAGGTATCCAATTGTTTCTCAATTCAATGCCCACGTCAACAGTTTAGTACATGTACAGTAGCGGTCAAAAGTTTTCGGACACTTTTTATCTTTGTTAAAACTGTTGAACCCGAAGACGTCTCGATCTGATTATGGAGGTGTCGTATGTGAAATCTATTGGAGATTACAATGCAAGTATGGGGGTATTGCGAAATCTTTCAGTTATTGCGTAGTGGTGACGCAATCAATGCACACTTTTTTGAATGGGCATTATTCTTACATGGATTTTTTCCTGCTCCCCAAACTTTCAGGGTGTTGAGACATGCCCACGATCTACCCATAAAAAATTTTTCAAGTTGCTGCGTTGCCGCTACTTTGCTGCAGCAATGCTGCAAAATCGAGGTCGGAAAACCATATCTCGCCTTTTAGACATCGCACAGACCCGTTCAAAGTATCAAAATGATCGCCATCATGACTGCCGATGATCCTGAGAATATGGTCACGGTAGGCCACCATTTGCCCTCAGGGCACAAAAAAAATCACTTTTTTGCATTATTGTTGTCCGACCGAGGGCCCCCCTATAGGACGTACTCTAGAGATCTGGTTTCGGCGTGGATTCGGTAGAGAATCTATGTGAGATCCGATTGCTCGGGGCAATAAGCGTTTCGATTGGATTCCTGCCCGCGGCGATCGATTTCCGGAAGGACACTGGTTTGGTCACGACCGTTTTCAGCCCGTTGACGAGGTCATGACTTTTGAGTGTATCTCGGCTCTGAGTTAACGTAGAAGGCTGGCAGACCCATCAATGGAATCAGTATGGCTTGCTCTATAATCTCAAGCACATATTACATCATCACTATGTAATATTGCATCATCCTTAGGCAATATTTCTATTTTTTGTGTTTTCTTAGCGGTAAGTGAAGGGATAACGGTGGAATAAATGCCAATGAAATAAACTTGGTCTTTCCACGAGTCTAGAGCTCATATTACGCCATTAATATGCAATATTTCACCATTCTGAGGAATATTGCCTAAGGATGATGCAATATTTCATAGTGATGATGTAATCTGTGCTTGAGATTATAGAGCAAGCCATACTGATTCCATTGATGGGTCTCCAGCCTTCTACGTTAATTCAGAGCCGAGATACACTCAAAAGTCATAACCTTGTCAACGGGCTGAAAACGGTCGTGACCAAACCAGTGTCCTTCCGGAAATCGATCGCCGCGGGCAGGAATCCAATCGAAACGCTTATTGCCCCGAGCAATCGGATCTCACATAGATTCTCTACCGAATCCACGCCGAAACCAGATCTCTAGAGTACGTCCTATAGGGGGGCCCTCGGTCGGACAACAATAATGCAAAAAAGTGATTTTTTTTGTGCCCTGAGGGCAAATGGTGGCCTACCGTGACCATATTCTCAGGATCATCGGCAGTCATGATGGCGATCATTTTGATACTTTGAACGGGTCTGTGCGATGTCTAAAAGGCGAGATATGGTTTTCCGACCTCGATTTTGCAGCATTGCTGCAGCAAAGTAGCGGCAACGCAGCAACTTGAACAATTTTTTATGGGTAGATCGTGGGCATGTCTCAACACCCTGAAAGTTTGGGGAGCAGGAAAAAATCCATGTAAGAATAATGCCCATTCAAAAAAGTGTGCATTGATTGCGTCACCACTACGCAATAACTGAAAGATTTCGCAATACCCCCATACTTGCATTGTAATCTCCAATAGATTTCACATACGACACCTCCATTATCAGATCGAGACGTCTTCGGGTTCAACAGTTTTAACAAAGATAAAAAGTGTCCGAAAACTTTTGACCGCTACTGTATACGAGTAAATTTCAGAATCCGCCAGTCGGAAGAAGGCGCATGAACTTGCCAACTTGTCAGAGATAGAGGATATTTTTGTCAGCAAGAGCAGCCAGAATTATCAGAAATCAGAGTCGCAATCATCTTCTATCATGGACTGGATGAAGTCAAAGTTCAACGGAGACAAAGTAGATGATCCCGAGGTCAGTAGAATGCCATCTTCCCGTCGGTTTCTGTAACGTACAAACACCATTGGAGAGTCTTATCGGAGAGTACAGCAAGTCTCTAAACATCAACAAATTGCTGAGAGCAAAGAGAATGCTGTGGAGGCAACTGCAAAGCATCGAATCGTCTGCAAGAGTGAGTAGAGCCTTACATAAGCAGCATGGATGGAGATATCATTCTCATCAAGGTAGTTCATTCGTCCCGTCAATCGATCCGTACACTAAACAGTGTCGATTCCCCCATCGACATAGCTTCTGACGGATTTATTCATGATTGTCAGATATTGATCGAACGTGAGTTCTTATAGTTTGCCTCCAGCACCAAATCGCCATTATATTTTTGAACATTTAGAAGCGATGCACGGACTGAAAGGAATCGATGATCGGTTGAGTCATCACATTTCGATTCAGGGACATTCTGAAGCAAAAATTGATGAAACAGAACTCACGAGAATAGCAAGGTAGACAAACATCACAGAAAGAATACTACATTGACATCTATAGGAATAATCAAGTGGACGAGCGTATTTTGGCTACTTTCGTCAAGCGAATTCTATCCAACAAGACTCCCGTCACCGTTGATTATCTCAGAGGAATGGTAGCCAAGCAATTTCAAATGGAGCACGATGCTGAGAATCACTGGAACTCGTGCTTCGGAGGGGCTCGGTTTGATTAAATCAGCAAGCATCAAGAACTATTTCTGCCAATTCAGAATGGACGACTTCATCGTTGCTCTCAGTCCCGATTGTGTGAGCAAAGCAACTACCTTCCTGCATGATCTCAAGCTCATCTCTTTTCCAGAAAATGTCCGCAGGTTCGTTTTCCGATGATCTAATATAAATATACGACACCTATTCACATTCTAAGGTCATATCTGCAATGCTCCGATCGTCATCTCGACGATTGCACTTTCTATATTCCCCAGATGGATTTGAATCAAGAAATCCTTCACAATGGAATTCTGCAAATGGAAGGAGCTACTAGAGAATATTTCGCTCCCACGACTATTAGTCCAAACAAAGGGTTTGATTTAGGACGACTTTCCTATTGTGAAACTGTTTTCTTCAGACCGCAATCCGCGAATCCTCCGAAAGAGATTGAGGTTATTCTGAGTACTGCGATGCGTGATTCATCCACGAAAATGACTCCACTCTATCTCTTTCCTCGAAGGTGCTACGACAGACTTACAAGGTGAATTCTGAACTTCGAAGAGACTTGCAATAGTGTGTCGAAGGGATCTCATCGAGAGTGGAAGTGTCTTCTGCTCGGATTACGATGCAGACAAGCTTATTCATCCATACGACAGAGTCATGTGAGTGTTCCCTATGACATATCTTTCATTGTTGCCCCAAACCCTTTTCCTCATTTTTCCCATAGGTTGCCTCTCATCAATGACTCCATTTCTTCACGAGGAAGTCTCACTTCGCTACTTCGGATCGAAAGTTCTCTGATGGAATATGGATCGTGTGATTGGATGATGTGGATCGCCCAACGATTGAAACTTCACAATTACAGCCAAGAGGTGCATATCATTGAGTCGTTGGATTAAAATGACTCTTTACAGGTTTTTACTTTCTATCACCGAATTGTGGCAGAGCGAGAGTACACTGCATGTGACGAGAAGCTCATTCGGGTAAAAATCTCTCACGAATAGAGTGCGAAATGTGAAACCACGATCTTTTTTCGCACACAGTCTCTTCACCGGTCGGATGATTGGAGAGTGTGCGAAATGAAGAGATCGTGGTCTCACATTTCGCACTCTACTCACGAAGCTAGACTTGAATCATTCTTATTTCTTGTGATTTTTTTCTAATTGGGTTCAATAATTGTTTAATGGTTCAATAATCTCTTCTCTCACTCTAGTCATACACATAACCAACAAAAGGAACTTCTTTCAGCGTTTACGAGAAGCACTCGCAAGTAAAGAGCTCAAATCTGCCCGGTCCAGCGCAGATAAAATGGGCGTGGATGGATTTGTCAATGTGAGATCAATGTTTACTTTGTTTAAATAATATTCTTTAAGTCAACCTTTTTTTCATTTCTCAACAAAATCATAACGAGTAAAATATTCCAGGCTACAATGGGGATTTTGAATCGGGGAGATCGATTGGTGCAGATCGAACCTCCCTTCAAGAGTGTCGAAGCTGCAGAGAGATTGGCTGAATTTATTCGATCAAGGAGAATTCCCTCTGTCTAGACGAGCCCCAGATAATTTAGACACTAATTATACCATTTATAAGTTGTACAATATTTTCGGTGAATATTCGTTAAGGTCTAATATTCAGGATTCTCTACAAATTAATGCAATACCTATTCGAAACAGTTTCGTTTCCCATCATTGTAATCCGTGAGCAATAGATAATTATTTTGGCAAAGATTCACATCTAAATAATTCTATCTACATTTTACCCATGTTCTCCTTCAATTAAAATTGTTCGGCTCTTCAGAGCTATACAAGCAATCTTATCAGTAGCTCGATGATTCAATAGTATCGCAGAAACTTCCTGAAATCGTTTTTTTTCAGTGCAAATCGTCTCCTGCGCTATTTAAATCAAAGAAACAGTAATTGTTGACTGCAGTTGATTGTGATTCGCTAAGAATATAATTTTCGCTATGAACGAATTCAAATACCGTGCTCCTGTATTCAAATCGTCTGAAACATTTTTTTCTTCAACTCTGTTTGCCAAAATGCGCTCTTTTGGTCCACCACGTATCTAGTTGCGCATACTTTGTTGCGAGATGTTTCTGCAAATTTATTCTAATGACACTTCACATTTATGGAAAATGCGAGAGGAACACAGTTGGTTATGCATGGTTATCTAAAATGCCCTCGTTTCGAATTAAACGTCTGGCTTCCACAAAATCTGGCTCATGAGATTCCACTTCCGCGAGCGCCGTAGGGGCAGTGTTCGCTCCTTCCGACATCAGCCCGCATGGATCAGAGGTAAAACGCTTGCCTCGCACGCGTGACGTAGTGTGTTCGATGCCCACCCGAAGCACCACTCTTTTGCAAGACCATAAATAAAAAATAGAAATTGTTGATGGCGAAGCCGAGTTCGATACGCCACGTCTAGGGTGTGGTAGATCAATTGGCGGTAATGTGCGCGCTCCTCAACTCCCGCTCTCAGACCCCTCTTTCCTCGGCAGTTCTGACGTTGCAGGCATTGAGCATTGACATAGCCCCGCTTCGGCAGTTAGGCCGGAGGCTATCTTACTTACTTGTCAACTTATATCACTCGTGATATTATCAGTCCTTCTTTACACTCGTATTATACTTGTTATTACAGTAAGCGACCGTCTTCTCCGACGCTCAGGAGTCTACGACCATTGATTCAACGTGAACGAACCCCCAGAAGCCCCGCCTCAAGTCCCTCAAACACGGAAAGTCCCCCATAGTGCTCCACACACACTTGAATTTCCCGCATTTTTCAGATCTCCCTCTTCCCACATAGCTGGAAGTTTATCTTTGTATTAATGGGATGCCCCATGAGAACACGATCTGCATATTCAATCGAGTATTTTAGTCATCAAAACAAACGTAAATAAATAATAAAATGTCTATGTGCGCGCTCCTCAGTGAGAATTGTTTGCCCCCCTTTCCCCCATCCAAAAAGGGGCGGGGCCAAGTGAGCAGACCCCCTTCAATGCTCCGCCACGCGCGCATTTAAATTTAGTCAATAACATCACTATAAAGTCTCGAATAAAAATTCTTTCTCGATGCAGTTCGGTAGATCAGAACACGCTGATTTTTCTCTTATAAAATTCTTTCAGCATAGAAAAGTTTTTTTCAGCTAACTTCGGGGGCGTTCCGATCAGATATCGGGAACTTGATCATAATAACAAAAAATATAAAAACAAAATAAGCAAATGCTTCCGATCACATTCATAATCGAATATTACTAGACGATTACTGTGAATGTTGTTGAAAAAATATTTTGTGAACAAGACGCAAGATTATCTATTTCGAAAAAATAATTGTGTAGCAGTCTGCATAATTACAAAAGTGTTCGTTTTCCCCATTTTGGGTGATATTTGATTCCGATGTTGCTTGACTAGTGGCTTTCACATCCTTATTAGGATGCCGTTTCATTAAAAGGTCTTATACATGCCATGTACAGTATTCGAATCAGCAGTGAGATACAGGAAGAGTCGAAGTATCTACGGCAGTTCTTGGTAAATACGGTGTGATACCAATAGCGGCAGGTAACTAAAACTGCACATAACGATGGTTGCATACCATCAAAGAAAAAATACTTCCAGTTCCAGCTGCGCTCCCCTCGGAGTCTTGTTGATTTTATATAAATCGAATAATTATTCTCTTCGATATGCAATTCGATTTGGACGACACAAGATCAAAACATGATCATAATCATCTTCCAATAATTATATTCAGAATCCTATTTCGTGGTAAATACGTGGTTCGTGGTTCATAAACAATCAAATATGAGAATGTCCATCATGTTTGAATTGAGATAATATCCGAAATGAAAATAAAATATCCATAAAATCATCCTCACAACTTCTGAGATACTTCGAGGAGAGGGAAATGTATCAAAAAAATATCGATCGATGCATCTCGAATTTGTAAAAAAGGTGCATCCAAATTGTGAAAAGAATGAACCAACTTTATGTACTGTTGTCCCTTTACTGGGGCAGTTCGTTAATTGCGGATCAGTGTTCACGTAATCAAGTGGACCCCATAGGCTACGGCAATTCGTATTGAATACTAAAGTCCTCCTCGTCGCCTCACTGCTCATCCATGATGTCGGCGCGAAGGGGACAGAGCCATTCGATCTACGAGAAGCACTCTGGTGTCACGGCTGTACAACCACTCTTGCATTTTCTTATGTATTCTTTTCATTTGATACGGATTATCAGCCTTCTTTGGGACAAAATATAAGCCAGTTCAAATATTGCTACCGCAACACAAGGCTAGTCCATCGCGGTCATGGCTTCCTCATCGAAGAAAATGCAATCAACCTCTGCATTCGATGTCCTTTTAATTTATCTTATTGTACCTCGTTTCCTCGTGACTCGCATAAATATTATTATTATCGGCACGTGCCTAAGGTCGCTTATCCGTCGTACCGACTCTCTACAACCTTCAATCAGGAAGACCACTGGGGTCGCACCGAAGCTGTTGAACACATTATCTCTGGAAGAGAACCAGATAGAGATTCACAACCTCGAAGAAGTAGACTTCACCGATATTTCCTACTTCCTCACCGACTATCGACGCCGCTGCTGGCGTTCTGGAAACCTTTCATCGCCGAGGAGAGACGACTAATCGACATCTCTCCTCCTGGCGACATTTTTTCCAATGATGTATCTTCTTCAACCCATCCGGTCAAATCCGCGCCGAACATTCTTCATTATGTCCAAACGCATGCCATCATCACGCCTGTTCCAATTGCTCATTCGACTTCCCCTCCCATTCTTCAACCACATCGATCCTCATTCATTCATCGATCCTGCATCAGCTTCCATCCTTCCAGTCATCAATCTATACTCAGATCCTCCTATTACTTTCCCTCATGCATCCATCCCGTTTCACAATCATCTTTCCATTCAGTACACGATGTATTCGTCTCGAAATTCGCAAGCTCGCAATGCTCACTTCTGTTCAGAACCGAAGAGACTCATTTTGGACTCCGTCGCATCGCCAGGAACTACTGTCATCGTCACCCTCAAGAAGGAATACCACAAGGCTCATTTTGTCCGACATTCCCTTTTCACACTACTTTGACTCATTCAGGAATGCGACCAGGATACTTATCTGCTGGAGACGTTTTTGAAGCTATCGGAGGTTATCCATCAACGGTATCATGACGACACTGATGCGACATTCTCAACTTGATCGCACTCGAAATAGAGACGGGTTTAAACAGCTATCAAGAATGGAACTGGAGCGCGTTCGCCCTTACTTCCTCCGCCACCGCAGTAGCTACAAGAAAGCACTTAGGAAATCTTCGATAGGACTCTTACCGATCGAATTCAAAATGACCGACCACGCATGCAGCTCTTACTCTACCGTCCGACATCGACTAGCAGTCTTCATCCAACGACGTATCTTTCATGGATGCTTTGGAGCCAATAACTCTACCACTGAATTCAGGACATTTCTCTGTGGAAGCTACTGATGCGCTCATCACTCGGCTTTTTCGATTCTATGCTGCCCGTCTCATTCATACTGGCATTCAGGTTCGGCCACAACCTTGTCTGCTATACTGGCATCTTCGATGCCAGTCAAAGTCAGCGTGCGTCCTCCCACTCGTTACATCGACAACCTGACCTTCTATATTTTCGATTATGGTCTCGAAATCTTCCTCGTGGATGAGCGACTCGCGACTAGACCATTTGCTCTCCCGCCAGTCGTTGATTAATGCTATAAGATGTGTTGGTAGTCGAAGGATTCGACTATCCCTACGCCCACCGACTTCTACCATCTAGCATTCACTGCACTAAGATTGAGAAGAGTCGGAGATACTCACGACGCCGGAAGACCTTGATCATCATCTCTTCATAGACGCGCGACCCATCCAGATATTACGACCTCATCTGCGTCCGTCTGAAGCAATTCATGAGATCGGCTGGCATTCCTCCCCACTCGAGAACTTAGAGACCTCGACTATGCGTGGCCTCCAAGCTGTGGATAAGAAAGAGTGGAGAACTGTTCCGAAACCTCGGCAATGCCACCATGGAGAAGACGACGATCAGCTAAGCTTGCAGGAGTTTCGTGCAGAAGGACGTCAAGGAGTACAGGAGTACAATACTACTGACTTGTGAGGCCTTATGAGAACGGCAGAAGCACGCCGTTCTCGAGAAGACTAAGCAAGAACAATCGAAGGATCGGTGTCCGATGGAAACAGTTCTCGATTCAACTGCAGCCATCATCACAAGCAGAGCAGGGATTGGAGGAGTATTCGATCGGAAACACCAATCTCTCGTTGTGACTCACCTCCAAACGAAGATCGCTTGTCCATACTTCCGTCAGAGATTCGCACCACCGTAGCGAGGACAACGAAAGACGGAGCTACCGGACAATATCTCCGGTAAACTGATATCCCTCCGAGAGCGTCCAATACTTGCTTAGCATTATTGTTTGCGAAATTTGTGCAATCGAAACACATATTTATTACATGAGGTGAAGATAAAAATTCAGCAGAAATCCCTTTATCGATGCACCAAGTGGTGAATGAGATGTGATCACAATGGATTGAAAATAGAAATGAGATCAGAATCAGCCCGTAGATGGAATTTCTCCCGTTCCATTTATCGATTGACTCGTTTTCTTCTAAGGGAATATTGCTACAGATCTCGTCGTCGTTCGAGGTATTCCAGTTGATCTTAAATTTGAAGTGTACGATGCGTGGAAAAGTGATTTGACTTCTTTAGTATGTACTCCAACATAGTCGTCGCTTTCAAATTATAATAAATTAAATAAATGACCAACATTCACATCACAGTTCACAGTCATCTTTTGCAAGTCGAAGGAATGGACTGAAGAAAGGAAAAGTTAGAATAACATGCAAGCTCGAAAAGAAAAGAATATCTCATGCAGACAGAAATAGGGACAAACTCCCAGAGATTCAGGGAAGATAGTGAAATCCAAAACGGCAGAGCAAATATTCCTCAACTCTGGGATTGAGACTCGAATCTCTAAATCCGTTGAAATTGTACACAGATCCCATTGCACTCCACTTCATATGCATCCAAAGTAGAAAAGAATAAACTGACGATTCATTCTGACGTGCGAAAGTCGTCAATTTCTTTGGACTATTCACTCTCGATGATCTCGCCGGTCGACAAATAAATAATCCAATGAGCGCTTCTCGATAGTCAGATGAACATAGGGCGTAGAGATAGAAATTGAAGAGATATCTGAAGAATATGTACTTTCCTCGAATCAACAAAAGAGATGACTTCCGGTCGAAACAAAAGATTCGTACTAGTTGAATTAGGAGAACGACTCTCTAGTTCTAATTGACTTTCACTAATTGAGTAATGGGACCAAAGTTGATTCAAACTCACGCGGACGTTTCGAGAATATTTGCAGCGGCACGGAATGTTTGCCAGAAAACCGAATCTTTCTCTGTCTTGTCGATGAAAATGTGAAGAAGCTGAGAAGGATAGTGATAGAGACACATTTCATCAGACATTTTATCGAGATACCTTAATACTTTTTACTTATTTAGGAGATGTTTCAAAGTTGAAATCACGTGGAGACCACCCCCATTGTGTATCTCTCTTCCAATTCCCTTCCTCCCTCACGAACCCCTCTCCATCTCTCTCTCTTTTCTCTCTAGTTTCACTCCATTTCCTCACCGTCGCGGGGAAATTGCAGATGACAAAAGTGATGGACGTAACGGAGAGAAGAATGGATAGACGAAGTCTCTCTGATTGGGGTCGATCTCGAATTTGGTGGCTGCTTCTCCTGCAAATTAGAGAACATTCAGAACACATTTCTACTCGGAACGACAACGTCACCAACGTGAACCAGAAGTCCAAATTCTGGATGGAATGTAGCACGTATTCGATTTCTCGTATCTTGAACTAACCAATTTTTCTTGTGCATTTTCTTAAGAGTGTCGACCATTAGAAGATTTAGGAGAACGATGATTATCATAGGACCGATCTTCGTGATCAACTGAATTATGGATTGTATTTCGAGACTGCAAGGTACACTACTTCTCTCAGAATGATGTACATCTTGAAGACCATAAACTGCTCCGCTGGTCCTCGCACTATCTCGAATTCCGCCCTGAAAGTGTTCAGATGAACTTTCGATGGTCGAGAGAGAGTATCAAAGTGAGAGAGTGTTGACTTACGTCTCATTGTTCCATTTCACTTCCTTCTGCAAGGCAGTCGGAGCTTGCACTATGAACGTGACGAGGCAGAGAAAGGAAACTATGCGAGTGGATCGACGACTGAAAGGGAAACTACAGTATCTAATCATTTTTATTTGTCGTTTCTGATCCTAAAACTGGAGATTTTACATATTCCAAAACCGCCGTTTTTAATGTAGACATCATAAAAACATGATTCCAGTGGTTCCAAAGGGGAATGAAGTGAGAATGTGTACAAAAATAAGAGTGTATCTCTCCATTTCACACTATTCCTCACTCCTGACCCCTTTCTGGAGGTTTCACTGGAGCGTGTGATGATGATCTATGATGTTTACAGTCTGGGAATGTGAGAATATGTGTTTTCTACTATTTTAGAAACTACGGTTTGGCATAAATGAATCAGTGAGCTATTGAGAATGACATAATAATGAAATCATAAGTGAAAAGTAAACGAATCGAATAATGAGGACATCAAGATTACTTTAATTCTTTAAAGATGTGAAAGAATCGTTGTTTTCTCAGTCTGAAAGATTCAATGAACTCACTCAGATCTTGAGTCGATGTTGTTGAAGAAATGAATTGGATGGCAAACAGACAAATACCGATCGATAGTCATGGAGACAATGCAGAGAGCACTGTAACCTTACGATAATCTACCAAATCATCCATCCAATTTCCTAGATGAAAAAATATCTCTGTTACACCGAATTAAAGACTGCTTACTGCTTATTCTCAGTTTGTTAGGTTTCTCTTCATTGTTTAAACTTGGAGAATGTCTCTGACCTCAGACCGAGAAATGCATTAGCGATGGTTAGTTCCAGATGTGCGTGGTACCACATGAGTGACTCTGACTGAGTATCTGTCGCCCCCGCAAGACGAATCACGAAGGGAATCAAGAAGATTATGGAGAGAATATCGGAGAGGGCAGAGGCCTGAATGACCATCATATATTTCCACCATGGGTAAGGGGGGAAAAGTATTCTCCTATTGAAGACACATGAGGAACTTTTCAAAAATGGGACAACTGCGCTTTGGATTGTTATTTTCAGTCGTTTTCGAAGCATGACCATTCTTTGCCTCACTAATAAGGTCGATGTGCCTGGTGCACGAGTACCGTTGTCCTAATTGGCACGTTACTCATCGTTATTTTGATTGGGGACATGAAATAAAATAACATAATTGTAAAGCAGTTATCTCAATGTGAACATTCTCAAGAAACGTCTCATGGATGGACGAAACCTTTCCAATTTTGGTAACATATCGATCTTTGATCTACCTTGAGATAGACGAATCCACCCGGAGGCAGTCTCAGAAGAGTCGCGATGTTGATGCATTGATTCACAAAACCTGAATTATCAATTACTTGGTAGATCACGAGCTATTGGAAAAGGGGAAGTTGAATTAGGTATTTAGGAAACTCACCGATAGAAAGCACAACAGGTAGAATGATTGCATGAGCAAAGTACTCAATCTGTGCCATTGACAGTGAAATATCTTCAGAAGGAAGATTTATTTCCGTGGAGAGAGCATAGCCTGCCATTGAGAAGTATAGAACTACTGTATGAGAAAGGAAGAGAAGAAAGGGGAGGAGCGAGAAAGAGTCGGAATGGAATATGAGACAGACTTCTCTGATTACTCGCTTTTTTGTGTCAATTGTACTGAGTAATCTCGAGAAGAAAGAGTGAAACAAGGATGGAGAGAGGGGACGAATCCCTCTCAACATTCATTAAGAATTACGGAGGCAATCGGGGTCGAAGGGAAGAAAGGAGAGGAGAAGAAAGGGAAGGAGAAAGAGGAAGAGAGAAGGGGCAAGAGAAGAGAGGATTCACTCCCTCTCTCTCCACAATGACGAGTCTACTCAAACAGAAAGAGAGATATAAGACATGCATCAACCAATCACTATTATTATGTAGACAATCAAATAGAGTACCGACTAGGGTAATCATCAATTATTGAACAAGCCATTCACTAGTGTATCTCACGCAGAAATCAGTGAACTACCGTAACCTTTGCGTCTGCCATGTGCCAACTTTGATGTAGAATGAACACGTCGGTGCTAATTAGAAAAGAAGTGGAGATGGGGAACAAATGTCGTCTGATTGGTAGAAGGAGGAAGGAGAGAGAGGAGTGTGAAGGATGAGAGAAGAGTTGCAAGTGGGCCAACTAGACTCTCCCACGCAGTATTCTATCTGATAGACGGGGAGATGGAGGGGTCAACGGGAGGCTATGCATTGGAGATCGACGAGAGAACAGAAGAGAAGGCCGAGTTTGGGTGCGAAATTGACTCCACTGAGTTGGCACACTCTTTCAATTGAATAAACAATGGTTTCGCACGCGATTCCGACCCCGCAATTCCCCCGAATCTCCACTCAATTTCATTACCAGATCATCTTTCTCGGCCTCTTCTACGCTTTTCCTCTCAAACTACCCATAACAATCTCTCGTCATTATGATTCACTAGTCATTTCAGACATATTTATTATTCTAATGCAAGGGAACATTCAACAGGTAACAATCAATAATCACTGCTGCTGCGAGCACTCTAAGCGATGAAAACGGATCAACTGGAGTAGAAAGACAACGTAACTCACAACGGAGACTAATCGATATTCATGCAATGGCTTCTTACTTGCCGACGGGACCTCCGTTTGCCTCGGAATTCATCATTTGATGCTCCTCAAAACGTAGAATTGGTCAATAAAGAAGACTGATTATCTCGACTTTGTGTATACGGTACAACAACTCTCAGTGATCCTGGGGTATAGCTACTTCAGCTAGAAGACAGAAAGCAGCTACAAAGTAGCTCCACTTCAGCTCTGTAGAGCTACTTTCTAGCTGAGTTCTGTCTTCTAGCTGAAGTAGTTATGCCTTCCGCCAGAAGTACACATATTCCACGAGCGCTGAGGGGGGGTGACAATTCCGCAACCGACATTTCCGCATCGGCTTATAACTTTTCTCAAACTCGTGAAATTTGTGTGAAATGTTTTCCCTGTTGGTTATTTTCTAACCTCCATCGATTCGGCTTCTTGTTGTATTTTTCTGACCATTTTTCTTTTTCTTTTTCTTTGAATTTTCGGCTCATTAGCTAAATTTTAATTAGCCAATTAGTTAATTTGAGGGTTTGAAAGCCCTCGCGGTTCTTATCATTATAACACTTTGGTGGAGTTATGCAGTTAGGTTTAGAGCAGTTAAAAACCTCGTTGCGGAATTGTCACCCCCCCAGCGCTGAGGTGTAGTAATGAATCCAACGAGTAAAAGTACCTGGAAGCGGAGGGACATTCGTTGGGTCATCTTGAGATACTTGTCGAGACAGAATGTACTGCACTTCTCCTCCTTCTCCGATACCGTCCTGGAAAGAGTACAGTAGACTACCATATATAAGATAGACTTCGGTATCATCGCCATCCCTCCCCGTTCCCATAGCACGGGGGTCAAAAATCGCAATTTCCTATAAGAGAAATGGACAATTTTCCGTTACCTTCATTTCTCGAGCTTTCCCGATGCCCCTTTTTCTTTTTGAAGCGGTCACGACCGTAACGCATGAATTCCCTGTTTATTAAATGCGTGACTGTATAGGTCATTACACCGTAGCAAGTGCATCTAATTCCTGTAACCACGTTTTATCCTCCGTTTAGCCCTTGTTGAGTGTAAAGCTCATTCAACATACCTCGTTGTCATATCATTGACACACGCTCCGAAGCACTGCTCCGTCACGATGTTGTACTGCATGAGGAAGTCACTGCAATACATAGATTATCTTCTGTTACTTCATTTTTCGAGTCTCATTCTCCTTTCCCTACGTTCCATCCTCTCTTCTTCACTCCCATAATTGTTAATTCCGAGTCCCTCCATCTCCCCTTTCCTTCTTCACTCTTCCACTCTATCACATGTCTTTTCGACGTGCGACTTCCAACTCTCCCATCAGAGTGGTCTATTCTTTCCCATCCCAATTCAGGAACAATGGAACTATTTTGCAAGCCGCCCACGGATAAAAATAGCGAAACATTGCAAGACTCACCGGAAAGTCTTGAGATCCGTATCCATCCTGTCTTACTTCTGAAATAATGCCATTACGATCCGGATATGAAATAACAATTTAATCTATACGCATTCAAAGCCTGAAGATATCTATGCCGACTCAACGGCTTCGTTCCAGCAACAATAGATCAATGATTCGCAAATTACTTCGTTTATCAGCTAAATCCACTGGGGCAGCATTCTCTATACGTGTACACAACAGTCTCATATTACTCGAATGGCGGGGAAAGTGGCACGCATAGGCTAAAACTTTGTGTACTACAAAACTATAATTTCACAAATATACGTCAATTACAACTCATAATCTACACATTCACAACTCCGTGGTACATCAATTAGAAGATTCTCTAATGATTTCCACTGCTTTTTCCTTCCATTTCCTTCTTGAGTTCCTTCAGAATGACCTCTGCCTTGCTTAGAGTGTCGTCGCTCTCAAATAAATAATATTACATTAAAATAAATAAAAATTTGTATTATACAATATTTCACAACTCTATACATTAATCATTTCAACGCAACCTCATGCGTCGCTGACGTTCTTGAGAGAAATTTCAAATCGAATGCACGACTTCCAAATTTAGAATAAATATACTGGTTTCATCTCACGATCCCCGTCCCATAAACCCCTCATTTCCATACCCCATCTATCTATTTCCCCATCTCTCTCTCTGTTGTTCATTTCCCAATTCTCCCGCCCTTCTGAGTCATCAATCGCGCGGGAACTCCCTTTTCCTTTCACCCTCCTCTGCCTCTTCTCATTCATGGTTCCAAGGTGGTTCACACCCTAATCTCCATCTCCTCCCTCTCGATCCCCTCCTATCTTATTGTATGGAAGGGGGAAGGGCACGTGAACAGAGGGACGTCCCCCCACTACAACCACTCCATCAATCTCCCCTCTACCCACAAGTGACAGACACTCCTCCAATCACACTCTATCTCATACCAGTATCGACACGAGAACAAGAGTGAGAACACACAGTTCCAGTTACCAGATGCAAACCCCTCCCTTTCGCTCCTTTCCAGTTCAAATTCGTCCTCGATCCGTCTTGTGATGTTTTTGCACAGTCTTTCTCCATCCTCGTGATTCCTCGCCGTTTCGCGCCCTCTCAACAACAGAGAAAGAGAGGAGGAGGTCACCCCTCTCTTCCCCTCCCCCTCCCCCTCCCCCCTCCTCCTCTTCTCTCCTCCTCCTCGCCTCCCTCCCACACGTTTCCCCCAATCATCAATTCAAACTATGGAATTCAAACATTTCGCAAACATTGCCAAACTTTTCTCTATAACTCAATAGAGAAACATGAAATTACACCTCACACATCAGTCACATCCCCAATTATTATCGATATTATCAAAGAACTGTAATGAGATGTGATAAGAGGGAATGACGGGGAGGGACACTGTGTGGATAAATGGATCGAGAGATAGAACGGGGTCAATTAGAGAGGCAAAGAGGGAGAGGGATAGGGAGATGAGAGGGTTGATCGTTCCAATCATCACTCATCATTACCATACACGGGAACCTTGACCCACACTCAACTACACGATTTGATCTTCCCCTTCGACGCCCATTCAAAATGTTCCCGTTACAGTTGCACTCTTACGCATCATCACAATTGAAGATGAGGCACCATTCATTATTTCCCGATTCACGTGCTCACAACATGAGGATAGCCTCGTAACAGACCCCTGTCCATTTCAGGACGATTCTCGTAGCTACTCAGGCATAGGGGTGGTGGAGACCACCTTGCTTGTAGAAGACATAGCATCATTACCTTTACTAATGTACATATTCATCATAAAATGCATACCTTGAAGAAGCAGAGTCTGACCATCTCCTCGTTGTCCTTCTTAAACTGCGAAGAGTAGAAGGCAGAAGGAGGAATAGTCGCCAGTTTCTTCTCCCTTCAATGATCAATAATTATCCGTCGTGTTCGCTGAGTCATCACACCGATTACATCATCCATATATGCAACTCCAATCTCACCTGCACAGCCATCGCACGAATCGGAAGTCGAGTGGATCGGGGGAGGGATCAGACTCGAATGGACCGTGGTAACCCTGAGAAGAGATTCGTCTCAAAACGATGGACCAATGTCACAACACAAATAACTCTTAACCACTGTGAATACTCGCCAACAGTAGACTATGGCTCCCATCATGTCGATACAAACATCTCGTCGCTGTATGATTGATCGACTAAGTGTTTACCTTGAATCCGGCCATCATGAAGTATCCACTCTGTGGCACGATGGGAGTCATTCCCGCCTCTCTAACCATCGATGTCAATCGGTCACGCTTAGCTACCAATTCCGACGAGAGACCTGGGAGAAGCGATTAGTTATATGCAAGGAATCTATAATTTCAGAACCTACCAGTTCTGAGGTAGCTCTTCTCAGGACTCTCATCCATAATCTTCAACTCATCTTCCATTGCCTCAGCCACTGCATACTGAGTTGGAGTGGAGCTGCAGTGGAGCGAATTTCTATCTCATACCTTCTATTGCGTTTGGGAAGTGCGTAATGAAATTCTCACCAAGTGAATACGCAGTTCTGATGGACAGCCTTGATGGGAGCGAGTAGATGATCGGGTCCAATCGCCCATCCCAACTTCCATCCAGTCACTGAGAATGCCTTGCCCGCACTTCCGATCGAAATCGTGCGGTCGAACATTCCAGGAAGGGAGGCTGCAAAATAGCACAGCGTCGTACATGAACACATTCCATTGGAAATCCCATTGGTCATTCCATTGGAAAGTCACCCATAGCAAGAAACAGTAAATAATTAAAGCAGCGATATCTTACCGAATCTGATCATTTCCTTTCCCTCGTAAACGTGCCACTCGTAGACCTCATCAGCGATCACAATCAGATCCTGCAATTAGGCGAGACTTCAGAGAGTCGTTAGAATGATTTTCAAACATGCTTGCATTAATTTCGATATTGTGTGCTTACTAACATGTTCTTCTGCAATAGCAGCGACTGCTTCCAACTCGGCCCTCGAGAAGAGTTTTCCAGTCGGGTTGTGAGGATTGTTGAGCACGAGCATCTCAAAGAGTACCATCTTCCCACTCTCATAATACAACGATCACTCCTTGTTTGTAACTCTCCCACATGTTATCGGCAAATTATATAAACTCTTTGCAAAGTGATCCAATCCAGATTCCACTCGAACATAGAGTGCCCCCAAATTTTTGTTGTTGCATTTGTGTTTGTGTAATTGATTCCACAAAATCTCATTTTCACGCCACGAACATTTGCAGAGTTCACCTTATTTATCAGGATTCTAGAAAATTCAGAGATCACCACGGCCCCGTGGGAGCGGAGTTTGCCAAAATCAAAATGTCTCCTACTATCAGTGAAATTCAGGGTTTTTGCCTGAAAGTCAACCTGTGGCTACTGTCAATTTTTTTGGGCATATTAGAAATTATGAGGTCTCCACACGAAGTTCCTGAATCACTACCAGCTCAGTTCCTGATTGTCACTATCTCCCGAAGCGACTTCCTCAGTTTGCGATTCATTTGCATGCTCGTCACTATCTTTTTGAACCTTAAACTACTGTCTGTCTGATATTGCTGTCTGTCCGATATTTGGCAAGTAAATTGGAATCAACTTTTTTATTGTTCCGCTTTTTTTCTGAAAGACATTTCAAAGTGGCCAAACTCTGTTCTCATGGGGCCGTGGATCACCATATTTGTCAGGATTCTAGAAAATTCAGTGTCGACGACTGAACTCTCCATTCATTCCGTATCTCTCCTCCCCTCCTCACCTTTGTCTTGCTCGTGATTCCTCTCTTGATAGCCTCTACATCGAGTGTGTAGTCGGCCGATGAAGTAGCGCCCTTCTTCAATGGCATCACAACTGGCACTGGAATGCCGCCCGCGAACTTCACTTGAGGCGAATAGCAGTCGTATGCTGGCTCGAGTACTGTAATTGCAAGCATCAGAAATGTCTTTGCTGATAAATCTGATAAATTTAATTGCCAAAATTATATCACATTGTCAGCTCAATGCTATCCCATCGTCAGCATTTTTAAACAACTTTAGGAAATAATGAAATTTTGGGAATTGTGCGAGATCCAGATACTTCGATGGCCGCCGGTAGTGCCGATGGATTATCAATACCCGTAATAGAATACAACTTCAGCTGGCATTCAGATATATCTCAGTTCTGTTAGTTTTATGACAGGAATCGCGAGAGACTCGAGCATGACCGGGACATAGAAATTTATGATTTTTAAATTGGCTGAAAATTTAACACAAGGTACTACAAACCTCCCTCTATCGAATAGCGTTTTCAGAATTTTTTTTAAAAATTTTATTTTCGCGCGAAACACAAATCAACGTGGTGACTCTGAGATTTCTTCAAGTAATAGCAAAGTTTGAAAAATCATAAATATCTTCAAAGTGAAGATAGAAATCCGCTGTTTGCTGCGTTAGATAGACAAATCACTCGGCTTGTTTACCCACAGCTCGAAGTCATTCCTGGTCCATGCGCCGATGCGGGGTGGTTGTTTTTGCAAAAGTTGAGCTAACTCTCTTAAAAGTCAAAACTAATGGTTCACTCTAAGAGATGTTCTGGTGAACATTGTTCGTACTTTCTCCAGTAAAAAAATGGGCCAAATCGGCCCATGCGTTGTAATGTGGCGCTGACTTATGTTACGCCTTCCAAATGTAACTATTAGTCTCCAATGATAATTCTTGATCTTTTTCAGTGAAAACAATGTGAAACTAATAGAAAATAATATACAGGTAGTTTGCGAACTTTTTTATGCACAGCTTTTTGGAAGAAAAAAATTGTAAAATTTCAACTTCGATTTTTGCATTTTCCGAATATCTTATATTTCGAAGTTTATATGAATGTGAAACATCTTCATAATATTAGATACACTCGCTGGAGGAAGATCTGTCCGTAATTTGTAGAGTATTCAACTTTTCCGCACGGAATTCAAAACATGCATCCGAAATTTTTCTACGAATATTATAAGCAGTCCAATTCCTTCTTTACTTCATCATGACATTCCTCATTATAGGTAGACCAATTTCCTTTTTGGAAGTGAAAGTTTATCTGTTCGTAGAAAAGAGTTGCAGCGCCTAGAAAATCGATTATAATGTGAAAAGCGCGTGCTCTGACTTCTCTAGCACTCTCTCAATTCCCCACGCTCTCTCGCCTGGGTTCGGACCCGTGCTAGTCAGAAATCTTTTGCAAAGACTCCTCTGATTCACCACGAATGTTTGTGGGCTGAATTGACGTGATTTCGATAATACAGAATCTTTGCAAAAGATTTCTGCCCAGCTCGGGGTCCGAACCAAGGCGAGAGAGCGTGGGGAATTGAGAGAGTACAGAGAAGTCAGAGAACGCGCGCTTCCACATTCTAAACGATTTTCTAGGTGCTGTAACTCTTTTCTACGAATAGATAAACTTTCACTTCAAAAAGGAAATTGGTCTACCTATAATGAGGAATGCCATGATGAAGTATGGAAGGAGTTCGACTGCTTATAATATTCGTCAGAAAAATTTCGGATGCATGTTTTGAATTCCGTGCGGAAAAGTTGAATACTCTACAAATTACGGACAGATCTTCCTCCAGCGAGTGTATCTAATATTATGAAGATGTTTCACATTCATATAAACTTCGAAATATGAGATATTCGGAAAATGCAAAAATCGAAGTTTAAATTTTTCAATTTTTTTTCTTCCAAAAAGCTGCACATAAAAAAGTTCGCAAACTACCTGAATATTATTTTCTATTAGTTTCACATTGTTTTCACTGAAAAAGATCAAGAATTATCATTGGAGACTAATAGTTACATGTGGAAGGCGTAACATAAGTCAGCGCGACATTACAACGCATCGGCCGATTTGGCCCATTTTTTTACTGGAGAAAGTACGAACAATGTTCACCAGAACATATCTTAGAGTGTACCATTAGTTTTGACTTTTAAAAGAGTTAGCTCAACTTTTGCAAAAAGAACCACCCCGCATCGGCGCATGGACCAGGAATGACTTCGAGCTGTGGGTAAACAAGCCGAGTGATTTGTCTATCTAACGCAGCAAACAGCGGATTTCTATCTTCACTTTGAAGATATTAATGATTTTTCAAACTTTGCTATTACTTGAAAAAATCTCAGTCACCAGGTTGATTTGTGTTTCGCGCGAAGATGAAATTTTAAAAAAAACAATTCTGAAAACGCTATTCGATAGAGGGAGGTTTGTAGTACCTTGTGTTAAATTGTCAGCCAATTTAAAAATCATAAATTTCTATGTCCCGGTCATGGCCGATGAGCTAGAGTCTCTCGCGATTCCTGTCTTATGTCAGTTTTGACACAAGGCTAAAATAACATGTTTGCCTATTCATTTTTTGTTCCCAATAAGCACAATTGAAATTGCGAAATCAATGGATATATCAACTCACTGATTACTTCATCTCCGTGATCGATCCATCCGAGGAAAGCATAGTACAATGCAAGATAAGCGCCAACCGTTACTACGATCTGACGAAGAATCATTAACTTCCACATTTCCACATCATCATACCTGATTATTAGCGTCAACGGGAAGACCATACAACTTGGAATAGAGCTTTCCGAGAACATTCACAAGCCTCGGATTTCCGTAACCCCTGAATATAATAATTTGCAACTGTCAAATGAATTGCTATAACAAGTATACCTCGTGTATTGGTGCATATCAGTCCGCTCGGGCTGACTGGCTATTTCCTTCAATTTATCTGCCACAAATTTGGGCATCGGAGAGTCTGGGAATCCCTACAATATAATTTTTTAAAGATTGATCAATCATCCATCTTCTTATCGTCTGTGAAACTCAATTTCTCAAAGTAGTGAATGTTAATCAATAGACACCTGTCCGAGGTTGACAGCTTTGCATTCTGCAGCGAGTGTCGTGAACTCGACCCTATAAGATTGATCGACATTCCGAAGAAAAAGATAGTATACCAGATGCTGTCCCGGTGCTCAAAGAATCTCCTTGCGGGCTGCCTATTCATCGTTGCCTTGCGAGGGACACTCTTTACCCACACTGCTCTCGTTATCTCTCTACTCGATCGATACTCACCAAATACTGGGAGTTGTCGTCTGCACTCGCTCTGCTGGACTTCTCTTGACCATCGTGCTCACCAGACGTCTCCCTATCCTCAGTACCGTCATCCCTTCTATTACCCCTCGACGCACTCTTATTGAGCCTGTCTAGCCAAAACTTCAGGTACGGTTTTACTCCATCGTGACAACGCATCGCTCAACACAACAACAACACATGTGATAGATCCTTACATTAATTTATCTGCAATATTCAGCACAGGCATCAGCCATTGCACAACGGTTTAAAAGATTCTGTATGCTTATTAGATCAAACGGCGGTCAAAAAAGATGTCATCGAGGCGAATAGACAGAGGACAAACGTGAGAGCGAATACGCTAACACGTATTGTGAAAAGAGGAGGGGTGGTACAATCTACGAGGAACATCATGTACTGCCAAAAATCGGACTAACCGGAACGGCAAGGAGGGAGTAAACAAGACCAGGCATGGCTCAAAGGATCACTCTCTCGCTCTCTCTAATCAATCTCTACGCTGCGTTGCATCGCTTGCGCCTTGCTGTACTGCATTAATTTACATGTGTTCTCTGCTGTGATGATAGCTTATCTCGTAATAACATATAAAGTGTGATCAGATCAGGGTGAGAGCGAAAGCGATACTGCACCACCCTCTCGGAGGAATGAAGCAGCACGCAGGAATGGGGTCGTGCATTTAGAAGGGGTGGGGTGTGGGTCGAGTATACACTTTCTAGTTGGCTCCCTCTCCGCCCTCTCCTTCTTGGTCGTCTCCGGTGGTGTCGGAGGTCCAGAGGGTCAGGTTGTCCCTCAGGAGCTGCATAATCAGGGTAGAGTCCTTGTAGGAGTCCTCATTCAAGGTGTCGAGCTCAGCGATGGCATCATCGAAGGCCTGCAGTGGTGACATTAGGGACTGACGTGAAGAGCATTTTCAACCTTCTTCGCAAGCTGGCAAGCCCTGTCTGGACTCATGGCTACTTCATAAAAGTAGACAGAATAGTTCAGAGCAAGTCCTAATCGGACTGCATTCGTGGGCGCCAGATTGGCTTTCGCCAATTCCATTGCTTCCGCATACGAGTCTTGCCCCTCAGTGACTGCAAAAAGTAAGTATAACCGACCTGCTTGGCGAGCTGGCACGCCTTATCGGGGGCGTTGAGGATCTCGTAGTAGAAGACGGAGAAGTTGAGTGCGAGACCGAGGCGGATGGGGTGGGTGGGCTGCATCTTCTCCTTGGCGATGTCGAAGGCCTCCTGGTACGACTGCTGCGACTTCTCGACAACAGCTGCAATCGATACCAGTGAGACTCAATAGCCACCAACAATGGAGAAGACACACAACTCATGAGTCATGCATTGGACGCCCTACGCCTCGGATTCGCCATCAACCATTCCGTCCACTCTTATGAGATCATCAACTCAGTTAGCGTCAATTCGAGTGGGGAATGGTGAGGGGTGAGAGGGGCAGGGCGTCCAATCAAAAGCAATCGAATTAAACTCACAGCTGCGGGAGTCTCCGGAGGCGACCTCGGCGAGGTATCTGTAGTAATCTCCCTTCATCTTGAGGTAGAACACCTTAGACTCGGGGTTTCCGGCCTTGGGGATGAGGAACTTGTCCAAAAGGTCCTGAAATATACTATTGTTTACTATTTCATCACACTCCCTTCTGTGTAGAGGCACATCAATTATCTTTCTCGCTCACTCAAGTGAGAGACTCGAGACAGAATCGATAAGAGGCAGCGAGACATCTTCTCTTCCTACCCGCCCGAGAGGACACACACTCTCTCTCCCTCTCTCTATGGCAACGGAAATCGATGAGAGAAAGAGATTGAGAAACTCACGAGGACATCCTGGCAGATGTCGCGGAGCTCCTTCTCGACCTTCTCGCGGTATTCCTTAGCCATCTGCTGCTTCTTCTCGCTGCCCTCGGTCTTCTGCTCGATCGAGGAGATTACTCTCCACGATGAACGGCGGGCGCCGACAACGTTCTTGTAGGCGACCGAGAGGAGGTTGCGCTCCTCGTTGGAGAGCTCAGCTCCGAGCTCGGTGACCTTCTTCATGGACTGAGCCATGTCATCGTAACGCTCGGCCTGAAAAGAACGAAGAATTAAGAAATGATGACAAAGTACCCAAAATAACGAAGTTACTGTCACCTCACCGTTATTATTATTTATTTTAAATAAATTGAATTCATTAAAGCATAAATGTTCACTTTTGCTTACCCACAAACTGCATAAACTGTGAAAAGATAATAATAGGCTTCCGGAACCGAGAGAACATTCTAGTGCTCGTTGTAAATATAGCCAAGCGTAAACAAGAACGCCAATCAATTCGGCCGGGAAATACTCAAAAATAGTTTCCTATTTCTTTACTACGACCGCCAAAGGACTAATTTGAAGTTTTAAAAATAAAGTAATACCTGCTCGGCGAGCTTGGCTCTCTGCACGAGTTCGTCCTTGGTGTCGGCCATTGCGTCGGAGAAGACGGTCGCTTACTGTAATAACAAGTAAAATACGAGTAGAAAGGACTGATAATATCACGAGTGATAAAAGTTGACAAGTAAGTAAGATAGCCTCCGGCCTAACTGCCGAAGCGGGGCTATGTCAATGCTCAATGCCTGCAACGTCAGAACCGCGGTTGGATAGAGGGGTCTGAGAGCGGGAGTTGAGGAGCGCGCACATTACCGCCAATTGATCTACACAACCCTATACGTGGCGTATCGACAAAAGAAGAATATTCTCGAAATCAGCGTGTTCTGATCTACCGAACTGCATCGAGAAAGAATTTTTATTCGAGACTTTATAGTGATGTTATTGACTAAATTTAAATGCGCGCGTGGCGGAGCACTGAAGGGGGTGTGCACACTTGGCCCCGCCCCTTTTTCGATGGGGGAAAGGGGGGCAAACAATTCTCACTGAGGAGCGCGCACATAGATATTTTATTAGTTATTTAATTTTGTTTCGATGACTAAAATACTCGATTGAATATGCAGATCGTGTTCTCATGGGGCATCCCATTAATACAAAGATAAACTTCCAGCTATGTGGGAAGAGGGAGATCTGAAAAATGCGGGAAATTCAAGTGTGTGTGGAGCACTATGGGGGACTTTCCGTGTTTGAGGGACTTGAGGCGGGGCTTCTGGGGGTTCGTTCACGTTGAATCAATGGTCGTAGATGGCTGGGGACTCCTGAGAAGGGCGTAAACAACGAGTATCTCATGTCCTATCTTTCGGTATCCGTCCCCATGACAACTTCACACATATTACCATTTGAAAGCATACACTTTTCCTCTCTTCCCCGGTGGAATCCCAGTGTGTTATCGAGAAATGAGAGTGAAAGTGAGAAGCTGGCGGTTACACTTTTTGGGTGGGAAATGACTCATGGCAGTAGACACGGTGCATTTCCCGTTACTCTTCATTTTCTGAGTAAATCAATGAGAAACACCAAACTCCCACGACTTTCGACTTTCCGTTAGTCACTTAAATTGCTAGGAAATCCTGGTTCTTTTTCTTTCGATCTGTATTGAGTAACAATTTCCGGAGTACATTTCTGCGTTTGATGGCTGTGAGTTACATTGATTGAATCATTTTATTTGTGTTTCTGAATGACGCACAAAGAATGAGAAAGGTTGAGTATTGCGTATGCTTATCGCTTCACGAGCTCAGACACTAGTCACTAGATAGAGCGATGCCGATCACGAGAAGGCCGGGGTCCATATGTGGAGTTGTTCTCCCGAAGCGACGAGGAGTAGTTTTGCGTGTGGATGTGCTGCTACCGATCTCACGGGATGGGGATGAGCGAGTCGAGTAAGCGAAGGGCCGTGATGAACTCGGGACCACACGACCACTTGGTCCTCCGTACAACTGCAATCATTTGCATAGAATCTCATCGAGGGGTAGTGCTTGTGTTTGTTCTCTCTTTCACATTTGCCCGACGGCTGGCACGAAAATGGATGGCATGGCAAGGCGACTTAGTGCAATGCTCGGGGATTGCCTCTATTCTATTGAGAGGGGGCTTCTCTCTCACTCTTCGACTCTCTGAGTTCACTCAGTTGCTGTAATGGAGTGAGCGGCTAGAACAACAGTTGTCCATCTCTTGCTCGTCTTTCGAGTGAGAGAGAGGGACGAGACATCTACGTGAAACTGAACCTGAAGAGAAAGGCCGAATTTGCGGAGGTGGGCGTCGTTGTATTGGGGAACGGGGACAATCCACCATAGAAGGAGCTCCTCTCGGCCACCATTGTTTGGAGATCGAATGAGCGGATCTCCGTCTGTCATGTACACTGCTAATCGGTGTAAACGGAGAGACGAACCAAAGGGCTCTCCGATCGAGGAGTCATGTTGACCGTCGCATACAGATACTTGTAGTCGGGAGAGATGGTCAGATGGAGTAATCGACCATCTAGAGTGATCTCGTGATCGGGAGCTGTTGTATGTCGAGATAGATACGAGTAGAGATCATCATCTCTGAAATCAATGATTTTGTTTTCTTTCTGAGGAAGAGGAGACTCATACGGGGTGGGATCCTCCACTTCTCTTCTTCCCTCTTTCTCTTCATTCTCGGCATTCTCGATTGCCTACAATCAAATGCCTTCCTCGACAAACAACTTCTTCGAGGGATTCTGTGTGAACCTTGTGCAAGTCGACGATAGTGAAGCAGATTCGACTGCGGATGTCATCAGTGTGTTTTCCATAGATGAGAAGGGATTCATCTCTGCCCACATGACACTTGCATTCACAACCTAAACACGGTCGATTGCTCTAATCCCTCTATCATCACTCACCTCTCTCACAATCTCTGCTGATATAGCATTCAAAGCACAGTTCTTCTCTATCTAACAACTGCTTCAACTTGTCCATTTGAGTTTCCTCATTTACAGTCTGATCTATCAGATTCAACTCATTCATCTTTGATGCTAGACTCTGAAAAGTACAACTAATCCGGATCAAAATGGGAAATCTACCATACTCTTTCTTTTACTGAAAAATCTACCGTACCTTCTCTTCGATCGCTGCCTCTTTTGCCATCTCAATGACTCGACGAAATCTTCGAGACACAAAGGGGCTCACTATTAGATTGAATATTTCTTCATGCTCGTTGTACACTCTGAGAAAATCGGACCATTGGTTGTATCATTGTATCTCTAACTTCATAAGCGGAACAGTGCGCGGATTTAGGAGAGCTTCCTTCTTCGACGAATGGCGTTTGTACAATTGTAGATGGGAAATGGATTTGATGACTTGCGACCTGAAATGATACCGTAACCCCGGGAAAATTAGAGTAAACTCACTCCATCGGGTAAACATCATGTGCTAGAATCCATTGGTTGTTGAACCAAGGAGCGAATCTTGCTGAAGGTAGGCGAGAGATGAAATGGAGACAACTCTCGACCACTGCAAGACTATGCATTTTGATTCAGAATGATAACACATCTTTCCACGGGCCGAGCAACCCTCCATAATGACGTTTGCAGTGAGAGAATTTGTAGAATAATGAGGGACTCTCTCACTTTTGGATACTCTGTCTGACCCTAACCCCTCTCTGGAAGTTTGGAATCATTCGATATATCTCAGGATCTGCAATATTTGTAGCGAAACTAACAACAAATGGAGAAAGTGGCGAGTTCCTCTTTTCCATTCGCCTTCACTCCTCTCACAGCTAGACAAAGTTCATCAGGTGAGAAGGAGAGTGAACTGACACTTCTCCTGAGATCATTAGAGACTACAGTACACCAGAGAGAACATGAATGAGTACCATCCCAGTGAGTTATGCAGATCTCTCTCCTCGAAGAGCATTCTAGTTGAGCTTTCGTAAACCTGTAGAAGATAATTGTGGATTGAATAATTCATTTTGAATTGGAGTGAGAGCATACACAAATCATAGCGCCTTGACCAGCAACAGCGTAGAAGCATCCTTGAGGAGAGAAGACAACCTCGTTCAGCTCATAGTAGAAATCTTCGACAACCTCCAAGAATCGAAATACGATCAATATTTTTCACACTACGGTACCTCGGCAAGCGTGGTAGGACATCCTCGCTTGATCATACCGTATTCGTCAGCAAGCACATCACAAACCTGTAAGTGTCGATCGATTATCGACCTACCGCAGTCTGCAGTACCGGTGCTGTTGAGACGAATGAGTGGAATTCATTCAAGAACACTTCTCTCCATAGCGAGTCTTCTCTGGCAATCGACCTCCACCATCTGGATACCGTACTCTCAGTCAGGTACAATCAATCGATAATCTCACGAGCAAACAGCAGTGACGCTGACAAGAGATGCGGTAGGGAGATAGGCGAATACTTCGATGAGAAGCTCTGGAGGCATCACATGCCATCCTCTTTCCATTCTGTGTGATGGATCAGATATAAATTCATCGCGATTCTTTGTCATTATTTGCATGCCATGTTAAATAGGGGAACACACGTATTATCTCACTGTTTATCACTCGTTAGATCACACAAAAGATACGATCTGGATCGGATACCGTAGAAACCGGAAATGAACATCAACAAGTGAAATTGTTTTAGCTCCTTGACCCGTCGAGCAATGAATAACATAACAACAAAGTAACAAGTCTAACAATTCTACTGAATGAGATGGGAAATCCTGCTCCAGTCGGGAATTTCGTCCATTATCGATTGGCACGGAGGACACATTCCCACCAACTCCTTACTGTAGATAGGATGGATTACGGTAGTAAGAGAGCTATCGATTACCTGAATGTTCGCAGACAGAGATTGCATAGTGATGACGTCGGGTTGGCATCTGGATGTACCTTGGACGACGTGCTAAGCACGGTAGATACCGTAGCCTGAAAGGCTCCTCATTTCGTAATATTTTAAAATCTGTATTTGACCAAATTACTTTGCCTTCCTATTGTGACAACGAACCCATCATGTGCATCCTTACAATTTATCATATATCACCCTAAAAATCACACATTTCCTGATTGTTACGATACATGATTATAGTCATTCCCATTATGAGTAGGGATTACGGTACCTGGAATCCCTCGCTGTGTAGATTGTCGATGAAATCGTCGGTAGCCTTGTGGATACTGTATCCGAGAGCCTTCGTCATCTCATCTTCCTCCACGTAAATCACCTCTTTCTCCCATCCGAACAATCGATTACCGATTGCAATTTCCTTCGATCGAACCTCAAACGGAGAGATATGGCATGTTTATTGTTTACGCCCTTTTAACGTGAACAAACTTCCAGTGGTCAAAAACGTGACATATCAGTGCGTTCGCGTAAAAAGTGGACCTTCGCCGTACATCAAATTTTGAGTCTTTCTGATTTTGACATGGATCGATAGCCCCTGTTCTCCTCTTCCGATCGCGCACTTCAAAACATTTTTCTGCATAAAATTTGCATAGATAATTAGCTCTGAAGGTTCCTCATTTTTTACTTTGGGCCTCAGTATCTCTGTTCTTTTTCGAAATTTGGCATTATGCCCTGAACAAAATATGCTCAGTTTGTCAAAACGAATAAACGTGTGTTTTTAGAATTTTCAAATTTGACGAATTTTAAAACATGCAAATTTTTGAAAATTCATATCTGGAATACTAGAAATATACTACTTTTAGAAAATTTACATGTTATGTAATCGATGACGTAGAATCCGATTCTCTAATCAAATTGAAGTTTCCATCCAGGTAAAGTCATGCAATTTACTGTTTTGTAGCATTTCACCCCACTTATTCTGCACCGTTTTGATGCGGTGAGCGGTCCGAATGAGCCCTATAATTGAGTTATCCACCCCGCGAGAGGGAAATGATAGAGTGATTTTCATTTTTTTAAGCCATTTCGACCGCTCACCAAGTAAAAAGGATGAAGAATAAGACGGAAAGCGTGTTTGGAAAACAGTAAATTGCATGGCTTTACCTGGATGGAAATTTCAATTTGATTAGAGAATCGGATTCTACGTCATCGATTACATAACATATTATTTTTCTAAAAGTAGTATATTTTTAGTATTCGAAATATGAAGCTTCGAAAATTTGCATATTTCAAAAATCATCGAATTTTAAAAATCTAAAAACGTACGCCTATTCATCTCGACAAACCGAGCAACATTTGTTCAGCAAGTAATGCCATTTTCTCAAAAGGAAATGAGATACTGTCGATCAAAGTGAAAAATTTGCAATTTTTCGAGCTAATTATCTATGCAAATTTTATGCGGAAATTTATTTTGAAAAGCGGGATTGGAAGAGGAGAACAGGGGCTATCGATTCATGTCAAAATCAGGCATTGCCAAAATTTGATGTGCGGATTCTTCCTCATTCGTGCATTTTTTACGCGAACGCACTGATATCCACCCTACCTATTTTCATTTTTACCCCTCTCATTGGCAGTTATCACACGGGTCTTTAAATTAAGTCAACAACATTGTTGAAGTAAACTATTTTCCATTACTTGCAAAGAATTGATACCCAATAAACAAATCCCTCATACCTCTTTGAGTGGTCTCACAATAGTTGGTAGTCCCTTTCTCTTCTCAACACCCGCAGTCATTTCTGAGATCTGACCTCCTGCAATTATAAGGGTGTCCAGAAAGTTTTTGCACTTTTTAATGTTTTTGCTTCTCACGCTTTTCTCCTTGGCCGTATGGGAAATTGTTGTAGTGTGTTAGTATGAGGGCCAGCTCTCACTACGTTTCGAGTGTTGACTAAGTCGATATGGCACACACGGTGCCTTCTGTAGAACTGCAAACTTACCATACTCAGACCTGAACTTCACTAGTTTCGAAATTTTATCTCGAGTAGGAGTCGAAAAAGTTCGCCCAAAGTGGCAAATGAGTCAACGGGTGATTGCGGACAATTTCTGAATAATTTCGTCATCACTACGCAACAATAAAATTTCAACTTGTTTTTTGAACCGCTGAGATTTTCTACGTAAAATCGGTGGCTATGAATTCCTATTCACTTATAATTGTTTATAAACCATATTTGGTGGGAATTGGGGCTGAAGGAGTAGGAAATGTGAAAATGTCGAAAAAAATATTTCCGACGATTTTCGAGTTTTCATTAATGGCGAAGAAATTGTCAAGAGTTAGAACTGGAAATGCTAGTTAAATTCACTCTAATAACACTCATAAAGTTGTATTTAATTTGCTTCAATATTCATATAGATTTAGAGTCTGAAAGTTAAATTTCGGAAATCACATAATTGCATATTGCATCACTACTAGGTAACATTCCGACAAACCAACGGCATAATTAATTTCGTTAATTTGTTGTATTGATAAGGCAAGTGACAATTTGTGGCCAGGAAGTGTCCTTTTCCTAAAATTTTCGAAAAATTAAAAGTGCAAAAACTTTCGGGACACCCTTATATTTCATGAAGATTATGATGAAGGAGTATAACATCTACTCCCATAAATCAACAAAATAGATTGATTGATGCACACTATCGTACACTTCCACAATCTAATAATCAACGGAAGACAGAGGTCTTAGAAATCCATTTTCGAACTTGTACCATTTATTTATTTAACTTCTATTCATTGAATGAATTCTCATACCTCTTCCAATACAAAGTGAACTGAGCGAGAGTCGTGCCAGTTCATCTGCCGTATCTGCCATCAATACCGTACTCAATCCGAGTTCATCCGCCAATCGAAGAATGAGTCTTTCCCTGAAAGATCAAAGATCAATTCCACTCTCCATCTACCGTATCTCACTTGAGTATTCTCACTATCTCATCACGAGCCGTGAGTGACTTGCAGCACGAGAGAAGCTCTGCCAAGTCCCGAATCTGAATCGACAATTGATCTTTGATCTCTCATAATCTCGATACCTCCTTCTCTGCGTCTCTGTCCTTATCCATCAATTTCTGATCGAGTGGTCTCATAACTGCAGCTATATGAACGACGATACTCTGGTCGTCAGCCACTCTCGCCATCACTCCCTCAGTCGTCGATGAAACTACCGTAGCCATCTGAAGAGAGCTCATATGACCGAATTCCATTTATCGATTTTGTGACCTCACTAGATTTCGAAAGGATTACTTCGATATTATGCACAACCAGAGAGTGTAGGCAGATTTGGTACACTAATCGAGAACCTACCGTAGGCTGCATGACGAGTCTCTGATGGGGGTTGAGTTGGAGCGCATCTCTGATCTGTCCCAGCAAGAAAACAGAGGATGGAGATCCGTCGCTCACAACCAACGCCTCTTTAGCCGCACCATCCTGCCAATAAAATCGACCCTTACAATCCGTCAGAAGTTCGCGAACTTTTCACGCATCTTTTCTTGCTCGTTTTAGGCTATTTTCCTTATAATTTGTGTTAGGTCATTAGAGACGCATAAGAAACTATTAATGCCGAAGAAATTAACCAAAAGTATAAACTAGGGAATTAGCCGCACCTCTTAGAAGGTCGCGGAATTCTGCGAGTTGTTTTCACGCAGCTAGACAGTGACGAGAGAGCACGTAAACAGAGAGGGCGCAGAAATACAACAACAACATTGCTTACTTTTCCCTCTCCTCGTTCCGCGTGCTCTCTCGTCACTGTCTAGCTGCGTGAAAACAACTCGCAGAATTCCGCGACCTTCAAAGAGGTACGGCTAATTCCCTAGTTTATATTTTAAGTTAAATTCTTCGGCATTAGTAGTTTCTTATGCGTCTCTAATGGCCTAACGCAAATTATGAAGAAAATTGCCTAAAACGAGCAAGAAAAGATGCGTGAAAAGTTCGCGAACTTCTGACGGATTGTAAGGGTCGAATATTGAATTTCCCATTCCAAGTTCATAATGTTAGCATACACGAATTCTTATCCTCATTCCGTATTTATAGATCTTTCTGCCTCTCTCTTGTCAGCTACCGTACTCTTACAATAAGCTCTCTCTCTCTCTCTCTCTCTCTCTCTCTCTCTCTCTCTCTCACCTTGAATACTCTTCTCTTTCCGAGAGCAGATCGGAACTTGTGAGTCACCATCTCTCCATAGCATCCATCACAATAAGCGACATTCTTCCCCTCGGCGCCTGAAGATTCCAGAATTTTTATTAAATCTCACAGGGAAATCAGTCTACGAATCCATAAGTCCAACAAGCTGAAGCTTAAGAGCGAATTTAAAAATTCTAAAAGCCTCGCTCCCCAAATCGTTGCTGGCCAGCTTTGACTTATGGAGTCGCTGCCTAATTTTCCCGTGAGATGGATAAAGAAAAAGTCAATCTTCCGCTTGATCTACCCAATCTATTGAGTATTCACGGCGTTTGATGTCTATCTTCCACATTCACGGCTTTTCCCCTCTTTCTAATCGCTCCCCTCTTTACTCTCGCAACTCTCCGCGAGACCAAATTTTTCTTCCAGTTCAAGCTTTTCATAGCACAAAGAGCGACCAATGAGATGTTGGATCGAGTGAATAATCTAGGCTAGTGCACAGTTGGGATGGGCTGCAGACTCTTTTAAAAGATCCACAAATTGATCGCCTATAGGCCTATAACACTTCCCGATTCGTGCTCACAAATGGAAATGATCTCTATGATCTCTATCAACTTTTTCATCTTTCGTAACGTTTTTTTATGCTCATAGTTCAACTTCAATAGTGTGAACAAGAATGAAATATCGCAAAGTAAGTGATGAGTCGTGTTAAAAAACACGCACACACAATTTCCGTCTAGACGGATTTTTATTGCCCCCCTTTCATTACATCATTCTTAGGCAATTCATAAACCACATAAATACCTGCAATCGTCGATTCCTTTGGACATTTGACACATTGGAGCGACGACTTCGTCATGAATTCTCGTTGGAAACTCAACCAGTCAACACGCATTACACTTTTCGCTCGCACGAGTTTGCTGGGTCAACTCGACTTCCGCGGGTCAGATACATGAATGATCTTTTGTACATGTTGAAGGAACAACTGGATAAAAATGATAAAACTTGTTTATTATCATCTTCTTGTTTTCTTTTTTCTCTAACAGACAAATAAATATGTATACTCTCTGAATGTGCTCTCTTTCTATACACAATGCATACCGATTCCCTATTATGGGATGTAAAGCCTTGGAGGGGGTGAGGGGAATCAAATTCAATCGATAATGAGTCTCTGGAGGGGGGGGGGAAGGATACGGTAGTCTGGAGGGGAAAAATCATCGTATTGCAAACAAGTGTGAACCGGGATACGAAGGGGTTTAGAGAAACAATCGACACGAGTCAAATTGTATCTCATTTGAGCAGAGAATTGGGATAAAAAGGAGAGAAATTGAAGAGAAGATCGATTGAATGGAACAACACTCACTACAAATAACAGTCTACGAGTTCAAAATATGCAGAAAAATAGAGTGATCGATCTAGCTGGGAACTACGGTGGATCGGAGGGGGCGGATCGAACCAGCGAACCATCTAAATGTATCACAAATGAATAAAGTAGCAAGCTTCTAGAAGGGAAGTAGATGAGAGGGTCACAAATAGGCATCAAATTCAGAGACTGTATCGCAAAATACTCGATATTGTGGCGTATATTCCATTCTAAGTCGAGGAGAGTGGGGACCATTTGTACGTAGATTGAGCAGAGACTCAGCTTCAGGGGCAGCTACGCAGTCTGAGAGTGACTGACTACCGTAATCGACGAGAGACTGCGTAGCAGCCCCTGCAGATGTGATCAGAGCAAAATATTGATGGAAAGTATGGGAATTTCACGAGAATGAGATCAGTCACAATGAGATTCAGTGAGAAGAAACACACAAATACACACACAAATATTGATTGATCATGTTCTGAGGGGGGAGGGAAGAGTACTGTAGGGGATAACCGTTGTGGGGGATACGGTAGAGGGGGAGGGATACGGTAGTCTACATATCTCTAGACTGCTTCATCACATGAACGAGGGCGTCGTCGAGAGAGGAGAAGACTCGAGTCTGCCGCCTCTTTGCCATATCCTTCAGATAGCAGAAGGCGATCGCATAGCAGTCGTTGCGGCGACGTCTGAACGAATGAACACTTTATTTACAGTAATTCAATCAGTTATCGATATATCTAGTCCATCTATCGTAATCAATTATATATCCATCAATTCTATCATATATCGTACTACCTCAATCAGTTCCCAATCCATTTAGTCCATCTACCGTAATCCTACCGTACCTTGCTGCTCTCTGCTCGTCATTCTCATCTTCTCTATCTGCTTCCAACTGCTCAGCTTCTCTCGGCACGCACACAGTCACTTGCCAGTTGGCGTGTCCAAGGAGGTACGCGATCTGAATAACAAAATCGATAAATCGACTGCACTCTGCCGTATCCATTCAGCATGTTTCGCTTACTACCGTAATCCCAAATTTACTAGCACGTCTACCGTACCCATTCAATGCCTACACCATGCTACTACCGTAACCCAATCAATAATCACTACCGTACCTCAAGCATGCCGGACAGGAACGTCTTTGTGGAGGGGATGTAGTAGAGCAGTTGCTTGTAGTGCTTGGATCCCTTCATCAGCAGATTCATTCTGCATCCAGTGGGATATCCACCCGATGCGAGTACTGTAGAGAAGGAGACACAGTGACGAGAGAGGAAGGGCGCCGCCTCGAGGCCAACCTGCAATTAGATTAATTAGTCCATTATTATAATAATTATAATAGTTTATCTACACCAGAGCTCCCATTCCATTCCCGGTGAACCCCAATAGCCTCTTGATAAACGACTTATAAACTAAACTACGCGCTAAACTCCGAGGCGTGCCCGGATTCGAAATTCTGCAAGAAATCAGCGCATACTACGACTATCTCGTCTCGATCACTTATAATCCATGTCATCACTCTTCTCTCGAAATACTCAACCGTGTCAACACCCTTCTCATCTCTCTCTCTCTTCCCCCGCTTCTTCTCATTCCAATCCTTCCTCATCTAATCGCCTTAGGTGATGACACACGAGACGCCCATTCCTGCCCGGTACGTCGAGTCCGACTATCGATTGCTACCGTACCCCCTACTCTTTCGTCTACCGTATCCCCTACAGTACTCACCCAATCAGTCTCGTCATCGCTGCTACTCGCCAGATACACATCATGGCACATCTCGGGAGTGTGGACCTTCCTCGTCTTTCCTCCTCCATTTGTCCTTCTTCTCAATGGTTCTCCGAATGGGAGAGGGAGGGTGGCGGGGGCGCTCTGCCCTCCCTCAGTGGCCGCGCGGAGTGCGCGAGTCCGCGCCTCGGGCGTCACGCGTGGGAGCGGCGCTTGAGGGAGGAGAGGCTGAGTGGCCATCGATGAGGCCGCCAGTCGAGGAAGAGCAATGGAGGTGGATCGAGTGAGACGATCGGAGGAATGGAGGTCACCCAATCGACGAGTGTACCGAGCCTGCAATATAGGAAGAATCAATAGATGGACAGACTACCGTATCCCAACACAGAGCGACTACCGTACCCTTCCACTAACTATAGTAACTGCAGTATGTCTACCGTACCTTGAACGTCGCATATGCAGCAGCCGATCCGAAAATGAGTACATTGAGTGCGACGATGGGCACAACAATCCACACGAGGGGAATATGGGGGAGGGCGAGATGGATGGCCACGACTACCGCGACGTCGGCTGTAGAGGCTGCAGCTGCACAGAGGAGATGGGTCGAACGACGCAGTCGAGACAGCGAGAGGGAGGCACGCGTCAACAGACGACGCGTCCGGAGCGTGAGGAAGGGCAAGCGGTGACGCGGATGAGACAGCGCGTCAATCCACCCTTTCCCGCCAATGATATCGTCCTCTATGTAGAGCAGAGCCTCCTCGATTGAGTGAAGCATCGGCACCTGAGAATACTGTAATCTTTCCCGTTGATCGATGACTAACTAACTACCGTACTCCATTGCATCATCACTAGGCAATACTCACATGGTGGGCGGCGAGAATGCGGTCTAGCAACATGCATGTTCTCAGTCGATCGGGGACGTCTTCAGGATGGGCCTTCTCTCTCCATTCAGTCTTGCCGAGGAAAACAACCAACAACTTCGGCGCCTGCAAGACAATCAATGAGATGAGGAGGTACAGTATGCTCGCTATCGTATCCAGTAAATTGTAGCCACAGTAATCCGAGACTACCGTACCTTTCGTGCGGCAAAGTAGGCGATTTCGAGGAAGGATGTAGCGTTGACAGTGGCCGGATCGAGCACAAAGAGGAAGAGTGAAGAATTCTGAAGAAGCAAAACGGTAATCGTGACTTTTTGTCTCTGATTTTTTTAAAATTTTCAGACGATTTCTCTCTCAATCTCTCTGGAGTGGTGATGTGTGTATTTCCCCATTCACACAAGGAGATCATCTCTCTCCTCCCTCTACACTGCTGTAAGAGTTTTGAGAACGGAGAGTGGCCAAAAGAGGATTATGATAGAGGAGAAGGAGGAGGAAGGGGAAGAAAGAGAGGAAGGAACGAGGTGAAAGGATGTGGAAGGCGGCGAGTAATCCACTATATTGTGCAGGTTATAATCTGATCGAGAACTTCTGTGAAACATCAATGACGATTGAGCCGATTCTGTTGATCAGAGAGAGAGAGAGGAGGGAAGAGAGAGAGAGAGATGCAGATATCACGTCCCACTTCTTCTACTACGGAGCACGCGGGCGCAAAGAGGATTCAATGTCCATAAAGTGGCATCAACCATGTCATTTGAACAGCGGCAGCAACACAACGAAACAAGAGAGAGAGGCGCTGCATTTCAGAGAGAGAGAGAGATGACCAAAATAGGATACAGTATCAATCAATGAATCAATCAATATTCCACCGTACCTCCTTTGCGATGCTCTCTTCGTAGATCATATTCTCACTCCACACACTTCGCTGCGGGTCGTAGTAGGTGATGGCACGCTTCTTGAGGAACGGAATGACGAGTTGTCGTCGCCATACCTGAGAGTACGGTAGTCATTTATTGATTGGGATTATCGATTGATCTGCATCAGACACTCATTATCCATCACACATCGATATCATCCTAATACTCTCTCATCTTATCAGTTCTAATCACTTTCTTTGCTCTCACACATCCATCATTCTACCCAAATTTACGAGATGACACTTGTAATCGAGTAATCACTACTTACATCACTTGTTCGCACTTTCAAAGGATATCCCCCTCTCTCTTTCTCTCTCTCTCTTTCTCTCTCTCTCACTGCCCTCTACAATATTGTGCATGATGAGCAAGAGGAGGAAGGAGGAGGGCGAACAAGATTAAGTGAGTGATAGATAACAACTCTGTGCTTCATCCTCTGACTCATCATTAGCATAACCTTGGATGACCTCGCCTGCACATCATTCCACGATCCGGTCAACCCTACGGAACTCTCTGTCTCTCACTTTCACACACTCTCTCGCCCCTGACTCCTTCTTGACTCACCGTATTTCCGCATGATCCTCCGAGGAATACATCGTAGAGTGGTTGATCTCTCGAGTGAGAGGAGGAGGAGGAAGAGGACGAAGATGCAGAAGAGACTCCAGATGAAGAAGCCAATGAGATGGCATCGAAGGACGAGGGAAGGGGACGACACTCAGTCAGAGAGACAACCTCATCCCTCATAGAAGAACTGAAGAGACATAGTGGTGAGAGGGGAGCCAGAGTGAGTACTGTATCCATCACTGTCATCGAGACGACTACTGTAGACAGAGGGATATGGTAGGATGGATGGATCGACAGTGGTTGTATGGTTGGTTGTATGTGGGGTTGTACCCTTCGATGGTCGTGTTCCCTCTCCGATTTGCTCCGCCCCCTCTGATCCCCCCCGGGCTCCGCCCCCCTCCTTGCACCCCCCCCCCCCCCTGCTGGATGGGCAAGAGAAAGAGAGAGATAGATAGAGAGAGAGATCAACAGCTGGTCTAATCACTTTTTGATAGCCTCCAGCATGGTTATGTCACTGTACACTCTATCCATCTCTCCCTCTCTCATTCCTCTCAATCTTTCTATCGAGAGGGGTCGTCCCTCAATGAGATCCACACTTTTCAATCCTCCTCTCACTCATTTTTCCGGTTCTCCCCTTCTTCTTCATCTAATTTACTCATCCCCTATAGGCAAAAGCTCGTGACGCGGTAGTATAGCAAAAGAAGGAGAGAAGGTCGTTTAATCGCGGCCATTCCATCTCTAGATGGTTCTCTCTCTCACTAGATATTTGAAAGAAGATCCGATCCATTCCTCCTCAATCCAACTATGATGTCACTTTCCCACACTCTCCCACTTTTGCGACCTTTTGACCAATGAAGGAGAGAGAGAGAGAGAGAGAGAGAGAGAATTGAGGTGAGAGAGAGAGGGGGGGGGGGTGATCTAAACTACTTCTTCTTCTTCTTCTTCTTTTGCAGTGATGTTTCTAAAGCGTGCACACCGAGTGTGAGAGAAGCGCGCGCTCGTGAGAGAGAGAAACTAAGAGAGAGAGGAGAAAACTACGTCCGAAAGTGACAAAATGCCGTCATACTAATAGAGTACTTAGACAGTACTCTCGAGAATGCGGGCACATGGTTGTTCTCTACAGCTCTCTATCGCTCACTCTCTCACTTCCTCCATTCATTCTCACGTTCCCAAAAAGAAATCTCCAAATCTACACGCATAAATCTGCACACTGCACATTCACCATTCATATCTACCCAGTCTTTTCAGAGTTCGCAATATTTTTTTCCTATTTGTGCGTAAACTGGGTCGATCGGGAGCACGATTTGCATCTAGCGCATTCTGAACCCCCCGGTCAAGGAGTAGTATTTTTTTCCTAAAAAGAAGTGAGGTCTAAAGTAATGTTGTATTTTTTGTGTTTGTTTAAGTTTTCTATAAGCAAGAAGTAAGAAGTTAGATCGATAAACAGGAGGCATCCAAGATCACTTCTCCCCTCTCATTCTCAGTTCAGTTTGTGTACCTCCCCTAACCCTAACCCCAACTGACTCCTGACATTTACACCCTTCCTTCCCTTCTCTTCCCCTCCTTTCCGTTCCCTTCCGTTCTTCCCTTCCATTCATTCGCCGGTTCTCTTCCGGAGAGGAGTGAGAGTACAGAGTAAAAACAAGTGAGAAGAAGAAGAAGAAGAAAAAGACGAAGAAACACACGAAAGACGTGAGGAGTTGCACATGAATGGGAGAAGAGACAGGACAAAGTTCCCACCATTCATTACAAATATCTAAAGTGCCGTCCAACTTCCTACGTCGCGCGTCGCATCACAATTGCACACAATCCAGTCGGGACCCACGTGGGGTCGACTACTGTAGTCCCTCCCCTCCTATCGATTGTCCTCTCTACCGTAATCCCATCATGCTCTTCTCGACTGTGCTTTCTCTCTCTCTCTCTCTCTCTCTCTCTCTCTCTCTCTCCCTCCTCTCTATCTCTCCTAATCCCCTTATTCTTCTCAGCTTCATCGTCATTCAAACTTCGCCCCATTCTTTCCATCTAACCTTTACCCCCTCCGATCCCCTTCTTTTCAACGCCAGCAACGCCGTCAACAAGTCTGTCCCAGTCGACTACAGTACTCCTCATACATCCACTACCGTACCCTCCTATCATCTACCATACAACTGTCCCTCCTCCGACTACAGTACCCCTGCACCCATCCATCCATCTATCCATCCACTACCGTACTCTCCTACCGTATCATCACTTCTACCGTAATCATCTACCGTACCTGGAAGGGTGTATGGCGGGGTGAGATGCTTCTTCTTCTCTCCGTCTCTTCTCCCTTGCTTCCTCTGCATAGTATAGTCGAGCTACGATCGACTTGGCCACCTCCACATTGTCGTCACTGAAGGGAGAGGACAGATGGAGGGGAGAACACGAGATTGTCATGAGGGTACGGTAGATCGATTGATCGACAACTGATTTAAATGAGGGGGGAATCAGATGGAGACGACTAAGAGACGACTGGAGAGACGAGGGACGTTGATAGAGTGGGGGGAGAGAGATACTATCAGACCGAGTGACTCTCTCTCTCCTCTCTCTATCACTTGCTCTCGAAGGGGCGGAGCTTATCACACGTATGGGGAGGAGAGAGAGAGAGACGGCGAGAAACGGCTGAGTGACGAGATTAGACAAAGCATATCATTAGAGGAGAGAATCGTATCTGATAATTGAATGATAAGAGAAAAGAGACGAAAAAGTTGCGAATAGTAAAAGAGAAATGGAAGAGAGAAGAGTAAAAGAGAAGAGAGAAATGTGTCTCACACTTTCACACATAAACATTCTGGCGTCAGATTCAGTGAGAGAGAGACGAGGGGGAAAGGTTGAGATGGTGGAAGGAGAGAGAGAAGAGAGAAGAGAGAGAGAGACGGTCGGAAGGGAGGAGGAATCAGATGGTTGTTGGAAAGGGCGACAGACGAACTAAACATGACGACATAAATTGTGACTGTCGATGAATTGAAAAAAAGGAAGAAAATGATGAGGAGGGAGAAGAAAAGTAGACGAAATGAGGGAGAGAAGAGACAAAATGACGACAGATTGAAGGAGAGAATGAATGAATGAAAGAAGCAAATATCGAAAGAGATTGGAGTTGGAGGAGGGAGAAACTACAACGACAAAAAGAGAGTGAGACCTGAGGGGATATAATACATAGTGACGAGAGGGAGGCATACACCAAAAGGTCATGTACTAAAAAAGTCGAAAAGGTGGTCTGCTTTCGGAAATGTTAAAATGGTATCTATTTTTGGCTGAAAAATCGAAAAAAGTGGTTTGATTTTTTCTCAATTTTCAGACCCTAAAATGCAGCCTTTTGGTATATTATGGAAAGAGAGGAGAAGGAGAAGAGTGAAAAAATGAGAAGACGAGTAGTTCAAAGAGAGAAGAAGAAGAAGGGCGAAACAATCGGATGATCCTACCAATGGAGAGATTATTGAGTGGGAGGGAGGAGATATGGTAGCCATTGAGCATGAAGACACAGAAGGAATAGATCAAATTAAGAGGAGATCATGGCAGATATTGAGAGAGAGAGAGAGAGAGAAGATGCAACAACGAAACATGAGGAAAAGTGAGGAGATGGAACGATTGATGATGGGTGCATCGAGTGGGAGAAGAGAGAGAGAGAACAACAACTCACTAGGGATAATGATTAGGATCAATTTCTCCTCGGTGATCGCACGTTTTCGAACCCTACAAACATTCCAAAACATGCAATGTTCATTAAAGTATTTTTGGGGGTCCCTAAAATCTGGTTCCATAGCGCAAAAAGATCCAACGAAACAAAAGTTTTCTTGTTTCTCACTTCTATAGTTGCAGCTCTTTCCATTTTATGGCTTCCAAAACCGGTAGTAAATTTAAATTAATATTTTTTTTCTCAATTTTTTTGATTAGCATGCGATAAAGAGGATCAGACATGGCCTAAATCTTCATGAGACATCGTGAGTCGCGCAGTGAAACAGACTAGAGTGCAGGGAAGGAGAGAGAGAGAGAGAGTCAGAGAGATCAAGATACTCGAGTGTTCTGATGAGGGGAGATCATGGATGTCCTATCACCCTAGCGGGCAATGTTACGATTTGGAACTGCCGTTTAGGAACAAGAAAAGATAACAGTTTCCAAATGTTTTGAAACGTATCTCAAACAAAAACTTGAAAAATATGTCGAGGGTTCGTAAAGGGCAGTTCCAAAACGCCCTATCACCCTTTCTTGGAGTAACGATGGAAGGTGGATGGGAGGTATTCTCACCCTTCTACCTATGGCTTCTCCTCCCATCGCACTTAAATATTCCTCCCTCTCCGTCCGTCTCTCTCTCTCTCTCTCTCTCTCCCTTCTCCTTCTCATGCAATGATATCACTATCTCTTTCTGCAGCCCCAATCTCTTATAATAAAGAAATCAAAACAGATAATCATCCATGGCATTTCACCCCTATTTTGACTGAACGAACGTCGAATGACGAACGAGTACATGAAGAGAATAAGAAGAAGAAGAAGCGCCAACAGTCATCAGAGATAAAAAGGGAAGGGGGTACTGTAGGTTCTGTCGCGATTACTGTAGCCATGAGTTGGGAAAAGTTGTCAGGCAGATAAAAAATAATTGCAATTGTAAAAGAAGGATACTGTACGCACTGGGCAGCTATCGCTACTGCGGTAGGTATGAGTGAGGGGGGATGGGTACTGTAGGCACCGATCGACTACGGTAGCTATAAGTAGGAGAATCAAAAGGACATACAAACGGGGGTTGCTATTCTACGATCAGCAAAGTGCAGTGGAGAATACCACCAGAAATATCTCGATTCCTCTGGGAGAGGAAGTGTAGATGACGCCGTCGTCTACACTATCACACACCAATACGAATGGGAGATCAAGGAGTGCAATCGGAAGGAGATATATATATATATATATATATATATATATATATATAGCAGTCTGCAGAGGGGATTGAATGATCGTGAGATACTCTCATCGTCATCGACCACAACTGAGACAGGGAGAGACAGAGTTATGCCGTGCAAATTTCATCGATGCTTTCACAGATCAAAAAGGAATTTTTTTGGTTGAACCGTTTTTTTATCACCCCGTATCAATTTTGGGACTTCCAGCTTCACTACGAGAAAAGTTATAAAAAGGTGGACAATTAGTTTACACTATCCACCCATGAAATTTGCGCAGCATAAGACTTGGGAGAAATGCGTATTCAGATGTGTCCCCCTACAATCGCAACACTGATTCTGTGCCCCAAAATTGCGGGCTTCACCCCTGCTATTCTAAATACTCCCTTTACTGACGACGTCACCTCCCACGTCTCTCTCGCTCTCTCTCTCTCTCACCTCCTAATTGGGCCCCTTCTGTCCGTGTTGCCAAGGTAAGGCACCACGACGAAACTCTCTGCACGCATTTCTCAGTTCTCAGCACAGAGGAAGGAGTGAGTCAGAGAGAGAGAGAGAGAGAGAGAGAGAGAGAGAGAGAATTCAGGGAACCACCATTCACAGCACATCACATGTGAGAAGGAGTGATGAGATAGAAACTCCCAAGATTTTCAAAACACGGGCCACTGACTTTCATACAAAATGCTCGTGCGAAGTTAGGCAATTTAAGAAATTAGCCATTTTGGGTGCAAGTAAATATTAAGGATCGAATTATAGAATAGGGGGGAAATAGAGGGCGAAGTGGGGGGGGGGGGGTAGAAGAAGGGGAGAGAGAGAGAGAGAGAACCAAGTCCTCCCTTCGTCTCCCCTCCAAGACACACTCACACGCATACACAAACGTCTCAGTTTACTGGTGATGACGTTTTCGTCGTCGTCGTGACCTTTTGAGTAGGAGATGTAGAAAGAGAAGGAGAGGAACGGAAGAGAGAGAGTCTCTCTCTCTATCTCTCTCTCTCTCTCTCTCTCTCTCTCTCTCTCTCTTCTGGGGGTAAGGAGAAGCATCAACACATTATGCATCAGCACTCGTGATTCTGTGTCCGATGAACAGGTGAAATTATGCAACTCAGCAGAAACACGGAGACAAATTCCAGAAATGAGGGTGGAAACTGAATGAGATTAGGGAGAGAGAGAGAGAGAGAGAGAGAGAGAAGTTGGAGCAGGTTGTTGAGAGATTCAGAATGATGCGATTGAGAACCTAATCGGATAGAGAGACGCTTGCACGCACTCTCAATATATGAGCAGAACGGTTACGGTAGGTGATCGAAATGGATACGGTCAGGCTACGGTAGATGAGTTGATTGGGCTCACTCACTCTTCCCCCCTCACTCTGTGTGTGTAGCTGGGGGTTGCGCGGTCGACGCTGGGGATGGGTGCCCGGCTGTGAGTGTGTGATGTGAGTACTTGCATACTCAACGGAGCCACCGCTCGCAATTTCGAGGGAGGTCGACACAAAACAAGAAGGAGAAGAAGGTGAATTGAATGGAAAGAAAAGAGACGACTGTTTGAATTGAGATGAGAGAGAGAGACTCTCTCTCTCCTCCGAGGAATCGCAGGGAGAGAGGTAGGTCAAGTGAGAGACACCACAAAGTAAGGGATACCAAGTAGATCAACTACTGCCAACTATATCAATCAGAGATCCAGGATCCTGAAGATCCGCGATCCTTAGGGTGCAGGGTACCCTCCGGATCTTAAGATAGACACAAGTGTGTTCTTGTGTTCCTGGGAGGGTGAGAGTCCACTCTCTCCTTGCACCGAACGACGCACCGACGTATCACTACTGATAGTTGTGTGTGCATGGAAGGAGATGATGATTGATGATAGTGAGGAGTGACGACCATCGAAGAGAAGAGAGAGAGAGAGAGAGAGAGAGAGAGAGAGAGAAGGCGGAGGAGAGGGAGGAGGACAGTCGGAGATCAACCATCCCCCCACAATCACAACAGTCGAAGATGGCAGGGGGAGGAGGGAGGAAGGTGAGGGAGGAGAGAGAGATTCTCTTTCTCTCTCTCTCTCTCTCTCTCTCTCTCTCTCTCTCTCTCTTTCCGACTGCACGTCGTTCTCACGTGAACTCTCTCTCTCACAGTTGATAGATGACGTCTCTTTCAACAACTTCCATCCCTTAACTTCCTTCCATCTGCCCCCATCAACAATATATAACATCCCCCCTCTTACAGTACTCCTCCACTGCAGCAGCAGAGGGGGGAGGGGAGAGAGAGAGATCACACTCTCCCCATTCTCCATACTCTCTCATCGATCAGACAGCGCGAGAGAGCATGCAGAGTTGAGAGGGTCAGACTGCACCAGCAACAAGTTGCAGTCAATTTTCGACAACCTCGACAGTAGCAAGAACCGCCTCCAAATACCCATCTAATTGTAGTGGCAATTCTCGCGGGGGCGCACCTCAACCCTATAATAAAGCTGACTGCTGGCTACTCTTTCTCGAACCGAACATCAACGAGTAGGCGGGAGGGATGAGAATAGAAGGCTAGTGTGTTGACCAAAAATTAGACCATGTGATTTTATCTCTCTGTCCACTTGCAAATTTTTTTCCCTTGCGGGATCCTAATTGAATCCACGTTTTTTTCCTATTCGAACTTATTCGAAACTCCTAGAAGTCTTCTACAATGGAATCAAACCAGGATTTCTAACCAAGAAGGGGACAGAAGTGAAGAAGGAAGGTGGGAGAGAGGAAATATGCAGAGTGTTTACACCCTCCTCCTCCTCCCCCCTCTTTCCCCTGCAGGTGAGAGTTGCATTGACATGAGATTGGGTCGTCCCCCCTCAGCCCAGTCTCGACGACCACCGACGTCACTCGAGTGGACGGGGGAGATGAAGAGTGAGAGAGAGAAAGAAAGAGAGAGAGAGAGAGAGAGAGAGAGAGAGAGAGAGACCATCCCCTACCGTATACCCCCGGTGCCCTACCGTATGCTGATGTGTAGCTGCAGCACCCACCTATGCAGCAGCAGCAGCAACCATCCTCAATCCTTGAGGATGATGCAACCCCCAATATATGTGAGAGTGTCTATCAAACGTGCGAGGGAGGAAATCACTTTCTCACCCAATAAATACACGACCACATGATGGGACATGCAGAAATCTGGTCGAATTATGATTGCATCTTCTGCCTAATCGCCTCCCAGATCTCTCTCTCTCTCTCTCCCTCTCCTCGTCGACAGATCTCTAGTGGCTAATCTGCAGATGTATTCAGTGTCTAAGATGACGTCCCTCTCTCTCTCCACCCTCAGTCTCTCTCTCGTTCACTGAGCAGCAAGCAACTCCTCAGGGATTCCGACGTGGACGACGAGACTCTCCCCCCTTTCGGGAGAGAAGGTGAGACTGGGAGAGAGAGACCCAGGAGTAGAAGGAGGTGGACCTACGGTGGTTGCAAAAGGGCACAAAGATGAGTTGAGAGATCGTTCCTCACGAAAACATCCGGAGAAAAGAGAAGAAGAAGAAGAGGAACCATCAATGAGTAGTGATCAAAATAAGAGAAGAAAAAAGAACACGGGACTGGGGATCAGCAGAGTACGGTAGGATTTGGGCAGAGTACGGTAGTTCGGTGGGTCATAGGCGCGACGGGACAGAGACTAATGTGTTGTGCAGGAATGCTCCTATCGCGCTCTTCTCTCGAACTACTACTAAACTACTACTTCATTACTACTTTGGTGTCACTACTACTAGTTATGATGTGCGGCGTGCAAACTACAAGCGAGTACAACAAAGTAGTAATGTAGTAAGATTGTGTGACGTTAGGGAGATGCACGCATGCATGCAACAAGTGTGTTGTGAGAACCAGTAATTGAGGGGGGGGAGAAGAAGAGAGGAGAGGGAGGAGAGGGAATAGAGAAAGAGAGTCTGGTCAGAGTGTAGAAAAAATGTAGAAAGAGAGTCGTAATCAAACTAGAGACTGAAAAGGGTCGAGGATGAGACGATGAGACGAGTGAGAAAGAGAGTGCAAAGGAACAAAGCGGGAAGGGGTACTGTAGGATGGAGCGGGGAGCGAGGAGCTGAGAGGGGGGGGGGGTTACGGTACGCACCATTCTACAAGTTGGTCTACCCTACAAACAGGGGGGGGGGGGTTGGAGTGAGAGAGCATGTAAAAGCGAGAGAGACTCGCTCACTTTTACACGCTCTCTCGTACTGATTTGGAATCCGTACCTGAATATCTGATTGTAGAGTTGGGCGGTGAAGGAGACGGCTGCGTTGACTTGGCCGATCGGCATGATGATTATCGATTGATTGTAGATCAACTGAGGGTCGAATGGGAAGAGTCAACTGGATGGCATCTGAATGGAGAAACAAATTAGGGAAACTGTTAGATCGAAGAGTCCGCGTTATTTGCGAATAACCTTTGTTTTTCGTGAATAGGATTATTCGATCTAGCAACACCATTAGAGAGAGAGCATTTTAATGAAACATTCGCGAGTATTGGATTAACTAAAGATGAAGAGAAGAAAGAAGAAATGACAGAAAAGAAGGAAGAAAATGAGAGAGAGAGAAGATGAAGTGATTAGTTGTGATAACAAATGAGAAGATGTCGTGCTGATATTCACTAGTAATAGGAAGTAATGGCGAGAAGAGAAGAGGAGCAACTGATTACGAGAGCATACTGTATGAAAGAGCGAATCGAGAACTGAGTTAATAGAAAGGGGCGAGGTCGGAGGGGTACTGTAGTTTGCAAGTTGATTTCTCTTTGAAGGATATCATGTGATGTGTGGAGACGTAAATTACGAATGCACGTGTCAATAATCACTAATTACTATCTCATTAATGGGGTGTGATAGGGAATGATAAGAGAGAGAGAGGTAGCCCCTCTCTCACACTCTCACACTACAGACTGCACTGTTTTGCATCGGAGGACTGATGGAATGTGGAGAGAGGGAGAAAGAGAGAGAGAGAGGGAGAGAGAGAGAGAGATAGGTGAGATGATGGGGGAGAGACAACGACTACGAGTAATTGGATTGAACTGATAAGCAGTGATAACATAGATAAAGATGAAAGACAAATCGGCCGATACGATTGATACAGACTACAGAAGAGATAGAGATGAAGGGGAATTGATGTGAGGTTATGAGGGGATATGAGGAGAGAGAGAGAGAGACGTCAATCTACATCACTACCACACTACAGCCATCAAAGACACCTCCGATCCCTTTAAAAGAAATAAAGAAGAAAAGGGAGAGAGAGGTTGAAGAAAGAGAAGAGAGAGAGAGACTCTAGAAGAATCGGGAGGGAGTAGAGTAAAGCAATCCCCGCAGCAAGCAGTGATGTCATTCTTCCCCCTTCCTTTTCTATGAAGGAAAAGGAGGCAGAAAAAGAGGGAGAGAGATGAATATGGAATAAGTTGAGTGGAGGAGAGAGAGAGAGAGAGAGAGAGAGAGAGAGAGAGAATGGTAAAGACTGAATCTGATGTAGCTATATGAGAAGACAGCTAAAGTGTGACGGGGCTGCATATTGGACATGAAAGAAACAGAGAAGAAGGAGAAGAAGAACATTGATCGAATGAGAGAAAGTGTGGAAAGGGGAGGAGAGGACGATCAATGATTGGTGTGAGAAGGGGAGGAGAGGGGGGAGGAGGAAGGGAGAGGGGAGGTGGGATAAGGGGAGGAGAAGAGATGGAGGGAGGTGGAAGGAGGAAGAAGAGGGGGATAACGAATAATGGTCGTAGTCGGAGGGGAGAGAAATGGAGAAAGAAAGATAAGGGGAGAGTAGTGCCTTGTGAGGGGATATTTACTCCAAACTTCTCTCATTCATCCGCCATACAGAGAAAAAGAGAGAGAGAAAGGTTATGAATCGAGAAGAAATCGAAGAAAGACGGAGAGAGAGAGGAGGAAAAGAGGGGAGAGAAGGGAGGAAAGAGAAGGGAGGGGGAAGGGTGACGTCACATCACGTCATACAAATGCCTGCCTCAGGCCTTCTAGGGAGAGACTCGACGAGAGAGGAGAGAGAAGAGAGGGGAGACTCCGCCCACTCGCCCGAGGGGGATGGAGACATGGGGAAAGAGAAGGAGGGGGACGGGACTGAAGGGAGAAGAAGAAGGAGAGAGAGAGAGAGAGAGAGAGAGAACAGTAACAGTGATTGGGGAGAGAGATTAAAGATTGAGATGAGAGAGAAGGAAGGAAGAGCTGATCTACCATTCTACTCCTTCTCTTCCGATGGCGAGAAGCCGCGGTCTCTCTCTCTCTCTCTCTCTCTCTCGAATCAGTGTGTTTTGACCTCCTCTCGAGGGAGGAATCTCTCTCTCGATCTCTGGATTGACATCTTTCCATCGGAACAAGTCGTCTTCTCTCAGAGATCTTCTATTTCCTCTTTCTCTCTCTCGAGTAGGCGACGTCTACTATCTCCATAATAAACTACTTGTGTCACAACTAATTGGCCGTCTCGCTCTCTCTCATTTTCACACGCTCTCTCGTCCGTCTGACAGTGAGAGATAAGGCGAATCGAGGAGAGTCAGAAGACAATTTTACAGAAACATGGTCGGAATGCAAGCAAAACTAGCAATTATTGCGTGACGAGAGGGGAGAAGAAACGGATTAGAAAATGAGGGGATTTGATACGCAATGCGGATGTTCGATGATGAGTAGAGAGAGAGAGAGAGAGAGAGAATTATGAGATGACTGAGAATGAAATGAATGTGGGGAGAGAGAGAGAGAAATGAGAAAGGGAAGAAGAAGGGAGTCTAGATGAGGGAAATGAAAGCATTCAAGAAAACGTCGACATTACGAGAATGCATCAATCTCCGTATTTCAATCCAATCCCGATTGCTACACATTCTAAATTCTATCTTGACAATACAAAAAGAAGAATCAGTATTATATTGACATGACGAGAATCACGTAGTATCTAGTACTGTGGTATTTTCCCTGTCTGGAATCAGGCATTACATTGGTATTTTATCCAGATAGGATAAAATACGAGAGTAATATCCGTGCTAATGAATCATTCTACCACTGGACTTAAATAGTGCCTCAGCTGGAGTAATATCTCGTCATTGTTCACATGATTTCCCCTATTAGAGCACTGATTCAATCCATCTATCCTTCCATTTTTTTCTCTCTCTCTCTCTCTTTTCCCATTCATCTTCCGATCACTTCTCTCCCCTCTATTCAATCTTTAGAGAACATTCACATTTCATAACGACCCCAGTGATATCATAGTGCAGGTGGGACAAAAAGAATGAATTACATGGGAACACTTCGAGAAAACATATGACATGTGGGAGAGATACCGTAGTCCGATAGGAGGAGAGGGAATGTGCAATCATAAACTGAATCCTAGAAAGAAGGAAGGGGTACGATATTTCATGCGCGGACGTGCCAGTCTATCATTACAACGGGGGGATGGAACGACCGGGATTACGGTAGGAAGAGAATGGGCACCCATCACAAACTGACGAAAACAAACGATCGGTAGTTATGAGATGATGGGACGAATGACGAGAAGAGAAGAGAAGGAAGAAGGAATCAGAAGAAGTGAAATGGGATGGGGATGGAAGATGAAGAAAACGAGGCTATGAAATGGACTGGAATCCGTCTACTCTCTCACTTTCACACACTCTCTCATCGGTTAGAGTGAGTGAGAGAGTGTGGGGAATTGAGAGAGTGTCGTCATCTCGTTCAATCTCTCAATGGTATCACTCGGGTGCACGGACGATTGTTGAAAACATGATGCAGGAGGATGGTTCATTCGCTGTTTTCGTCCATTAGAGATCACTCTCGTGACTCTCGTTTCGACACGCTCTCTCTCTCTCCTCATTTCCGATTGTACGAGTCTCTATGCAGTTCTCCGCCACATGGGGGGAGTGACATCACGACTCCCCGAGGTCTCTCTCACTCACTAAATATAGTCAGTGTTGACTTAGACTGAGCAGTGAGTAGCCATCGGAAGGCTGCCGACCACAAATACATATATCATGTGATAAGTGGAAGAGGGGCAGAGAGAGAGAGAGGGAGAGAGAGAGAGAGATACGACTAATTTGGGAGACTGTGAATACTGAGTGAGCGTGCGAAGGGAATGTTGAGACAACCTGAGAAGAGAAGGGAAGAAAGTAGAGAAAATGTAAGAAGGAGAAGGAGGAATGACGATGGATTCCAATCTATCTTGAGAAGAAGAAGAAGGAGAGCGGAAATACGAGGAGGATGGATAATCTTAGCCCCTTCCTTCCGTTCTATTATGATATCACTCACTCTCTCTCTCTCTCTCTCTCTCTGAGATCTATCAACTTCCGCTTTTACTCGTACTTCTCTCTCTCTTCATCCAATTAATCAACGAACTCCTACAGTACTCTCAGTCCCATTCACAGCTCAGTCAATGAGACCATGGGAATACAGGTAGAGCAAGCATGGTCTATACTCAACCCTCAGATTAAAAGGGGATCTCGATAAGCTGCTATAGGCAAGCTAGGCAATAGATAGGCAAGCTGGGTTTTTCAAAATTGTCCATGAAAATGTCAAAATGTGGATATGGTTTTCATTTTGTCTCTGGGAACCCAAACAAAATATGGGTGGGAGTTTTTATTCCTCACAATTAAGCTTGAAAATGCTGAAATAAAAAAAAATAGGATTCATATTCTTCAGTCGACCTATGGGATCTCCACTTTCTCTCTCTCATATTCGTCACACACTTCATCCCAATTCTCGAGTAATCAACTATTCGAGTGACACCATCACTCGAAAACAACGAACACCCATGAAGGTCATCATCAAAGTTCAGTGCTCGATTGAGATATCAATGATCGATGAGTACGGTAGGCAGTGCAAGTACGGTATCGTGAATCAGATGAATCAGTGGAATCATTGGAGAGTGAACAGTGTTGCATTGGAGACATCGTTTATTCACGGAATGGAAAACAAGCGAGAGTGGAGAATAAATTAGAGAGAGGGAGGAAGGAGAGAGAGAGAGAGAGAGAGTAAGCAGTGTGTTATCCACTCGATGATGACATCACTCTCTGACCATCTGAATGGAGAGAGGGAAGCAGATCGAGTGTCTCTGCCCTCTGCAAACAATTCTTCCACGAGGAAAGGAAGGGGATACGGTAGACGATTACGATAGTGATATTACGGTACAATGAGTGAACAACAGACACGATGCATTAATATTACTGACTAAGTCACGATGAATAAGTAGCAGAATCTGTTTGTGTATAGCAACATGAAATAATATATTACCTAACTCTGAATATAGTAAAACAAAGTAATAAAGTATATTAACTCGGGCGGGGGACAGAATGTGCATCGGTTCATGGGGAATATCATACAGCAATCCATAATCTAAAACGTGCAAGGCAGCATTGGTAAGAAACAGAGTGAGCAAAATATTGAGTTGAAAGACTACGGTAACCACTAGAGATTATCGATTGATTACGGTAAGTGAGGATAGAGGAAGCAAGATCAATATTAAGAATAATTAAGAAAGCTTTGTTAGAAGGGAGATAATTATTGATTATGGTAGATCAAAGCGAAAGAAGTGAGAAAGTGGATGTAGCACAGTGAGGGAAAGTCGAAACGCGTCTAGTGGTTGATACCCGATCGATATGGAGAGAGACTGACAAACGAGAAGGGTACGGTAGCAGAGTACGGTAGATCAATCGATTAGATTATATCAATCGTTCCTCCTTCGTTACCGTAGCCATAGGCATCGCGTACGCCGATGAGAGTGCGTGTTCTGCAAAAAACCGACATTTACAAGATTACGGTATCCTATATTTCCAAGATTACGATATCCTCAATTTCCAAGATTGCAGTATCCTCTACATTCAAGATTACGGTGTCTGCCATTTCAAAAATGCGGCCTCAATTATATTCAGTGAGGGTGGCGTCATCTCATAGCCATAACCAATTTCCCGTCCGTCTATGATTTCCATTCCTCTAGAGGATGGGTGGATGGAGAAACAGCATAATTCGAATCTGACATCATACCGCCGAGCACTCTCTCTCTCTCTCTCTCTCGCACACCTCTTTCAAGGCAAAAGCCGTGCAGAAACGAGGAGGGAGAGATATAGATGAGAAGTGGAAGGGAGGGAAATAGAAGGGGATTATTAATATCTCTACTCTCACATCGTCTTCATAATGACGAGATTCGTTCATTCCATCGTCATATTCTCTCACGCGAAACAAATCGAGAAAAGAAGGGACTAAAGGTGGAATAGAGTATTAGAGTAGACAGAGATAGATATCCCCACTCTCGAATAGAGATCCAACATCCCTCTTCTCAATAGTCTTTTTTACAATTTAAAAAAAAGATTAGTTTATGAAATGGACTACTGATTGTGAGGTATGTACTCTCTTTCTAGACCTCGGCGTGCCTCTTTGTGACGCTCTCTCGCAGCAAGATCTGTTGTTTAGGAGAGGAACGTTTAATGTTGTTAGTGAATTAGTAGTAGTTCTCACCTTCCCTTGCTGGATTGTACTTTCCATGGAGTTTGCGAGACTGTCGAACATATCGAAGCACGACGAGAGCAGTGGCGAGAAGGAGAAGACCCAGCACTCAAATTAGTTATTTTTATACTTTAATTCACATTTGTACTTTTAAACGAAAGTGAAAGAGTATAACTGCCTTCTAACCATACGAATACCCAAATTATCTCTTGACTTTACACACTTGCTCTATCGAATGATACAAGTTTTTAAAACTTTAATAGATTAATTAAAAGATCATTCGTACTGTTGTTATCATCGGAAACTATACAAAGTATGTACATAATAGGGCACTAACTGCGATTGACAACCATGTGGTAGGCGAATTTTGACAAACATTTCAACACACAAACATGTTGTTTTCCATACCATGAGACACATGGTTAGAATTTTTTGACCGCATCTTCTAATCTGTGGATACAGTGATGGGAAATGGAGAGTAGAGAGGACATACTCTATTCACTACATGCAATACACTTTCTTCATATTTTCTCGATCACATCACACGAAGTACAGTGCATGGATGGAACAAAACATCACTGCATTGCAGACTACAGTAACCCCTCTCCTCAACTACAATGACCCTTCGTCTCTCTACTCCATACATTTCAAAATACAGACAATTCGTGCAAACATTTTTTGAAGGATTCAGTTTAAACCCGCGGAACCTATGCGGGATGATGAGCATAGTAATTGTAAGAATCAAGTGACATCTGATCAATTTAATATATTTCGCAATAAGCCCCATGTCCGTGGGACGAAAATGTATGAATACAGTAACCCTTATCTTCCTCTCACCTGCAATAGCGACAATGGCGACGATCCAACTGGCGGTGGCCGATCCCGTCTGTCGATCCGTCGGTCCTCTCGACGAAGGAGAGGAGTCGTACGGAGAGGAACCTGAGAGGGAGGAGAGGGATTGCACAGGGATGACGACACAAATACACAATAGACATGCAATACACCACTATGTCATCTGACATCCGTCTCTTGGCATGCGTCTATTCACAGCTATCATTTTTGTGACTCTAACACAATGAATGAATCTCCGAGTACTTATAGCTTCGTGTGATTATAGACACGATTACGGTAATTACATTTATGGTCTAATAAGGGTACTTTACTGACCAGATGCGGGCGGGACTCCTCCACTCTCCGTGCTCGTTGTAGTCGTTGATGGCAGACGAGGACGAGAGAAGACAGAGGGAGTTGGAAGGGATTCAGAGGGAGGAGGAGAAGAAGGAGTGGAAGGAGAGGAAGAGGAAGTGGTGGTAGATGGAGTAGTCGAGGGAGTGGGAGGAGGAGTGGGGAACACGAACGATGGCTGAGGTTCCTGAACAGAAATCAATGAGTGCATACTGTGATGCTATTTAATTTGGACATTATTTTTAGCTTGTTGTACTCGTTTGAAACTGTGAGAAAAATGATGATGCAACAAAAAAATCATTAAATTCACTGACCGGTCTGAATTCCTCCTTGAAGTCTTCCTCTTCTTCCACTGGAGGGACAACGAAGGGAGTGACAGTCGTCGGCGCCTACAATAATTAAATATTTTTAAAAAACCATAATAATCGATAATTGTATGTACTATGGATTCAGTGGTTTCTTTCCAATTCCCCCGATCACTCACATCGGTCTCCTTCTCCTCAGTTACGGTAGTCTCTTCTACCGTACTCATCCTCTCAGTCTCCATAGTCGTACTCCATTCTCCTCTTCTCTCATCTCCTCCCTCTACCGTAGTCTCCATTGTTGACGCCTCGAATCCACTGCCAGCAGAAGACTCGAACGGATCTCTCTCCTCGGCTGCTGAATATATTTCCTCGTTATTATGACTAGTCATTATTCCTAGGTCACCCTTATCCGCAAAATTCTAATGTTCTGTCAAACATGCGCAATTCATGTTTCACAGTCACACTATATTCAATACTTTTCAGCCACTCGGGACAGCTTTTACATTCAAATAAAATAAAGTATTCGATTACTCACGTTGCACTGGCTGCGTAGTGGGTGGTACGGTAGTGGTTGCAAAGTCAGTTGTCGATGGGAGAGGAGTAGTTATCTCGACTGCTTCGACCACTCGTCCCTCATTGGGGAATACAGGGGGAGCAGAAGAGGGGAAGACGTCGACGGGGAATGGAACGAAGGGAGGAGAAGCAGTAGAGGGGAACTGCAATAAATATATTTTCAATTTAAATTGTAAAAAAATATCCTTCCCAATAATGAACATAAAATCAAAAGTAAGTTTTGCCATCCATCAATCCCTCCTTTCTCTCCTCAATCTCCCTCTATTCCACCATTCTTCCTCTTCTCCTCTCTCCCCTGTCCAAAGGTCGACATGTACGTAAAGTCGACGAAGCCTCACACATTTTGGAATTTTATAGGTTAATTTTGAGAAGCCCTATCCAATTATTCGTCTCTCACCGGTTCCACTGGTCTCATTCCAGTCTGCTGTGTCTGCCCTCCCTGCATTGGTTGTTGTCCATGGGGAGCGAGAGGGAAGACGGGCACGACTGCAGAGGGAACGGAGACTCCCTCGGCTGTTGTAGACTCCACCCAAGTATTCGGCACTGCAAATATCACACTCCTTCATACTCCTATCTTTATGAAACAAAAAAATATTGCAAACATGAGGGTTTTTTCATGTTTTGAAGGAATTATTTAGTGAGCAATATATTATTGGAAATGATAGCTTGCCGGTTTCAATGATTCAGTAATCGATCCATCACCTACAGTAATAATAATAATAATAATAATAATAATATTTATCACAATTACACCTTCAATTATTAAATGTAATCCCCCAGTACCCTCACTCACCGGGTCTCGTCCTCATCATCTCCTCACTTCCTCCTTCAATCGGTCTCAGTGGCGGCAGAGTGATTCTCACTTGCTGATTCGGCCCAGCTGCAGTGTTGGGAGAGGGGAAGAATGGCGGGTTGAATGGAAGCATCTCTCCTGTCGACGACTCTCCAGTTGCTGCAGCACCTCCATGCTGCACTGGCTGCACATTTCCATTGGTTGCTGCAGATCCTCCCTGCTGCACGGGCTGCATCTCCGTTCCTCCCATGGGAGGGATGACCGTCTGGAAGGTGAACTGCTGCTGAGGATGCGGGTTGATGACGGGCACGAAGGGAACTGGCGAGGGAGTGGTGGGAGGTACTGTAGGGGATACGGTAGATGGATGGGCATTGAAGGAGGGATTGGGTTGGAAGGGAGAGGGATTCTCAATGGGGGAAGGAGACTGTGGGAGAGTGGCAGCATTGGGATGAGGAGTGAGAGGAGAGAGGGGAGGAATGACTACTCCTGCAGGGGGGAGAGAAGAGAAGGAGGTGGAAGGAAGAGGGAGAGGAGTGGTAGATGGAGCAGAGGAGGAGGGAGTCAGATGAAGACTGATGCAGTCCACCCATTCTGAAATGGACATCTATTTATTGCATCATTACTAAACATAGCCCAAAATATAGCACATGATGACTACCGTTCTCTAGCTTCAAAAGTACACTGCTAACAGCACTGTTTCTTTTAAATTTCAATCGATAATCGTTATAAAATCAATAATTGATTCACATACCGATGGATCCATTGAGTGGGCACTTGCACTCGAATGGCGTCTCTCTCATGAGTGTCTGTCGTGGGGCGATAGTTGCCTCCTCGTCAATGTGACACACTGCTGAGGGACCGTAGAGAGAGCACGCCGCGTTACTGAAAAGCAGATGAGGTTACATCACTTTTGAAAACATCTGCTAGGACAGAAGACAGAACAAAATCAATCATTAATGTAATCCCAACTATAGCTAATTTACCGGAGCAGAACGGGCACTCAGTAAATCAGAGTTTAGGTTTCTTTCAGAAAAAATGTAGCACGTTTGCTCGTGGCTCGTATGCACGATACTACGATAACTGTCTAATTAAAACACCAGTCAGTTCTCGATTCGTTCTAATCGTCTACCGTACTCACCCCAGACAGACGTCGACGACATTGCAATTGGGGCCGGTGAATCCTTCAGGACAGTCACACACCGCCTCTCCCTCCTTGTTCAGCTGGCACGACCCACCGTTGACACACGGAGTCGCGCACACAACCTGCAGTTATCGATCGACGGTTACTGTAGTATCTATTATTGAGATAACTGTAGACAGAGATGTATACTCACAAAGAAATATCTTTATGAGTTTGAAACTGCATATTCTCAGTTAGAGTCTGAAAATCAAATTTCATAGAGCGTGCACGAAAAGAACTAACGTCAGAGTTCCAACTCTCGCTCTGGGAATATTAAGATTTATTTCCTTGTGAGCACCGTATCCTTCCTCTCTTTTCATTCTACCGTACTCACCTCCTCACAGAGCAGTCCCCGAGTGTGCCTGGGACAGTGGCAGGTGGCGATCGTTCCCTTGGCAGAGCATCGACCACCGTTGCCTGCAATATAAATAGGATTAGCCAATTAAGTTTTCAAAAAAAAAATTACAACATTTTTTCAGACAACACTATTTAGTCTGGGAACGGCAAAGTACAAACTTTAACCAGCGGAATATTCCAGTAACGAGAAAGTAATGACACTTGAAACCTATCTAGGAATACGGGGAATCAGAGATTAGATTAGTAAGAATCAATAGAAATATGACAACTTTTAATGGCACTTGCACTTTCGCCTGGTCAGTTTTGTTGAAAAAAATATTTGTTTCTGACTATATTTTTGGGTCTATATTTTTCACAATCAGCCGTCCGATCAAAAGGTATACGGTAATCACACCACTCACCACACGGCACTTGGGCACAAACGTCGTTCTCGCAGTGACGACCGGCGAATCCATCGGGACACTCGCACACTGCCTGAATAGAGGAGAGATTGCATCGCTACCATCTCATGATATCACACGGGGTTCTGGAAGTTGCACTAGTAGTTTACCAGTGGTGGATACTTTACTAGTGGTATACCAGTGGGATACTAGTAGATTACCAGTAGAAACTACTAGTGGTACTAGTAATCTACTGGGTAAAATAATAGCAGAGTGATATTTTCGTGCTCTTTCTCTCGTCAGAATGCACAGATTTGCGAAAAATGCTGCGTATCAAGGTATTCTGCAAGTGATCGCATCACTGCTTGCTTTCGACAAACAAACACAAATGGGTTCACATTTTCATCACCATCTGATATTTCACTCTCAGTGTCAATCCGATTATCCCTCCCTCGACCTCACTTCATCCCTTTCTTTCCCTTCTTTTCTTTCACAGTTCATAGTCCCTCCTTCATTGGTGTGTGATCTAATCCCTCTATCACACAAAGACAAAAGCCTTCCATCAGTCTACAGCCAGCCAGTCTCCCCGTTCCTCTAAGGGCGTCCTAACACTGTTTGATCTACTCCGTCTCTCTCTCTCTCTCTCTCTCTCTCTCTCTCTCTCTCCAATCATCCGATTATCTCACTCAATCACTGGGACGAAACACAAAAGCGGGGAGAGATCATCTCCCCTTCTTATGATACTTTCCCCGTCGATACACGAGAATAGCTAGAGGGCAGAAACACAAATGGAACTAATCTGAAGAGATGGAAAAGGACGGCAGAGATTAGATGGTGATTAGAGATAAGAGAGGACGGGGCAAGATCGGAACTAGAATGGAATCTGAGAGAGAGAGAGAGAGACTGGTCTCACAATGGAATGTTATCACAAGAGAACAAAGAGGGATCAGTATCAATCACACAGGAAGTTCCTCTCCTTCCTATCAGTGACGTCGTCTTTGTTGATCTTATCCACTTTATTTTTGGACTGTGACATATTAACAACTCCGTACGTTTCGGGGGTCTTGTACCCACTTTTGAGTAAAACTTCGCTGATAGTCGTAATTCGCGTGATTTGGGCATGGACAAAGGGGAGAAGAGGATGAAAAAAAGAACGGTATCACCAGCTGGATACGATACAGTATACATAGTAGTTGATACATACGCAGGCTTCAAAGGGAAAAGGTGCATGACCCCAAGGAGTACACTCGTTGATATGAAAATCCGTCTATTTCGAAGACACATTTCGTCTCCAATGGCGTGATCACTTCAATGCACGGCCGAAACTAATCCTTCGTCGCTCAATAATAGCTTGGATCGGCACGAACTGCACTAGACTTTGTCCTCTCGTAAACTATCGCCCCATCTCTCCAAACAAACTATAATCTCCCACCCATAAACTTCGTCCCATTCCCAGATGCCTCAGGAATGAGTCAGTCTTGGAGTCCCTTCCTCTCCTCTCTACAGATACGCGTATCACCAAATTATGTCATAGGCCAAAAGGATTGTTCCAGGGAACATACACTGGCAGCATTTTCAGTTTTTGGGTGACATTTAGAAAAATCACGCAAATTTTAGGATCAAGATCTGAAAATTGGAGAAAAAGTCAAACCACATCTTCGATATTTCAGCCAAAAATCGAAAAACCAGATGTCCTCGACCTTTTTGGTACTTATCCTTTTGGTCTATGACTGATAATATCAGTCTGATCTTCATCTTCCCCCACTAATCATCTATAATTCTCGTCACCCCAATCAGTGCAAGTCCCCATCCCCATAACGGGGGGAGCAGTTTTCGTTGTCTCTCTGTCTCTCTCACTTCTCATCTGCCTCTCTCAACAGTGTGGTTGGCCCCCTGAGGGGGTCGAGAGGGAAGAGACGACGAGGAGAGAGGGCAAACACCATTCCATCCTCTCCTCCACTCTCTCTCTCTCTCTCTCTTCGATTCTCGCAGGAGATCATTAGCTTTCCGGCCGGTCATTGTTCGGCCACTGGGAGAGACGTGGAGGAAAACGGCTGGGAGACGGACGAGATATCCGACTTCTGATGGATCGAGGAGATCAGAAGACAGGAGAGAGAGATAGAGACGAAGGGGAAATGGAGCGAGTTTAGCGCTTCCTCGAACATCTCCGTGTCACAATGTGTGCAAAGATTATGAAAGAGTGCGATGACGATATCAGCACCAAACTGGAAGAGGTGAGACGAGAAGAGAAACTGCATCGAGTGACCAGAGGACGGAAGCAGACATTCGTGCAATGAACACATATTATAGTTCACTTTACAGGGCTAAGCAAATCGGGCTAACCCGGGGTGGCACCCCCATTCATCATCTCACTGCATGAATCTAGCGGTCGCCTGTCGTGGTCCGGTAAAGTAAACTAGTGCCAATGCTTGCAAATGACGGTATGCCAATGGTTATGGAGTTGACAACATCTGCATTCATATCAACACTTCTCAGGCCCCTCGGATTCTCCATCAACTTATTTCCCCCCAGGCGTTTTCTCTCCCATCTCCTGTCCATTGCTTACACAACTCATCGTAATCAGCTTAGTCTTTCTCTCCTAATCTCCGTTCATTTCTCCCATGAAACGCCCGTTTAAAGAAGGGGGGATGGATAGGGGGTGCTCGACCCCCCCCCCCTTCTCTAGATTCTTTTCCATTCGTTAGCTCTTCTCAGAGAAAGGTCAGCGAAACTCTCGCCGTCCCTATGATTTCTTTGATTCGCGGACTACACGCAGTGTGAACAATGGAGTGGAGAAGAAAGGGCGAGTGAGGAGAGAGGAAGAGACGAGAGAGTGTGTGAAATGGAGAGACGGAGAGAAGGAAAACATTGAGGAAACAACCAACTCTCTCTACGTGGACGATATTCTGATTGATAGAGGACAACAGAGGAGAATGGATGGGATGATCACCGATCCACACTCAAGAGCATGAATCGGATTGAAAGAAGATATATGCAATTTCTTGAAGGATACGTGGATACAGCGCATACATTTTCGTTGGACAAGATTCTGGGTTTACACTTTTTTGAACCAGGCAGTTTAGAGACTCGAGACCCATCTAGGAATACGAAGAATGTCGGGTTTAGTAAGAATTGTCCCCTATCTGACCTGTTTTATCGAACTTCCGATAGAAATCTGACGTGTTTATGAAATATCTGACGTGTTTATGCTAGGCGAGAGAGTGCGTGAAAATGAGAGATCTGGGCCGGGCGAAAATGTATGATACAGCGTGTTTAGACTCACAACCAACATTGTACGGGTCAGAAATTTTTACAGCGGCGGTCAGTATTTCTAAAAAAACAGCGATTTTGCCAAAAAAGGAGGTCTCCGCGTATCGAAAATTCTTTGAATCTCCTAGACTATCACTGACTTGCAATTTACAACAGTCGCACACTAACCACGTGGAACTCATGTTTTCTCTAACCAATTAAAAACATTTTAATTCTGTTAATTACAATTTAAAATACTCACAAATCCGGCATCGTTGACCGTGCATCTTCCTCCATTGGAGCAGACGTGAGTACTGCAGGGATGGACAGCTGCTGGAGTGACCGCTGGCAGTGAGAAGGGAGATTCGGCCTGGAGAAAAAGAGGGAGTTATGAGAGGTTACGGTAATTATGATTGTGAAGGATGCGGTAACTATGATTATACAAGATACGGTGGCTATGATTATGAAGGGTACTGTGACTATGATGATAAGGGTATGGTACAGAGGTAATGTGTTCGAGGGATATGATTACTGCAACTCTTAGATTCTCAGTGTCTCAGACAGTGCAACAATCAGTGGTGGCGTGTGCATCAGTTTCCAATCCAATCAATCAGTCAACAGTGCTTTTCTACCGTAATATGTGTGTGGTGTGGTTACCGTACCTCGTGACTGCCGAGTCGTACACGGGGGAAGACGGGGGCGGATGGAGAGGGAGGAGTGGAGGAGGGAGAGGGGAAGGAATGGAAGGGAGATCGAGGAAGGAAGGGAAGGATGGCAGGAGCTGTCTGTTGCTGTTGATGATGGGGAGTCTGACGGGGAATGGAGAGACCAGAGGGCTGAAAGGGAAGAGCCATGCTCATGGGGAAATAAGTTTACGACTCCATAAGTCTAAGCTGTCCAGAGACGACGTCAACGTCTAATAGGCGAAGGGGAGCGAGTCGTTTTGACTTTGAAAGTCGTCGCACGGCAACCCAAAAGTATAAAGTCGTAGACTTATTTCCCTTTGAGATGGAGACAAGGGACATTAGGAGAAGGAAGAAAAAACACTCAGTTGATGATGATTATGTGACGGAGATCAGAACAAGACTCTCGTTATATGGGGGGTTACTGTACTTCACTCTCAATCGATTCACTGGCTACTATCGTACCTCCTGTGCATAGGGGCATCCACACTGTAGAGATAGTTGGGAGAATCCATGGGAGGAGAGGACGGGAGGACAGCCAGTCGACTTCTGTCCCTCCACGACGATGGATGACATGCAGCGAGGACCACGGGCTGAATAGAGATTGCGTCATCAATAGGCAATCATTCAACATAATTGATTGTGACAAAGCAGTAAAGTCGCAGCACGAAGTAATAATGACGGATATTTTGAGAAAGCAATTACGCAACCATTATAATTAAATGAAAAATCATGAACTCACAAGCTTGAATTCTGACCGAGAACGATCTCGGAGCATCAGACAGCGAGGGAACGAAGCGTACTCGAGACGAGTTGGTCTAAAGATTACATCATCACTACTCAACCCCTTCTCTGTTCTCACCTGTGACACCGTGCAGAGTAGATCAGTGCTAGATAGAGTCCACGAGAATCCCTCCCAATTCTCTCCTGAAATCAATCAATCGATAATTCCATCCATCACCCTTCTTCTCTTCTCTTTTCTCTTCCAATCACCGGAAACGACAGCTACTTTCCTCACTTCCCGTTTCGTAGTTCGTTCGATCGTGCCCTTCACTACTCAATCACCATAACAAGGGAGGGAGGGAGGGAGAGAGAGAGAGAGAGAGAGAGAGAGAGGAGTCATTCCAGTCACTCAGGGTAGGTCACACTCCCCTTCCTACTACTACAGGTAACGAGTATTGAGTCAATCTCTCTCCAGTTGTGATCCAGTCAATTTCCCCACTGGAATCCCTTCTATTCCCTCTCTCACTCTCGGATTTTCAATGTCGACCGCCAATCAAACAATGGAAGAGAACAACAGACAAACACCCGAAATAGAGAAGAAGGAGAGGAACTGACCAAAACTGTTGGTTGAGCATTCTCCCAGCGGAATTCCAGTCGATGAATCAGCTACGGTAAGCAAGGCAGTTCGGTCCTTGAGTGAACTGAAATCAATCAATAATTAATCCGAAGTGCTCTATCAATCAATAATCAGTCCATCCACTCGGTCCTCGACTACTCTCTGCCCCGATCTCTTGGGGGATCTCTCAAGTTGTTTCTCCCCTTTCCCTCATTGCGACTGAGTGTTTACTGTGGGGTGAATCTGCCAATGGCTCGAAAGAGAGACTGAGATGAGAGAGAGAGAGAGAGAGAGAGACTGAGATGGGGAAGGAATACAATAGGAGGGGGACGTAGACCTCCAGTGGAGAGAGACACGGGAAGGGCAGACACAATGAATGAGGAGGGAGAGAGATGCAATTACAGAAAGATGAGAGGAGAGGACTGTGAACACCTGAGAAGAAGAGAAGAAGAGAGAGAGACACTTCCGAGATGGGCACAACACGGAAATACGAGATCAATCAATAGAGGTCACTACAGCCTACCCAATACCATCTAATGGTCCACATTATTTTATTTTGTTTTGGATTTACTGTACACCGCAAAGGTTGTGCCAACAGAAATGAATCAGCGCTTTGTAACGTCGTATTCAGTGGAGGCGCACTGCGTTTTGAAATAAACTTACGTGATTGGGGGGGGGATCATTCACATCTGCCATCTCTCCTACTTCTGTGCAAACCCCTCGTCATTCGTGCTTGATCAGCTTTGGTTCGATTGATAGTGAATCAAGTGTTCGTCTACACGCTTTCAATGTTGGGGGGTTAGATTTTCGATATCGAGTAGGGGGTACGTAACGGTGCCAGAAAATCCCACATCGGTGTCCTCACTTCAAGCAGCATTTATTGAATGTTGAATAAAACGCGGAGGTCCGCAACTCGAAAGTCTTCGAAATTCTTAACCCATCACAGCGCACGTTTCTCCCTCTACCCCTCACATTCACATCTTGCAACACCTTTCCCTTCCAGAGTGAATCCCGTGCATTCTTCATCCATTCATTCATTCACTCATCCATCGATGGCTTCTCTCTTCTCTTCTCCTCTTTCAATCTCATTGTGATTCAAGAGTGTCTCCAAAGGGAATTCCAGGTGAGATAGATCGCACAAGGCAACACAGCTTCCAGGTGCTAGAGAGAGGAGAAAGAGAATGGTACTCGAGAGTAAGCGACAGCTCCCTCTCTCTTTCTCTCTCCCTCTCTCTGTCTAAAGTGTCCGCTCTCGCCTCAATTCGAACATCATTCACCCCGTCGATTTGACCACTCTAGTTCCCTTTATAAGAGTATCTCCTCTCACTCGAGTCAAGTGCCCAAGGGAGGGCCAGAGGGGGAGACGGGTAGGGGTATGTGGGTGGGTATATTTAGGTCTTCTGTTTTAGCCCATGGGTAAAAGTTGTTGTTGGTGGATGAAAAGCGGGAGGGCCAGGAACAAAACCTGGTGAATTTGAGCAGGGTTTGATCCAAATTCGTGATGGTTTGAATCGAAATAGAGTGGGTTTTCGGGAAAAAAAGCGGGAGGATTCTGTTGAATGAGATATTCTGTTTTCGTTATCGATCGAAATCGCGCATTCTTCTGCTAGTTTGGTGTGCGTGACTATAGTTGGATCTCCCCTTAGGTGGATGGAAGGGTGGGATAATCATCAGAAGATGGGAAGCAAGCGATGTACGAGAGAAGAAAGAGTCAACCAAATATTGCAGAGAAAGTCGCGGAGATAAGGAGAGATCTCAACTGACGATAGTACAAGTGACGAGAGAAAAGACAGCTACTAATGGGATTGAAAAGCAACGACAAAATTAGACACACGATATAATTAGAGAAATTAGAATGGAATAGATCGAGAATGATAAATGACGACATTGAATAGAGATAGAAACAGATACATAGCGAGATAATTTGAAATTTCTTATATTAATATATTAATGATATAAATTATTAATTAGTTACCTGAGATAGTGGAATGATCCCGTCCATGGCAGCATGTGATCCTCCACCACCCATGCCAATCGACCATTCATGGAATCAGAGAAGTGCACGGCGCCTCCCTCATTCGACTGAGCGAGTCCCACAACGATCACTGCAAGAGTACTGTATCTCACTCTGATCGATCAATCAATTAGTGTTATCAGTCATGACAGCAATGAGTGGACCATTCATCCCTCACTACTACTCTCATTCATTCATTAGTCATGGTTCCTTTTCTTCTCTTCACTCCTTCACTGAGTGACCCCATACTCCGATCCGAACCATCGATAGCTATCTCTCTCTCCCCTTCTCTTTCCCCATTCCACCAAGGATCTCGACCCTCTTCCATCTCCCATTCACTGTCTAATCCCATATATCAAGAGTATGGATAAATCCCCTCCCTTTTTCTATCCATCATAACTGTATGTCTTCACACTACTACTCAGTACTCACATCACAATTATGGATCCAGATTGGGGGAATAGAAGAATGGTACTCGGTGAGTGGAGAGAGAGAGATACACAAAACAAGCCCCATCCATTGCATGCCTACTCTATTCGATGGATAGATAGAGATAACCATCACGCACCTGCACTCCATACCACGATATCCAACGCAAGTCTTCTCATGTCTCAATCGATCGATCGATCAATAATATCAATCAATCGATCGACGGATGGGGGAGTGAGTTAGTCTGGAATGTGTATGTATCTCGGTTGCACGAGGGATCAAAAGGTGAGAGAAATCGGCACAGAAGGAGAGAAAACGATTAGAAGAACTGAGAAGAACAGGAGGGAGAAGAAGAAGAAAAGCAGAAGGGAGAGAGACACCATTATCGGATTGAAGGCTTGCGAAAATAGAGAGAAGGAGGAGGAGAGGGTTGATGATGATCGGACGAAGGATCAAGAGGAGAAGAGGGAAGAGAAGGATGAAACTACCCAATCCGTGCCAATGGATCGAGAGAGAGAGACAAGTGAGGATTGAGTAATCGGGAGAGTAATACAGGTCATCCCTCACAATAGAGATGAGATGATCTAAGGTCAATGAGGAATGGAGAGACGAGACGAGAATCTGGGTTGGATTCTCCAATTTGGAGAAGGAAAAGAGAAGTGATCATAGACTTCAACGAATCAGCCGGTAGTGACCATACTAAGAATGGAGAGAGATCGCAGAGGGACAGAGATAGTTCAAGGAGACCTCCATAGAGAGTGAGAGCTAAGGAGAAGAGAGAGAGAGAGAGAGAGAGAGAGAGAGAGAGAGAGAGGGGGGGGGGGGGAGGGGAGGGGGAGAGAGAGAGGCATAACAGCCAATCGGCCTCCTTTTCCACTCTCGACAGACGAAAGTGAACGCGTTTAGCAAGTAGTAAGAGTACGTGTAAGCTCTCACTTGAGAGAAGAAGACAATGAACGGAATGAATACGAAATGTGAAGGAGGGAGGGAAAGAAGTAACGAAGAAATGGTCATCTAGTGTCCACTATAGAAGGGCTGAGAAGAAGGCGAAATTGGATATCTATCCATTCCATATTCATCACTCAAACAGTCAAAAGAGAGACGTGTGAGTGAAGGACAACTACTCTCAGAAGAAGAAGGGGTTACTTGAGTAAGACGAAACAATAAGTAGATGGATCGAGTTAATGAGAAGAAACAGACGCGAACGGAAGAGAAGAACGTGAAGAAAGAATTGAATGAAGGTGAGAAGAGAGAGTTGACTCTCTTTGGTAGACGGACTGTGCTCATTTTGGAGACGAGGGAAGAGGAGAGGGAACGAAGCATCGAGAGAGAGTGCACTGTAAACAGATTGTAGATGACCACTCCCCCTTCCAGCTATGCCAGAGGCCCCACTTGAAACTACCCCTCAACACTGAATCATCGATGGAATCAGATGGAAGAACAAAGGGGCGTGATCCGATGAGAAAACAAGGAAAACGTTTGAGACTGAGAGTGATTCGAGGGGAGAAGAGAGAGGCGGTTAAGCAAGGTCAGAAGTGAGAAATCTGTCGCCAGGCAAGGCAAGGTCGAACGGGTATGTGAAACGAACCATCAACTCGAGTAGAGAACTAAAAGTCAAGCGAGAAAAGAGAGAGCTATACCGAATCTACTACTCTTGACCACATAATAACCAAGCGATGAGTCGATCCGAGCTGGTTTCTACTCGGAACGCGAGAGGCGAAAAGTGAGTAACAGAGGGAGCGCAAAAGATCGTGAAATAATTGGCTATACCAAGGAAATAAGCCGAATTTTGAAAAAGAAAAAGCGAAAAATTCAAAATTAGGTTTATACCGTAACCATTGTGAAATTCAAATGCTCATCTGTGGCTCTCACATGGAATACCGTAATCTAAAATCTATTGATCTGGTCTCCAAAATATGAATAATTAATTTATTTGACACATTTTTTTTAATTTCATGTAGGCTTTTTTTTATTTTAATTTCATGTAGGCTTTTTCGAAATCTAAATCCTCCTCTTATCCCTTGAATCTGGGAATACTATTATGTGTAGAAATATCGTGATAAATTTCCGCACTCTCTCACTCCTATTATTTCGATATTTTCACAAATTCGATGTTAATCACCTTTTGCATGTCATTAATCTGTTGACTATTCGATTTCCACGAAAACAATAGTGGAAACGGTACATTTAATCGATTCAATAGCACGCACAGTATCACATTGGAAGTCGAATTGAATCGCATGAGGCGGCTTTACATCATCTAGATTATCTTATCTAATTGGTGTAGGTATACCGAAGCCATTGTACAATTCAATCTCTGGGTGTACGAGTAAATGGAATTTTGATCTGCATCTCAAATGTACATAAATTTGCATTTCTATTTCAAAAATGTATTTTCAAGATTTTTATTTCATATTTTCAGTAATTTCAATTCCCCCCCCACCACTTGAATCTGGGAAAATTTTTGTATGTACAAATATCGTGATCAATTAAAGTTGTTTATCACATGACGATCACTTCATTGTCTCTTCTTCGGCATCGCTTCTTCATTACAGCAGAAAGGGCGGGAGTTTATGAATGTATCGTCGTCGTTATACCAACTTACTCTAGTTATCTGCACTTTGCCAGGTGCACATTCATGATCTCGCAGCTTATTAAGGGCACAGTTCTACATTAAATTATTTTAACGTACACTATCAATTTGTCATACCGAAACTCACCTTTTCAATATCATCTGGAATAGCATAAGTTCTACAGCACAGTGTTTTTTCTCCTGTCCAGCATGTTCTACAAAAAGAGTTTACGAGAGAAGAAATCTTGTAAAAAACTGACTTTTTAAAGTCAGATTGTCTTTCGTTTTTACTCAGTCTCATAACTTCTCTCTGCCCGGGAAGACAATCGTTATTGCCACAGATGGGAGCGTATCCACGCCATTCACAACCCTCAAAGGAAGACGATGGAAGAGATCAAAGATCAATCTCGTTTACTGCAGTCTTTGGGATCAGCCCACCTAATAGACAACAAATAATGAGTGAGTAGACTAGAAGTTAACAGGATGGGAACTTGAGAAATCACGCGAGGTCTGTTGGTCCCAAACACTGCGGTACTGTAATGTCAGGAGACGGTAATCTTCCTCACTTTGATATTCTCTCCACTGTGGACGAGGCCAATATTGAATGTGAGAAGGAGAAGAAATAGGATGGAGATCATAGCTGATGAGAATCAATCGATATCAGGGAGGAGATAAACAACCGACTGCGATTATTGAAGAGGAACGATTGAAATGAGACACACTACATTCTGGCGAGTGTAGGCAAATTGAGGCAGGCAGTTAGAGGTTGCGAAAACAACATGTAAATGGGATGGTCTCACTACGAATTCACAATTTTCCCAGAACACAGTGCAACAGAGAATCGATTGATTGAAAACAGCAACAGCATCGGGACTTTCCACACTCTTCCACACTTATTTTTAACTCCTTCACTCCTTTCACAAATTCGAGATTTTGGCACAGCATTATCCTTTCTTTGGGAATTTTTTCTGTATACAAATATCGTTGAAAATTGAACATGGTTTATCACATCATGATTACTTCATTGTTTCTTCTTAGGCATCGCTTTTTCATTGCAGCAGTAAGGGGTGGAGCCATTGAACTGTCCCTCGTTATACCAGCTAACTTCCGTTATGCGAACTTTTCGGGATGAACAGTGTTTATCTCCACGCTTGTTGAGGGCACAGTTCTAAATTAACTGATTATTCTGTATAATAATGATTTGCTTTAGATCTATGCTGAATACCAAAATCACCTTTTTAAGATCATCTGGAATGGCATCTTCTTTACAGCACAACGTCTTTTCTCCGGACCAGCAGATCCTGCGAGACGAATTTACTAGAGGGAGAGAACTAATCTTGTAAAACTGACGTTCCGAAGGAAGCTTGTCTTTCGTTTCTGCTCAGTCGCATAACTTCTCTCGTGCCGGGCAGACAATCATAATGGCCACACATGGGACCTTGTCCGCGCCATTCACAACCCTCAAAATAAGAAAAGATCAAAGATCAATCTCGAATACTGTAATGGTAGAAGGGCAGATTGCTCACCTGGAGAGTCTCGTCACGGTAGGAGTAACGGGCCTTGACTGCAACTGCCGATGATGTGCATGCGAGAAGAAGGAGAAATGGAGTGGAGAACATAACTGAAGGGAATCAATCGATATCAGGGAAGAAATGAACGGCCGACTGTGTTCTATGAGCATTACCCCACTGTCTTGAGTGGGGGACTAGTGGGGGAAGCTTTGATGTTCCCCACTGGGAAGGAACCTGGGGATCAATGGAAGAAAAATACTACAGTGATGAGGATCAACTGAAATGGAGAAGGCACATCGATTGAGTGAAAACAACTATTCTGACCGATTTCTCTCAGTAGGAAACAATAGTTTATCCACAGTGGGCTACGAGCACTCCGATAGAATTGATTGGCGGCTTTTATATGATTACAATGAATCAACAATGCAAGGGTGCTTTCATGCATCTAATACTCACATGTGAAAATCATTGCAAATCGAAAGCCAAAGAATCAAATATTTGGAACACTTTTACAACACAACGAAAATCAGCTTCAAATTCGTTATTACGAAAAATAAATAGGTGTTTTTAAGCATAGAGTGGCCGTCTTGACTGCAGTTGCCCATTTCGGTGATTAGATTCACACGAATCCAAACCGACAGAGAGGGATCACGCTGAGAGAGTGCAAAAATGTGAGAGTCGTTAACGATTTTACATACTATCTCGCTTCAAACCCTTATTTGTAAGGGTGACAGGCCTGTGGAATGATGCGAGACGAGATTTCCAGCAGGGGAAAATCGGAGATCAAACGATTTGCAAGAAGAATCGCACACGTGTTTGATGTATGTAAAAGAAATGAAAAAGAAGCGGGTGGAATCGATTGATTCAAAACAACAACCTCTCGATTCTCCACACTCTCACACACTTTTGTTTCGATCTTTTCTCAAATTCCAGATTAATCACCTTTTGCATAGTCTTTTGCATAACCTGTTGACTATTCCGAGGTAAGATGTTCACGAAAACAATACAATTAATCGATTCATCAGCACATAATAACAAAAGACGCAAGAGTTGACAAGTATGGCAGAAGGTGCACCCGTGTAGAATAACATCGTATCACAATGAAAGTGGAATTGAACAAGGGATGTCATCGCAAGAAATTCCCTGTTCATTCTGCCCACTATCTCGTCGGTCCGACCGGTGAGAGAGTGCGCGAAATGAAGAGAGTTTTTTTCTTGCGAAGCTATCACTAAATTGAACCGTATGAGATGTTTTGATCTCCCTCTAGATTACTCAGATAGAAATAAGTCTACGACTCTAGACTTTTGGGTGTGATCACTTTCAAAGTCTAAACGACTCACTCCCCTGCGCCTATTAAACGTTGAAGTCGTCGCTGGACAGCTTAGACTTATGAGGTAGTATACTTAATTCCTCGTTAGTATCTTATCTACTGGATGTGTGATAGATTCTCTTTGGCCATCGATTATTGCGTGAACTGCGAATTCCTTGAATATATTTCCATATTGTAGTTCGTATTCGGCTTCCATGTATTGATCGGCGATGAATCCCATACTGGCATCGAGTGAAGCACGGGGACTGAAAATCAGGAATGGACTACTGTATCGAAATCAATCAATAAATTGATTCTCTACTCTATTCTGGAATTGCAAATCATTCCACAGGCCTACAAAAATCGGGTTGGAGTGAAAGAGAGAGAGAGAGAGTGTGCGAATTCGAAGGCGACTCTCTCGCTTTTGTACAGTCTCTCGCCCATTCTGGTTGTCAACTCACTTTTCAGGATTGTGAAATGGGAGAGGTTTAGTGAGACAGCCGACGACCATATTCACTCTCTCTTTCATGTCAATTGAAATGCAGTGAGGAAAGAAGGAGAGGAGAACTCCCATTTGCTGCAAAGGGAATATCAAGTCAGAGGGAAGTAAGTCTAGCCTTTTCTCCGCGAGAAAGTTGGAGAAAAATATCGATTGCTCAGAATGATTTGAGATTGAATCGAACCTCGTGAAGCATTTCCCACTTGCGAGCGTTGTATATTTCAAAATTGATCACGACAAGTGCTGAACATTTAGAGATTGATCATTTCCTTCAAGTTTCGATAGTGAAAAAATGAGATTGAAAGAATTGAGAGAGGAAATTTGCTACAAAAAAGTGTGCACCTCTAGTGTCGCTTCGCATCAATTGATGCAGATTCTTCACATTCTCCTTGGATGTAAATGAGGGATCGGGACAGTGTTGAGCCTGAATTCAATCAATGAAGAAATCAATCTACAGATTGGGCAGTATAGAGGGGGTTTGGAGAGTTTTTTGTGTGTTTCAAATAATGTGGGATAATTGAAAGGAGAATAAATAATCAAATAAACATAAATATACCGAATGCCTCTCGCACGCATCCAAGAAGACGACGTCGAAGCCAGTTTCTACAAAAATACATTTAAATTATGCACAAATTTTCCAATTCCGACAAAAATAGTTGCTTGGTAGGTCAAATTTCGAACCATTCCCATCCCTTCTTCTCATCCAATCGACTCCATCCTCATTCACAACTGTTGCATCTCGGAGTTCGAACCACCTGAAGAAATCGATAATTCCCGATAGATCGAATTATCCTCGATAAAAAATGAATAAACATACTTGTAAATAAATAATATGTACAGTACCCGCCAAAAGTATTGCAACAAATTTCAAATCGTCATAACTTCTTTTAAAATTGTGATAGAGACCTGCGGTTGGGAGCGTTAGATAGCAAATGATTACACAATTATTTCGCAATAATGATTGTTTATCCTTCTTTAACTTGTCATTTTCGACATTCCGTTTGCTGAGGTGCGGTCGCAAAAAAAATTCCATTCTCACATAGTTTTTATGTACAAGCTCAAACACTTGGTGGTGATAGAGTATCCATTGTAGTATATATTCCACTAAACGTGCCGTTTTTTGGTTTGCGAATAACGCTGGTAGCATCATTTCCCAACACCTCCGAAAAACTCGGAAAATCGTTTATCTCTCGTCTCAGTAGTGCTATAGGTCCCAAATTTTGCAGTAACAATGAAAGTATGGTAGAGCACCTCCATGAAAAATTTGAGCTCGATCGGTCGCTTATTGCAAAATTTTGAAAAATTGTGCCATTTTTGCACTACCAGAACTCGCCATTACATTCTGATTTTTTGCCATGCTATGCAAGTATTGTCAGGCACCATATTCACTAAGATTCGGGGCTCTGGAAAATTGTTCACGGCTGCTGGAGTTGAAAAACCGTCGAAAGTCGGGATGGGCGGAGCTTCGTAAATGCAGGCCGAGCAAATTCACTCTTTCCTCAAGAGGTCAAGAATAGATCCAAATCATGATATTTGTTTGACAAAATGTGTATGTATTATAGAAGAAGCTTTATTGAACTGATAACCATGTTAAATTTCAGTTTTAAAATTACTGTTCGAGAAAAGTTGCATTTTTCGCACCCCGACTTTAGACGGTTTTTCAACTCCAGCAGCCGTGAACAATTTTCCAGAGCCCCGAATCTTAGTGAATATGGTGCCTGACAATACTTGCACAGCATGGCAAAAAATCAGATTTTTAGATAAATGTAATGGCGAGCTCTGGTAGTGCAAAAATGGCACTTCGAAATTTTTCAAAATTTTGCAATAAGCGACCGATCGAGCTCAAATTTTTCATGGAGGTGCTCTACCATACTTTCATTGTTTCTGCAAAATTTGGGACCTATAGCACTACTGAGACGAGAGATAAACGATTTTCCGAGTTTTTCGGAGGTGTTGGGAAATGATGCTACCAGCGTTATTCGCAAACCAAAAAACGGCACGTTTAGTGGAATATATACTACAATGGATACTCTATCACCACCAAGTGTTTGAGCTTGTACATAAAAACTATGTGAGAAAAAAAATGTAATTTTTTTTGCGACAGCACCTCAGCAAACGGAATGTCGAAAATGACAAGTTAAAGAAGGATAAACAATCATTATTGCGAAATAATTGTGTAATCATTTGCTATCTAACGCGCCAAACCGCAGGTCTCTATCTCAATTTTAAAAGAAGTTATGACGATTTGAAATTTGTTGCAATACTTTTGACGGGTAATGTATGTTTATCATGTTTTACACATTAAAATGTGAGAGGAGAAAAAAATAGTTAGTCTGATAAACAAACGGCGCATTTCGCGGAAAACATGAAATACGATATCACATAATGTGGCAGAATTTTGTTGACGTAGACTGACTAATAGATATTTTAGCTTGAAAAAATGACCTACCTCCTCGATAATTCGATCACTTCCGATTCCTTCTCGACAACTGTGAAATCAAACTGAAAATTACGGGAATTTCTCAAGAAAACTTTCTCCAATGCTCTAGCCCCCCAAATCTTTTCGTACTCAAGTTGAGAAGAGAAAGTAGGACTGATGAATAATGAATCTCTCTCTCTCTCTCTTCCCCTCCTTTCCGACTTCGCTGACCCCATACAATGGATATTCTCGAGACTTCGCGTGTGGAATGGGAGAAGTACTCACTCCATCTCGCAGATTTCTCAAATGGGAAAGAATCGATCCTCCCCCGACTCCAACCAAGGCAATCTGAAGAAGAAAAACAATTAGAGATTCGAGGTAGGTCGAACGACGCCAATTTCCAGGGAAGAACACATGATTCCGAGCCTACAGACAAGAGTTAGAGCGAGATAGTGTGCAAAAGTGAGAGAGTCACTCTCGATTTCACACGATCTCTCACTCCAACCCCGTTTGGCCGGCCTGTGGAATGATGTGAGAAGACCGAACCTTCTTCTGTTCCTTCCTTCTTCCAACTCTGATGACTCTCGAGAGGAATGGCATGACTCCCATCGCTCGAAGGTATACTGTAGGGAGGGTTTCCCCGTCTACCGACCACAATCGTGTGTCGGATTCGGAGAAAGTTACGTCTGAAGAATTACAAATACAATTACGTCATTCCAAAGGCAGACAAACCCTACAGAAAGTGGTATAGAAATGTGTTTCGAGTCAGAAAGCGTATGAAATCGAGAAGAACTGTCTCACTTTTGCACACTCACACGCCTGACCCATTTCTGTATGGTTGAGATCATATGCATTATTAATTAGCATGCGAAATTTCAGAAAAGAAGATTTTAGAATTCTCAACGCGTACAAGAAAGGTGGATGATTCAGATTTTTGTTTTTTTTTCACTCGCAAATGAAAGAATGAATGGATGAAAGAGAGCTAACTGTGTTTGCGTGGTTGAATCCTCACTGTGCTCTCGATGAATCGAGATCCTGAGGGGAAAACGACCTCCAGACTTCGAGTCACGAATTCATCTGATCTAAAATTGCAATTTGAATATTTATTGATCATCACATTGAACTAGGAACTGAGATTTATTGTGTCCTTTGTGGAAACTGTGCATTTTTCGAGATCGTATATTAAAAGAGCATGACATTCTGCCTTGTCTATGAAAATTGAGGAAGACATAGAGAAAATAACATGTAAATGGGTGATCGTCTCTTCAATTTTTGTATTTAAAAAAAGCATTTGACGAAGCGACTTACTCACCCATCTGGAATCGTTTTATCAATGACTTCGAAGCACTTTTCTCTCTTCGCCTTGCAGATTCTGTCGATTCGCTCAGAGGATGGCAAACTTTTCTGAAATCCAATTCAATTCAATTTATCTCATTAACAATTTTCAATAATTACATGTAAAATAGCAAATAGACAACGGAATGTACAACTGTCTGTGTGACTAAACAAGAAGCTCAACGTGTCTCAGATATTTGCCGAATATGCGGCATCAACTTCATGCTTTAGATCATCTCACAATTCTATTTGGCAAAGACTCTAGTTAGTTTTATCAGCAGTTTAGGTCAATTTTATTACGTCACGGTGAAAAGGGACGAAATAATGGGCGAACTCACGTCAACAATCAGCTCCGATGCACCGTGCAGCCACTGCAAATAATGATCTTTGAACTTTCGCTCTCGATGTATCTCCCTATTCCTCCTCATGACCTAATGCAATTGGATGGATGACACCATTCGACCTTTCCCTTGAGTGTGCGAGAATTGTAAGAACTCACATCGCCCAACCATACAAAAGGGGTCTGGAGTGAGAGAGCGTACTAAATACAGAGAGACTCTCTCACTTTTGCACGCTCTCTCGCCCTTACCCTTTTCTGGTGTGCCTATAATCATGTTATTCGAAGTGAATTAACCGAACTCACAAGGGAAATTACTCCGATTAAGAAGAGAATCGAGAAGAGAAGAAGAAGAAGACGAAAACGACGAAGATGGAAGAACATTCTGAAGAGAAATGAAGGAGAAGTGAGAGAAACGACGAAAGAGCATGGGAAAGTGAGAGAGGCAGAGAAAGAGAGAAAGAATCTGGGACTGACTTGCATTGAAGATTGGAAGATAAAGGGGAAGATGAAGTGGAGAAGAAGGAGAAGGAGGGAGGAAAGCAACTTAAATGGGATGAGAACTACTCACTTAGAGTACTCATCTTGTGAGACGAGACGGGAGATTGGAGAGAGAGAGAGAGAGAGTGAGAGAGAGAGAGAACGAGAGAACGAGAGAAAGGAGGATGAGTGAACTGGATAGGGTCAATCGAGAGAAGGATGAGATCTAGGGAGGTTATCACAACTAACACAGATGATACCACTGATAAATAAAGGAAGGGTCACTGGATACAAATGAATGCGGATAGGAGTGTTGTTAGTTCGAATGATTCTATTTGCAAATAATGCATTGTTATTCGCGACTAGGAATATTCGTTCTAAACACAGTTGTGGATAGTACGATTGAGTGTTATCTGGAGTGGAAAGAGTATTGGAAAAGCCGTTTGGGAACCCAAAAAAATTAAAAGTTTCTAAATGCAATGAGACATACTCCAAATAAATCCTGGTAAAATATGTTTTGAGGATTGCTAAACGGTATTTCCAAGACGTACTATCACGTGCATTACGATTGAGTGGCCTGGAGAGGAAAGAGGGAAGTGATGGGAAAGCTGTTCAAACGAGAGATGTTCGATTACAACTGAAGAAGAGAGAGAGAAGTGACAGGAGATGTCAATAGAGACGAGCACTTGTCACATTGATTGAATGAGACACAAGTCTCCAGAAAGGGGTCAGGAGCGAGAGAATGTGCAAAAATAAGAGATGATCTCTCACGCACTCTCGCATATTGTGGTTCAACCGGGCGATGGAATGATGCGGATAGCTAGTCAATCAAGACTAACCAATAACCATCTAAAAGTACTGTACAGTCCGATACATTACCCTCAGCTGAACTGATCCCCCTTACTTTGGTTGTCCTTGGCTCAGTTCTCAGTCCACTGTTCTTCTCCTACCCTGCTTCCGTTGTAATCGAGAGCATTGGCAAGGTCGAGAGAGAGAGAAAGCACAACGATGGACAAAAAGAAGTTGAAAGGCAATAGAACACATTTGAATGCTGCCCCATGTCGTCTTGTGTCATTTCGTTCTCAACTATTTTCTGTTGTCTCTCATCAATTTTGCACAACCTGTTTTCACGTTGCAGTATCAATCGACCAATGTACAACATAACTAGAGATTATCAGTCGAAAGCAGGAATAATAGTTCAACTAAGAAATTTTCCGGAACCGGCAAACTCTTTTGTCCGGTCTCATTTTTCAACCAATCAACTTTTCCACTGGCCAGCCCTAGTTTCAACCGTTGACAAATGTTTCCATGAATGACTAATTAAGTGTGTGGATGGACTCATAGATAGTAATCTCTCTCATGACTTCTCATTCCTTCTCATAACCATCTCCTCTCAGTCTAATCTCAATGGCATCTTGTCTCTCTCTCTCTCTCTCTCTCTCTCTCTCTCTCTCTATCTCTCTCTCTCTCTATCTCTCTCTCTCATTTGTAACCAGTTGATCTCTCTCTGTTTTCACCTCCTTCTCACTTTCTTCTCTCCTTTCAGTTTCACACCCCATCCCTCATGCATCTTCTACTTTCGTTCGCAGTAAGTACATTCATAATATACATATATTTTTTTAAACAACGAAATTATGTTCAATTTTCTCAAATTTTTGAGTTCTTTACAAATTTTCTCAAATTTTTGAGTTCTTTACGTTCTTTACAAAATATGAGATCACGGACTTTTCATTTCGCACACTCTTTCATCCATCGACTAAGTGTGAAAAATGAAAATACAGTTGTCTCTCATTTCGCACTCTATCTTGTAAACACCGTTCAACACATTTTTTCCCCCAAATCCCCCCTTCCAGCTCTTCCTCCCTCTCTCTTTCTCCCGTGAACTCGATCGTCTCTGTCATTCTCTTCCTTCCCTTCGATTCAGTCGTGAAATATCTTCCTTTCCAATCGATAAATCAACTGGACTCGAATCGACTGAACGAGTTTGTTACGTAGTCGAAGACAATCCGGGACTGCACAAGTGGAATCGGTGAGAATTTTCTTAGCAAAAGTGTCAACCAGAGAGGGGTCAGAACCTCTCACTTTTACTCTCTCTCACTCCTGATCATTTTCTGGAGAATTCGTGACCTGTTCATCACGCCATTTCAGCCACACTCGATCACTCATTCTCACTTCCCCATATCTCACTCAAAATGTGAGTGTCGTCTATCTCAAGAAACCGAAGTCAAGTGAGGCGAATTACTATTTATTAGGATATGAGAACGTCTGCCCGACTGTTTGCACGGTTGTCTGTTTGTTTGTTTTATCAGTGATTCCTTCCGTTTTCAAACTGGAAATCCATTTAAAAATGAGAATTCAGATGGAATTCGTGCAATAATCGGAAAGGATACTCGATTGTGGAGGGTAGATCATGCCCATGATCCATTTCTGCAGGTGATTATTGATTTATTCATTCATTTTTTGAATCTGTCCCAATTTCAATTTGTCAGGCGATTCGAGCGCAATTTCTCATGCCCATCGCCCTCAAAGCCATGCCTCTCTACAGTAAATATGAGGTTCGATTTTCCTTTGACCGACCGCACTCTACCGTAATCTAGCCGACCTACCTTACTCTTCAGGAACACAATGTATTGATCTTTGGTCTTGCCGGGGGCGCTTCCAGTATGTACCTTCGTTTCCAAAGACCGAAGGTATTGCAATCTCTTACTTTCTCTGACTCTTTCCACTTTCTCTTACGCCCTTTCCTCTCTCTTTTTATGTCCATAACGCGCCATTTACAGATCAACATTACAATTGTAGAGGAGGAAAAAGATGTAATCGACCTGTCGAAACGGTTGAGTTTCACTCCGATTCTCTCTCAAATTATTCCCCCTATTCAGATGGTTTGGACTCCTAGAGGATTCGAGATACTCAATAGTCCATGCAAAGGCCGACAGTTTCTTGCAAGACGCGTTCGAAAACGGTTGAGATTACGGTAGTTCAATTGGGTCATCACTTAGTTCAGACAGACGATACGATGTAATCTCCGTTGATTGGCTCGATTCGACTGATCTCTCAATCTCTGCTCGAATGATCATCTCGGAAATACCGAAATTGGCCAGGTTTGATCTTTTTTAGTCGTTTTCTCAATTTCTCAATTTTTTTCGGAAATTCGTTTTTTTGTTGATCAAATTCGAAATTCCCTCATTCTCAGTGAATCTCTCACATCAAGTGGCGTCTTTATTGTACACATCATTTCTCCCATGGATCACGAATATCAAATGGTCACAATTCTCCATTCGTCAAATTCTGTTTTCCTATCACTATTCGATCAGTTCTTTTCATCTCTGTGATGCAGGATTCACTGTTAATCCATGTACATCAATGTACTCTTTACTTTACATACTCTCTCGACCAGTGGGTGGACGAGAGGGTGTGAAATGAAGAGGACATTGATGTGCATTGATGAACACGGAATGATAAACAGCAGAAATCACTTCCTCCCTCTGCAGAGCAAGTGTCTAACTCTCTCCATTTTACATGCTCTCTTACACTATCTGACCGATGAGAGAGCATGTCGAATGGACAGGGTCTAACCACTTCCCCCTCTGCAGATTCTCTCCTCTCTGCTCTCTCATTTCTCCTCTTGTCTCTCTCTTCGATTGGCCAATCACCACATCATTATCACGTGCTACAACAAGAAGTTCATTGCTGACACAACAAAGGTAGGTCACACTAGTGTCTGACCCTCTCAATTCTGCATGTTCTCTCGCGCTGTCTGATCGATGAGAGAGTATGTAGAATGAGGAGAGTATTTTCATTACTCTCCATAGACATGGTACATTGCGAAATGTCTCTTCGTCAAATAGTGACTGACTGACTCCAATCCGTAAATATCTCAATTTTACAATCTCAATCACATTTCAGCCCTTCGTTGAACGTTTTCACACCGTTTCCAACTACTTCCGATTCAAAACTTCTCGTCATTTCATCTCATTAACTTTGCACTCCAATGGAAAAGAAGGTGAAACAGTGATGATCTGATAGACCAAAGATCATTCGTCTGATTCCATCATGATCTCAACTGATCTCATCCTTAGTACCTCATTTTTATTCTCAAGACAGTCTTATTTATTTCTGTACATATCTCGTTCATCACTGATTGATCTCTTTGTTTCAACGGGTTTATTATTTATTATGATAAAATATTCAAGTTGATTACCAGTCTGGAACAAATATGCTAGGGAATGGACAAAGAGGCAGAAACAATATCGTATTCTACCGAGTAACAACATAACAAAGTGCTCACATTAATGGATTGGGTAGGTCATTCAGTCTGTCGGCATGGGAGTCATTCTGAGGTACTCCTTGCCTGAGGGCAGTTCCTTCTTCTCCATCTGGGGGAAGAGTACGGTAGCCTCGTCGGAGGATACGGTAGGCTGGATCATGCATGCATCGCCCGCCCTCCAGTCCACAGGAGTCGCCACCTGAATGGAGACAACAAATTGATCAGTAATGAATTACCTCCACAGTTCCAGAATACTGTAAATATGATATGCATTCTCTTTACCAGACCAAGTAACCCGGAATTGAACCCTCATTCATCTCACTGTGAATCTAGCGGTCACTTCTCTTTTTCACCCCAAAAAATGATTAGTAGTTGATTGGTCCGGTAAAGATAAGTAGTACGATACTGTAGTAGTAAATGAGTATTCTTATTACTCACCTTGTGTTTGGCAGTGAGGAGAAGGGAGTCAACCACTCTGAGAATCTCATCGAAGTTTCGACCGGTCGTTGCAGGATACAGGATCTGAGAAAGAAAATCGATTGAAAGAAGAAGAGAAAAAATATCAATGTAAATGCTTTTCGTAGACGATGAATTGAAGGAAGTAATTCATCGTTTACAAATTACTTCCTTCAATTCATCGTTTTTATTCTGAAGGGGGAGTGCGAAAGAATTTTTCAAAACGAATTTAGACCGTTCAGAGTGTTCAAGAGAGAAAAATATACCTGAAGCTTGAGCTTCCTATCCGGGCCAATAACCAGAACGGCTCTTGCAGAGAGGGCAATACCTTAATTATGGGCAATACCTTTATTTTTTTGTAAATATCACAAATATCAGCTACGCACCCTGTGCATTGATCTCCTCCGGATCGATCATTCCGAGAGACTCCGAAAGATGGCGAGAATCGTCAGCGATGATGGCTGCAATTTATTGATTATTTAAAAGGTAATTCATGAATTAGAAAAAGATAATATCAGCGAACTAATTTTAATACTCGAAAACTATAGGACTGCACTTGCATGCAAGCAAATAGTAAGAATCAATTGAAAGCTGTCCATTTTTGGACTTACACTAAATAGACGACGCTTCACAGTAACATATCAATCGATAATGACTCACGGAAAGGGAATTTCTCCTTCTCGATGTCTCCTGCATACGCGGCAATGTCATCGATCCACGCACGATGAGAAGAGGCAGAATCAATCGATAGAGCGATCAACTGAGAGATCAGAGATTACGGTAGTATACGGTGGTACGGTTCTATGAACCATATAAGTAACTGATTTATTACATAAGTTTTCAACAATTCAAGCAAGTTGAATACAATAACACAGTGCACTCTCATCAATATGAGGCACCGTACCAATCGATAAAGCGACCAACAAAGGGAACAGAGATTACGGCAGGAGTTAGTGATACAGTACTGTGCAAATTGACAAAATTAATAACATTTCTCACGGAACAGGTTCCGCAAATTCAAACTAGTTCATCGAAATAACTCAAAATTCTCATCAAAATCAATTATACCGTATACCTTGACTCCTCTCTTCTCGAATTCGGGAGCCAATTGGGCGGCTCTCGCCAGTTCCGTCGTGCAGACGGGTGTGAAATCGGCCGGATGGGAGAAGATTATCGCCCAGCTGAAGGAGAACAAAATCGAAAACAACAATGAAAGATACGGTAATTGAATCGATTGTACGCGATTCAAAAACTGAAGAAAGAAGTCGGGGAATAGTGCATAAAAGAATTCTCGAACTTTTGCAATGTCCTCCAACTATACCACTTTCAGGAGATTATAGTGATGAACTTAGTGAGGGCATGCAGAAATGTCGTTATTTCTGATCAGTTTCAGAGCCCAAACACTCTATACCACAAGTTGATGGAAACTAGCCAGATAAGGGATTATTATTACTTACTAATCAGGGCCTCCTGCAATTTTTAGATCGGTTTCAAGTCTTGAGCGTTTTCGAGAGAGAGAGAGAGAGAGAGATTGTTTTGGTTAGAAACTCGTCGTGCGAAATTTCCAGCGAACGAAAATATATGAATGATTCACTTGTTCAACGAACCTTCCATTTCCGATCCAATCGTGGAATGAATCGATTCTTCCTCTGTCAGTCTCACACGAGAAATTGGGAATAATATCGCCTAGTTTCATTCTGCAATATACAATAATCACCGTTGTACATCCCCAAGTCGGCATCAAGTTAATATCAAGTAGGTATCAAGCGTGGGGGAAACTTCGGGAATGAACGTATCAAATGCGAGAATCAGAAAACGAGATAGAAATTCCCAAGTTTGTATACATTTCTACCCCGTTGTATGTCTCGCTCACAGTGACACACTTTTTTTAAAGGAAAAAGTTACCAAGTTGGCATCAAGTGCTTGATGCCTACTTGGGAATGCACACCGGTCATAGTTATTGAAACAATTTGATTCAGATACGGTATCTGTACAATATACAGATTATCTTACTCTTATCCCAATAAATTAAGAAAAAAAACATTTATTATTGTATTAGCTTGGGCTGCATGAGCCCATAAACAAAAGGGTCGAATTCACAATCTAGCATATATTTTAAGACGCTTGCGAATTATAAAAGACTCTGGAAATATACTACTTTCACGTATATAAAACAATCCAATCAATATTACAATCAAGTGAGAGAAGACTACGTCTGACATGAAACAACCCTTTGGAATGAATTCGAAAACAAACAAAAATGATGGTTTCAACGGGTGATAATTGTAATCATAGCTTATTCTGATATCTAATCTTTCTTTAATCCAAATCATCATCTTGCTGCACCATAGCAGGAGCATCTCCCTTCAGAAGAAGAGCCAATTCGGATTGGAAGAGAGAGGCATCCGGGTCCTGAATGAGAATAATGAATATTCATGCAATACATCAAAATTTAAAATTTAAAAAAATCACATTACACTCAATGATGAGTGCACTATTATAGGTAGCATGAGAATAAATTTTATTCCGAAAAAATATACTATCTAAAAGCAATTTCTAAATCACACACATGGTTTAGATATCCTCATTCGACCATTAGTATTTACCGATGATAGCATACTTCCTTTTTATTCATTGTGAAATTTAAAACGATAATCAATAATTAGATCCTACCGTAGTCGTCTCTCCCTCATCATCAGACGACGGCAACTTCTCCTTCTCTGCCTGTTGTCCACCCATCAATCCTGCAACGAAGCAAATACCGTATTTACTCATTATCGATTTCGTCCGACCAGAAATAAAATAAATTTTACATTTCAAACACATCCACAATAGGGATGGCTTCGCAAGAAATGCTATCCCTAATCCATAAATGGACAAAAATTAGTTCTAAGGCGATACTTACTAATCTAATCGAAAGCACTCTGAATATTTCGAGTAAACTTTGCATTAAAACGTTTCTGGCCAATGAAAATGCATGGCATTTAACTATTCACATAGTATTTTTATTATTATTATGTCGTAATGGGTAAAATATTGCTTACCCTTGAGCAGATTTCCGATCATTCCTCCTCCTCCTCCACATCTGGGCGCGACTCCAAAGTAGAGTTGTCCCGTCTGATCGAGGTAAGAAATGATCGAATCATCCGAGACGAATTGAGATCGATACTTGGCAACCAGAGCAGTGAAGTGCTGGATCTGGAAACGGATATGTCACTCTTTCCAATTCAAATATATTCCATATTATTGAATCCTTCATGCATTCTACATTTGTTTTCAAAACCAGTTATAGGCTACTAATTTCCAAGATTTTGGAGGTGCTGGCCGCCATAGACCAAAATCGTATGTTCCATGAATAATTTAGAATGTTTTATTTTTAGTCTATCACTCTTGAAACGGATCGATTATCACATTTTGGTGCTTGCAAACCCATCTTGCGCTCAAAATGTGGAAAAAAAATTTTTTTTTTCAAAATTTTATATTTTCAAAAATATTTTCGAAAACATTTTTGAAAATATTTTTTCTCAATTTTGTTTTAGCTGAAAGCCCATGTCCGATTACATAAGAAAAATCTGCAGACGCTTGGTAAAAATCTGCAGCAGAGATATTAAACCAGGCGCAAATCCGAAATGATGTTAGGGTTTGTTCCCTGGAACATACCTTTTGGTCTATGCTGGCCGCCGACACTGTTTCAATTTTTTTTAAATGTGGGCTACCGAATTTTATGAAAAATTCCACAAAATTTTGTTGAGCTTCCGAACCGCAGGTGTGGTATTTTCTGGCACGGTTGCGGACCCCCGCTCCATATCGAGTATCTAGCCCAACATTGCTGAAAAGATTTTAAACGACTGGATTAAACTAAAACTGACATTCTTAGTGGGGACGATTCGGACGAGCATCCAGCAGAAGTGAGCGAGAGGAGCGACAGTTCCCTTGTATGGAGGAGAGAGAGAAGAGAAGGAAGAAGAGATGTAGGAAGAGAGAAGACGACGAGCGAAGGAAACACGACGGAGACAGATCAACTGAAGGAGGGGAAGGAGATTAGGGGAGGTAGGACAGTTTAAAAATAATAATAATAAATATATTTTACTTCAAACTATCGTAGAACTTTCTACAGGAAGTTTATATTATACTCCTCATCTTGCACCACTATGAATGGACTGACAGAGTTCACAATCAACTACAATCACTGCCAAAATGAATACGATCGTTAATACAGTACCTGGAGGACTGCTACCGTAATCCACAGATCGCTGCTCTTCTCCTTCTGCACTTCGCCCCTCACATACCAATCTTGCAAGAATGCGGCGTAGTCCTGAGAATAAACCGTTGTATCATTGAAATGAGCAATCAGATTAAATTATATACGTAATAAGCACCTTGTATTCGAAAAAGCAAGGATAATCAAGAAAATTTAATTCCTTATCAATTTTATCACCATTGTCATATCCCTCCACCATCACCCCTCTCTTCCCCTCTTGATCTCTTGACCTACCCCTTGAGATGGGAAAGGGGCGGGGCTTACCCCCTAAAGTAAAGAAGTGCCCATGTTTCATCCTTTCTACTTACCTCGGCGGAATCACTGAGCATGAAGTGTGATCTCGCCATGTCAACTGCTCCCTCAGAGTAGAAAACACGAGCGAAGAGAGCATGGAGAGACGCCGATCCACGGGCCTTCTCAGAGGGACGAGAGGAAACCGATTGAGACCTGCAAGGAGGGGGATAAAACTGTCATCTACCTTCAGCCCATCGTTGCTATTTTTGAACATCGAATTCAATAGACCAAATGCGGGTCTCGCATAGCACTTCGCGCCAAAATTAGTAAAATCGGGTGCCGGAGTGCATAATGCACAATTATCGATAAATTTATCGAACAAGGGGGTCAAAAGCAAGAAAAGCCGCATTCATTTTATTTGCATACATGGCCAATGGAAAAGTGATGAATAACGCTAGCGAGAACTTTTCCTACCTATTTCAGATTGATTCAACATGCATGCTAAGAATAAAGAAACTGACCATTTGACACAAGCAGCGACGAATTTGACTCGTCTGTCTTTGTCTTCGATGTTCTCATCGAGTTGAGGAGGCAGTCCCTTGACGATCTGAACATGGGAAGTAATTATATTTAAATAAACACGACGAACATCTGCCGACTCCAATATCGACCTATAACGAACTCACACAAAACCCTTAACCCTGGCGGAATAAGTAATTTTAATTGTAAAATCTATGGAAGTCTTTAATGAAAATACAAACCTTGGCGATGGAAGTGAGACGCTGCTCGTTGACTGGAAAGGCGCTCTTCATCAGAGTCTCAGCGAAAGCCTCCGAGAGATCGTACGCACTTCCAAATTGACCAACTGAAACAGTATCGTTCGATCGATAAATGAATCTACCCTCTTCTATCATCTGGCTATACACAGTGAAATGTCTAACGTCATGTCCTCCGCAAGAAGCATACCGAGTCTCAAACCCATATTGAAACAGATAATCAGCACGTGGAACAAGAATGATCAGTAAGTTACCTTGAATGAGAGTGAGACATCCTTTCTCGAGAAGAGAGAGCAACTCCTCGAATTTGCCCGATGCGGAGAGTCTGTAGAAGAGAGTGCGGCAGATTTGGTGCGCCTCGTAGTACTCCTTGTTCTCGAAACAAGTGTCGAGCTTCTTCTCGAGTCGCGAAACCTGCTTTCGAAAGAGCAATAAGCTTCTTCTCGAGTCGCGAAACCTACTTTCGAAAGAGCAGTAAGCTTTCGAAAGAGCAAATATTCAATTTCTTGTATTAAGGTATATTAACCACTCTAAATCATAGTAATTGATAACTAGAGAAGCCTAAGCAACAATCTAAGCCCTAACCTGAGCATAGGCTTGACTTTAACTCGTTTCAGGAGCATGGGGCCGTCCAGTAAAATGAAAAGCGTAATGCTCGAGGAAATAACGAACCTGGGCCATGGCGTTTGAGCAGAGTGGTACTCGAGGTCGAGCTCGTCCTACTGAGAATGAGAACCGATTAGATTTGATGAAACGACGCGTACAAAAACAAGCCAAGCAAAACTGTCCAAAATGACAACGCGTTGTGTGGCAACGAGAAACATCAGAGACGCCACTCTTCTTTCTGGCTCTGGCTCTACAGTATTGCATCATCAACTTCTAACCATATTTATATTTAATTTGTTTTATAAAAAATTCACATCATGTATGTGGTTTCGTTTCAAGAAAATTGCATAGCCTATAGTTTCACGCTATCCCTCACTCTCCGTCAAGGTATTAATATAGATTCTTAACGACACAATTCCGATCGTGTCTATACTTCTTCGTTCGTGTAAAATAAACGTAGGAAATAAACCTCTCAATCTTTACTTCAGAAATTTGCTATATGTTTATCGTTAACTCAGAGAGAACACAATAACAAAAAGCTGAACACTAAAAATTAGATCATAAAAGTAGAAGTGAAACGGGCTGATTCTGTAAAATATGTTCGAGAGGCACTGATAAAGAAAGCTAAGCACAATATAAAAAAATACGAAATGAGCAAATTGAAAGGGTGAGAAATCAGTCTTGTAGAAGAATCGCTTAATTGGGTGACAAAGCACAAATGAGGGATTTGAATCTAACGACAGTACAAACAAAGAAAATACGGAACATCGTAGACATACTGTTTCGAAGTGGAATCAGTCGGAAACAATTGCTTATTAGTATTGATGGTGAAGATACAAGTCTATTTAACATGTCAGATTTTAGCTGTAGATAAGTGAGATACAATTTTCAGTTTTGGGTGCATACAAAATATTTGGGAATCGGTTAAAAGAACACGTTCATATAAACAATGTTGGGTTTCGGGTATCGAGTTCTACAGTATCCTTGGATATCGATTGCGCCTACTTGAGGGAGTGTTTATAGCATCTTGGGCATATGGTAATCTCGGAAGGGGGAGAAGGAAAGAGAAGGGCCTTACTCTTTGAGGGACACAACTGAATGACCACATGTTTGATGGGGCAAACTGAGATGAGTGATGGACTGAGTATCGATCCATTACAGTATCGTGCACTTCTTCTTCTTGATCGGCTTAGGATTCATCACTGCTCGAACGGCTTCATGGAAGACCTGCAATCGAATGGTTCATCAGTGAGACAAATCGAACACACTAATAGTTATATAAAATCATCTAAATTCAACAACAAAAAATTATTCATTCATTTCTTGCCCCCATTCACAGTTAACTTTCTTGTATGCGATACTCTGACGGAATAAACAATGAATGAATGAATGAATACATGCCTTACAAAAACTTCAAAACGAGGACTTCCACTGTGTACCATTAGGAACTTTCATTTGCAATCTCGGGTTAGGTATACCAACATTTAGTCATTTTGATTGATCGTATCATTTAATAAATGCGATACTAATTAATATCGATCAATAACTACAATCTCATACCAGCACAGTAATGGAATATACTCTACATACCTGCTTGAGTCCGAGTTGCGTCAGTGCAGAGCATTCGCAGTATTTGACAGCCTTGATTCGCTGTGCCAACTTCTGACCTTGCTGTCTGCAATGATAAAGCATTACACTACATTGTTCAACTTATCACCATCTCAATGTCGATCACTCCTCGATTTGCAAGCCAGGGCTGGGATTTTACTTTAAGGACGTTATTTAAAATTGGTCAATTTTACGGTGTGACAGATTCGAAAAAAATTCATTTTACATCCAGCCCTGTTGCACACGTAAAAGATAAATAAAATACAACATGCAAATAAAATAAACAAACTTCGTGACGGGTCCTCTTCCTTCATTTGCGAGTGCAGCGATCGTGCTGGAGTCATCTCTCAAGTCAAGCTTAGTTCCTGAAATAAAATAATTCTTATTTTGGCGCATTTAGTTGTTTCAAACCACATCATTATTTACTACACATGTGTTACTCATGTTCCCAATAACGGATTCAGTGCTTAATCAGGTATTACTAACCAACTAGAATGATGGGTGCATCGGGACAGTGTTGTCTGATCTCGGGTACCCATTTGGAGACGATGTTATCGAAGGAGACTGGTGACACAACGGAGAAACAGAGGATAAACACATCTGTTTGTGGGTAGGAGAGAGGTCGGAGACGGTCGTAGTCCTCCTGCAACAACGCCTTTGTTCCAACTGTGGTAAACACAACGTTACTCATCCAAGTAGTCCCTCGTATTTAGCCAAACAAGGACAGAAAGAGATGAACGATGCATGCGCTAGAACCTTTGACATTCCACATCGGCAATGTCAGATGCTTTTTTCACGTTCATCATCATTTTAGAGAAGAACAGTGTTCAATGACTCACCAAAAGTGCATGAGTCATGTGAACGTTTTCAAAGAATATTGAAGAATGCAAACCTGGCCGGCCGTATCCCAAAGACCGAGATTAACCGTGCTTTCGTCCACTGTCAATTGTGCCGAATAGTTGTCGAATCTAGAAACATGAACTCGAAGTACATCGCATGAAATGGATATAACTAACAAAGAGAGAAATCACTCACACTGTGGGGACATATTTCACCGGGAAGGAGTCAGTTGTGTACGAGATCAGCATACAGGTTTTTCCCACTGTTCCATCTCCGACAATCACGCACTTTATCTGCCTTGAAGGCAACGACATCTCTGAAAAGAGATGGACAATAAGTATGTCCGGCATTTCAGTATAATAAAAAAGTGAATAAAAATTGAAACGCATCGCGGGATGAAGTATAAGGTTCGGCAACGTTTTGCGATTCACAGGGGACATTGAAATCACAATAATAAAATAAGCAACAGCGAAAAAACTTCAAAAACCAACACAACGCGATGCCGTTTCGGGGAACAATTTTTGTGTGGCTGGCAATCCTGTTATACGGTAGGGTGAATTCCCGAAAACTCGGCCACCGTACTCACGGTGTACATTTTGAGTTCCCGCTCCAACTCATTTCAAATTTTGTTCCGATTTATCGATTTTCTGTGGCGTTATTTCTTTGTAACATTGATCCCAACCGATTGAGTAGCATTTAAAGTCATCATGAATTCTGTGCGCACCATTCTATGTTGCATCATTGTCGATCATTTCACCCTTTGAATAGTGAAGCTTACATCATCATCACATCTTTCGGTAGACATCTCGCATATCCATTTCAAATTTCCATTGTGTAATGTTCTCTATTTGTCGGGAGATTGATGTCACCATCGGGGATCCGCAAAGAACCTCTTTTCCAAACGAGAATACATGAATGTGTTATGTGCTTTCTTTTGAGCGATGATGCACTTTATTAGACACGTTCCTTATCTATCTCTCACTGGAAGCCCTCTCTTCCTCTGCACATTCAGTGCATTGCTATTTCGCCTTCTACGTGTCTCATAATGTAGTCGTATCGATCTGTCGCTCTCGCTCTCAAATATCGCAGTTCCCCTTTGTACGCGTGTCTCTATCCCAACCATCCCACCTCTCTCATCTCCCTCCCTGACCCCGACCCTCTCAGTCTCTCGTGCGAGAGCCGATTACCTAGGGGACTGTTTCCTTCATTCCGTTTCGTGTTCGATATTGCCGGTACCGTTCTTCTTCCTCTATTAATTGATCTCTTTGAGGGTATGACCAAGTTGTGTGTGTTGCTGGCCGTGGTCGGCGTCGCTTTAGTGTGGGCGCACACTCATTCACACGGAGAACCCGCCCACTACAAGTACAGCAGACAGGCTAATGAGGTATTCACGAATCTCACATTTCATTTTGAACTAAGAGGAACAATTTGTTTAAAAAGAGCTAGGTTAACGAACACATTTTCTAATTAGCTCGAATAATATAAGTATTATTTGCAGGAGGTGTACGAAGATCACGGACACGCTCATGACCACCACGGACACAGGTGAGGAGACAATATAGCTTATTTTTCTCTCTAGAAACGCTTCTTGTTCTCTTCAGATTTGTTGATAATCTCTTAAAAAGAGTAGATAAATGAGAAAAAGGGGATACTATGAATGACGCGATTGCAGTCACGATGTGCACGATCACGGCCACGCACACGACCACCACGGACACAGGTGAGACAGTGAGATTGACTTGATTATCGATCGAATATGGAGGTTGTATTCGAAACATTAGTAGTGAGAACTAAATATTGATTGATTTCCAGCCACGACGCGTACGACCACGGACACGCTCATGAGGAACCTGCGCACGCGTAAGTTTTCTCTTTTTTTAAATGCCAATTATAATTAGTAAATGCTTTTTTTATGTATCACCTGTACCATAATGATATTTCTGTAGTAGTTGACTCTAGGAGGATCTGGCACTCGCCGGGAGTGGTGAGGAAAAATGATTTGTGTGCCTTCGATTTAAAACAATTCAATTAAAACAAATTTTAAAAAAATATTAAATATTTAAATATGCATCTTTCTTACTTTATTGATTATGTGTTCCTTTGCAGTCACGGTCATCACGGCCACTCCCACGAGGGCGGAGAGTGTCCTTACGCGAAGGCAGCCAGAGAGGAGAGAGAAGCAGCAGCACTCAAAATGGAGTCAGTCGATGCTTCTTTATTTAAAATTATAAAAAATAATTTAATACCTAATTTTCATTTATCAACGATCTATTCATTGCAGGAAAGTGAACACTCAGAGCTCGCAGCAGTTCACCGGGTCAGTTTTTTTAAATTAAAAAATATTAATCTAATTAATTTATGTATAGTTGCATTTACATCAGTTATTGATTATTCATGTTCAGATTCCTGTCGTTCCTCAACGACGCGAAGACCCGTCTGTGGGTTTATGCCATCGGTTCGACTCTTCTGATCTCCATCGCTCCTTTCTTCATTCTCTTCTTCATCCCTCTCTCTTCCAACACTGCAGAGTCCGGACCCCTCCTCAAGGTACGGTAGATACGGTTTTGATGCGGCACTAGTTTACTTAACCAGACCAATCAAACCGTGGTAAACCGGTGTTGGACCCTTATTCATCATGCCACTGTGAATCTAGCGGTCACCTCTCGTGGTCCGGTAAAGTAAACTGCCTTTGATGCAATGTACTCCCCTATATTTTCATATTTCATTTATCGATTTGAGGTTCTTCTTGCCTTCGGATCGGGAGGTCTTCTCGGAGATGCCTTCCTCCATCTCATTCCCCATGCTACTCCTGCTGGTCAGTTTGACAAATGGATGAAAGTAATCGATAAATTGTGGCTACAATATCTAAACTAATACTGATTATACAGGAGACGGTCACGGTCACTCGCACGCGCATGGTCACTCTCACGGAGGAGAGGGTGGACACTCCCATGGACCCCATGATATGTTCGTCGGAGGATGGGTTCTCACTGGTCAGTTTTCACACATTGAAATTTAAAAAAAAACTGATATTACGATACAAATTAATCGGTTATTTTAATTTGTGATTTCTGTTCAGGAATCATCGCTTTCCTGTTGGTTGAGAAGTTTGTTCGAATTCTGAGAGGAGACGGAGGACACGGACACTCACATGGACACAGCCATGAGAAGAAGAAGGAGAAGACGAGTGATGATGAGGGAGAGAAGAAGACTGACAAGGTACGGTAGAGGGTAGATTAATCGATGACTGATGAGTACTGTAGTGGATTATATTATTGATTGCATTGCAGAAGGAGAAGAAGGACGATAAGAAGTGTGAGAAGGAAAAGAAGGAGGAGAACATCAAGGTATGCATTTGGTACTGTTGAGACAATTATTGCTATAAATGTATTCTCTTAGAACGAACATCATCGACCAGTGAATGAAGTAGGTCATCTGTCTAGTCTCATCCCTGTATTGCATCACTCCCTTTCCTTTGTGCTTTCCAAATTGTGTATCCATCTTGTCACTCAAGAATGATCTTGTGTCATTTTGTTCTATTCCCTATTCGACACTTCTTCACTAGTTTATCTCTCCATTTCTCAGGTCGCAGCCTATCTCAATCTGGTGGCTGACTTCGCCCACAACTTCACTGATGGACTCGCCATCGGAGCTTCCTTCCTGGCTGGTTAGTCACACGATTATGACAAAATGTATTCAATTGTGGTGACTAATGCTGCACAAATTTCACAGATGGAAAGTTCATACTCGAATCGAATTGCGGTAATTGAAATTAGTACTTTCCACCTGTGGAATTTGCGTAGTATACCTGAAATATAAGTTTTGATGTACGAAGATGTGTATAACTAATTCTTAAAAAAATAATGGAATGTTTCCTCTCAGGATCGACGGTCGGTTTCATCACGATGATCACTGTACTCGTGCACGAAGTTCCCCATGAGATCGGAGACTTTGCCATTCTCATCCAGTCGGGATACTCGAGGAGAAAGGTACTGTAGTTGATGGGAATTATTGATTTTGAATTAGAAGAAGGAATCAATACATACTATACAATAATCATAATTAATTATTCGTAAGCCTTAATTTGAAGCTGATAAGTTTTGTCAATAAGGAAATACAAACAAGTTTTATCAAATGGATCATCTGAATATGTCTTTCATTTCAGGCGATGTGTATGCAGCTCGTGACTGCTGCAGGTGCCCTCTCTGGCTGCATTCTCTCGCTCGTTACTGCCAATGGATCGCTAGCCGATGCCGCCGCAAGCTCTGCCATCCTCCCATTCACTGCTGGTATGTAGATTACGGTAGAAGGAAGATCGAGGACTGACTTTTATATTGAATCATTCATCTATTATTTATTCCGTAGAGTATCGGATTCAAAGTAATTAACTGTGAAGGGCGCATGAATTGTAACATCATTGACTATATATTGCTGTCTTTCAGGTGGTTTCATCTACATCGCTACCGTCTCCGTCATTCCGGAGCTTCTGGAGGATTCTTCGTTCGGTCAGACGATCAAAGAGACGATCGCTCTCTTCCTCGGAATCTTCCTCATGTATCTCATCGCTGTCTATGAGTAGACTCGAATTGTACATCCACCATAGTACCAACTAGTGTTGTTAGATCGAATAATCCTATTCGTGAATAACAAAGGTTATTCGCGAATTGGATTATTAGATCTAACAATACTAGTATCAACTGGATTCCCCCTCTATTCTTTACTTTCGCTATTTATCGATTGTAAATTATGAGAGCGTTACCATCTGTATTTGCCTAAATGCTTCCATATTTGGTTTACCATGCATGAACTTCAGCAGCTGTGATTCTCTCCCTACCAGCATTCTAATCGAAATCATCCAAATATGAATGAATTGTTTCACACTTCTCACTGTAATTTGCTTGTTTCTTTCTCACTCGGATTTTCATACAGAGTTGTAATTTATGTTCGTTCGGATGTTGTTGCACTTTCCGTGGGTAAAATGGTTGAATGATCCATCAACGACTTCTGTCCAGTTCTGAGTTGACTCTTCTCAGTTGTACTTTCGGAGTGGTTTTGATTGCATGTAACTCGTTGTTACTGGAGTTGACCACTCGAACATTCGAAAATGAAAATGGCAAAGCCTTTTGACTCATTTTCGGATGAGTTCTCTTTTTCGTTGTTTATCTTCCGTTGTTTTCCAACAAAGGAAGTTTCGAGTGGTACGAGTAGTTACCAATGATCATGAAATTAAATTTCAAAAGAATGATTGAAGGATGAACTCGTTCTTCACTAAGAAGACGTCTGCTGTCTCTGGAGAGACGTCGACTACTAAGAAGAATATCCATGAACACGAACCATGGGTGGAGAAGTACAGACCGAAGAGGGTCGACCAACTCGTATTCCAGGTGAGCAGATAATTATCGTCAATCTTGGAGCGCTTGAATCCAGGTGCACAGTGCATTTTGGAGTTCATTTTTTTCCGGAGGAAATATACAAAATAAAATAAAACGGCGATGAAAGATACAAAAAAAACAGTAATCTATTATTCAATCAATCAAACACTTCGTCATACATTTGATAATGCTTCTCCTTCAGGCAGAAGTTGTGACCGTGCTGCAGAAAGTGTTGGAGGGAGCAGATGTGAGTTGATCTTTGATCTTTACTCCTTCCTTCCTTCACTCATTTCTCCCCTTATTCAGCTGCCGAACATTCTCTTCTACGGTCCTCCTGGCACGGGAAAGACGACGGCTGCACTCGCTCTCTGCAGGTGAGAAAAGGAAGAAATTAATGGAAAGAACGAACTGTGATGAGCTGAAAATATCGAAGACTTTTTAAATTGCGAACCGCAGACACTATGTCACGGACTTTGAAAATGTGGACCGCAGAATTGTATTCGAAATTTCCATGTTTTTGCCAGAAATGCTTATCGCCAATGTAGAATATTTCGACCCCATTGCGGATTACCGCTCTATATCGAACTTCCGGTCCATCTTTGAAAACGAAGCAATACATTCTGCTTGGCTGATTATCGGATGAGAGGAACCAATGGAGATTCGAGAAGGAATTGATAGATGATTATGCTCGATTGCAGACAGCTCTTCAAGACGAACGACGTCTTCAGGGATCGAGTGCTGGAGATGAATGCATCTGATGAGAGAGGCATCCAAATCGTCAGAACTAGGGTGGGTTTAGAATAGTTGAGACCGATAGCTTGACATTTAGTTACGAATCTTTTCTAAATATTCCCAAAAAAGTAAATTAATAAGATTAATTAAGAAGACGTTCTTTCCAGATCAAGGACTTTGCCCATCGTGCAGTGGGAGGTTCGTCGATTGGAGGACTCGCAGCGGGATTGAAGGTGAGAGAACAAGGCTGAAATTTTTAAATTTAAAAATATTTTGATAAGAATAATTTCATGCTCCAATTTTTTTAAATTCCAAAAAATAAATTTAAAAAAAAAACGTCGCTTTAGAAGAAAACTACTTGATTAATCCGATAATAGTTCCAAAATGGTGTTATTTATTTTTTAAATTGGTCAAAATATTAAAAAAATAATAATAATTAAAATCGTATTCCTTCTGCAGATCATAATCCTCGATGAGGCGGACGCGATGACGAGTGCTGCACAGGCTGCACTGAGAAGAACGATGGAGAAATACTCGAAGAATACGAGGTGAGAGAAGGAGGAGGAGAAAAGTAGATGTGGAGTGACATGGGTAGCACTGAAAAAAATATAACAGTTTAGTAGATTTTTAATTAGACGCTGATTTATAATATGAAATGTATTTAAGACATAGGTCGAAAGGTACGTAAAAAACGACGAAACCAGCCCGCATTCTGAGAATTTTTGGTGAAAAAAATGAAAACCCAGCCCGCATTTTCTGTTTTTCTTATCCATTTTTGATAAACCCAACCCGCATTTTCGACTTGCCGCAACGAACCCTTTCGACCTATGATTTAAGAGCACAATCTTTTTTTTCTGGCACACTCTGGTCGGTGGACCAGAGAATGTGCGAAATGAAGAGCTCGTGGTCTCCCATTTCGTGCTCTACAAAAAGTGGGTAGAATTCGGAACTGCCCGCCGAAGGGGGGCGCGAAAAATAAATGCCTGATCAATTAGACCCCTAAAATCGAAACCTGCCCGCCAGGGTCTCCTTAAATATCTCCGAAATGTAGAAACCTGCCCGGTAGACCATCAAAAAATTGAAAACCTGCCCGACCAATTTTCCATGGTACTTTACTTTTCGACCTCTGATTGTAATGTAAGATGTCAAATTGTGTTCGATTCGTTCACACCATCGTTATTCTCAGATTCTTCCTCATCTGCAACTACGTCTCTCGCATCATCGATCCTCTCACTTCTCGATGCGCCAAATTCAGATTCAAGCCTCTTCCCACCGACTGCCAGGTACTGTAGAAAGGGGGAGAGGTTACGATACGACGACCAATAGCACTTTGCAGTGCATCCTGTAAAAAAAGTTAAAAAAAAGAATATAAAGAGCTAGGTCGGATGAAAACCATTTTTTTCCATTTAAAAATTTCCAGTTTATTATAAGTTTGTCATTTGATTAAAGAGTTTGATATTTCAATAAATGTGTTTCTCATCCGACGGTTTTCATCAACCTAGTGCCTGAAAATGTGTTAGATCTCACTACTTCAACTTCTTCTTTTCCTTCAGGTTGAGCGTCTGCTTCTCATCTGTGAGAATGAGGGAGTGCAGGGAGAGAAAGAAGCACTTGAGAAGTTGGTGGAGGAGAGTGAGGGAGATCTCAGGAAGAGTATCACTACTCTGCAGGTACTCTAATCACGCCCATTTATTGATAAATCTGAGATGGTCTTGTCTCCTTCTCTTTAATGCTAAAACACGCTCCGGAAATGAAAAAAAAGATGATATTGAATCCCGCAACTAATGATTTTTCGCCATAACGCGGCTGCCAGTTATTCTAGAGACTTGAAATTTTGTTTACCAAGTCGCACTCCTCCGTACACTTAATTGCAAATTCCTAGCATCACTGGCAGCCGAGTTATAGCGAGAAATCGATGATTACGGGAATTCAAATAGTTCCTTTTCTTTTCCAGAGTGCTTTTAATGCAACATAAATAATCTTCTTTCCTCAGGCTATCGCTGCTTCCTCTCGTCGTCTCACTCTCGACGATCTCTCCAATATGGGCAGTCGCATTCCCGAATCGACTGTCTCTGACTATCTCGATGCCGTAAAGTCCCTCTCCGATCCCAGGATTCTCGCCGCTATCGAGGTACGGTACTCTTTCCTCGAAAGCCCATTGCGGTATCTACCGTAGACGTATATTTTTTTACATGCTGGACATGTTATGTTAATAAAAGGGCTTAGGATTGAAGAATAAGAGATGAAGATAGCTCCTCTTTATTTAATTTCGGCGATTTATTTGCTCAGTGAACTCTGACTATTCGGTTACCGTAACTATCAGGGACAGGTACAGAATCCATCAATCAATATCGATTCCCTCTCAGACCCTCCGTCGTGATGGCTTCAGTGTGGGTCAGCTGCTGCATCAGCTGTACGAGAGACTGGTGGGAGACGAGACGTTGACTGACATGCAGAAGGCCGAGATATTCGACAAGATTGCTGTGAGTTTCCACGAAATTTGAACTTTTATGAACCCCTCTGGTCCAAAAAAATCCTGGAAAATCGTCTTGTTTTATAACAAAAACGCACCACCACCATCTGACACTCTTGATGTTGAAGGGAATATAAATAAACGCCTAATCGATAATACTCTCTCTTCCAGGTGTCTGAGTATCGACTTCAAGATGGAGGAAGCGAGCAGCTGCAACTCCTCAACGTGACCTACTCCATCCTCGGTCAGTTCAAGACTGCCTCCGTCAACTGAATCAATCGATAATCTATCCCCCCGTTCTTCTCATGACCCATTCCATATCCTCTTATCTTGATTACGGTAATCGATTCTCGATGATATCTCATTCCCCATCTCAATTGGTCTCGCTCTTGGTTCTATCTCACCTCATCACTTTGTAAACTGTACATGCGTGTTTATGATTGGAATACAGTAATTTCTGATTGATTGATTGATTGATTGGAATACAGTAATATGTCTGATGCAGACTAGTTATCACAAGACAGCGACTAGAATGTCTAGTTATGACTCGAAAGGGAGAAATCAATGGTAGATCACAGATCATTTGACTCGATGAGGAGGGAGAGGGTAAGAGTACGGTAGTATCAATGGGTAGTTTCTTGTGTCACAATTCACTTTCCTTGTTTGTTGGATGGTTCCTCAGTATGATCTTCCTTCTCGTTCTGCCTGCAATTCTCCATACAAAACTGAGATTATTTATCTATTTATCGATTGTTTGATTGAGATTATTATTTATCGTGTTTATAGCACCCAAATTCACAAAAAGCGGAGAGAGAGTAAGCGATGGTACCTATAAGTGTGTGTGGGGTACAACTGAAAGAGAGCGAGTGGTACTGTAGAGTACGGTATAGCACGGTGAATTCACATTCGACGAGGGAGCAAGACTAGAGAGTACGGTAGGTGTGTGTAGTGAGGCATGACTACGGTGGATGTGAGTGGTGGTGTGGATTACGGTAGGTGTTAGTGAGTACAGTATCTCAAACTACAGTATCTCACATGTCGCTTGAATGTCTATGCATATCTCGAGGAAGAGCCTTGTTGCCCGTTTCCCTCGATCGATTGGTGGCTGCCTCCACAGCGTCGATGAGCAGACCCTGATATTGATTGATGAAGAAAGAACTATAGTAGTTGCAATTGATTGAAGACTACGGTTGCTCTCACCTTGAGACCGCCCGACTCCAATTTGTGCATACCGTAGACGGAGGACCCGGCGGGAGACTGAACGTCGTCCTGAAAAGAAATCGATAATTGGAATTCGCAGGCGTCTCGGTATTTAGAGGTCATCAGTCACACTGTATGTACCATACAGCAATAGTATAGTGCAGTGAAAGTACAATCACCCCATCAAGTTGGGGACCATGCCAAGAGCATCTTTGTTGCCTGACACTCTCTCGATGATTCCGTTTTTCTCTAGCTTGGTCTCGCTTTCGGGTTCTGTGATATGTATTTCATACCTTCAGTTTAGCAGGATGTTCCCCAGTCTCGAGTGCCATCTTAGCTGCTCCCAATAGAGTGTGACAGGCTAGTTTGACTGCCAGATCACGGGGAAGACCCGCTTTGACTCCACCATCAGCAAGTCCTTCGATGACTGAGAACATCTGAAGAGAAGGAATAGGAATATCTGATTATTATTTATTCTAATTATTACTATACAACACAGATAAATTGGAGAGGATCATGGCGAGATGAAACATCTTGTTTCTGAGCAAAACTCTATTCATTGCCTAGTAGGTTCAATGAGCGTTATAATTGCAAGACATTAGCAAGGATGAAAGACAGCCAGACTTGATGAATCCATGACTATATATCGATGACGACATTTTGGAACTGTTTGTTGCGTTTAAATTGAATACAAAACGGACATAGCTGGGACCGGATCCGGAGAGTCCCGTGACGGGATCGATGTATGCCTCGGGCACTTCCACTGCGAAACCGACGGTAGACAAAAGCTCTTTCACGATCTGAAATATCGATTGGTAGGTCAACGAGTAGTGTTGATCACTTGAAATATCCTTTTTCGAGCACAAAGGAGGATTAACAACGAAAAAAAGATTTTTCCCAAACGGAGTTGAAACGCTTTGTTCTTTTTGGTTTCGACTTTTCGAGTGGTAAACACTTGTACAAAGTCTAACTGTCTCTCTATCCCCTCTCCCAACCCAATCTCAATTGTCTCAGTTGAGAGTGATCTCATTGATAGATCTGCTCTTCATTACTCTGATCATTGTACCATTTGTGATGACGAAACTCCCAAGCGGGTTTGGATCTTTGAAAATATCTATTGTGAGAGAGAAAAGAGATAGGTCACAACAACAAACTGACGTCAGAGTCGCTCTCCTTGCACGCCGATCCCATCGAGAATGCGGACGCGCCTGATTATTGATTGATTATCGATTGATGATCGATTATTATTGATTGACGAGAAGAATGCTTAACGTACCTGCTCTGACGACTGCCGGCGTGTTGGGCATTACTCGTACTACGCGAGACTTGGAGGGAAGAAGCTGCAATCGATAAATGATTGATTCCATCTCTAATCTACCGTAATCTCACCGATTCTATATTTCTGATGGTGATTCCGAGTGCGATCGATACAAGCAGTTGGTCACGCGAGAAGGAAGGAGCGATTTCGGAGGTTACCTATGAATGACGGAATCAGGGATTTCCACTTTTTCGAAAAAAAGTACCTTATTAACATGGGGTGGCTTGACAGCGAGAAAGACGACATCTGACTTGTGAGTGACTTCCGTATTTTCATGAGTGACGTTGAGACCCATGGCCTGTAATTAATTAATTAATTATTTCCCGATTGATCTTTGATCTTTGCTCTGACCTTGCACTGATCCAGCAGGGCAACATCGCATCTGGGCGAGCTGGCGATGATGTTTTCAGGAGCGATGCGGCCTGAAATGTCTTTGATTCTCTCCATTTCCCGTGCTCTCTCGTGCACTCTGCACACGGAGAAAAAACGGAACTGAGACATTAAGAAAAATTCCTCACAGAAAAAAAGCATGATAGTTATGTCGGGAACATTGATAGTATTACAGATATTGATACCTATCATAGCATTAATAGCTATCATGAAACCGCCAAAATGATGGATAAAACCCTACTTTCATTTTTCTGAGTGCTTCGCTTTTTAGACTTTGAACTCGTCTCACGCAAGCTTATCGGGTCGTAGATATATTTCCCCGTGAGATAGATCACGTGCAGGGGAGAGAGTCTCTCTCATATCACTGCAGTCTGTATTGGTCACTCGATAAGAATGCGTAATGTTGACATGGACCCCGTACTCACACTAATAATTTCCTCTCTCTCTCGCTCCCTCCTATTCTCGGATCATTCATTCATCGATTTGAGACACACACCAAAAAAGCGAGAAATGAAGTGAGGAGAAGAGAAAGAGAGACTAGTTTGGCTGAGAGATGAAAGTGAGATCTCAACTAAGGATGAAGTGTCCATTCAAGCCAATTCATTGAGGAACTACTGAACCAATCTCGGCATTTCGCTGCATTCTGTGTTCATCTACTGCACTCTTCATTTCACACACTCTATTGACTGGTCGGTCGATGAGTGAGCGATAGGACGTTGTGCAAATCCCGTTTAGGAACTCGTTAATATAAAAGTAACAAAATATTCTGATATGCACCCAAAACAAATCCTGGGGAAAATGTTGAAAGTTCCTAAAGGCAGTTCTAAAACGTCTTGCCACCGACGAGAGGGGAAATGAAGAATAGTGCATTGACGTACAGTGATGGACATAAAAGGGGTGCATAACGGATTAGGAGTGGCAAGAATGAATGAGATGTAGATCATTGGTGTTCTTAGGGGAGGAAAGGGAGTGGATGAGTGAGGGGGCGGACAGAGTCAAGTCTCTTCAAAAAAGGAGAGAGAGAGAGAGAGAAACATACCAGAATTGATGAGTCCTCTGGCCAGCGCCTGCGCCATTTTGCCTGCTCCAATGAATCCGATCCTCATTGTCATAGAAGGAGTGATGAGTGCAAGGGAGAGTTGAAGGGAGAATGACCGTCTCTCTCTCTCTCTCTCTCCCTTTTCTATCTTATCACTCCGTTATCCCCTCCCACCCCGTCTAATGACACTCGTAGAGATTAGATTAGATTGTTGAACTTATTGCGGCGAACTTTGACGGTTCGGTGTAGTCTATTGAATAAGTAAACATGACACCCGCTACAGTAGGAACAGTCGGGCAGAATACTTTATCGAGAAATGATTGATCTATTGGAGAGAAAAGAATTAGAGTGGAACCATATACATCCGCCCACTTCTCGGGCACCCAAAATCGCCAAAAAAAATATGAAAAGGATAGCTCACGCGCAATTGTTAACCCATTTAATCGAGTTAGACCAATTCTTGGATTTTACGACGAGCTCTGTCGCTTGTATCAGAGTTGATCAGTTCCGTCGATCAAATTGACAGTCGACACTCAATTCTTATCAATTGCCCCATTCTAATATTTGCATTTCTGTACACTTTCCGGTAGATCAAACTCTCCCCAATTGGGTAACGGTCTGACCCTCTCAATTCTGCATGCTCTCTCGTGCTGTCTGATCGACTAGAGAGAATGTAGAATGAGGAGAGTCAGATCATTATTCCTCCATTTCCTCCTCCGACTCTGCAGTGCCACTCTATTTCCCCCTCTTGATTTACGACCGTTCTTCAGTTATTTATTCCCGTTTTTGAGTTGAAAGTTCGTTCTTTCTCTCTCTCTTATCTCTGCTGCAAGTTGCTCCCATGGGGAAAAGTGACAAAAGGGAGTTCAGAAGGGGAAAGAGACAATTTTGAAAGAGAGAAATGCGGGAATTTGCTCAGAGCGCGAAGTCTCCAGCTTTCCTTACTCAGGAGTGTTCACATCTCCTAATAATGGGATACCTGATGTCTCCATCTCTCAATTTCGCATGCTCTCTCATCTGGACACAACTCAGGTCTTTTTATTAACATCTCCTGAGTAAGACAAAATTCATCTAGAACAATTCCCCTCTCATGTTGCAGAGTGTTCACATTCGGGTCTTGTTTCTCTCTCCTCTCTCTCGAAAAAGAGAAACAGTGGGTAGATCAAACAGGAAACATGTGGAGAGTGAAGAAAATGACGAGAATCAATCTTGTGAATCCACGAAACAACAAGAAACCTAAAGGCGTGCGCAATTGTTATGTTCGTGAACCCACCACATCATTCCACAGGCCGCTCAACTTTACGGAAAGGGCTTTTGAGTGAGAGAGCGTGTAAAATCGAGAGGGACCCTCTCACTTTTGCACACTCTCTCGCCCTGACCCTTGTCTGTCGGTTTGGAATCATGTGCCACGGTTTGAAATCTTATAACTTTTTTGAGTGTTGTTTAGGATTCGTTTCAAAATATTTCTACACTTTTTTTAAGTACCGTGAATTAGAAAAGCTGATTACTGTGAACCGTCTAACTGTTAGTTGTCTATCCGTGACTGGGTGGTTAAATTCAATCTATCACTGGGGACACGTACCATCTGCATCTCTTCCACCTCCTCATTACTCCTTTTCCATTCCATTCTCTTCTCTCAGTGTAGTTAGATCGAATAATCCTATTCACGAATGACAAAGGTTGTTCGCGAATAGCAGTGCATTATTCGCGTATAATCTTTGTTGCTCGCGAATGGGACTATTCGATCTGACGTTTTGAAACTTCCGTTTAGGAACCCTCAACATATTTTCCAGAATGTGTTTGGGATGCGTTTCAGAACATTTAGAAACTTTTAAATTTTCGGATTACTTCTCTCTCCCACTCGATTCGATTGGCTGGAATCAGAATAGTTGTGACACTTCTTGACATGATTCTCTCTCTCTCTTTCCTCCCACTCTTTCGGTTCACTTCCCCCTCTCATTCCGTTCCCTCCTTCCATTCTCTGTTCCTGATTCATATTCCCCCTTCTCCCTCCTCCTCCTTCTCCCCCCTGACCACTCCACATATTAGCCTCATCTCATGCCCTATTGCACTGCCAGTAAAGTCTCCCTCTCCTCCCCCCCCTCTCCTCCCCTTCCCTCCCCCTCCTCCCCCTTCCTCCCGATTTAGTATCCACCTCTGCCCTTCGCCAAGTTGCATTGTGCCTTGCCTTCAGATGACGTTGCGAGACTAAATCAATCGATAATCGATCGATCGGAGGGATGGTCGTCTCCCACACTGCACTATTCTTAATCGCCCTCTATGTGAGTCATCGGAGATATCTTGTATCTTATCTGGATCTTTGTGTAACGAGGAAAGAATGATACGAGATTCCAGTACAAAACACAGTTCAAGGATCATCGAAACGCCATTTTTAGAATAGTTTTGAGAATTCCGAAAGAATTTTCGATTACTGTATCTGTCATTTGTCTTAAAACATTATCTGCAACCGACAACCAGGGGTCAGAGCGAGAGTGTGTGCCAAAGTGAGAGAGTCCCTCTCGATTTCACACGCTCTCTCGCTCAAAAGCACTTTCTGCAATGTTAACTGACCTGTGGGATGATGTACAAAATGAATCATTCATTTCCATTTCAGATTCGCTCCTCTTTATCATTTCCGACAATTCTGCCATGTTCGGGTGAATTTCGTCAACTTTTCGTTCCTTTATTAGTTCCATTTACCCTTTCCCCCTTCTCAAATTGTCTCATTCGACTGACCAAAGGTTGCATCCCCACTTTTATATCCCAGAGATGCCATCCCACATGTCACACTGTCTAGCTTGTTTGAAAAAAAGAGTACACATCTTTCGTTTTTCGGCGGAGATTTATAACTTTATTCAGACGATGGAAATACGGGTTGCAGACAGAAGAGATACTCTATTGAAGGTGAGGAGGGAAAAATCAAAGATCAAAGATTTACTGAAAAAAGACAGGGAACATAGTATTCGTTCATAGTTGGACTATCAAGTCGACAAATTCTTGTAATGCAATACTACAAATGATTCATTCTAGTACAAAACAATCGATCTAAAATAAATAAAAAAAGGTATTGATAAATTCTAGAAGCAAAGTAATCGCTCTCAATTCAGGATCCTTCTGGGGCGTCAATAGACTGACGTACAAAATCAGTCGATACTCATCCAAAATGAGTAGATCGAGCCTGGAAAAGACAATGAGGAAAGCATTTGATGTGAGTTTCTCATCGCAAACTAATTTAATTGTACCAATCAGAAACTAATTAAATTTAATCGCATTTGCTCAATTTAATTGAAGGTGTGGGAAGATCGAACAAATCTAATTTTCATCTTCAAAGAATCGGGAAATGCTCATATCAATATCGCTTTCTATGAGGGAACACATGGAGATGGAGAGAATTTCGATGGACCTGGTAGGTCATTCCGCTTATTGTTTTTTTGCTGATTTGCCTTCATTCGTACTTTTCCTGGCACTATAACATGGTGAATTGCATCTTTATTGTCGCGAGTTTCCCTATTTTTCTCACAATTTCCCCTTTCTGAGCTTCTCCGTAGGTTCGCTTTGCTTATTCATTCAAACAGAACAACTCGATCTCCCCACGACGTAATATTTTTCCGTCGTGAATTTATCTAACACGTCAAGTCTTCATTCTTCAGGAGGAGTTCTTGCCCATGCCTTCTTTCCTCGATACGGGGGCGACGTTCACTTCGACGATTCCGAACCATGGGCGCCATCAAAGGGAGGCAAGTTCACTCTCAAACCCTTCGCGCGAAGAAATTACTCTGCCCAGAGCGATTGTTTCAAACTCTAATTTGCTAGAGAGCACACGACAACTAGAGATCAGCTCTATCATTTTCAAGCAACCTCTAAAATTAGACTCTCGCATTCGCTTTGGGCATATCAAGATTAGAGTTGCTTCTTTTTTTCGTTCCTTTCATCCCCCCAATGACTCTTAAAAATCCAGAGTTCTTGCAAAGAATGCTCTTCCGCCTTGACAAATGTCACTAAATTTTGCCCAAAGCTATGATTTTATTTTGTTCAAAGTACAAAAATAATTATTTATTTCAGTTGACGGCACAGTCGATCTCTACATGGTGGCCACACACGAGATTGGACACGCACTGGGGTTGAAGGTTGAGTTGATCTTTGATCTCTCTCTCTAATTGATTACTCCAGCACTCCTCCGACCCTCTGGCAATCATGGCTGAATATTATCAGGAGTACACTGGAGGGTTGATACACTTGCATCAGGGTCAGCGGTTTCTTCATTTCTCTCCCCTCCCATTCTGAACTGTGCATCATCTTTATCATAAGATACTGGTATAGCAGTGTAAACCCGCTGGATTTATTCTGCCGAGAGTACGAAATTTTCTATAGTTTATCGCAAATTTTCCAAGAGAACGATTTTCCATGGATTTTTTTGGAAAACGGTTTTCCGCCCTTCTGATTCCGAACACTTTCTCTTTCCCAAATAAGAGAGAAAGTGTTCGGAATTATGAGGGTAGAAAACCGTCAAAGAAACTAAATCTTGGAGAACCGCTCTCCTAACAAATTTGCGTTGAGTACACTCAAGTTTGCGCATTTTTTGTTGACACGTTCAGATTGTCAATCTTTTCATGTTTTCTTGTGGATACGTATTCTGAGAAGCGAATCTAGAGTGCATTATATGAGCACGAAAGATTCCTTCCAATAAACATAATTCAGATGACGTCATGGCCATGTCGATGCTGTACAAACGTCGAAATGGATCAACTCTCCATACCAATGATAATTCCGTCACTTCCAAGAACCCTCCTGACATCTGCAAGCATCCCTCAATCGATGCTATTACTGTGCTAGGCAATGGAACTCTCTACGCATTCAAGGGTAAGTCGAACAGTTTTTTTTTAATCTCCAAGAAAAGGTGAAGGGCGAGGATGCCTCTGTAGCGCCTGACCCCTTTCTGGAGGATTATACAGGTTTCTGAACATCTAGGAGTTCAGAGATACTTTTATTATTTGTTTATTGATTTTAAGGCGACTGGTTCTGGCGCCTTCATTTCGACGGGGGCATTGAGGAAGGCCCGAAATCAATTGAGACTCACTGGCCATTTGAAAGTGAAATTGATGACTTCCTCACTGATAATGATGGAGATTCATATGTATTCAAGGTGAGAAAAATCACTACTCGATCGATCGATGAGATCTACCGTACTCAGGGTGACAAATACTGGCTGCTCGATCGGCACGGAATACTGCAGAAGGGATATCCTGCAAGGATCAATAGAGTAAGCTGAATACAGTATGCTTCCAAGGGAAAATCGTCTCTTATTACTATAGTATCGATTGATGATCTCAGGGTCTCTCCGACATTCCGGACGACATCGATGCTGCATTGGTCTTCCACGGAGATGACATACCGTACTTCTTCAAGAAGGTATCGACCAATAGTCCCGATTACAGTACTCATATCCTCTCTCAGAATAAATACTGGCCCTATAAACGTCATGGAATGCCGAGACATTGGCCGAAGAATATAAAGAGTATTTTCCAAGTAAGTGAAAGAAAGTTGAAAGGACCCATCAATCCGTCACTTTTTGCAGGAAGTTCCAATGGCTAGGATAGATGCGGGCCTTAGATTCGGCCATGAATCATTTCTATTCTATGGTACAAAGTACTACAAACTAGAAGGACAAAGGTAATCCATATTCCTATTCCTCTATTACCGCATCATTTAACAGTCCAGTCAACATTCATATAGGGCTTTGGAGTGAGAGAGCGTGTAAAATCAAGAGGGGCTCTCTCTCATTATTACACACTCTCTCGCCTTGACCCCTATTTGTACGCTTGAAATGATTTGTATCAATCGTTTTCTTCAGGAAAATGCGACTAGCCGAAGGCTATCCCCAGTCGACGGGCGAATTTTGGTTCGGATGCAGTGGGCAGAAGCATCCAATAAAATAATCAATCGATAATCAACTCTGATCTCACTTTATCAATCAAATTATCATAGACACACTTGATAAATCTGCTTTCATCTCTTATTTCTTCTCCCAAATTGTGAATAATGGTCTAACCCCCTCAATTCTGCAGGCTCTCTCGCGCTGTCTGATCGAAGAGAGAGCATGTAGAATGAGGAGAGTCTGATCATTTCTCAAATTGCTGATCTTTATCTCTGACTCCGCCCCCATTCTGTGGATCTTCTCCGATTAGTGTTGAATCCTCTCCAGTCAAGAATGAGATCTCTCCTTCTCCTCTCCTCTCTTCTCTTCGCTTCTCATGCAATTCTCAATGGACACGCAGACAAATGGAGCAATTACGCCCATCTCGTCAAGGTAAGAAAATCAGTTTATGATAGTCAGAAAATAGGCATGGAACTCCATCTCAGAGGGTCTACGACTAGTCTACGACTCCTTAAGTCTAAGCTAGTCAGCGACGACTTCAAAGTCTAATAGGCGCAGGGAAGCGAGGCGTTTATAGTTTGAAAGCCGTCGCTGGGCAGCCCAGAAGTCTGGAGTAGTAGACTTATTTCTCTATGATATGTTTTTTTCAAGTCAAAATCGACGAAATCGATGTTTTCGATTAGGAATAATACTATTAATCTTTAAAAATGGATGGTTTCATTCAGATTCTCTCTCGTTCTTCCCCTGATTCCTCTCCTCTTTCTTGCTCGGGAACTCTAATTTCTCCTCGTCTCATTCTCACTTCATCCCATTGTGTGATGGAAGGAGGAAAGAAGTATGAAACATTACAACACTTTATTTCCCTTCTTCCCTGTTTTTCCTTCTGCTCAATCTGAACTTTCTTCATAAAAGTGTTGAAAGTCGAATGCTTGAGTTTTCAACAAATCACATTTTTTTGAGAAGGACCTGTGCAATTGCTTGTTAAAAAAATTACAGTTTGAAATTATTTTTTGTTGACTTTTTGATTTCAATTCAAATTTAGTTTTCGACACTTCATTCCTCATTATCCCTCCAATGCATCTCTCATTTCAGACTCTCTGAAATCCTCATCTCCCTCTCTCGTCCCTCTAAGACGGCTCTTCGAAAGCGAGCTTCCATCCTTCTCGTCAATGGCACAACTGCGTATCTCTCACTCACCCATCCCATCAAACCCAAGGAGGTAGGTCATACTTAGTCTTCTAAAGATCAAAGATCAAGATTCCCTAGTGTCTAGTTCACACAATGTTAGGATTGTCAGGAATACTGCCACGTAATGTGTTTCCCAATTGAGAAAAGAAGCCGAACAGTGCTTCTTGGGCGCCTTTTTCCAATTGGCAGAAGACACTACGAGATCTCTTTCGTGGCAATCCTTCAGACACCGAGACATCTTCCAGATCTGTCCCGGAGGAGTTCCCTCTGGCCGCGTCGCTCGTCTCTCAATCACTCCTTCTCTCACTCAATCTTCAATTCATTCTTTCGATTTCGACAAAATCGATTCGACCACATGCAGAATGGTCGCATTCAAGAGTGTCGAGAATGGTCATAATATATTTATATATTTTTACTACTTTTATTCGAAATACTGGCAAGATAAACCTCAGAAAATGAATTTCGAATATTTAAAAAAAAGCTGGGGTAGCGCACGATTCCAAGAAAGGGGACAGGGCGAGATAGTGTGCAAAAGTGAGAAAGAGTACTCTCGATTTAACACGCTCACTCACTCCGCACCCCTTTCTGGTGGAATGATGGTTTAGATGATTAATGAGTAATCGATATTTGTTTCCAGTGGACGATTTCCTCTCTAACCTCGAGGTCGAAACTGCCGTGATGAAGGTTGAAGTGGAGAAGGAATCACTCACTATGAGAAGAATCGACACCAGCATCCCCGCACCTTGCTTCGTATGTTGATCTACTTTATCGATCGATAGATTGACTTACCATTCCTCTTTCAGGAAGATGCAGGAGCTCCCTTCGAGTGTCTGGTCGGAGATGAATTCATTCAGGTGAGGAAACTTACACTTCTACTTCAATTTCGTTACATTTTCCTATTTCTTTCTATAATAGCCTATGCATAATTTATAATCCCTTCAGGTCGGTCTCCTCTCGTCTCTTCTCACCGTCGACGATGGAAAGGAGCATCGATTCAAGAGAGACGACAAGGTTCGAAATATCGATTGATTTCATTTTTGAATGAATTTCTTGAATGGGCGCATGTACTATCCTTCAGATAAATCGTTTCGAAGATGCCAAGGATGTCTACAGTGAGTTATTGCCCATTTCAGGTAGTATCCACTAATTCTACTCTTTCAACCACAACTACTCCTTCTACTCCCACTGATTCCTCCACTTCCACTACTCCCTCTTCCTCCACTCCCTCGACTTCTGCTACTGACAAGACTGAGTCTGAGACGACCACGGAAACATCCAAGACATCTTCTACAGAGGTGAGCTTAACGCGATCGATAATCAGTCCAATGTGATCGATAAATAGTCTAATTTGATAGATAATCAGTCTAATTTGATAGATAATCAGTCTAATTTGATAGATAATCAGTCTAATTTGATAGATAATCAGTCTAATTCGATCGATAACGCATTATTCCAATTCAACAAAAAATAATCAGGGTGAGCGAATGAGTAAAAGCGAGAGAGTCTCTCTCTATTTTACACACTCTCTCACTCCAAACCCCTCTCTGTAAAGCTGTGATAATGATCTCTCTCTCTAATTTCAGTCTTCCTCATCCTTCTCTCGTTGTCTCTCTTCCTCTTCTTCTCTCTTCTCTCGTCTCGATTCTTCAATCGTCGCTGAAATCATCGAGAAACACGATTTCGCCGCCTTTGTGAGAATGCACGAAGAGTGTGGAAACGGCCACTGATCTACCCACGAATTATCGATTTATTTAGTGCATTCCTGGTTGCTTAAACGAATAAAGACTTGGCAAAAGAGTAAAATAGAAAAAAAGTGCATTCAATTTAATAGAATTCATAGAATTCTTAGTTCCGAAAGTTCAGTGCGTTACAACTACATCAATCATCTGCTCTTGACGCTTCTTCATAGATTGATTCACCCTTCTATGTTTCATGATTGAAGAATGCGGAATATTTTCTGAGAGTTTATGGTCTCTGAAAAAATTCGTTTACAGAAAAAAAAGGAAATACTGAGTACATTACAAACTTCTCATCCAATAAAGCCACAAAAAAAGAAATTTTCAACACCAAACATCACAACAAGTTTACGTGAATTAATTTGCAGATATTCTTGTCACTTTGCAGACAATGTCTTCATTGTCATCTCTACTCTCACTCATTCCTTCCATCTTCTCCCAAGTCGAAGATGGAAGGATCTTCTCCCAAGTCGTCGGATGATCGAGCTCATCTCCCTCCTACTCATTCCCACCCTGGTCACAGGTACCGTATCTTTAAGAATACAGTAGGAGAGGGTGCCGTACTTTTGAGAGTACGGTAGGATCTCATATCGATTGGATTACGGTGGTTCCTTTCAGCCACGATCATCGCATGTCAACACAGCAGGACGACTCCTCGGAAGGAACAACGCAAAGTGCCTTCCTCAACTGTCGGTTTACCTTGAATTCGACACTTGCGGCCTAATTTCCGGCCCTAACCGGTTTTTCAATGACGTCATTGCAGTCGGCTCGAAGAATGTCAAGAAGAATGTCAAGAAGAGTCGCGCCGCTGAGCGCAGTGAGGAAACAATGAGAAAAGTGATCTTTGATCTTTGAGTTTATGGAGATCGATAATGAAATTCTGTGCAGGATACAATAGTAATTAAGGAAGCGAAGAAAGAAGGACAGAAGACATCAGGAGGATCGGGAGGAGAAAGTTCAAGCGATTTGGGAGAGTCAGTTCTTGATCGGAAACTAGAGGATACGGTAGTTCTGGGCACGATGCCAACTGCGTTCGCTGCAGGAAAACGTGCCAATCGATGGCGATCGATCTCGAGGAGATGGACACACAAGAAGAAAGCGCTGAATGCAAGACTGGTACTGTTCAGGGATACGATAGCTGGAATGATTATTGATTGATTGATGTGCAGGTATGGAAAAGACTGTCAAGTCGCCGATTGGAAAGACGAAGAGTAAAATGGTGAGCGGACAGTGTCATTCTAGATTACGGTAGTTACCGTATACTTTACCATACAAATTACTGAACTTCTAATTAATAGCGCATTTCAAGAATTCCTTCTTCGAAGTGGTCGTCGATCCAACCAAAGACGTCCCGCCCGAGATGGAAATCGATTCCGTGAAGAGACTGTCGAGGTACGGTAGATGACCTACCGTACTCCACTCAGGATTATGACCTACCGTACTCTCAATTCTTGCAGGTACAGTAGGGAAAGCATGAATCTCCCTCAACCCACTGCGGGAGGTAGTCGTGAAAATTTAATGGACACCAAGGGTAAGATTTTTGATCTCCAAGAATCATTGCGAATTGATTTTTCTCAGGACCCGGCGAGATCTACCTTCCGAAACCAGCGGAAACGCCGAAGATGAAGAAAAAGAGATTGGAGAAGGAGAAAGAGGTGAGAGATTGCGTCATCACTAGGCAATCAGCTATATTTCTTCCCTTTACCGGACCAAGCAACCTATCTGGGGGTAAATGAGAGGCGACCGCTAGATTAAAACAGTGAATTGATGATCGATTGCGTCACGGGTCCAATGCTGGGTTCCTTGGTCTGGTAAAGGGAACAAATGCCGATTTCCGTTCAATCCATTAGATTAGTCCAGGTTCGGGAGTGGAATGCGAGAATCGCCGAGGGTCACGTGTTTAGACCTCGAAAGGACGATGAAACAATTGATGTGAGTTATCGATTGCGTCATCATTATGCAATCGGATTTTATATTTGCTTCCAGGAAGTCCGCGTGAATTGGAATTAGACGAAGTCAACGACGCTAAACATCGAAGAACATTGAAAGAAAACCGAAGAGATAAATCGATGTTTTGCGATGAATTAGCCAGATTTTTCACATTCTCAATTATATTTATGAAAATATGATGTGATGCGAAAGATAATTGAATTTGCTGTTGTACGTAATTTATGCCTCTACTCACACCGATACCTTTTCACAGTCTTCATGATCTGGATGGTTCTCAGAGTCGTGAAGATCCCAGAATGTTCGAGAGGATGATGAAGAAAAAGATGGAATATTGAGATAAGCATCGAATTTGAAACATTTCGTTATTAAATCTTCAAAATGTTGATTAAATGATGCGACGTATGAAACAAAGTGCTCAAATGTACACTAAAACACCTATAATAACCACATTTCCACACAGGCCAATCATACAGAAAGTAGTTTTGAGTGAGAAAGTGTGTGAAGTCGAGAGGGACTCTTTCACTTTTGCACACTATCTCGCCCTGACCCCTTTCTTTAGGGTTGGAATCATGAGTGATGCTTCGCAAATTTCGTGGGGGGAAATGTCCCTCCCGAAAGGGGAAATTTCGTAAAAAAAAACTGAATGAAATCTCTCCAATAAAAATATGAAAATTTCTCCAAACGTGTTTTTATTGTCCTTGTTGGAGAGAGCAAACAAAATAAAATACAATTCAATTTCTAACTCATATCTCTGTTCTTCTCTATCTTCTTCTCTAATTTGTCCTTTCCTCTATTGATTCCTCCCTCTCTTTCTCTCCTCTCTCTTTCTCTCACTCATTTGCCTCTCTCTCCTCGACCCCTCACTATTCGGACATCAGCAAGTCTCCAAGTTCGTTGATTTCGTATATTTACAAGCAATTGGATATGCAATAACTAGGCTAATGGAAAGTCAGATCGTTTTTGAGCTGGACAAATCGTCATGCCGGGGATCTTCATAATACCCCAACAAAACCACTGGCGAGCAATGTCAGAACACTCCGAAGACGAAAAAGATGAGACGATCAAGGTGAGAAAGAGAGTAGAAAACGATATTTTATGAATAGCATTTAAATGGATCAATCCTATTTCAGAAAGTGTTATTTATCACCAGAACTTGAAAATTTGAAAGAGCAATTGGAAACTCTGAAGAAGGAGGATCCCGAATCCTGGGAACAACTGATTAGCATCAAAATTGAAAAGTGAGTGAAGTTAATGAGAAGAAATTTGTGAATGAAAAAAGATGGATGTTTGATAGATTGGATCGTCCTCAAACAACTCCAACGAGGGACGAAAATACGTCGAAATGGAAAGAGGCTTTGGGTAATTTCGCCTACTTTATCGTGGTGAGCACTATTTTCGTAATATTATGTTTTTAAAAAAAAGATTTTTTAAAAATCTATTCCTACTATTGATTTGCAGATGACCCTCGTCGTCATCTACATGGTCTGGTTCGTTTCCATTGCTGAGGCTCAAGATTTGAAGAGGAGGCTGAAAGAATAAGAAAGAATGAGAAAAGCATTTTATCCATTTCTTCATTCGATCTTCACATTGTTAATAAATTGATGCGACGACAACAGCTGTTGTCAACAATGTGTTGAAATGAGCACAAAATACCGATAACTACGATAAATCTGAAGATCACAGTGATATCGATTGATCGAAAGAATGGAGAAGACTCATAATGTTCTGGTGCCTCAGAGAATGTAAGGCAAACGAGCAACGAGTGTCTTTTCCCAATTGGGAAAAGGCGCCCAAGAAGCGCTGTTCGGCGCCTTTTCCCAATTAGGGAAACACACTTTGTGGCCGCTTCCCTGACGATCCGAACATTGTGGACTCTGCCTTAGAGAGGCAGCTGTTCCCGAGACATACCGACTGGGGGGAGGGAGGGAGAGAACGGATCTATGACCATCCACATAGGGAGGCTTATCTGTTACACTCAATCCATTCTCCTTTTCTTGCCTTTTTATGTGTTGTGCGTAAATTCTATAAAAATCGTCATTACATTGTGTTTATTTTTTCGTAATTTATTTATGATGTATGTATTAGCTTCTAATGCAGGGGATTTCCTACCTTTTCTTTCTTCTCATTACACATTTTGCATTTAACAACCAGACAAAGAGAAATGTTTTTAAAAATAATTTGCAAGCGGTAAATATTGTTTCTTTATCAACAGTTGTTTCATCAGGACAAATCGTGTCAGCATGGCGGCAATCTTCATGATAAATGAACAAAATGAACAAAACCGCAGACTCACAAGATTGCAAAACGATGATGAAAAGATCGAGGTGAGATACCAAGAAGATCATAGAGACTGCGAATACAAAATGGACAATTTAAGGGAATTCGCAAATCTTTTCGTTAGGTAATTACTTTTAGATCAATTACTTTTAATTACTTTTGGATCATTCCTATTTCAGAAAGTGTTATCGCCCGAGATTAAAATTCTGAAAGGGCAATTGGAAACTATCACGAAGGAAGATCCCAAATTCTTGAAGCAATTAAACATTGAGGTGAGATACCAAGAAAAGGAAAATATTGTGGATACAAAATGGACAATTTAAGGAGCACAAATCTTTAAATTTTGTTATTACTTTTAGATCCTATTTCAGAAAGGGTTATTGTCCGAGATCGAAACTCTAAAAGTGCAATTGGAAACTCTCAAGAAGGAGAATCACGAATTTCGGACGCAACTAATTTGCAGCACACCGAAGAAGTGAGTGAATTCATTGACCAGAAAAGAGGGAACAAAAAATTGAGATGAAATAAAGATGAACATTTGATAGATTGGTGTTTCCTCAAACGATTCCGACGAGAAATTGGGAAGATGAATTGTCTAAAAGGAGTACGACGACTTCAAAAATGTCGGATTTATGACGCGGGTAAGAAGGGGGGGGCAAAAAAAAAAGAGCCGCAAAAAAAAAATCGGACATTTTTTGGGTGATTTAATCGCGCAACAAATGTAGGCCTGAATTTGTCGGTGGCGATGAAATCGCCGAAAAAAACGCTCGTGCGACAAATTACGAGCTTGTTTTAGGAGAGCGACTAATTTATGTGAATTTTTGTTCGCACGACGTTTTCGTAGCCTGTTCCTGCCGCTGGCGACAAATGTACCCCTGTATTACTTGCTCGACAAATGTAGCCCTGAATTTGCCACTGGCGACAAATTTAGGCCCGCATTAATCGCGCAACAAATGTAGGCCTGAATTTGTCGCTGGCGACAAATTCATCGAAATTCACCTAACTATTCCCGTGCATTTGTCGCGCAACAAATGCAGGCCTACATTTGTCGCCAGCGACAAATTCAGGGCTACATTTGTTGCGCGACAAATGCAGGGTTTTCAGGTTCGGAAAAAAAACGGGGGAAAAATGTGAAAACCTAGATTCGCTAAAATTGCCTAAATTTTGCTAATTGTGACATGTTGATTGTATTATGATGAATTGTGACGAATAAAGGCATCTTAAGAGCTCAAAAAATGTGGTGTATTTGGAATACAAGAAATAAACAAAAATTAAACTTCTAGGATAAGGTGACAGTACGAGTAGCTTCGAGGAGGTGGGAATGGGAATATTAGGGATGGAGTTGATACGTTTGTACTTCTATTAGTTGTTAGCAGAATATATATATATATATATATATATATATATATACAAGGGTCACGTAACAAATGTAGTCGAATGCAAAACAAAGAGTGATTAACATTTACTGACTGGGATGTGGAGGTCTAATTAGATGGGGTGAATTGGGCTCAAAGGTCTCCAGCCTGCCACGCAGAGGATATTCACTTGTCCAATTGGTGGTTAGCAACCTTGGAGGGAACAAGATGCTATTGCGGAGGACTTGTCCGGCCAAGGAGCGGACCTGGATCATCTTGGGGAGGAGGTCGTAGTCGCTTGCTAACTGCAATAGTATAATAATCCACCTTCCAGAAACCTTCAAAATGAACAGGGCTTTCGCTAGCGTGCACCAGCGCGTGCTGGTTGGTTGATCTAAGCAAGCATCGATCCCACCTGGGGCCCCGGACTCTACCTACATAGCGTCAGAATAGCAGTTTCGTCTCCATTCTTTCCCAACTCTCAGAGTCCAGAAAACCTTCAGAAAGCACAAAATTGAACGGGAGTTCCGCTAGGGTGCACCAGGGATGCTAGTTGAGTGAGCTGAGAAAGTATTGGCCCGAAAGGGGGTGATGACCTACACGGCAAAAAAGCTCCGATCGCCAAATCGGCTATTTTCCTGCCAACTCCGCCCAAATCCCAGAGTCCATAAAATCTTCAAAATGGAGCAAAATGAACAGGGCTTTCGCTAGGGTGCACCGGCGCGTGCTGGTTGGTTGATCTAAGCAAGCATCGACCCCACCTGGGGCCCCGGACTCTACCTACAAAGCGTCAGAATAGCAGTTTCGTCTCCATTCTTTCCCAACTCTCAGAGTCCAGAAAACCTTCAAAAAGCACAAAATTGAACGGGAGTTCCGCTAGGGTGCACCAGGGATGCTAGTTGAGTGAGCTGAGAAAGTATTGGCCCGAAAGGGGGTGATGACCTAAACGGCAAAAAAGCTCCGATCGCCAAATCGGCTATTTTCCAGCCAACTCCGCCCAAATCCCAGAGTCCATAAAATCTTCAAAATGGAGCAAAATGAACAGGGCTTTCGCTAGGGTGCACCGGCGCGTGCTGGTTGGTTGATCTAAGCTAGCATGGGCCCCACCTGGGGCCCCGGACTCTACCTACAAAGCGTCAGAATCGCAGTTTCGTCGTCTACTTTTCCCAACTCCCCGAGTCCGGGAATGCCTCAAAATGGATCAAAACGAGCAGGGGTTTCGTTGGGGTGCACCAGCGCGTGCTGGTTGTTTGATCTAAGCAAGCATCGACCCCACCTGGGGCCCCGGACTCTACCTACAAAGCGTCAGAATCGCAGTTTCGTCGTCTACTTTTCCCAACTCCCAGAGTCCGGTAATGCCTCAAAATGGATCAAAACGAGCAGGGGTTTCGCTAGGGTGCACCAGCGCGTGCTGGTTGGTTGATCTAAGCAAGCATCGACCCCACCTGAGGCCCCGGACTCTACCTACAAAGCGTCAGAATAGCAGTTTCGTCTTCATTCTTTCCCAACTCTCAGAGTCCAGAAAACCTTCAGAAAGCACAAAATTGAACGGGAGTTCCGCTAGGGTGCACCAGCGATGCTAGTTGAGTGAGCTGAGAAAGTATTGGCCCGAAAGGGGGTGATGACCTACACGGCAATAAAACTCCGATCGCCAAATCGGCTATTTTCCAGCCAACTCCGCCCAAATCCCAGAGTCTGAAAAACCTTCAAAATGAAGCAAAATGAACAGGGCTTTCGCTAGGGTGCACCGGCGCGTGCTGGTTGGTTGATCTAAGCTAGCATGGACCCCACCTGGGGCCCCGGACTCTACCTACAAAGCGTCAGAATCGCAGTTTCGTCGTCTACTTTTCCCAACTCCCAGAGTCCGGGAATGCCTCAAAATGGATCAAAACGAGCAGGGGTTTCGCTAGGGTGCACCAGCGCGTGCTGGTTGTTTGATCTAAGCTAGCATGGACCCCACCTGGGGCCCCGGACTCTACCTACAAAGCGTCAGAATCGCAGTTTCGTCGTCTACTTTTCCCAACTCCCAGAGTCCGGGAATGCCTCAAAATGGATCAAAACGAGCAGGGGTTTCGTTGGGGTGCACCAGCGCGTGCTGGTTGTTTGATCTAAGCAAGCATCGACCCCACCTGGGGCCCCGGACTCTACCTACATAGCGTCAGAATAGCAGTTTCGTCTCCATTCTTTCCCAACTCTCAGAGTCCAGAAAACCTTCAGAAAGCACAAAATTGAACGGGAGTTCCGCTAGGGTGCACCAGGGATGCTAGTTGAGTGAGCTGAGAAAGTATTGGCCCGAAAGGGGGTGATGACCTACACGGCAAAAAAGCTCCGATCGCCAAATCGGCTATTTTCCTGCCAACTCCGCCCAAATCCCAGAGTCCATAAAATCTTCAAAATGGAGCAAAATGAACAGGGCTTTCGCTAGGGTGCACCGGCGCGTGCTGGTTGGTTGATCTAAGCAAGCATCGACCCCACCTGGGGCCCCGGACTCTACCTACAAAGCGTCAGAATAGCAGTTTCGTCTCCATTCTTTCCCAACTCTCAGAGTCCAGAAAACCTTCAAAAAGCACAAAATTGAACGGGAGTTCCGCTAGGGTGCACCAGGGATGCTAGTTGAGTGAGCTGAGAAAGTATTGGCCCGAAAGGGGGTGATGACCTAAACGGCAAAAAAGCTCCGATCGCCAAATCGGCTATTTTCCAGCCAACTCCGCCCAAATCCCAGAGTCCATAAAATCTTCAAAATGGAGCAAAATGAACAGGGCTTTCGCTAGGGTGCACCGGCGCGTGCTGGTTGGTTGATCTAAGCTAGCATGGGCCCCACCTGGGGCCCCGGACTCTACCTACAAAGCGTCAGAATCGCAGTTTCGTCGTCTACTTTTCCCAACTCCCCGAGTCCGGGAATGCCTCAAAATGGATCAAAACGAGCAGGGGTTTCGTTGGGGTGCACCAGCGCGTGCTGGTTGTTTGATCTAAGCAAGCATCGACCCCACCTGGGGCCCCGGACTCTACCTACAAAGCGTCAGAATCGCAGTTTCGTCGTCTACTTTTCCCAACTCCCAGAGTCCGGTAATGCCTCAAAATGGATCAAAACGAGCAGGGGTTTCGCTAGGGTGCACCAGCGCGTGCTGGTTGGTTGATCTAAGCAAGCATCGACCCCACCTGAGGCCCCGGACTCTACCTACAAAGCGTCAGAATAGCAGTTTCGTCTTCATTCTTTCCCAACTCTCAGAGTCCAGAAAACCTTCAGAAAGCACAAAATTGAACGGGAGTTCCGCTAGGGTGCACCAGCGATGCTAGTTGAGTGAGCTGAGAAAGTATTGGCCCGAAAGGGGGTGATGACCTACACGGCAATAAAACTCCGATCGCCAAATCGGCTATTTTCCAGCCAACTCCGCCCAAATCCCAGAGTCTGAAAAACCTTCAAAATGAAGCAAAATGAACAGGGCTTTCGCTAGGGTGCACCGGCGCGTGCTGGTTGGTTGATCTAAGCTAGCATGGACCCCACCTGGGGCCCCGGACTCTACCTACAAAGCGTCAGAATCGCAGTTTCGTCGTCTACTTTTCCCAACTCCCAGAGTCCGGGAATGCCTCAAAATGGATCAAAACGAGCAGGGGTTTCGCTAGGGTGCACCAGCGCGTGCTGGTTGTTTGATCTAAGCTAGCATGGACCCCACCTGGGGCCCCGGACTCTACCTACAAAGCGTCAGAATCGCAGTTTCGTCGTCTACTTTTCCCAACTCCCAGAGTCCGGGAATGCCTCAAAATGGATCAAAACGAGCAGGGGTTTCGTTGGGGTGCACCAGCGCGTGCTGGTTGTTTGATCTAAGCAAGCATCGACCCCACCTGGGGCCCCGGACTCTACCTACAAAGCGTCAGAATCGCAGTTTCGTCGTCTACTTTTCCCAACTCCCAGAGTCCGGTAATGCCTCAAAATGGATCAAAACGAGCAGGGGTTTCGCTAGGGTGCACCAGCGCGTGCTGGTTGGTTGATCTAAGCAAGCATCGACCCCACCTGAGGCCCCGGACTCTACCTACAAAGCGTCAGAATAGCAGTTTCGTCTTCATTCTTTCCCAACTCTCAGAGTCCAGAAAACCTTCAGAAAGCACAAAATTGAACGGGAGTTCCGCTAGGGTGCACCAGCGATGCTAGTTGAGTGAGCTGAGAAAGTATTGGCCCGAAAGGGGGTGATGACCTACACGGCAATAAAACTCCGATCGCCAAATCGGCTATTTTCCAGCCAACTCCGCCCAAATCCCAGAGTCTGAAAAACCTTCAAAATGAAGCAAAATGAACAGGGCTTTCGCTAGGGTGCACCGGCGCGTGCTGGTTGGTTGATCTAAGCTAGCATGGACCCCACCTGGGGCCCCGGACTCTACCTACAAAGCGTCAGAATCGCAGTTTCGTCGTCTACTTTTCCCAACTCCCAGAGTCCGGGAATGCCTCAAAATGGATCAAAACGAGCAGGGGTTTCGCTAGGGTGCACCAGCGCGTGCTGGTTGGTTGATCTAAGCAAGCATCGACCCCACCTGAGGCCCCGGACTCTACCTACAAAGCGTCAGAATAGCAGTTTCGTCTTCATTCTTTCCCAACTCTCAGAGTCCAGAAAACCTTCAAAAAGCACAAAATTGAACGGGAGTTCCGCTAGGGTGCACCAGGGATGCTAGTTGAGTGAGCTGAGAAAGTATTGGCCCGAAAGGGGGTGATGACCTACACGGCAAAAAAGCTCCGATCGCCAAATCGGCTATTTTCCAGCCAACTCCGCCCAAATCCCAGAGTCTGCAAAACCTTCAAAATGAAGCAAAATGAACAGGGCTTTCGCTAGGGTGCACCGGCGCGTGCTGGTTGGTTGATCTAAGCTAGCATGGGCCCCACCTGGGGCCCCGGACTCTACCTACAAAGCGTCAGAATCGCAGTTTCGTCGTCTACTTTTCCCAACTCCCCGAGTCCGGGAATGCCTCAAAATGGATCAAAACGAGCAGGGGTTTCGTTGGGGTGCACCAGCGCGTGCTGGTTGTTTGATCTAAGCAAGCATCGACCCCACCTGGGGCCCCGGACTCTACCTACAAAGCGTCAGAATCACAGTTTCGTCGTCTACTTTTCTCAACTCCCAGAGTCTGAAAAACCTTCAAAATGAAGCAAAATGAACAGGGCTTTCGCTAGGATGCACCAGCGCGTGCTGGTTGGTTGATCTAAGCAAGCATCGACCCCACCTGGGGCCCCGGACTCTACCTACAAAGCGTCAGAATAGCAGTTTCGTCTCCATTCTTTCCCAACTCTCAGAGTCCAGAAAACCTTCAAAAAGCACAAAATTGAACGGGAGTTCCGCTAGGGTGCACCAGGGATGCTAGTTGAGTGAGCTGAGAAAGTATTGGCCCGAAAGGGGGTGATGACCTAAACGGCAAAAAAGCTCCGATCGCCAAATCGGCTATTTTCCAGCCAACTCCGCCCAAATCCCAGAGTCTGAAAAACCTTCAAAATGAAGCAAAATGAACAGGGCTTTCGCTAGGATGCACCAGCGCGTGCTGGTTGGTTGATCTAAGCAAGCATCGACCCCACCTGGGGCCCCGGACTCTACCTACAAAGCGTCAGAATAGCAGTTTCGTCTCCATTCTTTCCCAACTCTCAGAGTCCAGAAAACCTTCAAAAAGCACAAAATTGAACGGGAGTTCCGCTAGGGTGCACCAGGGATGCTAGTTGAGTGAGCTGAGAAAGTATTGGCCCGAAAGGGGGTGATGACCTAAACGGCAAAAAAGCTCCGATCGCCAAATCGGCTATTTTCCAGCCAACTCCGCCCAAATCCCAGAGTCCATAAAATCTTCAAAATGGAGCAAAATGAACAGGGCTTTCGCTAGGGTGCACCGGCGCGTGCTGGTTGGTTGATCTAAGCTAGCATGGGCCCCACCTGGGGCCCCGGACTCTACCTACAAAGCGTCAGAATCGCAGTTTCGTCGTCTACTTTTCCCAACTCCCCGAGTCCGGGAATGCCTCAAAATGGATCAAAACGAGCAGGGGTTTCGCTAGGGTGCACCAGCGCGTGCTGGTTGGTTGATCTAAGCAAGCATCGACCCCACCTGGGGCCCCGGACTCTACCTACAAAGCGTCAGAATCGCAGTTTCGTCGTCTACTTTTCCCAACTCCCAGAGTCCGGGAATGCCTCAAAATGGATCAAAACGAGCAGGGGTTTCGCTAGGGTGCACCAGCGCGTGCTGGTTGGTTGATCTAAGCAAGCATCGACCCCACCTGGGGCCCCGGACTCTACCTACAAAGCGTCAGAATCGCAGTTTCGTCTCCATTCTTTCCCAACTCTCAGAGTCCAGAAAACCTTCAGAAAGCACAAAATTGAACGGGAGTTCCGCTAGGGTGCACCAGGGATGCTAGTTGAGTGAGCTGAGAAAGTATTGGCCCGAAAGGGGGTGATGACCTACACGGCAAAAAAGCTCCGATCGCCAAATCGGCTATTTTCCAGCCAACTCCGCCCAAATCCCAGAGTCTGCAAAACCTTCAAAATGAAGCAAAATGAACAGGGCTTTCGCTAGGGTGCACCGGCGCGTGCTGGTTGGTTGATCTAAGCTAGCATGGGCCCCACCTGGGGCCCCGGACTCTACCTACAAAGCGTCAGAATCGCAGTTTCGTCGTCTACTTTTCCCAACTCCCCGAGTCCGGGAATGCCTCAAAATGGATCAAAACGAGCAGGGGTTTCGTTGGGGTGCACCAGCGCGTGCTGGTTGTTTGATCTAAGCAAGCATCGACCCCACCTGGGGCCCCGGACTCTACCTACAAAGCGTCAGAATCGCAGTTTCGTCGTCTACTTTTCCCAACTCCCAGAGTCCGGGAATGCCTCAAAATGGATCAAAACGAGCAGGGGTTTCGCTAGGGTGCACCAGCGCGTGCTGGTTGGTTGATCTAAGCAAGCATCGACCCCACCTGAGGCCCCGGACTCTACCTACAAAGCGTCAGAATAGCAGTTTCGTCTTCATTCTTTCCCAACTCTCAGAGTCCAGAAAACCTTCAGAAAGCACAAAATTGAACGGGAGTTCCGCTAGGGTGCACCAGGGATGCTAGTTGAGTGAGCTGAGAAAGTATTGGCCCGAAAGGGGGTGATGACCTACACGGCAAAAAAGCTCCGATCGCCAAATCGGCTATTTTCCAGCCAACTCCGCCCAAATCCCAGAGTCTGCAAAACCTTCAAAATGAAGCAAAATGAACAGGGCTTTCGCTAGGGTGCACCGGCGCCTGCTGGTTGGTTGATCTAAGCTAGCATGGGCCCCACCTGGGGCCCCGGACTCTACCTACAAAGCGTCAGAATCGCAGTTTCGTCGTCTACTTTTCCCAACTCCCAGAGTCTGAAAAACCTTCAAAATGAAGCAAAATGAACAGGGCTTTCGCTAGGATGCACCAGCGCGTGCTGGTTGGTTGATCTAAGCAAGCATCGACCCCACCTGGGGCCCCGGACTCTACCTACAAAGCGTCAGAATAGCAGTTTCGTCTCCATTCTTTCCCAACTCTCAGAGTCCAGAAAACCTTCAAAAAGCACAAAATTGAACGGGAGTTCCGCTAGGGTGCACCAGGGATGCTAGTTGAGTGAGCTGAGAAAGTATTGGCCCGAAAGGGGGTGATGACCTAAACGGCAAAAAAGCTCCGATCGCCAAATCGGCTATTTTCCAGCCAACTCCGCCCAAATCCCAGAGTCCATAAAATCTTCAAAATGGAGCAAAATGAACAGGGCTTTCGCTAGGGTGCACCGGCGCGTGCTGGTTGGTTGATCTAAGCTAGCATGGGCCCCACCTGGGGCCCCGGACTCTACCTACAAAGCGTCAGAATCGCAGTTTCGTCGTCTACTTTTCCCAACTCCCAGAGTCTGCAAAACCTTCAAAATGAAGCAAAATGAACAGGGCTTTCGCTAGGGTGCACCGGCGCGTGCTGGTTGGTTGATCTAAGCTAGCATGGGCCCCACCTGGGGCCCCGGACTCTACCTACAAAGCGTCAGAATCGCAGTTTCGTCGTCTACTTTTCCCAACTCCCAGAGTCCGGGAATGCCTCAAAATGGATCAAAACGAGCAGGGGTTTCGTTGGGGTGCACCAGCGCGTGCTGGTTGGTTGATCTAAGCAAGCATCGATCCCACCTGGGGCCCCGGACTCTACCTACATAGCGTCAGAATCGCAGTTTCGTCTCCATTCTTTCCCAACTCTCAGAGTCCAGAAAACCTTCAGAAAGCACAAAATTGAACGGGAGTTCCGCTAGGGTGCACCAGGGATGCTAGTTGAGTGAGCTGAGAAAGTATTGGCCCGAAAGGGGGTGATGACCTACACGGCAAAAAAGCTCCGATCGCCAAATCGGCTATTTTCCAGCCAACTCCGCCCAAATCCCAGAGTCTGCAAAACCTTCAAAATGAAGCAAAATGAACAGGGCTTTCGCTAGGGTGCACCAGCGCGTGCTGGTTGGTTGATCTAAGCAAGCATCGACCCCACCTGGGGCCCCGGACTCTACCTACAAAGCGTCAGAATAGCAGTTTCGTCTCCATTCTTTCCCAACTCTCAGAGTCCAGAAAACCTTCAAAAAGCACAAAATTGAACGGGAGTTCCGCTAGGGTGCACCAGGGATGCTAGTTGAGTGAGCTGAGAAAGTATTGGCCCGAAAGGGGGTGATGACCTAAACGGCAAAAAAGCTCCGATCGCCAAATCGGCTATTTTCCAGCCAACTCCGCCCAAATCCCAGAGTCCATAAAATCTTCAAAATGGAGCAAAATGAACAGGGCTTTCGCTAGGGTGCACCGGCGCGTGCTGGTTGGTTGATCTAAGCTAGCATGGGCCCCACCTGGGGCCCCGGACTCTACCTACAAAGCGTCAGAATAGCAGTTTCGTCTCCATTCTTTCCCAACTCTCAGAGTCCAGAAAACCTTCAAAAAGCACAAAATTGAACGGGAGTTCCGCTAGGGTGCACCAGGGATGCTAGTTGAGTGAGCTGAGAAAGTATTGGCCCGAAAGGGGGTGATGACCTAAACGGCAAAAAAGCTCCGATCGCCAAATCGGCTATTTTCCAGCCAACTCCGCCCAAATCCCAGAGTCTGCAAAACCTTCAAAATGAAGCAAAATGAACAGGGCTTTCGCTAGGGTGCACCGGCGCCTGCTGGTTGGTTGATCTAAGCTAGCATGGGCCCCACCTGGGGCCCCGGACTCTACCTACAAAGCGTCAGAATCGCAGTTTCGTCGTCTACTTTTCCCAACTCCCAGAGTCTGAAAAACCTTCAAAATGAAGCAAAATGAACAGGGCTTTCGCTAGGATGCACCAGCGCGTGCTGGTTGGTTGATCTAAGCAAGCATCGACCCCACCTGGGGCCCCGGACTCTACCTACAAAGCGTCAGAATAGCAGTTTCGTCTCCATTCTTTCCCAACTCTCAGAGTCCAGAAAACCTTCAAAAAGCACAAAATTGAACGGGAGTTCCGCTAGGGTGCACCAGGGATGCTAGTTGAGTGAGCTGAGAAAGTATTGGCCCGAAAGGGGGTGATGACCTAAACGGCAAAAAAGCTCCGATCGCCAAATCGGCTATTTTCCAGCCAACTCCGCCCAAATCCCAGAGTCCATAAAATCTTCAAAATGGAGCAAAATGAACAGGGCTTTCGCTAGGGTGCACCGGCGCGTGCTGGTTGGTTGATCTAAGCTAGCATGGGCCCCACCTGGGGCCCCGGACTCTACCTACAAAGCGTCAGAATCGCAGTTTCGTCGTCTACTTTTCCCAACTCCCAGAGTCTGCAAAACCTTCAAAATGAAGCAAAATGAACAGGGCTTTCGCTAGGGTGCACCGGCGCGTGCTGGTTGGTTGATCTAAGCTAGCATGGGCCCCACCTGGGGCCCCGGACTCTACCTACAAAGCGTCAGAATCGCAGTTTCGTCGTCTACTTTTCCCAACTCCCAGAGTCCGGGAATGCCTCAAAATGGATCAAAACGAGCAGGGGTTTCGTTGGGGTGCACCAGCGCGTGCTGGTTGGTTGATCTAAGCAAGCATCGATCCCACCTGGGGCCCCGGACTCTACCTACATAGCGTCAGAATCGCAGTTTCGTCTCCATTCTTTCCCAACTCTCAGAGTCCAGAAAACCTTCAGAAAGCACAAAATTGAACGGGAGTTCCGCTAGGGTGCACCAGGGATGCTAGTTGAGTGAGCTGAGAAAGTATTGGCCCGAAAGGGGGTGATGACCTACACGGCAAAAAAGCTCCGATCGCCAAATCGGCTATTTTCCAGCCAACTCCGCCCAAATCCCAGAGTCTGCAAAACCTTCAAAATGAAGCAAAATGAACAGGGCTTTCGCTAGGGTGCACCAGCGCGTGCTGGTTGGTTGATCTAAGCAAGCATCGACCCCACCTGGGGCCCCGGACTCTACCTACAAAGCGTCAGAATAGCAGTTTCGTCTCCATTCTTTCCCAACTCTCAGAGTCCAGAAAACCTTCAAAAAGCACAAAATTGAACGGGAGTTCCGCTAGGGTGCACCAGGGATGCTAGTTGAGTGAGCTGAGAAAGTATTGGCCCGAAAGGGGGTGATGACCTAAACGGCAAAAAAGCTCCGATCGCCAAATCGGCTATTTTCCAGCCAACTCCGCCCAAATCCCAGAGTCCATAAAATCTTCAAAATGGAGCAAAATGAACAGGGCTTTCGCTAGGGTGCACCGGCGCGTGCTGGTTGGTTGATCTAAGCTAGCATGGGCCCCACCTGGGGCCCCGGACTCTACCTACAAAGCGTCAGAATCGCAGTTTCGTCTCCATTCTTTCCCAACTCTCAGAGTCCAGAAAACCTTCAAAAAGCACAAAATTGAACGGGAGTTCCGCTAGGGTGCACCAGGGATGCTAGTTGAGTGAGCTGAGAAAGTATTGGCCCGAAAGGGGGTGATGACCTACACGGCAAAAAAGCTCCGATCGCCAAATCGGCTATTTTCCAGCCAACTCCGCCCAAATCCCAGAGTCTGCAAAACCTTCAAAATGAAGCAAAATGAACAGGGCTTTCGCTAGGGTGCACCGGCGCGTGCTGGTTGGTTGATCTAAGCTAGCATGGGCCCCACCTGGGGCCCCGGACTCTACCTACAAAGCGTCAGAATCGCAGTTTCGTCGTCTACTTTTCCCAACTCCCCGAGTCCGGGAATGCCTCAAAATGGATCAAAACGAGCAGGGGTTTCGTTGGGGTGCACCAGCGCGTGCTGGTTGTTTGATCTAAGCAAGCATCGACCCCACCTGGGGCCCCGGACTCTACCTACAAAGCGTCAGAATCGCAGTTTCGTCGTCTACTTTTCCCAACTCCCAGAGTCCGGGAATGCCTCAAAATGGATCAAAACGAGCAGGGGTTTCGCTAGGGTGCACCAGCGCGTGCTGGTTGGTTGATCTAAGCAAGCATCGACCCCACCTGAGGCCCCGGACTCTACCTACAAAGCGTCAGAATAGCAGTTTCGTCTTCATTCTTTCCCAACTCTCAGAGTCCAGAAAACCTTCAGAAAGCACAAAATTGAACGGGAGTTCCGCTAGGGTGCACCAGGGATGCTAGTTGAGTGAGCTGAGAAAGTATTGGCCCGAAAGGGGGTGATGACCTACACGGCAAAAAAGCTCCGATCGCCAAATCGGCTATTTTCCAGCCAACTCCGCCCAAATCCCAGAGTCTGCAAAACCTTCAAAATGAAGCAAAATGAACAGGGCTTTCGCTAGGGTGCACCGGCGCCTGCTGGTTGGTTGATCTAAGCTAGCATGGGCCCCACCTGGGGCCCCGGACTCTACCTACAAAGCGTCAGAATCGCAGTTTCGTCGTCTACTTTTCCCAACTCCCAGAGTCTGAAAAACCTTCAAAATGAAGCAAAATGAACAGGGCTTTCGCTAGGATGCACCAGCGCGTGCTGGTTGGTTGATCTAAGCAAGCATCGACCCCACCTGGGGCCCCGGACTCTACCTACAAAGCGTCAGAATAGCAGTTTCGTCTCCATTCTTTCCCAACTCTCAGAGTCCAGAAAACCTTCAAAAAGCACAAAATTGAACGGGAGTTCCGCTAGGGTGCACCAGGGATGCTAGTTGAGTGAGCTGAGAAAGTATTGGCCCGAAAGGGGGTGATGACCTAAACGGCAAAAAAGCTCCGATCGCCAAATCGGCTATTTTCCAGCCAACTCCGCCCAAATCCCAGAGTCCATAAAATCTTCAAAATGGAGCAAAATGAACAGGGCTTTCGCTAGGGTGCACCGGCGCGTGCTGGTTGGTTGATCTAAGCTAGCATGGGCCCCACCTGGGGCCCCGGACTCTACCTACAAAGCGTCAGAATCGCAGTTTCGTCGTCTACTTTTCCCAACTCCCAGAGTCTGCAAAACCTTCAAAATGAAGCAAAATGAACAGGGCTTTCGCTAGGGTGCACCGGCGCGTGCTGGTTGGTTGATCTAAGCTAGCATGGGCCCCACCTGGGGCCCCGGACTCTACCTACAAAGCGTCAGAATCGCAGTTTCGTCGTCTACTTTTCCCAACTCCCAGAGTCCGGGAATGCCTCAAAATGGATCAAAACGAGCAGGGGTTTCGTTGGGGTGCACCAGCGCGTGCTGGTTGGTTGATCTAAGCAAGCATCGATCCCACCTGGGGCCCCGGACTCTACCTACATAGCGTCAGAATCGCAGTTTCGTCTCCATTCTTTCCCAACTCTCAGAGTCCAGAAAACCTTCAGAAAGCACAAAATTGAACGGGAGTTCCGCTAGGGTGCACCAGGGATGCTAGTTGAGTGAGCTGAGAAAGTATTGGCCCGAAAGGGGGTGATGACCTACACGGCAAAAAAGCTCCGATCGCCAAATCGGCTATTTTCCAGCCAACTCCGCCCAAATCCCAGAGTCTGCAAAACCTTCAAAATGAAGCAAAATGAACAGGGCTTTCGCTAGGGTGCACCAGCGCGTGCTGGTTGGTTGATCTAAGCAAGCATCGACCCCACCTGGGGCCCCGGACTCTACCTACAAAGCGTCAGAATAGCAGTTTCGTCTCCATTCTTTCCCAACTCTCAGAGTCCAGAAAACCTTCAAAAAGCACAAAATTGAACGGGAGTTCCGCTAGGGTGCACCAGGGATGCTAGTTGAGTGAGCTGAGAAAGTATTGGCCCGAAAGGGGGTGATGACCTAAACGGCAAAAAAGCTCCGATCGCCAAATCGGCTATTTTCCAGCCAACTCCGCCCAAATCCCAGAGTCCATAAAATCTTCAAAATGGAGCAAAATGAACAGGGCTTTCGCTAGGGTGCACCGGCGCGTGCTGGTTGGTTGATCTAAGCTAGCATGGGCCCCACCTGGGGCCCCGGACTCTACCTACAAAGCGTCAGAATAGCAGTTTCGTCTCCATTCTTTCCCAACTCTCAGAGTCCAGAAAACCTTCAAAAAGCACAAAATTGAACGGGAGTTCCGCTAGGGTGCACCAGGGATGCTAGTTGAGTGAGCTGAGAAAGTATTGGCCCGAAAGGGGGTGATGACCTAAACGGCAAAAAAGCTCCGATCGCCAAATCGGCTATTTTCCAGCCAACTCCGCCCAAATCCCAGAGTCTGCAAAACCTTCAAAATGAAGCAAAATGAACAGGGCTTTCGCTAGGGTGCACCGGCGCCTGCTGGTTGGTTGATCTAAGCTAGCATGGGCCCCACCTGGGGCCCCGGACTCTACCTACAAAGCGTCAGAATCGCAGTTTCGTCGTCTACTTTTCCCAACTCCCAGAGTCTGAAAAACCTTCAAAATGAAGCAAAATGAACAGGGCTTTCGCTAGGATGCACCAGCGCGTGCTGGTTGGTTGATCTAAGCAAGCATCGACCCCACCTGGGGCCCCGGACTCTACCTACAAAGCGTCAGAATAGCAGTTTCGTCTCCATTCTTTCCCAACTCTCAGAGTCCAGAAAACCTTCAAAAAGCACAAAATTGAACGGGAGTTCCGCTAGGGTGCACCAGGGATGCTAGTTGAGTGAGCTGAGAAAGTATTGGCCCGAAAGGGGGTGATGACCTAAACGGCAAAAAAGCTCCGATCGCCAAATCGGCTATTTTCCAGCCAACTCCGCCCAAATCCCAGAGTCCATAAAATCTTCAAAATGGAGCAAAATGAACAGGGCTTTCGCTAGGGTGCACCGGCGCGTGCTGGTTGGTTGATCTAAGCTAGCATGGGCCCCACCTGGGGCCCCGGACTCTACCTACAAAGCGTCAGAATCGCAGTTTCGTCGTCTACTTTTCCCAACTCCCAGAGTCTGCAAAACCTTCAAAATGAAGCAAAATGAACAGGGCTTTCGCTAGGGTGCACCGGCGCGTGCTGGTTGGTTGATCTAAGCTAGCATGGGCCCCACCTGGGGCCCCGGACTCTACCTACAAAGCGTCAGAATCGCAGTTTCGTCGTCTACTTTTCCCAACTCCCAGAGTCCGGGAATGCCTCAAAATGGATCAAAACGAGCAGGGGTTTCGTTGGGGTGCACCAGCGCGTGCTGGTTGGTTGATCTAAGCAAGCATCGATCCCACCTGGGGCCCCGGACTCTACCTACATAGCGTCAGAATCGCAGTTTCGTCTCCATTCTTTCCCAACTCTCAGAGTCCAGAAAACCTTCAGAAAGCACAAAATTGAACGGGAGTTCCGCTAGGGTGCACCAGGGATGCTAGTTGAGTGAGCTGAGAAAGTATTGGCCCGAAAGGGGGTGATGACCTACACGGCAAAAAAGCTCCGATCGCCAAATCGGCTATTTTCCAGCCAACTCCGCCCAAATCCCAGAGTCTGCAAAACCTTCAAAATGAAGCAAAATGAACAGGGCTTTCGCTAGGGTGCACCAGCGCGTGCTGGTTGGTTGATCTAAGCAAGCATCGACCCCACCTGGGGCCCCGGACTCTACCTACAAAGCGTCAGAATAGCAGTTTCGTCTCCATTCTTTCCCAACTCTCAGAGTCCAGAAAACCTTCAAAAAGCACAAAATTGAACGGGAGTTCCGCTAGGGTGCACCAGGGATGCTAGTTGAGTGAGCTGAGAAAGTATTGGCCCGAAAGGGGGTGATGACCTAAACGGCAAAAAAGCTCCGATCGCCAAATCGGCTATTTTCCAGCCAACTCCGCCCAAATCCCAGAGTCCATAAAATCTTCAAAATGGAGCAAAATGAACAGGGCTTTCGCTAGGGTGCACCGGCGCGTGCTGGTTGGTTGATCTAAGCTAGCATGGGCCCCACCTGGGGCCCCGGACTCTACCTACAAAGCGTCAGAATAGCAGTTTCGTCTCCATTCTTTCCCAACTCTCAGAGTCCAGAAAACCTTCAAAAAGCACAAAATTGAACGGGAGTTCCGCTAGGGTGCACCAGGGATGCTAGTTGAGTGAGCTGAGAAAGTATTGGCCCGAAAGGGGGTGATGACCTAAACGGCAAAAAAGCTCCGATCGCCAAATCGGCTATTTTCCAGCCAACTCCGCCCAAATCCCAGAGTCCATAAAATCTTCAAAATGGAGCAAAATGAACAGGGCTTTCGCTAGGGTGCACCGGCGCGTGCTGGTTGGTTGATCTAAGCTAGCATGGGCCCCACCTGGGGCCCCGGACTCTACCTACAAAGCGTCAGAATCGCAGTTTCGTCGTCTACTTTTCCCAACTCCCAGAGTCTGCAAAACCTTCAAAATGAAGCAAAATGAACAGGGCTTTCGCTAGGGTGCACCGGCGCGTGCTGGTTGGTTGATCTAAGCTAGCATGGGCCCCACCTGGGGCCCCGGACTCTACCTACAAAGCGTCAGAATCGCAGTTTCGTCGTCTACTTTTCCCAACTCCCAGAGTCCGGGAATGCCTCAAAATGGATCAAAACGAGCAGGGGTTTCGTTGGGGTGCACCAGCGCGTGCTGGTTGGTTGATCTAAGCAAGCATCGATCCCACCTGGGGCCCCGGACTCTACCTACATAGCGTCAGAATCGCAGTTTCGTCTCCATTCTTTCCCAACTCTCAGAGTCCAGAAAACCTTCAGAAAGCACAAAATTGAACGGGAGTTCCGCTAGGGTGCACCAGGGATGCTAGTTGAGTGAGCTGAGAAAGTATTGGCCCGAAAGGGGGTGATGACCTACACGGCAAAAAAGCTCCGATCGCCAAATCGGCTATTTTCCAGCCAACTCCGCCCAAATCCCAGAGTCTGCAAAACCTTCAAAATGAAGCAAAATGAACAGGGCTTTCGCTAGGGTGCACCAGCGCGTGCTGGTTGGTTGATCTAAGCAAGCATCGACCCCACCTGGGGCCCCGGACTCTACCTACAAAGCGTCAGAATAGCAGTTTCGTCTCCATTCTTTCCCAACTCTCAGAGTCCAGAAAACCTTCAAAAAGCACAAAATTGAACGGGAGTTCCGCTAGGGTGCACCAGGGATGCTAGTTGAGTGAGCTGAGAAAGTATTGGCCCGAAAGGGGGTGATGACCTAAACGGCAAAAAAGCTCCGATCGCCAAATCGGCTATTTTCCAGCCAACTCCGCCCAAATCCCAGAGTCCATAAAATCTTCAAAATGGAGCAAAATGAACAGGGCTTTCGCTAGGGTGCACCGGCGCGTGCTGGTTGGTTGATCTAAGCTAGCATGGGCCCCACCTGGGGCCCCGGACTCTACCTACAAAGCGTCAGAATCGCAGTTTCGTCGTCTACTTTTCCCAACTCCCCGAGTCCGGGAATGCCTCAAAATGGATCAAAACGAGCAGGGGTTTCGTTGGGGTGCACCAGCGCGTGCTGGTTGTTTGATCTAAGCAAGCATCGACCCCACCTGGGGCCCCGGACTCTACCTACAAAGCGTCAGAATCGCAGTTTCGTCGTCTACTTTTCCCAACTCCCCGAGTCCGGGAATGCCTCAAAATGGATCAAAACGAGCAGGGGTTTCTTTGGGGTGCACCAGCGCGTGCTGGTTGTTTGATCTAAGCAAGCATCGACCCCACCTGGGGCCCCGGACTCTACCTACAAAGCGTCAGAATCGCAGTTTCGTCGTCTACTTTTCCCAACTCCCAGAGTCCGGGAATGCCTCAAAATGGATCAAAACGAGCAGGGATTTCGTTGGGGTGCACCAGCGCGTGCTGGTTGGTTGATCTAAGCAAGCATCGACCCCACCTGGGGTCCCGGACTCTACCTACATAGCGTCAGAATAGCAGTTTCGTCTCCATTCTTTCCCAACTCTCAGAGTCCAGAAAACCTTCAGAAAGCACAAAATTGAACGGGAGTTCCGCTAGGGTGCACCAGGGATGCTAGTTGAGTGAGCTGAGAAAGTATTGGCCCGAAAGGGGGTGATGACCTACACGGCAAAAAAGCTCCGATCGCCAAATCGGCTATTTTCCAGCCAACTCCGCCCAAATCCCAGAGTCTGCAAAACCTTCAAAATGAAGCAAAATGAACAGGGCTTTCGCTAGGGTGCACCGGCGCGTGCTGGTTGGTTGATCTAAGCTAGCATGGGCCCCACCTGGGGCCCCGGACTCTACCTACAAAGCGTCAGAATCGCAGTTTCGTCGTCTACTTTTCCCAACTCCCAGAGTCCGGGAATGCCTCAAAATGGATCAAAACGAGCAGGGGTTTCGTTGGGGTGCACCAGCGCGTGCTGGTTGGTTGATCTAAGCAAGCATCGACCCCACCTGGGGCCCCGGACTCTACCTACAAAGCGTCAGAATCGTAGTTTCGTCGTCTACTTTTCCCAACTCCCAGAGTCCGGGAATGCCTCAAAATGGATCAAAACGAGCAGGGGTTTCGTTGGGGTGCACCAGCGCGTGCTGGTTGGTTGATCTAAGCAAGCATCGACCCCACCTGGGGTCCCGGACTCTACCTACATAGCGTCAGAATAGCAGTTTCGTCTCCATTCTTTCCCAACTCTCAGAGTCCAGAAAACCTTCAAAAAGCACAAAATTGAACGGGAGTTCCGCTAGGGTGCACCAGGGATGCTAGTTGAGTGAGCTGAGAAAGTATTGGCCCGAAAGGGGGTGATGACCTACACGGCAAAAAAGCTCCGATCGCCAAATCGGCTATTTTCCAGCCAACTCCGCCCAAATCCCAGAGTCTGCAAAACCTTCAAAATGAAGCAAAATGAACAGGGCTTTCGCTAGGGTGCACCGGCGCGTGCTGGTTGTTTGATCTAAGCAAGCATCGACCCCACCTGGGGCCCCGGACTCTACCTACAAAGCGTCAGAATCGCAGTTTCGTCGTCTACTTTTCCCAACTCCCAGAGTCCGGGAATGCCTCAAAATGGATCAAAACGAGCAGGGATTTCGTTGGGGTGCACCAGCGCGTGCTGGTTGGTTGATCTAAGCAAGCATCGACCCCACCTGGGGTCCCGGACTCTACCTACATAGCGTCAGAATAGCAGTTTCGTCTCCATTCTTTCCCAACTCTCAGAGTCCAGAAAACCTTCAGAAAGCACAAAATTGAACGGGAGTTCCGCTAGGGTGCACCAGGGATGCTAGTTGAGTGAGCTGAGAAAGTATTGGCCCGAAAGGGGGTGATGACCTACACGGCAAAAAAGCTCCGATCGCCAAATCGGCTATTTTCCAGCCAACTCCGCCCAAATCCCAGAGTCTGCAAAACCTTCAAAATGAAGCAAAATGAACAGGGCTTTCGCTAGGGTGCACCGGCGCGTGCTGGTTGGTTGATCTAAGCTAGCATGGGCCCCACCTGGGGCCCCGGACTCTACCTACAAAGCGTCAGAATCGCAGTTTCGTCGTCTACTTTTCCCAACTCCCAGAGTCCGGGAATGCCTCAAAATGGATCAAAACGAGCAGGGGTTTCGTTGGGGTGCACCAGCGCGTGCTGGTTGGTTGATCTAAGCAAGCATCGACCCCACCTGGGGCCCCGGACTCTACCTACAAAGCGTCAGAATCGTAGTTTCGTCTACTTTTCCCAACTCCCAGAGTCCGGGAATGCCTCAAAATGGATCAAAACGAGCAGGGGTTTCGTTGGGGTGCACCAGCGCGTGCTGGTTGGTTGATCTAAGCAAGCATCGACCCCACCTGGGGTCCCGGACTCTACCTACATAGCGTCAGAATAGCAGTTTCGTCTCGATTCTTTCCCAACTCTCAGAGTCCAGAAAACCTTCAAAAAGCACAAAATTGAACGGGAGTTCCGCTAGGGTGCACCAGGGATGCTAGTTGAGTGAGCTGAGAAAGTATTGGCCCGAAAGGGGGTGATGACCTACACGGCAAAAAAGCTCCGATCGCCAAATCGGCTATTTTCCAGCCAACTCCGCCCAAATCCCAGAGTCTGCAAAACCTTCAAAATGAAGCAAAATGAACAGGGCTTTCGCTAGGGTGCACCGGCGCGTGCTGGTTGGTTGATCTAAGCTAGCATGGGCCCCACCTGGGGCCCCGGACTCTACCTACAAAGCGTCAGAATCGCAGTTTCGTCGTCTACTTTTCCCAACTCCCAGAGTCCGGGAATGCCTCAAAATGGATCAAAACGAGCAGGGGTTTCGTTGGGGTGCACCAGCGCGTGCTGGTTGGTTGATCTAAGCAAGCATCGACCCCACCTGGGGCCCCGGACTCTACCTACAAAGCGTCAGAATCGTAGTTTCGTCGTCTACTTTTCCCAACTCCCAGAGTCCGGGAATGCCTCAAAATGGATCAAAACGAGCAGGGGTTTCGTTGGGGTGCACCAGCGCGTGCTGGTTGGTTGATCTAAGCAAGCATCGACCCCACCTGGGGTCCCGGACTCTACCTACATAGCGTCAGAATAGCAGTTTCGTCTCCATTCTTTCCCAACTCTCAGAGTCCAGAAAACCTTCAAAAAGCACAAAATTGAACGGGAGTTCCGCTAGGGTGCACCAGGGATGCTAGTTGAGTGAGCTGAGAAAGTATTGGCCCGAAAGGGGGTGATGACCTACACGGCAAAAAAGCTCCGATCGCCAAATCGGCTATTTTCCAGCCAACTCCGCCCAAATCCCAGAGTCTGCAAAACCTTCAAAATGAAGCAAAATGAACAGGGCTTTCGCTAGGGTGCACCGGCGCGTGCTGGTTGTTTGATCTAAGCAAGCATCGACCCCACCTGGGGCCCCGGACTCTACCTACAAAGCGTCAGAATCGCAGTTTCGTCGTCTACTTTTCCCAACTCCCAGAGTCCGGGAATGCCTCAAAATGGATCAAAACGAGCAGGGATTTCGTTGGGGTGCACCAGCGCGTGCTGGTTGGTTGATCTAAGCAAGCATCGACCCCACCTGGGGTCCCGGACTCTACCTACATAGCGTCAGAATAGCAGTTTCGTCTCCATTCTTTCCCAACTCTCAGAGTCCAGAAAACCTTCAGAAAGCACAAAATTGAACGGGAGTTCCGCTAGGGTGCACCAGGGATGCTAGTTGAGTGAGCTGAGAAAGTATTGGCCCGAAAGGGGGTGATGACCTACACGGCAAAAAAGCTCCGATCGCCAAATCGGCTATTTTCCAGCCAACTCCGCCCAAATCCCAGAGTCTGCAAAACCTTCAAAATGAAGCAAAATGAACAGGGCTTTCGCTAGGGTGCACCGGCGCGTGCTGGTTGGTTGATCTAAGCTAGCATGGGCCCCACCTGGGGCCCCGGACTCTACCTACAAAGCGTCAGAATCGCAGTTTCGTCGTCTACTTTTCCCAACTCCCAGAGTCCGGGAATGCCTCAAAATGGATCAAAACGAGCAGGGGTTTCGTTGGGGTGCACCAGCGCGTGCTGGTTGGTTGATCTAAGCAAGCATCGACCCCACCTGGGGCCCCGGACTCTACCTACAAAGCGTCAGAATCGTAGTTTCGTCTACTTTTCCCAACTCCCAGAGTCCGGGAATGCCTCAAAATGGATCAAAACGAGCAGGGGTTTCGTTGGGGTGCACCAGCGCGTGCTGGTTGGTTGATCTAAGCAAGCATCGACCCCACCTGGGGTCCCGGACTCTACCTACATAGCGTCAGAATAGCAGTTTCGTCTCGATTCTTTCCCAACTCTCAGAGTCCAGAAAACCTTCAAAAAGCACAAAATTGAACGGGAGTTCCGCTAGGGTGCACCAGGGATGCTAGTTGAGTGAGCTGAGAAAGTATTGGCCCGAAAGGGGGTGATGACCTACACGGCAAAAAAGCTCCGATCGCCAAATCGGCTATTTTCCAGCCAACTCCGCCCAAATCCCAGAGTCTGCAAAACCTTCAAAATGAAGCAAAATGAACAGGGCTTTCGCTAGGGTGCACCGGCGCGTGCTGGTTGGTTGATCTAAGCTAGCATGGGCCCCACCTGGGGCCCCGGACTCTACCTACAAAGCGTCAGAATCGCAGTTTCGTCGTCTACTTTTCCCAACTCCCAGAGTCCGGGAATGCCTCAAAATGGATCAAAACGAGCAGGGGTTTCGTTGGGGTGCACCAGCGCGTGCTGGTTGGTTGATCTAAGCAAGCATCGACCCCACCTGGGGCCCCGGACTCTACCTACAAAGCGTCAGAATAGCAGTTTCGTCTCCATTCTTTCCCAACTCTCAGAGTCCAGAAAACCTTCAAAAAGCACAAAATTGAACGGGAGTTCCGCTAGGGTGCACCAGGGATGCTAGTTGAGTGAGCTGAGAAAGTATTGGCCCGAAAGGGGGTGATGACCTACACGGCAAAAAAGCTCCGATCGCCAAATCGGCTATTTTCCAGCCAACTCCGCCCAAATCCCAGAGTCTGCAAAACCTTCAAAATGAAGCAAAATGAACAGGGCTTTCGCTAGGGTGCACCGGCGCGTGCTGGTTGTTTGATCTAAGCAAGCATCGACCCCACCTGGGGCCCCGGACTCTACCTACAAAGCGTCAGAATCGCAGTTTCGTCGTCTACTTTTCCCAACTCCCAGAGTCCGGGAATGCCTCAAAATGGATCAAAACGAGCAGGGATTTCGTTGGGGTGCACCAGCGCGTGCTGGTTGGTTGATCTAAGCAAGCATCGACCCCACCTGGGGTCCCGGACTCTACCTACATAGCGTCAGAATAGCAGTTTCGTCTCCATTCTTTCCCAACTCTCAGAGTCCAGAAAACCTTCAGAAAGCACAAAATTGAACGGGAGTTCCGCTAGGGTGCACCAGGGATGCTAGTTGAGTGAGCTGAGAAAGTATTGGCCCGAAAGGGGGTGATGACCTACACGGCAAAAAAGCTCCGATCGCCAAATCGGCTATTTTCCAGCCAACTCCGCCCAAATCCCAGAGTCTGCAAAACCTTCAAAATGAAGCAAAATGAACAGGGCTTTCGCTAGGGTGCACCGGCGCGTGCTGGTTGGTTGATCTAAGCTAGCATGGGCCCCACCTGGGGCCCCGGACTCTACCTACAATGCGTCAGAATCGCAGTTTCGTCGTCTACTTTTCCCAACTCCCAGAGTCCGGGAATGCCTCAAAATGGATCAAAACGAGCAGGGGTTTCGTTGGGGTGCACCAGCGCGTGCTGGTTGGTTGATCTAAGCAAGCATCGACCCCACCTGGGGCCCCGGACTCTACCTACAAAGCGTCAGAATCGTAGTTTCGTCTACTTTTCCCAACTCCCAGAGTCCGGGAATGCCTCAAAATGGATCAAAACGAGCAGGGGTTTCGTTGGGGTGCACCAGCGCGTGCTGGTTGGTTGATCTAAGCAAGCATCGACCCCACCTGGGGTCCCGGACTCTACCTACATAGCGTCAGAATAGCAGTTTCGTCTCGATTCTTTCCCAACTCTCAGAGTCCAGAAAACCTTCAAAAAGCACAAAATTGAACGGGAGTTCCGCTAGGGTGCACCAGGGATGCTAGTTGAGTGAGCTGAGAAAGTATTGGCCCGAAAGGGGGTGATGACCTACACGGCAAAAAAGCTCCGATCGCCAAATCGGCTATTTTCCAGCCAACTCCGCCCAAATCCCAGAGTCTGCAAAACCTTCAAAATGAAGCAAAATGAACAGGGCTTTCGCTAGGGTGCACCGGCGCGTGCTGGTTGGTTGATCTAAGCTAGCATGGGCCCCACCTGGGGCCCCGGACTCTACCTACAAAGCGTCAGAATCGCAGTTTCGTCGTCTACTTTTCCCAACTCCCAGAGTCCGGGAATGCCTCAAAATGGATCAAAACGAGCAGGGGTTTCGTTGGGGTGCACCAGCGCGTGCTGGTTGGTTGATCTAAGCAAGCATCGACCCCACCTGGGGCCCCGGACTCTACCTACAAAGCGTCAGAATCGTAGTTTCGTCGTCTACTTTTCCCAACTCCCAGAGTCCGGGAATGCCTCAAAATGGATCAAAACGAGCAGGGGTTTCGTTGGGGTGCACCAGCGCGTGCTGGTTGGTTGATCTAAGCAAGCATCGACCCCACCTGGGGTCCCGGACTCTACCTACATAGCGTCAGAATAGCAGTTTCGTCTCCATTCTTTCCCAACTCTCAGAGTCCAGAAAACCTTCAAAAAGCACAAAATTGAACGGGAGTTCCGCTAGGGTGCACCAGGGATGCTAGTTGAGTGAGCTGAGAAAGTATTGGCCCGAAAGGGGGTGATGACCTACACGGCAAAAAAGCTCCGATCGCCAAATCGGCTATTTTCCAGCCAACTCCGCCCAAATCCCAGAGTCTGCAAAACCTTCAAAATGAAGCAAAATGAACAGGGCTTTCGCTAGGGTGCACCGGCGCGTGCTGGTTGTTTGATCTAAGCAAGCATCGACCCCACCTGGGGCCCCGGACTCTACCTACAAAGCGTCAGAATCGCAGTTTCGTCGTCTACTTTTCCCAACTCCCAGAGTCCGGGAATGCCTCAAAATGGATCAAAACGAGCAGGGATTTCGTTGGGGTGCACCAGCGCGTGCTGGTTGGTTGATCTAAGCAAGCATCGACCCCACCTGGGGTCCCGGACTCTACCTACATAGCGTCAGAATAGCAGTTTCGTCTCCATTCTTTCCCAACTCTCAGAGTCCAGAAAACCTTCAGAAAGCACAAAATTGAACGGGAGTTCCGCTAGGGTGCACCAGGGATGCTAGTTGAGTGAGCTGAGAAAGTATTGGCCCGAAAGGGGGTGATGACCTACACGGCAAAAAAGCTCCGATCGCCAAATCGGCTATTTTCCAGCCAACTCCGCCCAAATCCCAGAGTCTGCAAAACCTTCAAAATGAAGCAAAATGAACAGGGCTTTCGCTAGGGTGCACCGGCGCGTGCTGGTTGGTTGATCTAAGCTAGCATGGGCCCCACCTGGGGCCCCGGACTCTACCTACAAAGCGTCAGAATCGCAGTTTCGTCGTCTACTTTTCCCAACTCCCAGAGTCCGGGAATGCCTCAAAATGGATCAAAACGAGCAGGGGTTTCGTTGGGGTGCACCAGCGCGTGCTGGTTGGTTGATCTAAGCAAGCATCGACCCCACCTGGGGCCCCGGACTCTACCTACAAAGCGTCAGAATCGTAGTTTCGTCTACTTTTCCCAACTCCCAGAGTCCGGGAATGCCTCAAAATGGATCAAAACGAGCAGGGGTTTCGTTGGGGTGCACCAGCGCGTGCTGGTTGGTTGATCTAAGCAAGCATCGACCCCACCTGGGGTCCCGGACTCTACCTACATAGCGTCAGAATAGCAGTTTCGTCTCGATTCTTTCCCAACTCTCAGAGTCCAGAAAACCTTCAAAAAGCACAAAATTGAACGGGAGTTCCGCTAGGGTGCACCAGGGATGCTAGTTGAGTGAGCTGAGAAAGTATTGGCCCGAAAGGGGGTGATGACCTACACGGCAAAAAAGCTCCGATCGCCAAATCGGCTATTTTCCAGCCAACTCCGCCCAAATCCCAGAGTCTGCAAAACCTTCAAAATGAAGCAAAATGAACAGGGCTTTCGCTAGGGTGCACCGGCGCGTGCTGGTTGGTTGATCTAAGCTAGCATGGGCCCCACCTGGGGCCCCGGACTCTACCTACAAAGCGTCAGAATCGCAGTTTCGTCGTCTACTTTTCCCAACTCCCAGAGTCCGGGAATGCCTCAAAATGGATCAAAACGAGCAGGGGTTTCGTTGGGGTGCACCAGCGCGTGCTGGTTGGTTGATCTAAGCAAGCATCGACCCCACCTGGGGCCCCGGACTCTACCTACAAAGCGTCAGAATAGCAGTTTCGTCTCCATTCTTTCCCAACTCTCAGAGTCCAGAAAACCTTCAAAAAGCACAAAATTGAACGGGAGTTCCGCTAGGGTGCACCAGGGATGCTAGTTGAGTGAGCTGAGAAAGTATTGGCCCGAAAGGGGGTGATGACCTACACGGCAAAAAAGCTCCGATCGCCAAATCGGCTATTTTCCAGCCAACTCCGCCCAAATCCCAGAGTCTGCAAAACCTTCAAAATGAAGCAAAATGAACAGGGCTTTCGCTAGGGTGCACCGGCGCGTGCTGGTTGTTTGATCTAAGCAAGCATCGACCCCACCTGGGGCCCCGGACTCTACCTACAAAGCGTCAGAATCGCAGTTTCGTCGTCTACTTTTCCCAACTCCCAGAGTCCGGGAATGCCTCAAAATGGATCAAAACGAGCAGGGATTTCGTTGGGGTGCACCAGCGCGTGCTGGTTGGTTGATCTAAGCAAGCATCGACCCCACCTGGGGTCCCGGACTCTACCTACATAGCGTCAGAATAGCAGTTTCGTCTCCATTCTTTCCCAACTCTCAGAGTCCAGAAAACCTTCAGAAAGCACAAAATTGAACGGGAGTTCCGCTAGGGTGCACCAGGGATGCTAGTTGAGTGAGCTGAGAAAGTATTGGCCCGAAAGGGGGTGATGACCTACACGGCAAAAAAGCTCCGATCGCCAAATCGGCTATTTTCCAGCCAACTCCGCCCAAATCCCAGAGTCTGCAAAACCTTCAAAATGAAGCAAAATGAACAGGGCTTTCGCTAGGGTGCACCGGCGCGTGCTGGTTGGTTGATCTAAGCTAGCATGGGCCCCACCTGGGGCCCCGGACTCTACCTACAAAGCGTCAGAATCGCAGTTTCGTCGTCTACTTTTCCCAACTCCCAGAGTCCGGGAATGCCTCAAAATGGATCAAAACGAGCAGGGGTTTCGTTGGGGTGCACCAGCGCGTGCTGGTTGGTTGATCTAAGCAAGCATCGACCCCACCTGGGGCCCCGGACTCTACCTACAAAGCGTCAGAATCGTAGTTTCGTCGTCTACTTTTCCCAACTCCCAGAGTCCGGGAATGCCTCAAAATGGATCAAAACGAGCAGGGGTTTCGTTGGGGTGCACCAGCGCGTGCTGGTTGGTTGATCTAAGCAAGCATCGACCCCACCTGGGGTCCCGGACTCTACCTACATAGCGTCAGAATAGCAGTTTCGTCTCCATTCTTTCCCAACTCTCAGAGTCCAGAAAACCTTCAAAAAGCACAAAATTGAACGGGAGTTCCGCTAGGGTGCACCAGGGATGCTAGTTGAGTGAGCTGAGAAAGTATTGGCCCGAAAGGGGGTGATGACCTACACGGCAAAAAAGCTCCGATCGCCAAATCGGCTATTTTCCAGCCAACTCCGCCCAAATCCCAGAGTCTGCAAAACCTTCAAAATGAAGCAAAATGAACAGGGCTTTCGCTAGGGTGCACCGGCGCGTGCTGGTTGGTTGATCTAAGCTAGCATGGGCCCCACCTGGGGCCCCGGACTCTACCTACAAAGCGTCAGAATCGCAGTTTCGTCGTCTACTTTTCCCAACTCCCAGAGTCCGGGAATGCCTCAAAATGGATCAAAACGAGCAGGGGTTTCGTTGGGGTGCACCAGCGCGTGCTGGTTGGTTGATCTAAGCAAGCATCGACCCCACCTGGGGCCCCGGACTCTACCTACAAAGCGTCAGAATAGCAGTTTCGTCTCCATTCTTTCCCAACTCTCAGAGTCCAGAAAACCTTCAAAAAGCACAAAATTGAACGGGAGTTCCGCTAGGGTGCACCAGGGATGCTAGTTGAGTGAGCTGAGAAAGTATTGGCCCGAAAGGGGGTGATGACCTACACGGCAAAAAAGCTCCGATCGCCAAATCGGCTATTTTCCAGCCAACTCCGCCCAAATCCCAGAGTCTGCAAAACCTTCAAAATGAAGCAAAATGAACAGGGCTTTCGCTAGGGTGCACCGGCGCGTGCTGGTTGGTTGATCTAAGCTAGCATGGGCCCCACCTGGGGCCCCGGACTCTACCTACAAAGCGTCAGAATCGCAGTTTCGTCGTCTACTTTTCCCAACTCCCAGAGTCCGGGAATGCCTCAAAATGGATCAAAACGAGCAGGGGTTTCGTTGGGGTGCACCAGCGCGTGCTGGTTGGTTGATCTAAGCAAGCATCGACCCCACCTGGGGCCCCGGACTCTACCTACAAAGCGTCAGAATAGCAGTTTCGTCTCCATTCTTTCCCAACTCTCAGAGTCCAGAAAACCTTCAAAAAGCACAAAATTGAACGGGAGTTCCGCTAGGGTGCACCAGGGATGCTAGTTGAGTGAGCTGAGAAAGTATTGGCCCGAAAGGGGGTGATGACCTACACGGCAAAAAAGCTCCGATCGCCAAATCGGCTATTTTCCAGCCAACTCCGCCCAAATCCCAGAGTCCATAAAATTTTCGAAATGGAGCAAAATGAACAGGGCTTTCGCTAGGGTGCACCGGCGCGTGCTGGTTGGTTGATCTAAGCTAGCATGGGCCCCACCTGGTGCCCCGGACTCTACCTACAAAGCGTCAGAATCGCAGTTTCGTCGTCTACTTTTCCCAACTCCCAGAGTCCGGGAATGCCTCAAAATGGATCAAAACGAGCAGGGGTTTCGTTGGGGTGCACCAGCGCGTGCTGGTTGGTTGATCTAAGCAAGCATCGACCCCACCTGGGGCCCCGGACTCTACCTACAAAGCGTCAGAATAGCAGTTTCGTCTCCATTCTTTCCCAACTCTCAGAGTCCAGAAAACCTTCAAAAAGCACAAAATTGAACGGGAGTTCCGCTAGGGTGCACCAGGGATGCTAGTTGAGTGAGCTGAGAAAGTATTGGCCCGAAAGGGGGTGATGACCTACACGGCAAAAAAACTCCGATCGCCAAATCGGCTATTTTCCAGCCAACTCCGCCCAAATCCCAGAGTCCATAAAATTTTCGAAATGGAGCAAAATGAACAGGGCTTTCGCTAGGGTGCACCGGCGCGTGCTGGTTGGTTGATCTAAGCTAGCATGGGCCCCACCTGGTGCCCCGGACTCTACCTACAAAGCGTCAGAATCGCAGTTTCGTCGTCTACTTTTCCCAACTCCCAGAGTCCGGGAATGCCTCAAAATGGATCAAAACGAGCAGGGGTTTCGTTGGGGTGCACCAGCGCGTGCTGGTTGGTTGATCTAAGCAAGCATCGACCCCACCTGGGGTCCCGGACTCTACCTACATAGCGTCAGAATAGCAGTTTCGTCTCCATTCTGTCCCAACTCTCAGAGTCCAGAAAACCTTCAGAAAGCACAAAATTGAACGGGAGTTCCGCTAGGGTGCACCAGGGATGCTAGTTGAGTGAGCTGAGAAAGTATTGGCCCGAAAGGGGGTGATGACCTACACGGCAAAAAAGCTCCGATCGCCAAATCGGCTATTTTCCAGCCAACTCCGCCCAAATCCCAGAGTCTGCAAAACCTTCAAAATGAAGCAAAATGAACAGGGCTTTCGCTAGGATGCACCAGCGCGTGCTGGTTGGTTGATCTAAGCTAGCATGGGCCCCACCTGGGGCCCCGGACTCTACCTACAAAGCGTCAGAATAGCAGTTTCGTCTCCATTCTTTCCCAACTCTCAGAGTCCAGAAAACCTTCAAAAAGCACAAAATTGAACGGGAGTTCCGCTAGGGTGCACCAGGGATGCTAGTTGAGTGAGCTGAGAAAGTATTGGCCCGAAAGGGGGTGATGACCTACACGGCAAAAAAACTCCGATCGCCAAATCGGCTATTTTCCAGCCAACTCCGCCCAAATCCCAGAGTCCATAAAATCTTCGAAATGGAGCAAAATGAACAGGGCTTTCGCTAGGGTGCACCGGCGCGTGCTGGTTGGTTGATCTAAGCTAGCATGGGCCCCACCTGGGGCCCCGGACTCTACCTACAAAGCGTCAGAATCGCAGTTTCGTCGTCTACTTTTCCCAACTCCCAGAGTCCGGGAATGCCTCAAAATGGATCAAAACGAGCAGGGGTTTCGTTGGGGTGCACCAGCGCGTGCTGGTTGGTTGATCTAAGCAAGCATCGACCCCACCTGGGGCCCCGGACTCTACCTACAAAGCGTCAGAATAGCAGTTTCGTCTCCATTCTTTCCCAACTCTCAGAGTCCAGAAAACCTTCAAAAAGCACAAAATTGAACGGGAGTTCCGCTAGGGTGCACCAGGGATGCTAGTTGAGTGAGCTGAGAAAGTATTGGCCCGAAAGGGGGTGATGACCTACACGGCAAAAAAACTCCGATCGCCAAATCGGCTATTTTCCAGCCAACTCCGCCCAAATCCCAGAGTCCATAAAATTTTCGAAATGGAGCAAAATGAACAGGGCTTTCGCTAGGGTGCACCGGCGCGTGCTGGTTGGTTGATCTAAGCTAGCATGGGCCCCACCTGGGGCCCCGGACTCTACCTACAAAGCGTCAGAATCGCAGTTTCGTCGTCTACTTTTCCCAACTCCCAGAGTCCGGGAATGCCTCAAAATGGATCAAAACGAGCAGGGGTTTCGTTGGGGTGCACCAGCGCGTGCTGGTTGGTTGATCTAAGCAAGCATCGACCCCACCTGGGGTCCCGGACTCTACCTACATAGCGTCAGAATAGCAGTTTCGTCTCCATTCTTTCCCAACTCTCAGAGTCCAGAAAACCTTCAGAAAGCACAAAATTGAACGGGAGTTCCGCTAGGGTGCACCAGGGATGCTAGTTGAGTGAGCTGAGAAAGTATTGGCCCGAAAGGGGGTGATGACCTACACGGCAAAAAAGCTCCGATCGCCAAATCGGCTATTTTCCAGCCAACTCCGCCCAAATCCCAGAGTCTGCAAAACCTTCAAAATGAAGCAAAATGAACAGGGCTTTCGCTAGGATGCACCAGCGCGTGCTGGTTGGTTGATCTAAGCTAGCATGGGCCCCACCTGGGGCCCCGGACTCTACCTACAAAGCGTCAGAATAGCAGTTTCGTCTCCATTCTTTCCCAACTCTCAGAGTCCAGAAAACCTTCAAAAAGCACAAAATTGAACGGGAGTTCCGCTAGGGTGCACCAGGGATGCTAGTTGAGTGAGCTGAGAAAGTATTGGCCCGAAAGGGGGTGATGACCTACACGGCAAAAAAACTCCGATCGCCAAATCGGCTATTTTCCAGCCAACTCCGCCCAAATCCCAGAGTCCATAAAATCTTCGAAATGGAGCAAAATGAACAGGGCTTTCGCTAGGGTGCACCGGCGCGTGCTGGTTGGTTGATCTAAGCTAGCATGGGCCCCACCTGGGGCCCCGGACTCTACCTACAAAGCGTCAGAATCGCAGTTTCGTCGTCTACTTTTCCCAACTCCCAGAGTCCGGGAATGCCTCAAAATGGATCAAAACGAGCAGGGGTTTCGTTGGGGTGCACCAGCGCGTGCTGGTTGGTTGATCTAAGCAAGCATCGACCCCACCTGGGGTCCCGGACTCTACCTACATAGCGTCAGAATAGCAGTTTCGTCTCCATTCTTTCCCAACTCTCAGAGTCCAGAAAACCTTCAGAAAGCACAAAATTGAACGGGAGTTCCGCTAGGGTGCACCAGGGATGCTAGTTGAGTGAGCTGAGAAAGTATTGGCCCGAAAGGGGGTGATGACCTACACGGCAAAAAAGCTCCGATTGCCAAATCGGCTATTTTCCAGCCAACTCCGCCCAAATCCCAGAGTCTGCAAAACCTTCAAAATGAAGCAAAATGAACAGGGCTTTCGCTAGGATGCACCAGCGCGTGCTGGTTGGTTGATCTAAGCTAGCATGGGCCCCACCTGGGGCCCCGGACTCTACCTACAAAGCGTCAGAATAGCAGTTTCGTCTCCATTCTTTCCCAACTCTCAGAGTCCAGAAAACCTTCAAAAAGCACAAAATTGAACGGGAGTTCCGCTAGGGTGCACCAGGGATGCTAGTTGAGTGAGCTGAGAAAGTATTGGCCCGAAAGGGGGTGATGACCTACACGGCAAAAAAACTCCGATCGCCAAATCGGCTATTTTCCAGCCAACTCCGCCCAAATCCCAGAGTCCATAAAATCTTCGAAATGGAGCAAAATGAACAGGGCTTTCGCTAGGGTGCACCGGCGCGTGCTGGTTGGTTGATCTAAGCTAGCATGGGCCCCACCTGGGGCCCCGGACTCTACCTACAAAGCGTCAGAATCGCAGTTTCGTCGTCTACTTTTCCCAACTCCCAGAGTCCGGGAATGCCTCAAAATGGATCAAAACGAGCAGGGGTTTCGTTGGGGTGCACCAGCGCGTGCTGGTTGGTTGATCTAAGCAAGCATCGACCCCACCTGGGGTCCCGGACTCTACCTACAAAGCGTCAGAATCGCAGTTTCGTCGTCTACTTTTCCCAACTCCCAGAGTCCGGGAATGCCTCAAAATGGATCAAAACGAGCAGGGGTTTCGTTGGGGTGCACCAGCGCGTGCTGGTTGGTTGATCTAAGCAAGCATCGACCCCACCTGGGGTCCCGGACTCTACCTACATAGCGTCAGAATAGCAGTTTCGTCTCCATTCTTTCCCAACTCTCAGAGTCCAGAAAACCTTCAAAAAGCACAAAATTGAACGGGAGTTCCGCTAGGGTGCACCAGGGATGCTAGTTGAGTGAGCTGAGAAAGTATTGGCCCGAAAGGGGGTGATGACCTACACGGCAAAAAAACTCCGATCGCCAAATCGGCTATTTTCCAGCCAACTCCGCCCAAATCCCAGAGTCCATAAAATCTTCGAAATGGAGCAAAATGAACAGGGCTTTCGCTAGGGTGCACCGGCGCGTGCTGGTTGGTTGATCTAAGCTAGCATGGGCCCCACCTGGGGCCCCGGACTCTACCTACAAAGCGTCAGAATCGCAGTTTCGTCGTCTACTTTTCCCAACTCCCAGAGTCCGGGAATGCCTCAAAATGGATCAAAACGAGCAGGGGTTTCGTTGGGGTGCACCAGCGCGTGCTGGTTGGTTGATCTAAGCAAGCATCGACCCCACCTGGGGTCCCGGACTCTACCTACATAGCGTCAGAATAGCAGTTTCGTCTCCATTCTTTCCCAACTCGCAGAGTCCAGAAAACCTTCAGAAAGCACAAAATTGAACGGGAGTTCCGCTAGGGTGCACCAGGGATGCTAGTTGAGTGAGCTGAGAAAGTATTGGCCCGAAAGGGGGTGATGACCTACACGGCAAAAAAGCTCCGATTGCCAAATCGGCTATTTTCCAGCCAACTCCGCCCAAATCCCAGAGTCTGCAAAACCTTCAAAATGAAGCAAAATGAACAGGGCTTTCGCTAGGATGCACCAGCGCGTGCTGGTTGGTTGATCTAAGCTAGCATGGGCCCCACCTGGGGCCCCGGACTCTACCTACAAAGCGTCAGAATAGCAGTTTCGTCTCCATTCTTTCCCAACTCTCAGAGTCCAGAAAACCTTCAAAAAGCACAAAATTGAACGGGAGTTCCGCTAGGGTGCACCAGGGATGCTAGTTGAGTGAGCTGAGAAAGTATTGGCCCGAAAGGGGGTGATGACCTACACGGCAAAAAAACTCCGATCGCCAAATCGGCTATTTTCCAGCCAACTCCGCCCAAATCCCAGAGTCCATAAAATCTTCGAAATGGAGCAAAATGAACAGGGCTTTCGCTAGGGTGCACCGGCGCGTGCTGGTTGGTTGATCTAAGCTAGCATGGGCCCCACCTGGGGCCCCGGACTCTACCTACAAAGCGTCAGAATCGCAGTTTCGTCGTCTACTTTTCCCAACTCCCAGAGTCCGGGAATGCCTCAAAATGGATCAAAACGAGCAGGGGTTTCGTTGGGGTGCACCAGCGCGTGCTGGTTGGTTGATCTAAGCAAGCATCGACCCCACCTGGGGTCCCGGACTCTACCTACAAAGCGTCAGAATCGCAGTTTCGTCGTCTACTTTTCCCAACTCCCAGAGTCCGGGAATGCCTCAAAATGGATCAAAACGAGCAGGGGTTTCGTTGGGGTGCACCAGCGCGTGCTGGTTGGTTGATCTAAGCAAGCATCGACCCCACCTGGGGTCCCGGACTCTACCTACATAGCGTCAGAATAGCAGTTTCGTCTCCATTCTTTCCCAACTCTCAGAGTCCAGAAAACCTTCAGAAAGCACAAAATTGAACGGGAGTTCCGCTAGGGTGCACCAGGGATGCTAGTTGAGTGAGCTGAGAAAGTATTGGCCCGAAAGGGGGTGATGACCTACACGGCAAAAAAGCTCCGATCGCCAAATCGGCTATTTTCCAGCCAACTCCGCCCAAATCCCAGAGTCTGCAAAACCTTCAAAATGAAGCAAAATGAACAGGGCTTTCGCTAGGGTGCACCGGCGCGTGCTGGTTGGTTGATCTAAGCTAGCATGGGCCCCACCTGGGGCCCCGGACTCTACCTACAAAGCGTCAGAATCGCAGTTTCGTCGTCTACTTTTCCCAACTCCCAGAGTCCGGGAATGCCTCAAAATGGATCAAAACGAGCAGGGGTTTCGTTGGGGTGCACCAGCGCGTGCTGGTTGGTTGATCTAAGCAAGCATCGACCCCACCTGGGGCCCCGGACTCTACCTACAAAGCGTCAGAATAGCAGTTTCGTCTCCATTCTTTCCCAACTCTCAGAGTCCAGAAAACCTTCAGAAAGCACAAAATTGAACGGGAGTTCCGCTAGGGTGCACCAGGGATGCTAGTTGAGTGAGCTGAGAAAGTATTGGCCCGAAAGGGGGTGATGACCTACACGGCAAAAAAGCTCCGATCGCCAAATCGGCTATTTTCCAGCCAACTCCGCCCAAATCCCAGAGTCCATAAAATCTTCGAAATGGAGCAAAATGAACAGGGCTTTCGCTAGGGTGCACCGGCGCGTGCTGGTTGGTTGATCTAAGCTAGCATGGGCCCCACCTGGGGCCCCGGACTCTACCTACAAAGCGTCAGAATCGCAGTTTCGTCGTCTACTTTTCCCAACTCCCAGAGTCCGGGAATGCCTCAAAATGGATCAAAACGAGCAGGGGTTTCGTTGGGGTGCACCAGCGCGTGCTGGTTGGTTGATCTAAGCAAGCATCGACCCCACCTGGGGTCCCGGACTCTACCTACATAGCGTCAGAATAGCAGTTTCGTCTCCATTCTTTCCCAACTCTCAGAGTCCAGAAAACCTTCAGAAAGCACAAAATTGAACGGGAGTTCCGCTAGGGTGCACCAGGGATGCTAGTTGAGTGAGCTGAGAAAGTATTGGCCCGAAAGGGGGTGATGACCTACACGGCAAAAAAGCTCCGATCGCCAAATCGGCTATTTTCCAGCCAACTCCGCCCAAATCCCAGAGTCTGCAAAACCTTCAAAATGAAGCAAAATGAACAGGGCTTTCGCTAGGGTGCACCGGCGCGTGCTGGTTGGTTGATCTAAGCTAGCATGGGCCCCACCTGGGGCCCCGGACTCTACCTACAAAGCGTCAGAATCGCAGTTTCGTCGTCTACTTTTCCCAACTCCCAGAGTCCGGGAATGCCTCAAAATGGATCAAAACGAGCAGGGGTTTCGTTGGGGTGCACCAGCGCGTGCTGGTTGGTTGATCTAAGCAAGCATCGACCCCACCTGGGGCCCCGGACTCTACCTACAAAGCGTCAGAATAGCAGTTTCGTCTCCATTCTTTCCCAACTCTCAGAGTCCAGAAAACCTTCAAAAAGCACAAAATTGAACGGGAGTTCCGCTAGGGTGCACCAGGGATGCTAGTTGAGTGAGCTGAGAAAGTATTGGCCCGAAAGGGGGTGATGACCTACACGGCAAAAAAACTCCGATCGCCAAATCGGCTATTTTCCAGCCAACTCCGCCCAAATCCCAGAGTCCATAAAATTTTCGAAATGGAGCAAAATGAACAGGGCTTTCGCTAGGGTGCACCGGCGCGTGCTGGTTGGTTGATCTAAGCTAGCATGGGCCCCACCTGGGGCCCCGGACTCTACCTACAAAGCGTCAGAATCGCAGTTTCGTCGTCTACTTTTCCCAACTCCCAGAGTCCGGGAATGCCTCAAAATGGATCAAAACGAGCAGGGGTTTCGTTGGGGTGCACCAGCGCGTGCTGGTTGGTTGATCTAAGCAAGCATCGACCCCACCTGGGGTCCCGGACTCTACCTACATAGCGTCAGAATAGCAGTTTCGTCTCCATTCTTTCCCAACTCTCAGAGTCCAGAAAACCTTCAGAAAGCACAAAATTGAACGGGAGTTCCGCTAGGGTGCACCAGGGATGCTAGTTGAGTGAGCTGAGAAAGTATTGGCCCGAAAGGGGGTGATGACCTACACGGCAAAAAAGCTCCGATCGCCAAATCGGCTATTTTCCAGCCAACTCCGCCCAAATCCCAGAGTCTGCAAAACCTTCAAAATGAAGCAAAATGAACAGGGCTTTCGCTAGGATGCACCAGCGCGTGCTGGTTGGTTGATCTAAGCTAGCATGGGCCCCACCTGGGGCCCCGGACTCTACCTACAAAGCGTCAGAATAGCAGTTTCGTCTCCATTCTTTCCCAACTCTCAGAGTCCAGAAAACCTTCAGAAAGCACAAAATTGAACGGGAGTTCCGCTAGGGTGCACCAGGGATGCTAGTTGAGTGAGCTGAGAAAGTATTGGCCCGAAAGGGGGTGATGACCTACACGGCAAAAAAGCTCCGATTGCCAAATCGGCTATTTTCCAGCCAACTCCGCCCAAATCCCAGAGTCTGCAAAACCTTCAAAATGAAGCAAAATGAACAGGGCTTTCGCTAGGATGCACCAGCGCGTGCTGGTTGGTTGATCTAAGCTAGCATGGGCCCCACCTGGGGCCCCGGACTCTACCTACAAAGCGTCAGAATAGCAGTTTCGTCTCCATTCTTTCCCAACTCTCAGAGTCCAGAAAACCTTCAAAAAGCACAAAATTGAACGGGAGTTCCGCTAGGGTGCACCAGGGATGCTAGTTGAGTGAGCTGAGAAAGTATTGGCCCGAAAGGGGGTGATGACCTACACGGCAAAAAAACTCCGATCGCCAAATCGGCTATTTTCCAGCCAACTCCGCCCAAATCCCAGAGTCCATAAAATCTTCGAAATGGAGCAAAATGAACAGGGCTTTCGCTAGGGTGCACCGGCGCGTGCTGGTTGGTTGATCTAAGCTAGCATGGGCCCCACCTGGGGCCCCGGACTCTACCTACAAAGCGTCAGAATCGCAGTTTCGTCGTCTACTTTTCCCAACTCCCAGAGTCCGGGAATGCCTCAAAATGGATCAAAACGAGCAGGGGTTTCGTTGGGGTGCACCAGCGCGTGCTGGTTGGTTGATCTAAGCAAGCATCGACCCCACCTGGGGTCCCGGACTCTACCTACAAAGCGTCAGAATCGCAGTTTCGTCGTCTACTTTTCCCAACTCCCAGAGTCCGGGAATGCCTCAAAATGGATCAAAACGAGCAGGGGTTTCGTTGGGGTGCACCAGCGCGTGCTGGTTGGTTGATCTAAGCAAGCATCGACCCCACCTGGGGTCCCGGACTCTACCTACATAGCGTCAGAATAGCAGTTTCGTCTCCATTCTTTCCCAACTCTCAGAGTCCAGAAAACCTTCAGAAAGCACAAAATTGAACGGGAGTTCCGCTAGGGTGCACCAGGGATGCTAGTTGAGTGAGCTGAGAAAGTATTGGCCCGAAAGGGGGTGATGACCTACACGGCAAAAAAACTCCGATCGCCAAATCGGCTATTTTCCAGCCAACTCCGCCCAAATCCCAGAGTCCATAAAATCTTCGAAATGGAGCAAAATGAACAGGGCTTTCGCTAGGGTGCACCGGCGCGTGCTGGTTGGTTGATCTAAGCTAGCATGGGCCCCACCTGGGGCCCCGGACTCTACCTACAAAGCGTCAGAATCGCAGTTTCGTCGTCTACTTTTCCCAACTCCCAGAGTCCGGGAATGCCTCAAAATGGATCAAAACGAGCAGGGGTTTCGTTGGGGTGCACCAGCGCGTGCTGGTTGGTTGATCTAAGCAAGCATCGACCCCACCTGGGGTCCCGGACTCTACCTACATAGCGTCAGAATAGCAGTTTCGTCTCCATTCTTTCCCAACTCTCAGAGTCCAGAAAACCTTCAGAAAGCACAAAATTGAACGGGAGTTCCGCTAGGGTGCACCAGGGATGCTAGTTGAGTGAGCTGAGAAAGTATTGGCCCGAAAGGGGGTGATGACCTACACGGCAAAAAAGCTCCGATCGCCAAATCGGCTATTTTCCAGCCAACTCCGCCCAAATCCCAGAGTCTGCAAAACCTTCAAAATGAAGCAAAATGAACAGGGCTTTCGCTAGGGTGCACCGGCGCGTGCTGGTTGGTTGATCTAAGCTAGCATGGGCCCCACCTGGGGCCCCGGACTCTACCTACAAAGCGTCAGAATCGCAGTTTCGTCGTCTACTTTTCCCAACTCCCAGAGTCCGGGAATGCCTCAAAATGGATCAAAACGAGCAGGGGTTTCGTTGGGGTGCACCAGCGCGTGCTGGTTGGTTGATCTAAGCAAGCATCGACCCCACCTGGGGCCCCGGACTCTACCTACAAAGCGTCAGAATAGCAGTTTCGTCTCCATTCTTTCCCAACTCTCAGAGTCCAGAAAACCTTCAAAAAGCACAAAATTGAACGGGAGTTCCGCTAGGGTGCACCAGGGATGCTAGTTGAGTGAGCTGAGAAAGTATTGGCCCGAAAGGGGGTGATGACCTACACGGCAAAAAAACTCCGATCGCCAAATCGGCTATTTTCCAGCCAACTCCGCCCAAATCCCAGAGTCCATAAAATTTTCGAAATGGAGCAAAATGAACAGGGCTTTCGCTAGGGTGCACCGGCGCGTGCTGGTTGGTTGATCTAAGCTAGCATGGGCCCCACCTGGGGCCCCGGACTCTACCTACAAAGCGTCAGAATCGCAGTTTCGTCGTCTACTTTTCCCAACTCCCAGAGTCCGGGAATGCCTCAAAATGGATCAAAACGAGCAGGGGTTTCGTTGGGGTGCACCAGCGCGTGCTGGTTGGTTGATCTAAGCAAGCATCGACCCCACCTGGGGTCCCGGACTCTACCTACATAGCGTCAGAATAGCAGTTTCGTCTCCATTCTTTCCCAACTCTCAGAGTCCAGAAAACCTTCAGAAAGCACAAAATTGAACGGGAGTTCCGCTAGGGTGCACCAGGGATGCTAGTTGAGTGAGCTGAGAAAGTATTGGCCCGAAAGGGGGTGATGACCTACACGGCAAAAAAACTCCGATCGCCAAATCGGCTATTTTCCAGCCAACTCCGCCCAAATCCCAGAGTCCATAAAATCTTCGAAATGGAGCAAAATGAACAGGGCTTTCGCTAGGGTGCACCGGCGCGTGCTGGTTGGTTGATCTAAGCTAGCATGGGCCCCACCTGGGGCCCCGGACTCTACCTACAAAGCGTCAGAATCGCAGTTTCGTCGTCTACTTTTCCCAACTCCCAGAGTCCGGGAATGCCTCAAAATGGATCAAAACGAGCAGGGGTTTCGTTGGGGTGCACCAGCGCGTGCTGGTTGGTTGATCTAAGCAAGCATCGACCCCACCTGGGGTCCCGGACTCTACCTACATAGCGTCAGAATAGCAGTTTCGTCTCCATTCTTTCCCAACTCTCAGAGTCCAGAAAACCTTCAGAAAGCACAAAATTGAACGGGAGTTCCGCTAGGGTGCACCAGGGATGCTAGTTGAGTGAGCTGAGAAAGTATTGGCCCGAAAGGGGGTGATGACCTACACGGCAAAAAAGCTCCGATCGCCAAATCGGCTATTTTCCAGCCAACTCCGCCCAAATCCCAGAGTCTGCAAAACCTTCAAAATGAAGCAAAATGAACAGGGCTTTCGCTAGGGTGCACCGGCGCGTGCTGGTTGGTTGATCTAAGCTAGCATGGGCCCCACCTGGGGCCCCGGACTCTACCTACAAAGCGTCAGAATAGCAGTTTCGTCTCCATTCTTTCCCAACTCTCAGAGTCCAGAAAACCTTCAAAAAGCACAAAATTGAACGGGAGTTCCGCTAGGGTGCACCAGGGATGCTAGTTGAGTGAGCTGAGAAAGTATTGGCCCGAAAGGGGGTGATGACCTACACGGCAAAAAAACTCCGATCGCCAAATCGGCTATTTTCCAGCCAACTCCGCCCAAATCCCAGAGTCCATAAAATTTTCGAAATGGAGCAAAATGAACAGGGCTTTCGCTAGGGTGCACCGGCGCGTGCTGGTTGGTTGATCTAAGCTAGCATGGGCCCCACCTGGGGCCCCGGACTCTACCTACAAAGCGTCAGAATCGCAGTTTCGTCGTCTACTTTTCCCAACTCCCAGAGTCCGGGAATGCCTCAAAATGGATCAAAACGAGCAGGGGTTTCGTTGGGGTGCACCAGCGCGTGCTGGTTGGTTGATCTAAGCAAGCATCGACCCCACCTGGGGTCCCGGACTCTACCTACATAGCGTCAGAATAGCAGTTTCGTCTCCATTCTTTCCCAACTCTCAGAGTCCAGAAAACCTTCAGAAAGCACAAAATTGAACGGGAGTTCCGCTAGGGTGCACCAGGGATGCTAGTTGAGTGAGCTGAGAAAGTATTGGCCCGAAAGGGGGTGATGACCTACACGGCAAAAAAGCTCCGATCGCCAAATCGGCTATTTTCCAGCCAACTCCGCCCAAATCCCAGAGTCCATAAAATTTTCGAAATGGAGCAAAATGAACAGGGCTTTCGCTAGGGTGCACCGGCGCGTGCTGGTTGGTTGATCTAAGCTAGCATGGGCCCCACCTGGGGCCCCGGACTCTACCTACAAAGCGTCAGAATCGCAGTTTCGTCGTCTACTTTTCCCAACTCCCAGAGTCCGGGAATGCCTCAAAATGGATCAAAACGAGCAGGGGTTTCGTTGGGGTGCACCAGCGCGTGCTGGTTGGTTGATCTAAGCAAGCATCGACCCCACCTGGGGTCCCGGACTCTACCTACATAGCGTCAGAATAGCAGTTTCGTCTCCATTCTTTCCCAACTCTCAGAGTCCAGAAAACCTTCAGAAAGCACAAAATTGAACGGGAGTTCCGCTAGGGTGCACCAGGGATGCTAGTTGAGTGAGCTGAGAAAGTATTGGCCCGAAAGGGGGTGATGACCTACACGGCAAAAAAGCTCCGATCGCCAAATCGGCTATTTTCCAGCCAACTCCGCCCAAATCCCAGAGTCTGCAAAACCTTCAAAATGAAGCAAAATGAACAGGGCTTTCGTTGGGGTGCACCAGCGCGTGCTGGTTGGTTGATCTAAGCAAGCATCGACCCCACCTGGGGTCCCGGACTCTACCTACATAGCGTCAGAATAGCAGTTTCGTCTCCATTCTTTCCCAACTCTCAGAGTCCAGAAAACCTTCAGAAAGCACAAAATTGAACGGGAGTTCCGCTAGGGTGCATCAGGGATGCTAGTTGAGTGAGCTGAGGAAGTATTGGCCCGAAAGGGGGTGATGACCTACACGGCAAAAAAGCTCCGATCGCCAAATCGGCTATTTTCCAGCCAACTCCGCCCAAATCCCAGAGTCTGCAAAACCTTCAAAATGAAGCAAAATGAACAGGGCTTTCGCTAGGATGCACCAGCGCGTGCTGGTTGGTTGATCTAAGCTAGCATGGGCCCCACCTGGGGCCCCGGAATCTACCTACAAAGCGTCAGAATAGCAGTTTCGTCTCCATTCTTTCCCAACTCTCAGAGTCCAGAAAACCTTCAAAAAGCACAAAATTGAACGGGAGTTCCGCTAGGGTGCACCAGGGATGCTAGTTGAGTGAGCTGAGAAAGTATTGACCCGAAAGGGGGTGATGACCTACACGGCAAAAAAACTCCGATCGCCAAATCGGCTATTTTCCAGCCAACTCCGCCCAAATCCCAGAGTCCATAAAATCTTCGAAATGGAGCAAAATGAACAGGGCTTTCGCTAGGGTGCACCGGCGCGTGCTGGTTGGTTGATCTAAGCTAGCATGGGCCCCACCTGGGGCCCCGGACTCTACCTACAAAGCGTCAGAATCGCAGTTTCGTCGTCTACTTTTCCCAACTCCCATAGTCCGGGAATGCCTCAAAATGGATCAAAACGAGCAGGGGTTTCGTTGGGGTGCACCAGCGCGTGCTGGTTGGTTGATCTAAGCAAGCATCGACCCCACCTGGGGCCCCGGACTCTACCTACAAAGCGTCAGAATAGCAGTTTCGTCTCCATTCTTTCCCAACTCTCAGAGTCCAGAAAACCTTCAAAAAGCACAAAATTGAACGGGAGTTCCGCTAGGGTGCACCAGGGATGCTAGTTGAGTGAGCTGAGAAAGTATTGGCCCGAAAGGGGGTGATGACCTACACGGCAAAAAAACTCCGATCGCCAAATCGGCTATTTTCCAGCCAACTCCGCCCAAATCCCAGAGTCCATAAAATCTTCGAAATGGAGCAAAATGAACAGGGCTTTCGCTAGGGTGCACCGGCGCGTGCTGGTTGGTTGATCTAAGCTAGCATGGGCCCCACCTGGGGCCCCGGACTCTACCTACAAAGCGTCAGAATCGCAGTTTCGTCGTCTACTTTTCCCAACTCCCAGAGTCCGGGAATGCCTCAAAATGGATCAAAACGAGCAGGGGTTTCGTTGGGGTGCACCAGCGCGTGCTGGTTGGTTGATCTAAGCAAGCATCGACCCCACCTGGGGTCCCGGACTCTACCTACATAGCGTCAGAATAGCAGTTTCGTCTCCATTCTTTCCCAACTCTCAGAGTCCAGAAAACCTTCAGAAAGCACAAAATTGAACGGGAGTTCCGCTAGGGTGCACCAGGGATGCTAGTTGAGTGAGCTGAGAAAGTATTGGCCCGAAAGGGGGTGATGACCTACACGGCAAAAAAGCTCCGATCGCCAAATCGGCTATTTTCCAGCCAACTCCGCCCAAATCCCAGAGTCTGCAAAACCTTCAAAATGAAGCAAAATGAACAGGGCTTTCGCTAGGATGCACCAGCGCGTGCTGGTTGGTTGATCTAAGCTAGCATGGGCCCCACCTGGGGCCCCGGACTCTACCTACAAAGCGTCAGAATAGCAGTTTCGTCTCCATTCTTTCCCAACTCTCAGAGTCCAGAAAACCTTCAAAAAGCACAAAATTGAACGGGAGTTCCGCTAGGGTGCACCAGGGATGCTAGTTGAGTGAGCTGAGAAAGTATTGACCCGAAAGGGGGTGATGACCTACACGGCAAAAAAACTCCGATCGCCAAATCGGCTATTTTCCAGCCAACTCCGCCCAAATCCCAGAGTCCATAAAATCTTCGAAATGGAGCAAAATGAACAGGGCTTTCGCTAGGGTGCACCGGCGCGTGCTGGTTGGTTGATCTAAGCTAGCATGGGCCCCACCTGGGGCCCCGGACTCTACCTACAAAGCGTCAGAATCGCAGTTTCGTCGTCTACTTTTCCCAACTCCCAGAGTCCGGGAATGCCTCAAAATGGATCAAAACGAGCAGGGGTTTCGTTGGGGTGCACCAGCGCGTGCTGGTTGGTTGATCTAAGCAAGCATCGACCCCACCTGGGCCCCGGACTCTACCTACAAAGCGTCAGAATAGCAGTTTCGTCTCCATTCTTTCCCAACTCTCAGAGTCCAGAAAACCTTCAAAAAGCACAAAATTGAACGGGAGTTCCGCTAGGGTGCACCAGGGATGCTAGTTGAGTGAGCTGAGAAAGTATTGGCCCGAAAGGGGGTGATGACCTACACGGCAAAAAAACTCCGATCGCCAAATCGGCTATTTTCCAGCCAACTCCGCCCAAATCCCAGAGTCCATAAAATCTTCGAAATGGAGCAAAATGAACAGGGCTTTCGCTAGGGTGCACCGGCGCGTGCTGGTTGGTTGATCTAAGCTAGCATGGGCCCCACCTGGGGCCCCGGACTCTACCTACAAAGCGTCAGAATCGCAGTTTCGTCGTCTACTTTTCCCAACTCCCAGAGTCCGGGAATGCCTCAAAATGGATCAAAACGAGCAGGGGTTTCGTTGGGGTGCACCAGCGCGTGCTGGTTGGTTGATCTAAGCAAGCATCGACCCCACCTGGGGTCCCGGACTCTACCTACATAGCGTCAGAATAGCAGTTTCGTCTCCATTCTTTCCCAACTCTCAGAGTCCAGAAAACCTTCAGAAAGCACAAAATTGAACGGGAGTTCCGCTAGGGTGCACCAGGGATGCTAGTTGAGTGAGCTGAGAAAGTATTGGCCCGAAAGGGGGTGATGACCTACACGGCAAAAAAGCTCCGATCGCCAAATCGGCTATTTTCCAGCCAACTCCGCCCAAATCCCAGAGTCTGCAAAACCTTCAAAATGAAGCAAAATGAACAGGGCTTTCGCTAGGATGCACCAGCGCGTGCTGGTTGGTTGATCTAAGCTAGCATGGGCCCCACCTGGGGCCCCGGACTCTACCTACAAAGCGTCAGAATAGCAGTTTCGTCTCCATTCTTTCCCAACTCTCAGAGTCCAGAAAACCTTCAAAAAGCACAAAATTGAACGGGAGTTCCGCTAGGGTGCACCAGGGATGCTAGTTGAGTGAGCTGAGAAAGTATTGGCCCGAAAGGGGGTGATGACCTACACGGCAAAAAAACTCCGATCGCCGAATCGGCTATTTTCCAGCCAACTCCGCCCAAATCCCAGAGTCCATAAAATCTTCGAAATGGAGCAAAATGAACAGGGCTTTCGCTAGGGTGCACCGGCGCGTGCTGGTTGGTTGATCTAAGCTAGCATGGGCCCCACCTGGGGCCCCGGACTCTACCTACAAAGCGTCAGAATAGCAGTTTCGTCTCCATTCTTTCCCAACTCTCAGAGTCCAGAAAACCTTCAAAAAGCACAAAATTGAACGGGAGTTCCGCTAGGGTGCACCAGGGATGCTAGTTGAGTGAGCTGAGAAAGTATTGGCCCGAAAGGGGGTGATGACCTACACGGCAAAAAAACTCCGATCGCCAAATCGGCTATTTTCCAGCCAACTCCGCCCAAATCCCAGAGTCCATAAAATCTTCGAAATGGAGCAAAATGAACAGGGCTTTCGCTAGGATGCACCAGCGCGTGCTGGTTGGTTGATCTAAGCTAGCATGGGCCCCACCTGGGGCCCCGGACTCTACCTACAAAGCGTCAGAATCGCAGTTTCGTCGTCTACTTTTCCCAACTCCCAGAGTCCGGGAATGCCTCAAAATGGATCAAAACGAGCAGGGGTTTCGTTGGGGTGCACCAGCGCGTGCTGGTTGGTTGATCTAAGCAAGCATCGACCCCACCTGGGGTCCCGGACTCTACCTACATAGCGTCAGAATAGCAGTTTCGTCTCCATTCTTTCCCAACTCTCAGAGTCCAGAAAACCTTCAAAAAGCACAAAATTGAACGGGAGTTCCGCTAGGGTGCACCAGGGATGCTAGTTGAGTGAGCTGAGAAAGTATTGGCCCGAAAGGGGGTGATGACCTACACGGCAAAAAAACTCCGATCGCCAAATCGGCTATTTTCCAGCCAACTCCGCCCAAATCCCAGAGTCCATAAAATCTTCGAAATGGAGCAAAATGAACAGGGCTTTCGCTAGGGTGCACCGGCGCGTGCTGGTTGGTTGATCTAAGCTAGCATGGGCCCCACCTGGGGCCCCGGACTCTACCTACAAAGCGTCAGAATCGCAGTTTCGTCGTCTACTTTTCCCAACTCCCAGAGTCCGGGAATGCCTCAAAATGGATCAAAACGAGCAGGGGTTTCGTTGGGGTGCACCAGCGCGTGCTGGTTGGTTGATCTAAGCAAGCATCGACCCCACCTGGGGTCCCGGACTCTACCTACATAGCGTCAGAATAGCAGTTTCGTCTCCATTCTTTCCCAACTCTCAGAGTCCAGAAAACCTTCAGAAAGCACAAAATTGAACGGGAGTTCCGCTAGGGTGCACCAGGGATGCTAGTTGAGTGAGCTGACAAAGTATTGGCCCGAAAGGGGGTGATGACCTACACGGCAAAAAAGCTCCGATCGCCAAATCGGCTATTTTCCAGCCAACTCCGCCCAAATCCCAGAGTCTGCAAAACCTTCAAAATGAAGCAAAATGAACAGGGCTTTCGTTGGGGTGCACCAGCGCGTGCTGGTTGGTTGATCTAAGCAAGCATCGACCCCACCTGGGGTCCCGGACTCTACCTACATAGCGTCAGAATAGCAGTTTCGTCTCCATTCTTTCCCAACTCTCAGAGTCCAGAAAACATTCAGAAAGCACAAAATTGAACGGGAGTTCCGCTAGGGTGCACCAGGGATGCTAGTTGAGTGAGCTGAGAAAGTATTGGCCCGAAAGGGGGTGATGACCTACACGGCAAAAAAGCTCCGATCGCCAAATCGGCTATTTTCCAGCCAACTCCGCCCAAATCCCAGAGTCCATAAAATCTTCAAAATGGGGCAAAATGAACAGGGCTTTCGCTAGCGTGCACCAGGGCGTGTTGGTTGGTTGATCTAAGCTAGCATGGGCCCCACCTGGGGCCCCGGACTCTACCTACAAAGCGTCAGAATCACAGTTTCGTCGTCTACTTTTCCCAACTCCCAGAGTCCGGGAATGCCTCAAAATGGATCAAAACGAGCAGGGGTTTCGTTGGGGTGCACCAGCGCGTGCTGGTTGGTTGATCTAAGCAAGCATCGACCCCACCTGGGGCCCCGGACTCTACCTACAAAGCGTCAGAATAGCAGTTTCGTCTCCATTCTTTCCCAACTCTCAGAGTCCAGAAAACCTTCAAAAAGCACAAAATTGAACGGGAGTTCCGCTAGGGTGCACCAGGGATGCTAGTTGAGTGAGCTGAGAAAGTATTGGCCCGAAAGGGGGTGATGACCTACACGGCAAAAAAACTCCGATCGCCAAATCGGCTATTTTCCAGCCAACTCCGCCCAAATCCCAGAGTCCATAAAATCTTCGAAATGGAGCAAAATGAACAGGGCTTTCGCTAGGGTGCACCGGCGCGTGCTGGTTGGTTGATCTAAGCTAGCATGGGCCCCACCTGGGGCCCCGGACTCTACCTACAAAGCGTCAGAATCGCAGTTTCGTCGTCTACTTTTCCCAACTCCCAGAGTCCGGGAATGCCTCAAAATGGATCAAAACGAGCAGGGGTTTCGTTGGGGTGCACCAGCGCGTGCTGGTTGGTTGATCTAAGCAAGCATCGACCCCACCTGGGGCCCCGGACTCTACCTACAAAGCGTCAGAATAGCAGTTTCGTCTCCATTCTTTCCCAACTCTCAGAGTCCAGAAAACCTTCAAAAAGCACAAAATTGAACGGGAGTTCCGCTAGGGTGCACCAGGGATGCTAGTTGAGTGAGCTGAGAAAGTATTGGCCCGAAAGGGGGTGATGACCTACACGGCAAAAAAACTCCGATCGCCAAATCGGCTATTTTCCAGCCAACTCCGCCCAAATCCCAGAGTCCATAAAATCTTCGAAATGGAGCAAAATGAACAGGGCTTTCGCTAGGGTGCACCGGCGCGTGCTGGTTGGTTGATCTAAGCTAGCATGGGCCCCACCTGGGGCCCCGGACTCTACCTACAAAGCGTCAGAATCGCAGTTTCGTCGTCTACTTTTCCCAACTCCCAGAGTCCGGGAATGCCTCAAAATGGATCAAAACGAGCAGGGGTTTCGTTGGGGTGCACCAGCGCGTGCTGGTTGGTTGATCTAAGCAAGCATCGACCCCACCTGGGGTCCCGGACTCTACCTACATAGCGTCAGAATAGCAGTTTCGTCTCCATTCTTTCCCAACTCTCAGAGTCCAGAAAACCTTCAGAAAGCACAAAATTGAACGGGAGTTCCGCTAGGGTGCACCAGGGATGCTAGTTGAGTGAGCTGACAAAGTATTGGCCCGAAAGGGGGTGATGACCTACACGGCAAAAAAGCTCCGATCGCCAAATCGGCTATTTTCCAGCCAACTCCGCCCAAATCCCAGAGTCTGCAAAACCTTCAAAATGAAGCAAAATGAACAGGGCTTTCGTTGGGGTGCACCAGCGCGTGCTGGTTGGTTGATCTAAGCAAGCATCGACCCCACCTGGGGTCCCGGACTCTACCTACATAGCGTCAGAATAGCAGTTTCGTCTCCATTCTTTCCCAACTCTCAGAGTCCAGAAAACATTCAGAAAGCACAAAATTGAACGGGAGTTCCGCTAGGGTGCACCAGGGATGCTAGTTGAGTGAGCTGAGAAAGTATTGGCCCGAAAGGGGGTGATGACCTACACGGCAAAAAAGCTCCGATCGCCAAATCGGCTATTTTCCAGCCAACTCCGCCCAAATCCCAGAGTCCATAAAATCTTCAAAATGGGGCAAAATGAACAGGGCTTTCGCTAGCGTGCACCAGGGCGTGTTGGTTGGTTGATCTAAGCTAGCATGGGCCCCACCTGGGGCCCCGGACTCTACCTACAAAGCGTCAGAATCACAGTTTCGTCGTCTACTTTTCCCAACTCCCAGAGTCCGGGAATGCCTCAAAATGGATCAAAACGAGCAGGGGTTTCGTTGGGGTGCACCAGCGCGTGCTGGTTGGTTGATCTAAGCAAGCATCGACCCCACCTGGGGCCCCGGACTCTACCTACAAAGCGTCAGAATAGCAGTTTCGTCTCCATTCTTTCCCAACTCTCAGAGTCCAGAAAACCTTCAAAAAGCACAAAATTGAACGGGAGTTCCGCTAGGGTGCACCAGGGATGCTAGTTGAGTGAGCTGAGAAAGTATTGGCCCGAAAGGGGGTGATGACCTACACGGCAAAAAAACTCCGATCGCCAAATCGGCTATTTTCCAGCCAACTCCGCCCAAATCCCAGAGTCCATAAAATCTTCGAAATGGAGCAAAATGAACAGGGCTTTCGCTAGGGTGCACCGGCGCGTGCTGGTTGGTTGATCTAAGCTAGCATGGGCCCCACCTGGGGCCCCGGACTCTACCTACAAAGCGTCAGAATCGCAGTTTCGTCGTCTACTTTTCCCAACTCCCAGAGTCCGGGAATGCCTCAAAATGGATCAAAACGAGCAGGGGTTTCGTTGGGGTGCACCAGCGCGTGCTGGTTGGTTGATCTAAGCAAGCATCGACCCCACCTGGGGCCCCGGACTCTACCTACAAAGCGTCAGAATAGGAGTTTCGTCTCCATTCTTTCCCAACTCTCAGAGTCCAGAAAACCTTCAAAAAGCACAAAATTGAACGGGAGTTCCGCTAGGGTGCACCAGGGATGCTAGTTGAGTGAGCTGAGAAAGTATTGGCCCGAAAGGGGGTGATGACCTACACGGCAAAAAAACTCCGATCGCCAAATCGGCTATTTTCCAGCCAACTCCGCCCAAATCCCAGAGTCCATAAAATCTTCGAAATGGAGCAAAATGAACAGGGCTTTCGCTAGGGTGCACCGGCGCGTGCTGGTTGGTTGATCTAAGCTAGCATGGGCCCCACCTGGGGCCCCGGACTCTACCTACAAAGCGTCAGAATCGCAGTTTCGTCGTCTACTTTTCCCAACTCCCAGAGTCCGGGAATGCCTCAAAATGGATCAAAACGAGCAGGGGTTTCGTTGGGGTGCACCAGCGCGTGCTGGTTGGTTGATCTAAGCAAGCATCGACCCCACCTGGGGTCCCGGACTCTACCTACATAGCGTCAGAATAGCAGTTTCGTCTCCATTCTTTCCCAACTCTCAGAGTCCAGAAAACCTTCAGAAAGCACAGAATTGAACGGGAGTTCCGCTAGGGTGCACCAGGGATGCTAGTTGAGTGAGCTGAGAAAGTATTGGCCCGAAAGGGGGTGATGACCTACACGGCAAAAAAGCTCCGATCGCCAAATCGGCTATTTTCCAGCCAACTCCGCCCAAATCCCAGAGTCTGCAAAACCTTCAAAATGAAGCAAAATGAACAGGGCTTTCGCTAGGATGCACCAGCGCGTGCTGGTTGGTTGATCTAAGCTAGCATGGGCCCCACCTGGGGCCCCGGACTCTACCTACAAAGCGTCAGAATCGCAGTTTCGTCGTCTACTTTTCCCAACTCCCAGAGTCCGGGAATGCCTCAAAATGGATCAAAACGAGCAGGGGTTTCGTTGGGGTGCACCAGCGCGTGCTGGTTGGTTGATCTAAGCAAGCATCGACCCCACCTGGGGCCCCGGACTCTACCTACAAAGCGTCAGAATAGGAGTTTCGTCTCCATTCTTTCCCAACTCTCAGAGTCCAGAAAACCTTCAAAAAGCACAAAATTGAACGGGAGTTCCGCTAGGGTGCACCAGGGATGCTAGTTGAGTGAGCTGAGAAAGTATTGGCCCGAAAGGGGGTGATGACCTACACGGCAAAAAAACTCCGATCGCCAAATCGGCTATTTTCCAGCCAACTCCGCCCAAATCCCAGAGTCCATAAAATCTTCGAAATGGAGCAAAATGAACAGGGCTTTCGCTAGGGTGCACCGGCGCGTGCTGGTTGGTTGATCTAAGCTAGCATGGGCCCCACCTGGGGCCCCGGACTCTACCTACAAAGCGTCAGAATCGCAGTTTCGTCGTCTACTTTTCCCAACTCCCAGAGTCCGGGAATGCCTCAAAATGGATCAAAACGAGCAGGGGTTTCGTTGGGGTGCACCAGCGCGTGCTGGTTGGTTGATCTAAGCAAGCATCGACCCCACCTGGGGTCCCGGACTCTACCTACATAGCGTCAGAATAGCAGTTTCGTCTCCATTCTTTCCCAACTCTCAGAGTCCAGAAAACCTTCAGAAAGCACAGAATTGAACGGGAGTTCCGCTAGGGTGCACCAGGGATGCTAGTTGAGTGAGCTGAGAAAGTATTGGCCCGAAAGGGGGTGATGACCTACACGGCAAAAAAGCTCCGATCGCCAAATCGGCTATTTTCCAGCCAACTCCGCCCAAATCCCAGAGTCTGCAAAACCTTCAAAATGAAGCAAAATGAACAGGGCTTTCGCTAGGATGCACCAGCGCGTGCTGGTTGGTTGATCTAAGCTAGCATGGGCCCCACCTGGGGCCCCGGACTCTACCTACAAAGCGTCAGAATAGCAGTTTCGTCTCCATTCTTTCCCAACTCTCAGAGTCCAGAAAACCTTCAAAAAGCACAAAATTGAACGGGAGTTCCGCTAGGGTGCACCAGGGATGCTAGTTGAGTGAGCTGAGAAAGTATTGGCCCGAAAGGGGGTGATGACCTACACGGCAAAAAAACTCCGATCGCCAAATCGGCTATTTTCCAGCCAACTCCGCCCAAATCCCAGAGTCCATAAAATCTTCGAAATGGAGCAAAATGAACAGGGCTTTCGCTAGGGTGCACCGGCGCGTGCTGGTTGGTTGATCTAAGCTAGCATGGGCCCCACCTGGGGCCCCGGACTCTACCTACAAAGCGTCAGAATCGCAGTTTCGTCGTCTACTTTTCCCAACTCCCAGAGTCCGGGAATGCCTCAAAATGGATCAAAACGAGCAGGGGTTTCGTTGGGGTACACCAGCGCGTGCTGGTTGGTTGATCTAAGCAAGCATCGACCCCACCTGGGGTCCCGGACTCTACCTACATAGCGTCAGAATAGCAGTTTCGTCTCCATTCTTTCCCAACTCTCAGAGTCCAGAAAACCTTCAGAAAGCACAGAATTGAACGGGAGTTCCGCTAGGGTGCACCAGGGATGCTAGTTGAGTGAGCTGAGAAAGTATTGGCCCGAAAGGGGGTGATGACCTACACGGCAAAAAAGCTCCGATCGCCAAATCGGCTATTTTCCAGCCAACTCCGCCCAAATCCCAGAGTCTGCAAAACCTTCAAAATGAAGCAAAATGAACAGGGCTTTCGCTAGGATGCACCAGCGCGTGCTGGTTGGTTGATCTAAGCTAGCATGGGCCCCACCTGGGGCCCCGGACTCTACCTACAAAGCGTCAGAATAGCAGTTTCGTCTCCATTCTTTCCCAACTCTCAGAGTCCAGAAAACCTTCAAAAAGCACAAAATTGAACGGGAGTTCCGCTAGGGTGCACCAGGGATGCTAGTTGAGTGAGCTGAGAAAGTATTGGCCCGAAAGGGGGTGATGACCTACACGGCAAAAAAACTCCGATCGCCAAATCGGCTATTTTCCAGCCAACTCCGCCCAAATCCCAGAGTCCATAAAATCTTCGAAATGGAGCAAAATGAACAGGGCTTTCGCTAGGGTGCACCGGCGCGTGCTGGTTGGTTGATCTAAGCTAGCATGGGCCCCACCTGGGGCCCCGGACTCTACCTACAAAGCGTCAGAATCGCAGTTTCGTCTCCATTCTTTCCCAACTCTCAGAGTCCAGAAAACCTTCAAAAAGCACAAAATTGAACGGGAGTTCCGCTAGGGTGCACCAGGGATGCTAGTTGAGTGAGCTGAGAAAGTATTGGCCCGAAAGGGGGTGATGACCTACACGGCAAAAAAACTCCGATCGCCAAATCGGCTATTTTCCAGCCAACTCCGCCCAAATCCCAGAGTCCATAAAATCTTCGAAATGGAGCAAAATGAACAGGGCTTTCGCTAGGGTGCACCGGCGCGTGCTGGTTGGTTGATCTAAGCTAGCATGGGCCCCACCTGGGGCCCCGGACTCTACCTACAAAGCGTCAGAATCGCAGTTTCGTCTCCATTCTTTCCCAACTCTCAGAGTCCAGAAAACCTTCAAAAAGCACAAAATTGAACGGGAGTTCCGCTAGGGTGCACCAGGGATGCTAGTTGAGTGAGCTGAGAAAGTATTGGCCCGAAAGGGGGTGATGACCTACACGGCAAAAAAACTCCGATCGCCAAATCGGCTATTTTCCAGCCAACTCCGCCCAAATCCCAGAGTCCATAAAATCTTCGAAATGGAGCAAAATGAACAGGGCTTTCGCTAGGGTGCACCGGCGCGTGCTGGTTGGTTGATCTAAGCTAGCATGGGCCCCACCTGGGGCCCCGGACTCTACCTACAAAGCGTCAGAATCGCAGTTTCGTCGTCTACTTTTCCCAACTCCCAGAGTCCGGGAATGCCTCAAAATGGATCAAAACGAGCAGGGGTTTCGTTGGGGTGCACCAGCGCGTGCTGGTTGGTTGATCTAAGCTAGCATGGGCCCCACCTGGGGCCCCGGACTCTACCTACAAAGCGTCAGAATAGCAGTTTCGTCTCCATTCTTTCCCAACTCTCAGAGTCCAGAAAACCTTCAAAAAGCACAAAATTGAACGGGAGTTTCGCTAAGGTGCACCAGGGATGCTAGTTGAGTGAGCTGAGAAAGTATTGGCCCGAAAGGGGGTGATGACCTACACGGCAAAAAAACTCCGATCGCCAAATCGGCTATTTTCCAGCCAACTCCGCCCAAATCCCAGAGTCCATAAAATCTTCGAAATGGAGCAAAATGAACAGGGCTTTCGCTAGGGTGCACCGGCGCGTGCTGGTTGGTTGATCTAAGCTAGCATGGGCCCCACCTGGGGCCCCGGACTCTACCTACAAAGCGTCAGAATCGCAGTTTCGTCGTCTACTTTTCCCAACTCCCAGAGTCCGGGAATGCCTCAAAATGGATCAAAACGAGCAGGGGTTTCGTTGGGGTGCACCAGCGCGTGCTGGTTGGTTGATCTAAGCAAGCATCGACCCCACCTGGGGTCCCGGACTCTACCTACATAGCGTCAGAATAGCAGTTTCGTCTCCATTCTTTCCCAACTCTCAGAGTCCAGAAAACCTTCAGAAAGCACAAAATTGAACGGGAGTTCCGCTAGGGTGCACCAGGGATGCTAGTTGAGTGAGCTGAGAAAGTATTGGCCCGAAAGGGGGTGATGACCTACACGGCAAAAAAACTCCGATCGCCAAATCGGCTATTTTCCAGCCAACTCCGCCCAAATCCCAGAGTCCATAAAATCTTCGAAATGGAGCAAAATGAACAGGGCTTTCGCTAGGGTGCACCGGCGCGTGCTGGTTGGTTGATCTAAGCTAGCATGGGCCCCACCTGGGGCCCCGGACTCTACCTACAAAGCGTCAGAATCGCAGTTTCGTCGTCTACTTTTCCCAACTCCCAGAGTCCGGGAATGCCTCAAAATGGATCAAAACGAGCAGGGGTTTCGTTGGGGTGCACCAGCGCGTGCTGGTTGGTTGATCTAAGCAAGCATCGACCCCACCTGGGGCCCCGGACTCTACCTACAAAGCGTCAGAATAGCAGTTTCGTCTCCATTCTTTCCCAACTCTCAGAGTCCAGAAAACCTTCAAAAAGCACAAAATTGAACGGGAGTTCCGCTAGGGTGCACCAGGGATGCTAGTTGAGTGAGCTGAGAAAGTATTGGCCCGAAAGGGGGTGATGACCTACACGGCAAAAAAGCTCCGATCGCCAAATCGGCTATTTTCCAGCCAACTCCGCCCAAATCCCAGAGTCTGCAAAACCTTCAAAATGAAGCAAAATGAACAGGGCTTTCGCTAGGGTGCACCGGCGCGTGCTGGTTGTTTGATCTAAGCAAGCATCGACCCCACCTGGGGCCCCGGACTCTACCTACAAAGCGTCAGAATCGCAGTTTCGTCGTCTACTTTTCCCAACTCCCAGAGTCCGGGAATGCCTCAAAATGGATCAAAACGAGCAGGGATTTCGTTGGGGTGCACCAGCGCGTGCTGGTTGGTTGATCTAAGCAAGCATCGACCCCACCTGGGGTCCCGGACTCTACCTACATAGCGTCAGAATAGCAGTTTCGTCTCCATTCTTTCCCAACTCTCAGAGTCCAGAAAACCTTTAGAAAGCACAAAATTGAACGGGAGTTCCGCTAGGGTGCACCAGGGATGCTAGTTGAGTGAGCTGAGAAAGTATTGGCCCGAAAGGGGGTGATGACCTACACGGCAAAAAAGCTCCGATCGCCAAATCGGCTATTTTCCAGCCAACTCCGCCCAAATCCCAGAGTCTGCAAAACCTTCAAAATGAAGCAAAATGAACAGGGCTTTCGCTAGGATGCACCAGCGCGTGCTGGTTGGTTGATCTAAGCTAGCATGGGCCCCACCTGGGGCCCCGGACTCTACCTACAAAGCGTCAGAATAGCAGTTTCGTCTCCATTCTTTCCCAACTCTCAGAGTCCAGAAAACCTTCAAAAAGCACAAAATTGAACGGGAGTTCCGCTAGGGTGCACCAGGGATGCTAGTTGAGTGAGCTGAGAAAGTATTGGCCCGAAAGGGGGTGATGACCTACACGGCAAAAAAACTCCGATCGCCAAATCGGCTATTTTCCAGCCAACTCCGCCCAAATCCCAGAGTCCATAAAATCTTCGAAATGGAGCAAAATGAACAGGGCTTTCGCTAGGGTGCACCGGCGCGTGCTGGTTGGTTGATCTAAGCTAGCATGGGCCCCACCTGGGGCCCCGGACTCTACCTACAAAGCGTCAGAATAGCAGTTTCGTCTTCATTCTTTCCCAACTCTCAGAGTCCAGAAAACCTTCAAAAAGCACAAAATTGAACGGGAGTTTCGCTAAGGTGCACCGGCGCGTGCTGGTTGGTTGATCTAAGCTAGCATGGGCCCCACCTGGGGCCCCGGACTCTACCTACAAAGCGTCAGAATCGCAGTTTCGTCGTCTACTTTTCCCAACTCCCAGAGTCCAGGAATGCCTCAAAATGGATCAAAACGAGCAGGGGTTTCGTTGGGGTGCACCAGCGCGTGCTGGTTGGTTGATCTAAGCTAGCATGGGCCCCACCTGGGGCCCCGGACTCTACCTACAAAGCGTCAGAATCGCAGTTTCGTCGTCTACTTTTCCCAACTCCCAGAGTCCGGGAATGCCTCAAAATGGATCAAAACGAGCAGGGGTTTCGTTGGGGTGCACCAGCGCGTGCTGGTTGGTTGATCTAAGCAAGCATCGACCCCACCTGGGGCCTCGGACTCTACCTACAAAGCGTCAGAATAGCAGTTTCGTCTCCATTCTTTCCCAACTCTCAGAGTCCAGAAAACCTTCAAAAAGCACAAAATTGAACGGGAGTTCCGCTAGGGTGCACCAGGGATGCTAGTTGAGTGAGCTGAGAAAGTATTGGCTCGAAAGGGGGTGATGACCTACACGGCAAAAAAGCTCCGATCGCCAAATCGGCTATTTTCCAGCCAACTCCGCCCAAATCCCAGAGTCCATAAAATCTTCAAAATGGGGCAAAATGAACAGGGCTTTCGCTAGCGTGCACCAGGGCGTGTTGGTTGGTTGATCTAAGCTAGCATGGGCCCCACCTGGGGCCCCGGACTCTACCTACAAAGCGTCAGAATAGCAGTTTCGTCGTCTACTTTTCCCAACTCCCAGAGTCCGGGAATGCCTCAAAATGGATCAAAACGAGCAGGGGTTTCGTTGGGGTGCACCAGCGCGTGCTGGTTGGTTGATCTAAGCAAGCATCGACCCCACCTGGGGCCTCGGACTCTACCTACAAAGCGTCAGAATAGCAGTTTCGTCTCCATTCTTTCCCAACTCTCAGAGTCCAGAAAACCTTCAAAAAGCACAAAATTGAACGGGAGTTCCGCTAGGGTGCACCAGGGATGCTAGTTGAGTGAGCTGAGAAAGTATTGGCTCGAAAGGGGGTGATGACCTACACGGCAAAAAAGCTCCGATCGCCAAATCGGCTATTTTCCAGCCAACTCCGCCCAAATCCCAGAGTCCATAAAATCTTCAAAATGGGGCAAAATGAACAGGGCTTTCGCTAGCGTGCACCAGGGCGTGTTGGTTGGTTGATCTAAGCTAGCATGGGCCCCACCTGGGGCCCCGGACTCTACCTACAAAGCGTCAGAATAGCAGTTTCGTCGTCTACTTTTCCCAACTCCCAGAGTCCGGGAATGCCTCAAAATGGATCAAAACGAGCAGGGGTTTCGTTGGGGTGCACCAGCGCGTGCTGGTTGGTTGATCTAAGCAAGCATCGACCCCACCTGGGGCCCCGGACTCTACCTACAAAGCGTCAGAATAGCAGTTTCGTCTCCATTCTTTCCCAACTCTCAGAGTCCAGAAAACCTTCAAAAAGCACAAAATTGAACGGGAGTTCCGCTAGGGTGCACCAGGGATGCTAGTTGAGTGAGCTGAGAAAGTATTGGCCCGAAAGGGGGTGATGACCTACACGGTAAAAAAACTCCGATCGCCAAATCGGCTATTTTCCAGCCAACTCCGCCCAAATCCCAGAGTCCATAAAATCTTCGAAATGGAGCAAAATGAACAGGGCTTTCGCTAGGGTGCACCGGCGCGTGCTGGTTGGTTGATCTAAGCTAGCATGGGCCCCACCTGGGGCCCCGGACTCTACCTACAAAGCGTCAGAATCGCAGTTTCGTCGTCTACTTTTCCCAACTCCCAGAGTCCGGGAATGCCTCAAAATGGATCAAAACGAGCAGGGGTTTCGTTGGGGTGCACCAGCGCGTGCTGGTTGGTTGATCTAAGCAAGCATCGACCCCACCTGGGGTCCCGGACTCTACCTACATAGCGTCAGAATAGCAGTTTCGTCTCCATTCTTTCCCAACTCTCAGAGTCCAGAAAACCTTCAGAAAGCACAAAATTGCACGGGAGTTCCGCTAGGGTGCACCAGGGATGCTAGTTGAGTGAGCTGAGAAAGTATTGGCCCGAAAGGGGGTGATGACATACACGGCAAAAAAGCTCCGATCGCCAAATCGGCTATTTTCCAGCCAACTCCGCCCAAATCCCAGAGTCCATAAAATCTTCAAAATGGGGCAAAATGAACAGGGCTTTCGCTAGGGTGCACCGGCGCGTGCTGGTTGGTTGATCTAAGCTAGCATGGGCCCCACCTGGGGCCCCGGACTCTACCTACAAAGCGTCAGAATCGCAGTTTCGTCGTCTACTTTTCCCAACTCCCAGAGTCCGGGAATGCCTCAAAATGGATCAAAACGAGCAGGGGTTTCGTTGGGGTGCACCAGCGCGTGCTGGTTGGTTGATCTAAGCAAGCATCGACCCCACCTGGGGCCCCGGACTCTACCTACAAAGCGTCAGAATAGCAGTTTCGTCTCCATTCTTTCCCAACTCTCAGAGTCCAGAAAACCTTCAAAAAGCACAAAATTGAACGGGAGTTCCGCTAGGGTGCACCAGGGATGCTAGTTGAGTGAGCTGAGAAAGTATTGGCCCGAAAGGGGGTGATGACCTACACGGCAAAAAAACTCCGATCGCCAAATCGGCTATTTTCCAGCCAACTCCGCCCAAATCCCAGAGTCCATAAAATCTTCGAAATGGAGCAAAATGAACAGGGCTTTCGCTAGGGTGCACCGGCGCGTGCTGGTTGGTTGATCTAAGCTAGCATGGGCCCCACCTGGGGCCCCGGACTCTACCTACAAAGCGTCAGAATCGCAGTTTCGTCGTCTACTTTTCCCAACTCCCAGAGTCCGGGAATGCCTCAAAATGGATCAAAACGAGCAGGGGTCTCGTTGGGGTGCACCAGCGCGTGCTGGTTGGTTGATCTAAGCAAGCATCGACCCCACCTGGGGCCCCGGACTCTACCTACAAAGCGTCAGAATAGCAGTTTCGTCTCCATTCTTTCCCAACTCTCAGAGTCCAGAAAACCTTCAAAAAGCACAAAATTGAACGGGAGTTCCGCTAGGGTGCACCAGGGATGCTAGTTGAGTGAGCTGAGAAAGTATTGGCCCGAAAGGGGGTGATGACCTACACGGCAAAAAAACTCCGATCGCCAAATCGGCTATTTTCCAGCCAACTCCGCCCAAATCCCAGAGTCCATAAAATCTTCGAAATGGAGCAAAATGAACAGGGCTTTCGCTAGGGTGCACCGGCGCGTGCTGGTTGGTTGATCTAAGCTAGCATGGGCCCCACCTGGGGCCCCGGACTCTACCTACAAAGCGTCAGAATCGCAGTTTCGTCGTCTACTTTTCCCAACTCCCAGAGTCCGGGAATGCCTCAAAATGGATCAAAACGAGCAGGGGTTTCGTTGGGGTGCACCAGCGCGTGCTGGTTGGTTGATCTAAGCAAGCATCGACCCCACCTGGGGTCCCGGACTCTACCTACATAGCGTCAGAATAGCAGTTTCGTCTCCATTCTTTCCCAACTCTCAGAGTCCAGAAAACCTTCAGAAAGCACAAAATTGAACGGGAGTTCCGCTAGGGTGCACCAGGGATGCTAGTTGAGTGAGCTGAGAAAGTATTGGCCCGAAAGGGGGTGATGACCTACACGGCAAAAAAGCTCCGATCGCCAAATCGGCTATTTTCCAGCCAACTCCGCCCAAATCCCAGAGTCCATAAAATCTTCAAAATGGGGCAAAATGAACAGGGCTTTCGCTAGCGTGCACCAGGGCGTGTTGGTTGGTTGATCTAAGCTAGCATGGGCCCCACCTGGGGCCCCGGACTCTACCTACAAAGCGTCAGAATCGCAGTTTCGTCGTCTACTTTTCCCAACTCCCAGAGTCCGGGAATGCCTCAAAATGGATCAAAACGAGCAGGGGTTTCGTTGGGGTGCACCAGCGCGTGCTGGTTGGTTGATCTAAGCAAGCATCGACCCCACCTGGGGCCCCGGACTCTACCTACAAAGCGTCAGAATAGCAGTTTCGTCTCCATTCTTTCCCAACTCTCAGAGTCCAGAAAACCTTCAAAAAGCACAAAATTGAACGGGAGTTCCGCTAGGGTGCACCAGGGATGCTAGTTGAGTGAGCTGAGAAAGTATTGGCCCGAAAGGGGGTGATGACCTACACGGCAAAAAAACTCCGATCGCCAAATCGGCTATTTTCCAGCCAACTCCGCCCAAATCCCAGAGTCCATAAAATCTTCGAAATGGAGCAAAATGAACAGGGCTTTCGCTAGGGTGCACCGGCGCGTGCTGGTTGGTTGATCTAAGCTAGCATGGGCCCCACCTGGGGCCCCGGACTCTACCTACAAAGCGTCAGAATCGCAGTTTCGTCGTCTACTTTTCCCAACTCCCAGAGTCCGGGAATGCCTCAAAATGGATCAAAACGAGCAGGGGTTTCGTTGGGGTGCACCAGCGCGTGCTGGTTGGTTGATCTAAGCAAGCATCGACCCCACCTGGGGTCCCGGACTCTACCTACATAGCGTCAGAATAGCAGTTTCGTCTCCATTCTTTCCCAACTCTCAGAGTCCAGAAAACCTTCAGAAAGCACAAAATTGAACGGGAGTTCCGCTAGGGTGCACCAGGGATGCTAGTTGAGTGAGCTGAGAAAGTATTGGCCCGAAAGGGGGTGATGACCTACACGGCAAAAAAGCTCCGATCGCCAAATCGGCTATTTTCCAGCCAACTCCGCCCAAATCCCAGAGTCTGCAAAACCTTCAAAATGAAGCAAAATGAACAGGGCTTTCGCTAGGATGCACCAGCGCGTGCTGGTTGGTTGATCTAAGCTAGCATGGGCCCCACCTGGGGCCCCGGACTCTACCTACAAAGCGTCAGAATCGCAGTTTCGTCGTCTACTTTTCCCAACTCCCAGAGTCCGGGAATGCCTCAAAATGGATCAAAACGAGCAGGGGTTTCGTTGGGGTGCACCAGCGCGTGCTGGTTGGTTGATCTAAGCAAGCATCGACCCCACCTGGGGCCCCGGACTCTACCTACAAAGCGTCAGAATAGCAGTTTCGTCTCCATTCTTTCCCAACTCTCAGAGTCCAGAAAACCTTCAAAAAGCACAAAATTGAACGGGAGTTCCGCTAGGGTGCACCAGGGATGCTAGTTGAGTGAGCTGAGAAAGTATTGGCCCGAAAGGGGGTGATGACCTACACGGCAAAAAAACTCCGATCGCCAAATCGGCTATTTTCCAGCCAACTCCGCCCAAATCCCAGAGTCCATAAAATCTTCGAAATGGAGCAAAATGAACAGGGCTTTCGCTAGGGTGCACCGGCGCGTGCTGGTTGGTTGATCTAAGCTAGCATGGGCCCCACCTGGGGCCCCGGACTCTACCTACAAAGCGTCAGAATCGCAGTTTCGTCGTCTACTTTTCCCAACTCCCAGAGTCCGGGAATGCCTCAAAATGGATCAAAACGAGCAGGGGTTTCGTTGGGGTGCACCAGCGCGTGCTGGTTGGTTGATCTAAGCAAGCATCGACCCCACCTGGGGTCCCGGACTCTACCTACATAGCGTCAGAATAGCAGTTTCGTCTCCATTCTTTCCCAACTCTCAGAGTCCAGAAAACCTTCAGAAAGCACAAAATTGAACGGGAGTTCCGCTAGGGTGCACCAGGGATGCTAGTTGAGTGAGCTGAGAAAGTATTGGCCCGAAAGGGGGTGATGACCTACACGGCAAAAAAGCTCCGATCGCCAAATCGGCTATTTTCCAGCCAACTCCGCCCAAATCCCAGAGTCCATAAAATCTTCAAAATGGGGCAAAATGAACAGGGCTTTCGCTAGCGTGCACCAGGGCGTGTTGGTTGGTTGATCTAAGCTAGCATGGGCCCCACCTGGGGCCCCGGACTCTACCTACAAAGCGTCAGAATCGCAGTTTCGTCGTCTACTTTTCCCAACTCCCAGAGTCCGGGAATGCCTCAAAATGGATCAAAACGAGCAGGGGTTTCGTTGTGGTGCACCAGCGCGTGCTGGTTGGTTGATCTAAGCAAGCATCGACCCCACCTGGGGCCCCGGACTCTACCTACAAAGCGTCAGAATAGCAGTTTCGTCTCCATTCTTTCCCAACTCTCAGAGTCCAGAAAACCTTCAAAAAGCACAAAATTGAACGGGAGTTCCGCTAGGGTGCACCAGGGATGCTAGTTGAGTGAGCTGAGAAAGTATTGGCCCGAAAGGGGGTGATGACCTACACGGCAAAAAAACTCCGATCGCCAAATCGGCTATTTTCCAGCCAACTCCGCCCAAATCCCAGAGTCCATAAAATCTTCGAAATGGAGCAAAATGAACAGGGCTTTCGCTAGGGTGCACCGGCGCGTGCTGGTTGGTTGATCTAAGCTAGCATGGGCCCCACCTGGGGCCCCGGACTCTACCTACAAAGCGTCAGAATCGCAGTTTCGTCGTCTACTTTTCCCAACTCCCAGAGTCCGGGAATGCCTCAAAATGGATCAAAACGAGCAGGGGTTTCGTTGGGGTGCACCAGCGCGTGCTGGTTGGTTGATCTAAGCAAGCATCGACCCCACCTGGGGTCCCGGACTCTACCTACAAAGCATCAGAATCGCAGTTTCGTCGTCTACTTTTCCCAACTCCCAGAGTCCGGGAATGCCTCAAAATGGATCAAAACGAGCAGGGGTTTCGTTGTGGTGCACCAGCGCGTGCTGGTTGGTTGATCTAAGCAAGCATCGACCCCACCTGGGGTCCCGGACTCTACCTACATAGCGTCAGAATAGCAGTTTCGTCTCCATTCTTTCCCAACTCTCAGAGTCCAGAAAACCTTCAGAAAGCACAAAATTGAACGGGAGTTCCGCTAGGGTGCACCAGGGATGCTAGTTGAGTGAGCTGAGAAAGTATTGGCCCGAAAGGGGGTGATGACCTACACGGCAAAAAAGCTCCGATCGCCAAATCGGCTATTTTCCAGCCAACTCCGCCCAAATCCCAGAGTCTGCAAAACGTTCAAAATGAAGCAAAATGAACAGGGCTTTCGCTAGGGTGCACCGGCGCGTGCTGGTTGGTTGATCTAAGCTAGCATGGGCCCCACCTGGGGCCCCGGACTCTACCTACAAAGCGTCAGAATCGCAGTTTCGTCGTCTACTTTTCCCAACTCCCAGAGTCCGGGAATGCCTCAAAATGGATCAAAACGAGCAGGGGTTTCGTTGGGGTGCACCAGCGCGTGCTGGTTGGTTGATCTAAGCAAGCATCGACCCCACCTGGGGCCCCGGACTCTACCTACAAAGCGTCAGAATAGCAGTTTCGTCTCCATTCTTTCCCAACTCTCAGAGTCCAGAAAACCTTCAAAAAGCACAAAATTGAACGGGAGTTCCGCTAGGGTGCACCAGGGATGCTAGTTGAGTGAGCTGAGAAAGTATTGGCCCGAAAGGGGGTGATGACCTACACGGCAAAAAAACTCCGATCGCCAAATCGGCTATTTTCCAGCCAACTCCGCCCAAATCCCAGAGTCCATAAAATCTTCGAAATGGAGCAAAATGAACAGGGCTTTCGCTAGGGTGCACCGGCGCGTGCTGGTTGGTTGATCTAAGCTAGCATGGGCCCCACCTGGGGCCCCGGACTCTACCTACAAAGCGTCAGAATCGCAGTTTCGTCGTCTACTTTTCCCAACTCCCAGAGTCCGGGAATGCCTCAAAATGGATCAAAACGAGCAGGGGTTTCGTTGGGGTGCACCAGCGCGTGCTGGTTGGTTGATCTAAGCAAGCATCGACCCCACCTGGGGTCCCGGACTCTACCTATATAGCGTCAGAATAGCAGTTTCGTCTCCATTCTTTCCCAACTCTCAGAGTCCAGAAAACCTTCAGAAAGCACAAAATTGAACGGGAGTTCCGCTAGGGTGCACCAGGGATGCTAGTTGAGTGAGCTGAGCAAGTATTGGCCCGAAAGGGGGTGATGACCTACACGGCAAAAAAACTCCGATCGCCAAATCGGCTATTTTCCAGCCAACTCCGCCCAAATCCCAGAGTCCACAAAATCTTCGAAATGGAGCAAAATGAACAGGGCTTTCGCTAGGGTGCACCGGCGCGTGCTGGTTGGTTGCTCTAAGCTAGCATGGGCCCCACCTGGGACCCCGGACTCTACCTACAAAGCGTCAGAATCGCAGTTTCGTCGTCTACTTTTCCCAACTCCCAGAGTCCGGGAATGCCTCAAAATGGATCAAAACGAGCAGGGCTTTCGCTAGGGTGCACCGGCGCGTGCTGGTTGGTTGATCTAAGCTAGCATGGGCCCCACCTGGGGCCCCGGACTCTACCTACAAAGCGTCAGAATCGCAGTTTCGTCTCCATTCTTTCCCAACTCTCAGAGTCCAGAAAACCTTCAAAAAGCACAAAATTGAACGGGAGTTCCGCTAGGGTGCACCAGGGATGCTAGTTGAGTGAGCTGAGAAAGTATTGGCCCGAAAGGGGGTGATGACCTACACGGCAAAAAAGCTCCGATCGCCAAATCGGCTATTTTCCAGCCAACTCCGCCCAAATCCCAGAGTCTGCAAAACCTTCAAAATGAAGCAAAATGAACAGGGCTTTCGCTAGGATGCACCAGCGCGTGCTGGTTGGTTGATCTAAGCTAGCATGGGCCCCACCTGGGGCCCCGGACTCTACCTACAAAGCGTCAGAATCGCAGTTTCGTCGTCTACTTTTCCCAACTCCCAGAGTCCGGGAATGCCTCAAAATGGATCAAAACGAGCAGGGGTTTCGTTGGGGTGCACCAGCGCGTGCTGGTTGGTTGATCTAAGCAAGCATCGACCCCACCTGGGGCCCCGGACTCTACCTACAAAGCGTCAGAATAGCAGTTTCGTCTCCATTCTTTCCCAACTCTCAGAGTCCAGAAAACCTTCAAAAAGCACAAAATTGAACGGGAGTTCCGCTAGGGTGCACCAGGGATGCTAGTTGAGTGAGCTGAGAAAGTATTGGCCCGAAAGGGGGTGATGACCTACACGGCAAAAAAACTCCGATCGCCAAATCGGCTATTTTCCAGCCAACTCCGCCCAAATCCCAGAGTCCATAAAATCTTCGAAATGGAGCAAAATGAACAGGGCTTTCGCTAGGGTGCACCGGCGCGTGCTGGTTGGTTGATCTAAGCTAGCATGGGCCCCACCTGGGGCCCCGGACTCTACCTACAAAGCGTCAGAATCGCAGTTTCGTCGTCTACTTTTCCCAACTCCCAGAGTCCGGGAATGCCTCAAAATGGATCAAAACGAGCAGGGGTTTCGTTGGGGTGCACCAGCGCGTGCTGGTTGGTTGATCTAAGCAAGCATCGACCCCACCTGGGGCCCCGGACTCTACCTACAAAGCGTCAGAATCGTAGTTTCGTCTCCATTCTTTCCCAACTCTCAGAGTCCAGAAAACCTTCAAAAAGCACAAAATTGAACGGGAGTTCCGCTAGGGTGCACCAGGGATGCTAGTTGAGTGAGCTGAGAAAGTATTGGCCCGAAAGGGGGTGATGACCTACACGGCAAAAAAACTCCGATCGCCAAATCGGCTATTTTCCAGCCAACTCCGCCCAAATCCCAGAGTCCATAAAATCTTCGAAATGGAGCAAAATGAACAGGGCTTTCGCTAGGGTGCACCGGCGCGTGCTGGTTGGTTGATCTAAGCTAGCATGGGCCCCACCTGGGGCCCCGGACTCTACCTACAAAGCGTCAGAATCGCAGTTTCGTCGTCTACTTTTCCCAACTCCCAGAGTCCGGGAATGCCTCAAAATGGATCAAAACGAGCAGGGGTTTCGTTGGGGTGCACCAGCGCGTGCTGGTTGGTTGATCTAAGCAAGCATCGACCCCACCTGGGGTCCCGGACTCTACCTACATAGCGTCAGAATAGCAGTTTCGTCTCCATTCTTTCCCAACTCTCAGAGTCCAGAAAACCTTCAGAAAGCACAAAATTGAACGGGAGTTCCGCTAGGGTGCACCAGGGATGCTAGTTGAGTGAGCTGAGAAAGTATTGGCCCGAAAGGGGGTGATGACCTACACGGCAAAAAAACTCCGATCGCCAAATCGGCTATTTTCCAGCCAACTCCGCCCAAATCCCAGAGTCCATAAAATCTTCGAAATGGAGCAAAATGAACAGGGCTTTCGCTAGGGTGCACCGGCGCGTGCTGGTTGGTTGATCTAAGCTAGCATGGGCCCCACCTGGGACCCCGGACTCTACCTACAAAGCGTCAGAATCGCAGTTTCGTCGTCTACTTTTCCCAACTCCCAGAGTCCGGGAATGCCTCAAAATGGATCAAAACGAGCAGGGCTTTCGCTAGGGTGCACCGGCGCGTGCTGGTTGGTTGATCTAAGCTAGCATGGGCCCCACCTGGGGCCCCGGACTCTACCTACAAAGCGTCAGAATCGCAGTTTCGTCTCCATTCTTTCCCAACTCTCAGAGTCCAGAAAACCTTCAAAAAGCACAAAATTGAACGGGAGTTCCGCTAGGGAGCACCAGGGATGCTAGTTGAGTGAGCTGAGAAAGTATTGGCCCGAAAGGGGGTGATGACCTACACGGCAAAAAAGCTCCGATCGCCAAATCGGCTATTTTCCAGCCAACTCCGCCCAAATCCCAGAGTCTGCAAAACCTTCAAAATGAAGCAAAATGAACAGGGCTTTCGCTAGGATGCACCGGCGCGTGCTGGTTGGTTGATCTAAGCTAGCATGGGCCCCACCTGGGACCCCGGACTCTACCTACAAAGCGTCAGAATCGCAGTTTCGTCGTCTACTTTTCCCAACTCCCAGAGTCCGGGAATGCCTCAAAATGGATCAAAACGAGCAGGGCTTTCGCTAGGGTGCACCGGCGCGTGCTGGTTGGTTGATCTAAGCTAGCATGGGCCCCACCTGGGGCCCCGGACTCTACCTACAAAGCGTCAGAATCGCAGTTTCGTCTCCATTCTTTCCCAACTCTCAGAGTCCAGAAAACCTTCAAAAAGCACAAAATTGAACGGGAGTTCCGCTAGGGAGCACCAGGGATGCTAGTTGAGTGAGCTGAGAAAGTATTGGCCCGAAAGGGGGTGATGACCTACACGGCAAAAAAGCTCCGATCGCCAAATCGGCTATTTTCCAGCCAACTCCGCCCAAATCCCAGAGTCTGCAAAACCTTCAAAATGAAGCAAAATGAACAGGGCTTTCGCTAGGATGCACCGGCGCGTGCTGGTTGGTTGATCTAAGCTAGCATGGGCCCCACCTGGGACCCCGGACTCTACCTACAAAGCGTCAGAATCGCAGTTTCGTCGTCTACTTTTCCCAACTCCCAGAGTCCGGGAATGCCTCAAAATGGATCAAAACGAGCAGGGCTTTCGCTAGGGTGCACCGGCGCATGCTGGTTGGTTGATCTAAGCTAGCATGGGCCCCACCTGGGGCCCCGGACTCTACCTACAAAGCGTCAGAATCGCAGTTTCGTCTCCATTCTTTCCCAACTCTCAGAGTCCAGAAAACCTTCAAAAAGCACAAAATTGAACGGGAGTTCCGCTAGGGAGCACCAGGGATGCTAGTTGAGTGAGCTGAGAAAGTATTGGCCCGAAAGGGGGTGATGACCTACACGGCAAAAAAGCTCCGATCGCCAAATCGGCTATTTTCCAGCCAACTCCGCCCAAATCACAGAGTCTGCAAAACCTTCAAAATGAAGCAAAATGAACAGGGCTTTCGCTAGGATGCACCAGCGCGTGCTGGTTGGTTGATCTAAGCTAGCATGGGCCCCACCTGGGGCCCCGGACTCTACCTACAAAGCGTCAGAATCGCAGTTTCGTCGTCTACTTTTCCCAACTCCCAGAGTCCGGGAATGCCTCAAAATGGATCAAAACGAGCAGGGGTTTCGTTGGGGTGCACCAGCGCGTGCTGGTTGGTTGATCTAAGCAAGCATCGACCCCACCTGGGGCCCCGGACTCTACCTACAAAGCGTCAGAATAGCAGTTTCGTCTCCATTCTTTCCCAACTCTCAGAGTCCAGAAAACCTTCAAAAAGCACAAAATTGAACGGGAGTTCCGCTAGGGTGCACCAGGGATGCTAGTTGAGTGAGCTGAGAAAGTATTGGCCCGAAAGGGGGTGATGACCTACACGGCAAAAAAACTCCGATCGCCAAATCGGCTATTTTCCAGCCAACTCCGCCCAAATCCCAGAGTCCATAAAATCTTCGAAATGGAGCAAAATGAACAGGGCTTTCGCTAGGGTGCACCGGCGCGTGCTGGTTGGTTGATCTAAGCTAGCATGGGCCCCACCTGGGGCCCCGGACTCTACCTACAAAGCGTCAGAATCGCAGTTTCGTCGTCTACTTTTCCCAACTCCCAGAGTCCGGGAATGCCTCAAAATGGATCAAAACGAGCAGGGGTTTCGTTGGGGTGCACCAGCGCGTGCTGGTTGGTTGATCTAAGCAAGCATCGACCCCACCTGGGGTCCCGGACTCTACCTACATAGCGTCAGAATAGCAGTTTCGTCTCCATTCTTTCCCAACTCTCAGAGTCCAGAAAACCTTCAGAAAGCACAAAATTGAACGGGAGTTCCGCTAGGGTGCACCAGGGATGCTAGTTGAGTGAGCTGAGCAAGTATTGGCCCGAAAGGGGGTGATGACCTACACGGCAAAAAAACTCCGATCGCCAAATCGGCTATTTTCCAGCCAACTCCGCCCAAATCCCAGAGTCCACAAAATCTTCGAAATGGAGCAAAATGAACAGGGCTTTCGCTAGGGTGCACCGGCGCGTGCTGGTTGGTTGCTCTAAGCTAGCATGGGCCCCACCTGGGACCCCGGACTCTACCTACAAAGCGTCAGAATCGCAGTTTCGTCGTCTACTTTTCCCAACTCCCAGAGTCCGGGAATGCCTCAAAATGGATCAAAACGAGCAGGGCTTTCGCTAGGGTGCACCGGCGCGTGCTGGTTGGTTGATCTAAGCTAGCATGGGCCCCACCTGGGGCCCCGGACTCTACCTACAAAGCGTCAGAATCGCAGTTTCGTCTCCATTCTTTCCCAACTCTCAGAGTCCAGAAAACCTTCAAAAAGCACAAAATTGAACGGGAGTTCCGCTAGGGTGCACCAGGGATGCTAGTTGAGTGAGCTGAGAAAGTATTGGCCCGAAAGGGGGTGATGACCTACACGGCAAAAAAGCTCCGATCGCCAAATCGGCTATTTTCCAGCCAACTCCGCCCAAATCCCAGAGTCTGCAAAACCTTCAAAATGAAGCAAAATGAACAGGGCTTTCGCTAGGATGCACCAGCGCGTGCTGGTTGGTTGATCTAAGCTAGCATGGGCCCCACCTGGGGCCCCGGACTCTACCTACAAAGCGTCAGAATCGCAGTTTCGTCGTCTACTTTTCCCAACTCCCAGAGTCCGGGAATGCCTCAAAATGGATCAAAACGAGCAGGGGTTTCGTTGGGGTGCACCAGCGCGTGCTGGTTGGTTGATCTAAGCAAGCATCGACCCCACCTGGGGCCCCGGACTCTACCTACAAAGCGTCAGAATAGCAGTTTCGTCTCCATTCTTTCCCAACTCTCAGAGTCCAGAAAACCTTCAAAAAGCACAAAATTGAACGGGAGTTCCGCTAGGGTGCACCAGGGATGCTAGTTGAGTGAGCTGAGAAAGTATTGGCCCGAAAGGGGGTGATGACCTACACGGCAAAAAAACTCCGATCGCCAAATCGGCTATTTTCCAGCCAACTCCGCCCAAATCCCAGAGTCCATAAAATCTTCGAAATGGAGCAAAATGAACAGGGCTTTCGCTAGGGTGCACCGGCGCGTGCTGGTTGGTTGATCTAAGCTAGCATGGGCCCCACCTGGGGCCCCGGACTCTACCTACAAAGCGTCAGAATCGCAGTTTCGTCGTCTACTTTTCCCAACTCCCAGAGTCCGGGAATGCCTCAAAATGGATCAAAACGAGCAGGGGTTTCGTTGGGGTGCACCAGCGCGTGCTGGTTGGTTGATCTAAGCAAGCATCGACCCCACCTGGGGTCCCGGACTCTACCTACATAGCGTCAGAATAGCAGTTTCGTCTCCATTCTTTCCCAACTCTCAGAGTCCAGAAAACCTTCAGAAAGCACAAAATTGAACGGGAGTTCCGCTAGGGTGCACCAGGGATGCTAGTTGAGTGAGCTGAGAAAGTATTGGCCCGAAAGGGGGTGATGACCTACACGGCAAAAAAACTCCGATCGCCAAATCGGCTATTTTCCAGCCAACTCCGCCCAAATCCCAGAGTCCATAAAATCTTCGAAATGGAGCAAAATGAACAGGGCTTTCGCTAGGGTGCACCGGCGCGTGCTGGTTGGTTGATCTAAGCTAGCATGGGCCCCACCTGGGGCCCCGGACTCTACCTACAAAGCGTCAGAATCGCAGTTTCGTCGTCTACTTTTCCCAACTCCCAGAGTCCGGGAATGCCTCAAAATGGATCAAAACGAGCAGGGGTTTCGTTGGGGTGCACCAGCGCGTGCTGGTTGGTTCATCTAAGCAAGCATCAACCCCACCTGGGGCCCCGGACTCTACCTACAAAGCGTCAGAATAGCAGTTTCGTCTCCATTCTTTCCCAACTCTCAGAGTCCAGAAAACCTTCAAAAAGCACAAAATTGAACGGGAGTTCCGCTAGGGTGCACCAGGGATGCTAGTTGAGTGAGCTGAGAAAGTATTGGCCCGAAAGGGGGTGATGACCTACACGGCAAAAAAACTCCGATCGCCAAATCGGCTATTTTCCAGCCAACTCCGCCCAAATCCCAGAGTCCATAAAATCTTCGAAATGGAGCAAAATGAACAGGGCTTTCGCTAGGGTGCACCGGCGCGTGCTGGTTGGTTGATCTAAGCTAGCATGGGCCCCACCTGGGGCCCCGGACTCTACCTACAAAGCGTCAGAATCGCAGTTTCGTCGTCTACTTTTCCCAACTCCCAGAGTCCGGGAATGCCTCAAAATGGATCAAAACGAGCAGGGGTTTCGTTGGGGTGCACCAGCGCGTGCTGGTTGGTTGATCTAAGCAAGCATCGACCCCACCTGGGGTCCCGGACTCTACCTATATAGCGTCAGAATAGCAGTTTCGTCTCCATTCTTTCCCAACTCTCAGAGTCCAGAAAACCTTCAAAAAGCACAAAATTGAACGGGAGTTCCGCTAGGGTGCACCAGGGATGCTAGTTGAGTGAGCTGAGAAAGTATTGGCCCGAAAGGGGGTGATGACCTACACGGCAAAAAAACTCCGATCGCCAAATCGGCTATTTTCCAGCCAACTCCGCCCAAATCCCAGAGTCCATAAAATCTTCGAAATGGAGCAAAATGAACAGGGCTTTCGCTAGGGTGCACCGGCGCGTGCTGGTTGGTTGATCTAAGCTAGCATGGGCCCCACCTGGGGCCCCGGACTCTACCTACAAAGCGTCAGAATCGCAGTTTCGTCGTCTACTTTTCCCAACTCCCAGAGTCCGGGAATGCCTCAAAATGGATCAAAACGAGCAGGGGTTTCGTTGGGGTGCACCAGCGCGTGCTGGTTGGTTGATCTAAGCAAGCATCGACCCCACCTGGGGCCCCGGACTCTACCTACAAAGCGTCAGAATAGCAGTTTCGTCTCCATTCTTTCCCAACTCTCAGAGTCCGGAAAACCTTCAAAAAGCACAAAATTGAACGGGAGTTCCGCTAGGGTGCACCAGGGATGCTAGTTGAGTGAGCTGAGAAAGTATTGGCCCGAAAGGGGGTGATGACCTACACGGCAAAAAAACTCCGATCGCCAAATCGGCTATTTTCCAGCCAACTCCGCCCAAATCCCAGAGTCCATAAAATCTTCGAAATGGAGCAAAATGAACAGGGCTTTCGCTAGGGTGCACCGGCGCGTGCTGGTTGGTTGATCTAAGCTAGCATGGGCCCCACCTGGGGCCCCGGACTCTACCTACAAAGCGTCAGAATCGCAGTTTCGTCGTCTACTTTTCCCAACTCCCAGAGTCCGGGAATGCCTCAAAATGGATCAAAACGAGCAGGGGTTTCGTTGGGGTGCACCAGCGCGTGCTGGTTGGTTGATCTAAGCAAGCATCGACCCCACCTGGGGCCCCGGACTCTACCTACAAAGCGTCAGAATAGCAGTTTCGTCTCCATTCTTTCCCAACTCTCAGAGTCCAGAAAACCTTCAAAAAGCACAAAATTGAACGGGAGTTCCGCTAGGGTGCACCAGGGATGCTAGTCGAGTGAGCTGAGAAAGTATTGGCCCGAAAGGGGTGATGACCTACACGGCAAAAAAACTCCGATCGCCAAATCGGCTATTTTCCAGCCAACTCCGCCCAAATCCCAGAGTCCATAAAATCTTCGAAATGGAGCAAAATGAACAGGGCTTTCGCTAGGGTGCACCGGCGCGTGCTGGTTGGTTGATCTAAGCTAGCATGGGCCCCACCTGGGGCCCCGGACTCTACCTACAAAGCGTCAGAATCGCAGTTTCGTCGTCTACTTTTCCCAACTCCCAGAGTCCGGGAATGCCTCAAAATGGATCAAAACGAGCAGGGGTTTCGTTGGGGTGCACCAGCGCGTGCTGGTTGGTTGATCTAAGCAAGCATCGACCCCACCTGGGGCCCCGGACTCTACCTACAAAGCGTCAGAATAGCAGTTTCGTCTCCATTCTTTCCCAACTCTCAGAGTCCGGAAAACCTTCAAAAAGCACAAAATTGAACGGGAGTTCCGCTAGGGTGCACCAGGGATGCTAGTTGAGTGAGCTGAGAAAGTATTGGCCCGAAAGGGGGTGATGACCTACACGGCAAAAAAACTCCGATCGCCAAATCGGCTATTTTCCAGCCAACTCCGCCCAAATCCCAGAGTCCATAAAATCTTCGAAATGGAGCAAAATGAACAGGGCTTTCGCTAGGGTGCACCGGCGCGTGCTGGTTGGTTGATCTAAGCTAGCATGGGCCCCACCTGGGGCCCCGGACTCTACCTACAAAGCGTCAGAATCGCAGTTTCGTCGTCTACTTTTCCCAACTCCCAGAGTCCGGGAATGCCTCAAAATGGATCAAAACGAGCAGGGGTTTCGTTGGGGTGCACCAGCGCGTGCTGGTTGGTTGATCTAAGCAAGCATCGACCCCACCTGGGGCCCCGGACTCTACCTACAAAGCGTCAGAATAGCAGTTTCGTCTCCATTCTTTCCCAACTCTCAGAGTCCAGAAAACCTTCAAAAAGCACAAAATTGAACGGGAGTTCCGCTAGGGTGCACCAGGGATGCTAGTCGAGTGAGCTGAGAAAGTATTGGCCCGAAAGGGGTGATGACCTACACGGCAAAAAAACTCCGATCGCCAAATCGGCTATTTTCCAGCCAACTCCGCCCAAATCCCAGAGTCCATAAAATCTTCGAAATGGAGCAAAATGAACAGGGCTTTCGCTAGGGTGCACCGGCGCGTGCTGGTTGGTTGATCTAAGCTAGCATGGGCCCCACCTGGGGCCCCGGACTCTACCTACAAAGCGTCAGAATCGCAGTTTCGTCGTCTACTTTTCCCAACTCCCAGAGTCCGGGAATGCCTCAAAATGGATCAAAACGAGCAGGGGTTTCGTTGGGGTGCACCAGCGCGTGCTGGTTGGTTGATCTAAGCAAGCATCGACCCCACCTGGGGCCCCGGACTCTACCTACAAAGCGTCAGAATAGCAGTTTCGTCTCCATTCTTTCCCAACTCTCAGAGTCCAGAAAACCTTCAAAAAGCACAAAATTGAACGGGAGTTCCGCTAGGGTGCACCAGGGATGCTAGTTGAGTGAGCTGAGAAAGTATTGGCCCGAAAGGGGGTGATGACCTACACGGCAAAAAAACTCCGATCGCCAAATCGGCTATTTTCCAGCCAACTCCGCCCAAATCCCAGAGTCCATAAAATCTTCGAAATGGAGCAAAATGAACAGGGCTTTCGCTAGGGTGCACCGGCGCGTGCTGGTTGGTTGATCTAAGCTAGCATGGGCCCCACCTGGGGCCCCGGACTCTACCTACAAAGCGTCAGAATCGCAGTTTCGTCGTCTACTTTTCCCAACTCCCAGAGTCCGGGAATGCCTCAAAATGGATCAAAACGAGCAGGGGTTTCGTTGGGGTGCACCAGCGCGTGCTGGTTGGTTGATCTAAGCAAGCATCGACCCCACCTGGGGTCCCGGACTCTACCTACAAAGCGTCAGAATCGCAGTTTCGTCGTCTACTTTTCCCAACTCCCAGAGTCCGGGAATGCCTCAAAATGGATCAAAACGAGCAGGGGTTTCGTTGGGGTGCACCAGCGCGTGCTGGTTGGTTGATCTAAGCAAGCATCGACCCCACCTGGGGTCCCGGACTCTACCTACGTAGCGTCAGAATAGCAGTTTCGTCTCCATTCTTTCCCAACTCTCAGAGTCCAGAAAACCTTCAGAAAGCACAAAATTGAACGGGAGTTCCGCTAGGGTGCACCAGGGATGCTAGTTGAGTGAGCTGAGAAAGTATTGGCCCGAAAGGGGGTGATGACCTACACGGCAAAAAAGCTCCGATCGCCAAATCGGCTATTTTCCAGCCAACTCCGCCCAAATCCCAGAGTCTGCAAAACCTTCAAAATGAAGCAAAATGAACAGGGCTTTCGCTAGGGTGCACCGGCGCGTGCTGGTTGGTTGATCTAAGCTAGCATGGGCCCCACCTGGGGCCCCGGACTCTACCTACAAAGCGTCAGAATCGCAGTTTCGTCGTCTACTTTTCCCAACTCCCAGAGTCCGGGAATGCCTCAAAATGGATCAAAACGAGCAGGGGTTTCGTTGGGGTGCACCAGCGCGTGCTGGTTGGTTGATCTAAGCAAGCATCGACCCCACCTGGGGTCCCGGACTCTACCTACAAAGCGTCAGAATCGCAGTTTCGTCGTCTACTTTTCCCAACTCCCAGAGTCCGGGAATGCCTCAAAATGGATCAAAACGAGCAGGGGTTTCGTTGGGGTGCACCAGCGCGTGCTGGTTGGTTGATCTAAGCAAGCATCGACCCCACCTGGGGTCCCGGACTCTACCTACGTAGCGTCATAATAGCAGTTTCGTCTCCATTCTTTCCCAACTCTCAGAGTCCAGAAAACCTTCAGAAAGCACAAAATTGAACGGGAGTTCCGCTAGGGTGCACCAGGGATGCTAGTTGAGTGAGCTGAGAAAGTATTGGCCCGAAAGGGGGTGATGACCTACACGGCAAAAAAGCTCCGATCGCCAAATCGGCTATTTTCCAGCCAACTCCGCCCAAATCCCAGAGTCTGCAAAACCTTCGAAATGGAGCAAAATGAACAGGGCTTTCGCTAGGGTGCACCGGCGCGTGCTGGTTGGTTGATCTAAGCTAGCATGGGCCCCACCTGGGGCCCCGGACTCTACCTACAAAGCGTCAGAATCGCAGTTTCGTCGTCTACTTTTCCCAACTCCCAGAGTCTGCAAAACCTTCAAAATGAAGCAAAATGAACAGGGCTTTCGCTAGGATGCACCAGCGCGTGCTGGTTGGTTGATCTAAGCTAGCATGGGCCCCACCTGGGGCCCCGGACTCTACCTACAAAGCGTCAGAATAGCAGTTTCGTCTCCATTCTTTCCCAACTCTCAGAGTCCAGAAAACCTTCAAAAAGCACAAAATTGAACGGGAGTTCCGCTAGGGTGCACCAGGGATGCTAGTTGAGTGAGCTGAGAAAGTATTGGCCCGAAAGGGGGTGATGACCTACACGGCAAAAAAGCTCCGATCGCCAAATCGGCTATTTTCCAGCCAACTCCGCCCAAATCCCAGAGTCTGCAAAACCTTCAAAATGAAGCAAAATGAACAGGGCTTTCGCTAGGGTGCACCGGCGCGTGCTGGTTGGTTGATCTAAGCTAGCATGGGCCCCACCTGGGGCCCCGGACTCTACCTACAAAGCGTCAGAATCGCAGTTTCGTCGTCTACTTTTCCCAACTCCCAGAGTCCGGGAATGCCTCAAAATGGATCAAAACGAGCAGGGGTTTCGTTGGGGTGCACCAGCGCGTGCTGGTTGGTTGATCTAAGCAAGCATCGACCCCACCTGGGGTCCCGGACTCTACCTACAAAGCGTCAGAATCGCAGTTTCGTCGTCTACTTTTCCCAACTCCCAGAGTCCGGGAATGCCTCAAAATGGATCAAAACGAGCAGGGGTTTCGTTGGGGTGCACCAGCGCGTGCTGGTTGGTTGATCTAAGCAAGCATCGACCCCACCTGGGGTCCCGGACTCTACCTACGTAGCGTCAGAATAGCAGTTTCGTCTCCATTCTTTCCCAACTCTCAGAGTCCAGAAAACCTTCAGAAAGCACAAAATTGAACGGGAGTTCCGCTAGGGTGCACCAGGGATGCTAGTTGAGTGAGCTGAGAAAGTATTGGCCCGAAAGGGGGTGATGACCTACACGGCAAAAAAGCTCCGATCGCCAAATCGGCTATTTTCCAGCCAACTCCGCCCAAATCCCAGAGTCTGCAAAACCTTCGAAATGGAGCAAAATGAACAGGGCTTTCGCTAGGGTGCACCGGCGCGTGCTGGTTGGTTGATCTAAGCTAGCATGGGCCCCACCTGGGGCCCCGGACTCTACCTACAAAGCGTCAGAATCGCAGTTTCGTCGTCTACTTTTCCCAACTCCCAGAGTCTGCAAAACCTTCAAAATGAAGCAAAATGAACAGGGCTTTCGCTAGGATGCACCAGCGCGTGCTGGTTGGTTGATCTAAGCTAGCATGGGCCCCACCTGGGGCCCCGGACTCTACCTACAAAGCGTCAGAATAGCAGTTTCGTCTCCATTCTTTCCCAACTCTCAGAGTCCAGAAAACCTTCAAAAAGCACAAAATTGAACGGGAGTTCCGCTAGGGTGCACCAGGGATGCTAGTTGAGTGAGCTGAGAAAGTATTGGCCCGAAAGGGGGTGATGACCTACACGGCAAAAAAACTCCGATCGCCAAATCGGCTATTTTCCAGCCAACTCCGCCCAAATCCCAGAGTCCATAAAATCTTCGAAATGGAGCAAAATGAACAGGGCTTTCGCTAGGGTGCACCGGCGCGTGCTGGTTGGTTGATCTAAGCTAGCATGGGCCCCACCTGGGGCCCCGGACTCTACCTACAAAGCGTCAGAATCGCAGTTTCGTCGTCTACTTTTCCCAACTCCCAGAGTCCGGGAATGCCTCAAAATGGATCAAAACGAGCAGGGGTTTCGTTGGGGTGCACCAGCGCGTGCTGATTGGTTGATCTAAGCAAGCATCGACCCCACCTGGGGCCCCGGACTCTACCTACAAAGCGTCAGAATAGCAGTTTCGTCTCCATTCTTTCCCAACTCTCAGAGTCCAGAAAACCTTCAAAAAGCACAAAATTGAACGGGAGTTCCGCTAGGGTGCACCAGGGATGCTAGTTGAGTGAGCTGAGAAAGTATTGGCTCGAAAGGGGGTGATGACCTACACGGCAAAAAAGCTCCGATCGCCAAATCGGCTATTTTCCAGCCAACTCCGCCCAAATCCCAGAGTCCATAAAATCTTCAAAATGGGGCAAAATGAACAGGGCTTTCGCTAGCGTGCACCAGGGCGTGTTGGTTGGTTGATCTAAGCTAGCATGGGCCCCACCTGGGGCCCCGGACTCTACCTACAAAGCGTCAGAATCGCAGTTTCGTCGTCTACTTTTCCCAACTCCCAGAGTCCGGGAATGCCTCAAAATGGATCAAAACGAGCAGGGGTTTCGTTGGGGTGCACCAGCGCGTGCTGGTTGGTTGATCTAAGCAAGCATCGATCCCACCTGGGGCCCCGGACTCTACCTACAAAGCGTCAGAATAGCAGTTTCGTCTCCATTCTTTCCCAACTCTCAGAGTCCAGAAACCCTTCAAAAAGCACAAAATTGAACGGGAGTTTCGCTAATGTGCACCAGGGATGCTAGTTGAGTGAGCTGAGAAAGTATTGGCCCGAAAGGGGGTGATGACCTACACGGCAAAAAAGCTCCGATCGCCAAATCGGCTATTTTCCAGCCAACTCCGCCCAAATCCCAGAGTCTGCAAAACCTTCAAAATGAAGCAAAATGAACAGGGCTTTCGCTAGGATGCACCAGCGCGTGCTGGTTGGTTGATCTAAGCTAGCATGGGCCCCACCTGGGGCCCCGGACTCTACCTACCAAGCGTCAGAATAGCAGTTTCGTCTTCATTCTTTCCCTACTCCCAGAGTCCAGGAATGCCTCAAAATGGATCAAAATGAACAGGGCTTTCGCTAGGGTGCACCGGCGCGTGCTGGTTGGTTGATCTAAGCTAGCATGGGTCCCATCTGGGGTCCCGGACTCTGGCAGAAAAAGTGCCAGAATCGCAGTTTTGTCGCCGACTTTTCCCAACTCCCAGAGTCCGGGAATTTCTCAAAATGGATCAAAACGAGCAGGGGTTTCGCTAGGGTGCACCAGCGCGTGCTGGTTGGTTGATCTAAGCAAGCATCGACCCCACCTGGGGCCCCGGACTCTACCTACAAAGCGTCAGAATCGTAGTTTCGTCTCCATTCTTTCCCAACTCTCAGAGTCCAGAAAACCTTCAAAAAGCACAAAATTGAACGGGAGTTCCGCTAGGGTGCACCAGGGATGCTAGTTGAGTGAGCTGAGAAAGTATTGGCCCGAAAGGGGGTGATGACCTACACGGCAAAAAAGCTCCGATCGCCAAATCGGCTATTTTCCAGCCAACTCCGCCCAAATCCCAGAGTCTGCAAAACCTTCAAAATGAAGCAAAACGAGCAGGGTTTTCGTTGGGGTGCACCAGCGCGTGCTGGTTGGTTGATCTAAGCAAGCATCGATCCCACCTGGGGCCCCGGACTCTACCTACAAAGCGTCAGAATAGCAGTTTCGTCTCCATTCTTTCCCAACTCTCAGAGTCCAGAAACCCTTCAAAAAGCACAAAATTGAACGGGAGTTTCGCTAATGTGCACCAGGGATGCTAGTTGAGTGAGCTGAGAAAGTATTGGCCCGAAAGGGGGTGATGACCTACACGGCAAAAAAGCTCCGATCGCCAAATCGGCTATTTTCCAGCCAACTCCGCCCAAATCCCAGAGTCTGCAAAACCTTCAAAATGAAGCAAAATGAACAGGGCTTTCGCTAGGATGCACCAGCGCGTGCTGGTTGGTTGATCTAAGCTAGCATGGGCCCCACCTGGGGCCCCGGACTCTACCTACAAAGCGTCAGAATAGCAGTTTCGTCTTCATTCTTTCCCTACTCCCAGAGTCCAGGAATGCCTCAAAATGGATCAAAATGAACAGGGCTTTCGCTAGGGTGCACCGGCGCGTGCTGGTTGGTTGATCTAAGCTAGCATGGGTCCCATCTGGGGTCCCGGACTCTGGCAGAAAAAGTGCCAGAATCGCAGTTTTGTCGCCGACTTTTCCCAACTCCCAGAGTCCGGGAATTTCTCAAAATGGATCAAAACGAGCAGGGGTTTCGCTAGGGTGCACCAGCGCGTGCTGGTTGGTTGATCTAAGCAAGCATCGACCCCACCTGGGGCCCCGGACTCTACCTACAAAGCGTCAGAATCGTAGTTTCGTCTCCATTCTTTCCCAACTCTCAGAGTCCAGAAAACCTTCAAAAAGCACAAAATTGAACGGGAGTTCCGCTAGGGTGCACAAGGGATGCTAGTTGAGTGAGCTGAGAAAGTATTGGCCCGAAAGGGGGTGATGACCTACACGGCAAAAAAGCTCCGATCGCCAAATCGGCTATTTTCCAGCCAACTCCGCCCAAATCCCAGAGTCTGCAAAACCTTCAAAATGAAGCAAAACGAGCAGGGGTTTCGTTGGGGTGCACCAGCGCGTGCTGGTTGGTTGATCTAAGCAAGCATCGATCCCACCTGGGGCCCCGGACTCTACCTACAAAGCGTCAGAATAGCAGTTTCGTCTCCATTCTTTCCCAACTCTCAGAGTCCAGAAAATCTTCAGAAAGCACAAAATTGAACGGGAGTTCCGCTAGGGTGCACCAGGGATGCTAGTTGAGTGAGCTGAGAAAGTATTGGCCCGAAAGGGGGTGATGACCTACACGGCAAAAAAGCTCCGATCGCCAAATCGGCTATTTTCCAGCCAACTCCGCCCAAATCCCAGAGTCTGCAAAACCTTCAAAATGAAGCAAAATGAACAGGGCTTTCGCTAGCGTGCACCAGGGCGTGTTGGTTGGTTGATCTAAGCTAGCATGGGCCCCACCTGGGGCCCCGGACTCTACCTACAAAGCGTCAGAATCGCAGTTTCGTCGTCTACTTTTCCCAACTCCCAGAGTCCGGGAATGCCTCAAAATGGATCAAAACGAGCAGGGGTTTCGTTGGGGTGCACCAGCGCGTGCTGGTTGGTTGATCTAAGCAAGCATCGATCCCACCTGGGGCCCCGGACTCTACCTACAAAGCGTCAGAATAGCAGTTTCGTCTCCATTCTTTCCCAACTCTCAGAGTCCAGAAACCCTTCAAAAAGCACAAAATTGAACGGGAGTTTCGCTAATGTGCACCAGGGATGCTAGTTGAGTGAGCTGAGAAAGTATTGGCCCGAAAGGGGGTGATGACCTACACGGCAAAAAAGCTCCGATCGCCAAATCGGCTATTTTCCAGCCAACTCCGCCCAAATCCCAGAGTCTGCAAAACCTTCAAAATGAAGCAAAATGAACAGGGCTTTCGCTAGGATGCACCAGCGCGTGCTGGTTGGTTGATCTAAGCTAGCATGGGCCCCACCTGGGGCCCCGGACTCTACCTACCAAGCGTCAGAATAGCAGTTTCGTCTTCATTCTTTCCCTACTCCCAGAGTCCAGGAATGCCTCAAAATGGATCAAAATGAACAGGGCTTTCGCTAGGGTGCACCGGCGCGTGCTGGTTGGTTGATCTAAGCTAGCATGGGTCCCATCTGGGGTCCCGGACTCTGGCAGAAAAAGTGCCAGAATCGCAGTTTTGTCGCCGACTTTTCCCAACTCCCAGAGTCCGGGAATTTCTCAAAATGGATCAAAACGAGCAGGGGTTTCGCTAGGGTGCACCAGCGCGTGCTGGTTGGTTGATCTAAGCAAGCATCGACCCCACCTGGGGCCCCGGACTCTACCTACAAAGCGTCAGAATCGTAGTTTCGTCTCCATTCTTTCCCAACTCTCAGAGTCCAGAAAACCTTCAAAAAGCACAAAATTGAACGGGAGTTCCGCTAGGGTGCACCAGGGATGCTAGTTGAGTGAGCTGAGAAAGTATTGGCCCGAAAGGGGGTGATGACCTACACGGCAAAAAAGCTCCGATCGCCAAATCGGCTATTTTCCAGCCAACTCCGCCCAAATCCCAGAGTCTGCAAAACCTTCAAAATGAAGCAAAACGAGCAGGGTTTTCGTTGGGGTGCACCAGCGCGTGCTGGTTGGTTGATCTAAGCAAGCATCGATCCCACCTGGGGCCCCGGACTCTACCTACAAAGCGTCAGAATAGCAGTTTCGTCTCCATTCTTTCCCAACTCTCAGAGTCCAGAAACCCTTCAAAAAGCACAAAATTGAACGGGAGTTTCGCTAATGTGCACCAGGGATGCTAGTTGAGTGAGCTGAGAAAGTATTGGCCCGAAAGGGGGTGATGACCTACACGGCAAAAAAGCTCCGATCGCCAAATCGGCTATTTTCCAGCCAACTCCGCCCAAATCCCAGAGTCTGCAAAACCTTCAAAATGAAGCAAAATGAACAGGGCTTTCGCTAGGATGCACCAGCGCGTGCTGGTTGGTTGATCTAAGCTAGCATGGGCCCCACCTGGGGCCCCGGACTCTACCTACAAAGCGTCAGAATAGCAGTTTCGTCTTCATTCTTTCCCTACTCCCAGAGTCCAGGAATGCCTCAAAATGGATCAAAATGAACAGGGCTTTCGCTAGGGTGCACCGGCGCGTGCTGGTTGGTTGATCTAAGCTAGCATGGGTCCCATCTGGGGTCCCGGACTCTGGCAGAAAAAGTGCCAGAATCGCAGTTTTGTCGCCGACTTTTCCCAACTCCCAGAGTCCGGGAATTTCTCAAAATGGATCAAAACGAGCAGGGGTTTCGCTAGGGTGCACCAGCGCGTGCTGGTTGGTTGATCTAAGCAAGCATCGACCCCACCTGGGGCCCCGGACTCTACCTACAAAGCGTCAGAATCGTAGTTTCGTCTCCATTCTTTCCCAACTCTCAGAGTCCAGAAAACCTTCAAAAAGCACAAAATTGAACGGGAGTTCCGCTAGGGTGCACAAGGGATGCTAGTTGAGTGAGCTGAGAAAGTATTGGCCCGAAAGGGGGTGATGACCTACACGGCAAAAAAGCTCCGATCGCCAAATCGGCTATTTTCCAGCCAACTCCGCCCAAATCCCAGAGTCTGCAAAACCTTCAAAATGAAGCAAAACGAGCAGGGGTTTCGTTGGGGTGCACCAGCGCGTGCTGGTTGGTTGATCTAAGCAAGCATCGATCCCACCTGGGGCCCCGGACTCTACCTACAAAGCGTCAGAATAGCAGTTTCGTCTCCATTCTTTCCCAACTCTCAGAGTCCAGAAAATCTTCAGAAAGCACAAAATTGAACGGGAGTTCCGCTAGGGTGCACCAGGGATGCTAGTTGAGTGAGCTGAGAAAGTATTGGCCCGAAAAGGGGTGATGACCTACACGGCAAAAAAACTCCGATCGCCAAATCGGCTATTTTCCAGCCAACTCCGCCCAAATCCCAGAGTCCATAAAATCTTCGAAATGGAGCAAAATGAACAGGGCTTTCGCTAGGGTGCACCGGCGCGTGCTGGTTGGTTGATCTAAGCTAGCATGGGTCCCATCTGGGGTCCCGGACTCTGGCAGAAAAAGTGCCAGAATCGCAGTTTTGTCGCCGACTTTTCCCAACTCCCAGAGTCCGGGAATGCCTCAAAATGGATCAAAACGAGCAGGGGTTTCGCTAGGGTGCACCGGCGCGTGCTGGTTGGTTGATCTAAGCTAGCATGGGCCCCACCTGGGGCCCCGGACTCTACCTACAAAGCGTCAGAATCGCAGTTTCGTCGTCTACTTTTCCCAACTCCCAGAGTCCGGGAATGCCTCAAAATGGATCAAAACGAGCAGGGGTTTCGCTAGGGTGCACCAGCGCGTGCTGGTTGGTTGATCTAAGCAAGCATCGACCCCACCTGGGGCCCCGGACTCTACCTACAAAGCGTCAGAATCGTAGTTTCGTCTCCATTCTTTCCCAACTCTCAGAGTCCAGAAAACCTTCAAAAAGCACAAAATTGAACGGGAGTTCCGCTAGGGTGCACAAGGGATGCTAGTTGAGTGAGCTGAGAAAGTATTGGCCCGAAAGGGGGTGATGACCTACACGGCAAAAAAGCTCCGATCGCCAAATCGGCTATTTTCCAGCCAACTCCGCCCAAATCCCAGAGTCTGCAAAACCTTCAAAATGAAGCAAAACGAGCAGGGGTTTCGTTGGGGTGCACCAGCGCGTGCTGGTTGGTTGATCTAAGCAAGCATCGATCCCACCTGGGGCCCCGGACTCTACCTACAAAGCGTCAGAATAGCAGTTTCGTCTCCATTCTTTCCCAACTTTCAGAGTCCAGAAAATCTTCAGAAAGCACAAAATTGAACGGGAGTTCCGCTAGGGTGCACCAGGGATGCTAGTTGAGTGAGCTGAGAAAGTATTGGCCCGAAAGGGGGTGATGACCTACACGGCAAAAAAACTCCGATCGCCAAATCGGCTATTTTCCAGCCAACTCCGCCCAAATCCCAGAGTCCATAAAATCTTCGAAATGGAGCAAAATGAACAGGGCTTTCGCTAGGGTGCACCGGCGCGTGCTGGTTGGTTGATCTAAGCTAGCATGGGTCCCATCTGGGGTCCCGGACTCTGGCAGAAAAAGTGCCAGAATCGCAGTTTTGTCGCCGACTTTTCCCAACTCCCAGAGTCCGGGAATGCCTCAAAATGGATCAAAACGAGCAGGGGTTTCGCTAGGGTGCACCGGCGCGTGCTGGTTGGTTGATCTAAGCTAGCATGGGCCCCACGGGGGCCCCGGACTCTACCTACAAAGCGTCAGAATCGCAGTTTCGTCGTCTACTTTTCCCAACTCCCAGAGTCCGGGAATGCCTCAAAATGGATCAAAACGAGCAGGGGTTTCGCTAGGGTGCACCAGCGCGTGCTGGTTGGTTGATCTAAGCAAGCATCGACCCCACCTGGGGCCCCGGACTCTACCTACAAAGCGTCAGAATCGCAGTTTCGTCGTCTACTTTTCCCAACTCCCAGAGTCCGGGAATGCCTCAAAATGGATCAAAACGAGCAGGGGTTTCGCTAGGGTGCACCAGCGCGTGCTGGTTGGTTGATCTAAGCTAGCATGGGCCCCACCTGGGGCCCCGGACTCTACCTACAAAGCGTCAGAATCGCAGTTTCGTCGTCTACTTTTCCCAACTCCCAGAGTCCAGGAATGCCTCAAAATGGATCAAAATGAACAGGGCTTTCGCTAGGGTGCACCGGCGCGTGCTGGTTGGTTGATCTAAGCTAGCATTGGTCCCATCTGGGGTCCCGGACTCTGGCAGAAAAAGTGCCAGAATCGCAGTTTCGTCGTCTACTTTTCCCAACTCCCAGAGTCCGGGAATGCCTCAAAATGGATCAAAACGAGCAGGGGTTTCGCTAGGGTGCACCAGCGCGTGCTGGTTGGTTGATCTAAGCAAGCATCGACCCCACCTGGGGCCCCGGACTCTACCTACAAAGCGTCAGAATCGCAGTTTCGTCGTCTACTTTTCCCAACTCCCAGAGTCCGGGAATGCCTCAAAATGGATCAAAACGAGCAGGGGTTTCGCTAGGGTGCACCAGCGCGTGCTGGTTGGTTGATCTAAGCTAGCATGGGCCCCACCTGGGGCCCCGGACTCTACCTACAAAGCGTCAGAATCGCAGTTTCGTCGTCTACTTTTCCCAACTCCCAGAGTCCAGGAATGCCTCAAAATGGATCAAAATGAACAGGGCTTTCGCTAGGGTGCACCGGCGCGTGCTGGTTGGTTGATCTAAGCTAGCATGGGTCCCATCTGGGGTCCCGGACTCTGGCAGAAAAAGTGCCAGAATCGCAGTTTTGTCGCCGACTTTTCCCAACTCCCAGAGTCCGGGAATGCCTCAAAATGGATCAAAACGAGCAGGGGTTTCGCTAGGGTGCACCGGCGCGTGCTGGTTGGTTGATCTAAGCTAGCATGGGCCCCACCTGGGGCCCCGGACTCTACCTACAAAGCGTCAGAATCGCAGTTTCGTCGTCTACTTTTCCCAACTCCCAGAGTCCGGGAATGCCTCAAAATGGATCAAAACGAGCAGGGGTTTCGCTAGGGTGCACTAGCGCGTGCTGGTTGGTTGATCTAAGCAAGCATCGACCCCACCTGGGGCCCCGGACTCTACCTACAAAGCGTCAGAATCGCAGTTTCGTCGTCTACTTTTCCCAACTCCCAGAGTCCGGGAATGCCTCAAAATGGATCAAAACGAGCAGGGGTTTCGCTAGGGTGCACCAGCGCGTGCTGGTTGGTTGATCTAAGCTAGCATGGGCCCCACCTGGGGCCCCGGACTCTACCTACAAAGCGTCAGAATCGCAGTTTCGTCGTCTACTTTTCCCAACTCCCAGAGTCCAGGAATGCCTCAAAATGGATCAAAATGAACAGGGCTTTCGCTAGGGTGCACCGGCGCGTGCTGGTTGGTTGATCTAAGCTAGCATGGGTCCCATCTGGGGTCCCGGACTCTGGCAGAAAAAGTGCCAGAATCGCAGTTTTGTCGCCGACTTTTCCCAACTCCCAGAGTCCGGGAATGCCTCAAAATGGATCAAAACGAGCAGGGGTTTCGCTAGGGTGCACCGGCGCGTGCTGGTTGGTTGATCTAAGCTAGCATGGGCCCCACCTGGGGCCCCGGACTCTACCTACAAAGCGTCAGAATCGCAGTTTCGTCGTCTACTTTTCCCAACTCCCAGAGTCCGGGAATGCCTCAAAATGGATCAAAACGAGCAGGGGTTTCGCTAGGGTGCACTAGCGCGTGCTGGTTGGTTGATCTAAGCAAGCATCGACCCCACCTGGGGCCCCGGACTCTACCTACAAAGCGTCAGAATAGCAGTTTCGTCTCCATTCTTTCCCAACTCTCAGAGTCCAGAAAACCTTCAAAAAGCACAAAATTGAACGGGAGTTCCGCTAGGGTGCACCAGGGATGCTAGTTGAGTGAGCTGAGAAAGTATTGGCCCGAAAGGGGGTGATGACCTACACGGCAAAAAAACTCCGATCGCCAAATCGGCTATTTTCCAGCCAACTCCGCCCAAATCCCAGAGTCCATAAAATCTTCGAAATGGAGCAAAATGAACAGGGCTTTCGCTAGGGTGCACCGGCGCGTGCTGGTTGGTTGATCTAAGCTAGCATGGGCCCCACCTGGGGCCCCGGACTCTACCTAAAAAGCGTCAGAATCGCAGTTTCGTCGTCTACTTTTCCCAACTCCCAGAGTCCGGGAATGCCTCAAAATGGATCAAAACGAGCAGGGGTTTCGTTGGGGTGCACCAGCGCGTGCTGGTTGGTTGATCTAAGCAAGCATCGACCCCACCTGGGGTCCCGGACTCTACCTACAAAGCGTCAGAATCGCAGTTTCGTCGTCTACTTTTCCCAACTCCCAGAGTCCGGGAATGCCTCAAAATGGATCAAAACGAGCAGGGGTTTCGTTGGGGTGCACCAGCGCGTGCTGGTTGGTTGATCTAAGCAAGCATCGACCCCACCTGGGGTCCCGGACTCTACCTACGTAGCGTCAGAATAGCAGTTTCGTCTCCATTCTTTCCCAACTCTCAGAGTCCAGAAAACCTTCAGAAAGCACAAAATTGAACGGGAGTTCCGCTAGGGTGCACCAGGGATGCTAGTTGAGTGAGCTGAGAAAGTATTGGCCCGAAAGGGGGTGATGACCTACACGGCAAAAAAGCTCCGATCGCCAAATCGGCTATTTTCCAGCCAACTCCGCCCAAATCCCAGAGTCTGCAAAACCTTCAAAATGAAGCAAAATGAACAGGGCTTTCGCTAGGGTGCACCGGCGCGTGCTGGTTGGTTGATCTAAGCTAGCATGGGCCCCACCTGGGGCCCCGGACTCTACCTACAAAGCGTCAGAATCGCAGTTTCGTCGTCTACTTTTCCCAACTCCCAGAGTCCGGGAATGCCTCAAAATGGATCAAAACGAGCAGGGGTTTCGTTGGGGTGCACCAGCGCGTGCTGGTTGGTTGATCTAAGCAAGCATCGACCCCACCTGGGGTCCCGGACTCTACCTACAAAGCGTCAGAATCGCAGTTTCGTCGTCTACTTTTCCCAACTCCCAGAGTCCGGGAATGCCTCAAAATGGATCAAAACGAGCAGGGGTTTCGTTGGGGTGCACCAGCGCGTGCTGGTTGGTTGATCTAAGCAAGCATCGACCCCACCTGGGGTCCCGGACTCTACCTACGTAGCGTCAGAATAGCAGTTTCGTCTCCATTCTTTCCCAACTCTCAGAGTCCAGAAAACCTTCAGAAAGCACAAAATTGAACGGGAGTTCCGCTAGGGTGCACCAGGGATGCTAGTTGAGTGAGCTGAGAAAGTATTGGCCCGAAAGGGGGTGATGACCTACACGGCAAAAAAGCTCCGATCGCCAAATCGGCTATTTTCCAGCCAACTCCGCCCAAATCCCAGAGTCTGCAAAACCTTCGAAATGGAGCAAAATGAACAGGGCTTTCGCTAGGGTGCACCGGCGCGTGCTGGTTGGTTGATCTAAGCTAGCATGGGCCCCACCTGGGGCCCCGGACTCTACCTACAAAGCGTCAGAATCGCAGTTTCGTCGTCTACTTTTCCCAACTCCCAGAGTCTGCAAAACCTTCAAAATGAAGCAAAATGAACAGGGCTTTCGCTAGGATGCACCAGCGCGTGCTGGTTGGTTGATCTAAGCTAGCATGGGCCCCACCTGGGGCCCCGGACTCTACCTACAAAGCGTCAGAATAGCAGTTTCGTCTCCATTCTTTCCCAACTCTCAGAGTCCAGAAAACCTTCAAAAAGCACAAAATTGAACGGGAGTTCCGCTAGGGTGCACCAGGGATGCTAGTTGAGTGAGCTGAGAAAGTATTGGCCCGAAAGGGGGTGATGACCTACACGGCAAAAAAACTCCGATCGCCAAATCGGCTATTTTCCAGCCAACTCCGCCCAAATCCCAGAGTCCATAAAATCTTCGAAATGGAGCAAAATGAACAGGGCTTTCGCTAGGGTGCACCGGCGCGTGCTGGTTGGTTGATCTAAGCTAGCATGGGCCCCACCTGGGGCCCCGGACTCTACCTACAAAGCGTCAGAATCGCAGTTTCGTCGTCTACTTTTCCCAACTCCCAGAGTCCGGGAATGCCTCAAAATGGATCAAAACGAGCAGGGGTTTCGTTGGGGTGCACCAGCGCGTGCTGGTTGGTTGATCTAAGCAAGCATCGACCCCACCTGGGGCCCCGGACTCTACCTACAAAGCGTCAGAATAGCAGTTTCGTCTCCATTCTTTCCCAACTCTCAGAGTCCAGAAAACCTTCAAAAAGCACAAAATTGAACGGGAGTTCCGCTAGGGTGCACCAGGGATGCTAGTTGAGTGAGCTGAGAAAGTATTGGCTCGAAAGGGGGTGATGACCTACACGGCAAAAAAGCTCCGATCGCCAAATCGGCTATTTTCCAGCCAACTCCGCCCAAATCCCAGAGTCCATAAAATCTTCAAAATGGGGCAAAATGAACAGGGCTTTCGCTAGCGTGCACCAGGGCGTGTTGGTTGGTTGATCTAAGCTAGCATGGGCCCCACCTGGGGCCCCGGACTCTACCTACAAAGCGTCAGAATCGCAGTTTCGTCGTCTACTTTTCCCAACTCCCAGAGTCCGGGAATGCCTCAAAATGGATCAAAACGAGCAGGGGTTTCGTTGGGGTGCACCAGCGCGTGCTGGTTGGTTGATCTAAGCAAGCATCGACCCCACCTGGGGCCCCGGACTCTACCTACAAAGCGTCAGAATAGCAGTTTCGTCTCCATTCTTTCCCAACTCTCAGGGTCCAGAAAACCTTCAAAAAGCACAAAATTGAACGGGAGTTCCGCTAGGGTGCACCAGGGATGCTAGTTGAGTGAGCTGAGAAAGTATTGGCCCGAAAGGGGGTGATGACCTACACGGCAAAAAAGCTCCGATCGCCAAATCGGCAATTTTCCAGCCAACTCCGCCCAAATCCCAGAGTCTGCAAAACCTTCAAAATGAAGCAAAATGAACAGGGCTTTTGCTAGGGTGCACCGGCGCGTGCTGGTTGGTTGATCTAAGCTAGCATGGGCCCCACCTGGGGCCCCGGACTCTACCTACAAAGCGTCAGAATCGCAGTTTCGTCGTCTACTTTTCCCAACTCCCAGAGTCCGGGAATGCCTCAAAATGGATCAAAACGAGCAGGGGTTTCGTTGGGGTGCACCAGCGCGTGCTGGTTGGTTGATCTAAGCAAGCATCGACCCCACCTGGGGTCCCGGACTCTACCTACATAGCGTCAGAATAGCAGTTTCGTCTCAATTCTTTCCCAACTCTCAGAGTCCAGAAAACCTTCAGAAAGCACAAAATTGAACGGGAGTTCCGCTAGGGTGCACCAGGGATGCTAGTTGAGTGAGCTGAGAAAGTATTGGCCCGAAAGGGGGTGATGACCTACACGGCAAAAAAGCTCCGATCGCCAAATCGGCTATTTTCCAGCCAACTCCGCCCAAATCCCAGAGTCTGCAAAACCTTCAAAATGAAGCAAAACGAGCAGGGGTTTCGTTGGGGTGCACCAGCGCGTGCTGGTTGGTTGATCTAAGCAAGCATCGATCCCACCTGGGGCCCCGGACTCTACCTACAAAGCGTCAGAATAGCAGTTTCGTCTTCATTCTTTCCCAACTCCCAGAGTCCAGGAATGCCTCAAAATGGATCAAAATGAACAGGGCTTTCGCTAGGGTGCACCGGCGCGTGCTGGTTGGTTGATCTAAGCTAGCATGGGTCCCATCTGGGGTCCCGGACTCTGGCAGAAAAAGTGCCAGAATCGCAGTTTTGTCGCCGACTTTTCCCAACTCCCAGAGTCCGGGAATTTCTCAAAATGGATCAAAACGAGCAGGGGTTTCGCTAGGGTGCACCAGCGCGTGCTGGTTGGTTGATCTAAGCAAGCATCGACCCCACCTGGGGCCCCGGACTCTACCTACAAAGCGTCAGAATAGCAGTTTCGTCTTCATTCTTTCCCAACTCTCAGAGTCCAGAAAACCTTCAAAAAGCACAAAATTGAACGGGAGTTTCGCTAAGGTGCACCAGGGATGCTTGTTGAGTGAGCTGAGAAAGTATTGGCTCGAAAGGGGTGATGACCTACACGGCAAAAAAGCTCCGATCGCCAAATCGGCTATTTTCCAGCCAACTCCGCCCAAATCCCAGAGTCCATAAAATCTTCAAAATGGGGCAAAATGAACAGGGCTTTCGCTAGCGTGCACCAGGGCGTGTTGGTTGGTTGATCTAAGCTAGCATGGGCCCCACCTGGGGCCCCGGACTCTACCTACAAAGCGTCAGAATCGCAGTTTCGTCGTCTACTTTTCCCAACTCCCAGAGTCCGGGAATGCCTCAAAATGGATCAAAACGAGCAGGGGTTTCGTTGGGGTGCACCAGCGCGTGCTGGTTGGTTGATCTAAGCAAGCATCGATCCCACCTGGGGCCCCGGACGCTACCTACAAAGCGTCAGAATAGCAGTTTCGTCTCCATTCTTTCCCAACTCTCAGAGTCCAGAAACCCTTCAAAAAGCACAAAATTGAACGGGAGTTTCGCTAATGTGCACCAGGGATGCTAGTTGAGTGAGCTGAGAAAGTATTGGCCCGAAAGGGGGTGATGACCTACACGGCAAAAAAGCTCCGATCGCCAAATCGGCTATTTTCCAGCCAACTCCGCCCAAATCCCAGAGTCCATAAAATCTTCAAAATGGAGCAAAATGAACAGGGTTTTCGCTAGGGTGCACCGGCGCGTGCTGGTTGGTTGATCTAAGCTAGCATGGGCCCCACCTGGGGCCCCGGACTCTACCTACAAAGCGTCAGAATTGCAGTTTCGTCGTCTACTTTTCCCAACTCCCAGAGTCCAGGAATGCCTCAAAATGGATCAAAATGAACAGGGCTTTCGCTAGGGTGCACCGGCGCGTGCTGGTTGGTTGATCTAAGCTAGCATGGGTCCCATCTGGGGTCCCGGACTCTGGCAGAAAAAGTGCCAGAATCGCAGTTTTGTCGCCGACTTTTCCCAACTCCCAGAGTCCGGGAATGCCTCAAAATGGATCAAAACGAGCAGGGGTTTCGCTAGGGTGCACCGGCGCGTGCTGGTTGGTTGATCTAAGCTAGCATGGGCCCCACCTGGGGCCCCGGACTCTACCTACAAAGCGTCAGAATCGCAGTTTCGTCGTCTACTTTTCCCAACTCCCAGAGTCCGGGAATGCCTCAAAATGGATCAAAACGAGCAGGGGTTTCGCTAGGGTGCACCAGCGCGTGCTGGTTGGTTGATCTAAGCAAGCATCGACCCCACCTGGGGCCCCGGACTCTACCTACAAAGCGTCAGAATCGTAGTTTCGTCTCCATTCTTTCCCAACTCTCAGAGTCCAGAAAACCTTCAAAAAGCACAAAATTGAACGGGAGTTCCGCTAGGGTGCACCAGGGATGCTAGTTGAGTGAGCTGAGAAAGTATTGGCCCGAAAGGGGGTGATGACCTACACGGCAAAAAAGCTCCGATCGCCAAATCGGCTATTTTCCAGCCAACTCCGCCCAAATCCCAGAGTCTGCAAAACCTTCAAAATGAAGCAAAACGAGCAGGGTTTTCGTTGGGGTGCACCAGCGCGTGCTGGTTGGTTGATCTAAGCAAGCATCGATCCCACCTGGGGCCCCGGACTCTACCTACAAAGCGTCAGAATAGCAGTTTCGTCTCCATTCTTTCCCAACTCTCAGAGTCCAGAAACCCTTCAAAAAGCACAAAATTGAACGGGAGTTTCGCTAATGTGCACCAGGGATGCTAGTTGAGTGAGCTGAGAAAGTATTGGCCCGAAAGGGGGTGATGACCTACACGGCAAAAAAGCTCCGATCGCCAAATCGGCTATTTTCCAGCCAACTCCGCCCAAATCCCAGAGTCCATAAAATCTTCAAAATGGAGCAAAATGAACAGGGTTTTCGCTAGGGTGCACCGGCGCGTGCTGGTTGGTTGATCTAAGCTAGCATGGGCCCCACCTGGGGCCCCGGACTCTACCTACAAAGCGTCAGAATTGCAGTTTCGTCGTCTACTTTTCCCAACTCCCAGAGTCCAGGAATGCCTCAAAATGGATCAAAATGAACAGGGCTTTCGCTAGGGTGCACCGGCGCGTGCTGGTTGGTTGATCTAAGCTAGCATGGGTCCCATCTGGGGTCCCGGACTCTGGCAGAAAAAGTGCCAGAATCGCAGTTTTGTCGCCGACTTTTCCCAACTCCCAGAGTCCGGGAATGCCTCAAAATGGATCAAAACGAGCAGGGGTTTCGCTAGGGTGCACCAGCGCGTGCTGGTTGGTTGATCTAAGCAAGCATCGACCCCACCTGGGGCCCCGGACTCTACCTACAAAGCGTCAGAATCGTAGTTTCGTCTCCATTCTTTCCCAACTCTCAGAGTCCAGAAAACCTTCAAAAAGCACAAAATTGAACGGGAGTTCCGCTAGGGTGCACAAGGGATGCTAGTTGAGTGAGCTGAGAAAGTATTGGCCCGAAAGGGGGTGATGACCTACACGGCAAAAAAGCTCCGATCGCCAAATCGGCTATTTTCCAGCCAACTCCGCCCAAATCCCAGAGTCTGCAAAACCTTCAAAATGAAGCAAAACGAGCAGGGGTTTCGTTGGGGTGCACCAGCGCGTGCTGGTTGGTTGATCTAAGCAAGCATCGATCCCACCTGGGGCCCCGGACTCTACCTACAAAGCGTCAGAATAGCAGTTTCGTCTCCATTCTTTCCCAACTCTCAGAGTCCAGAAAATCTTCAGAAAGCACAAAATTGAACGGGAGTTCCGCTAGGGTGCACCAGGGATGCTAGTTGAGTGAGCTGAGAAAGTATTGGCCCGAAAGGGGGTGATGACCTACACGGCAAAAAAACTCCGATCGCCAAATCGGCTATTTTCCAGCCAACTCCGCCCAAATCCCAGAGTCCATAAAATCTTCGAAATGGAGCAAAATGAACAGGGCTTTCGCTAGGGTGCACCGGCGCGTGCTGGTTGGTTGATCTAAGCTAGCATGGGTCCCATCTGGGGTCCCGGACTCTGGCAGAAAAAGTGCCAGAATCGCAGTTTTGTCGCCGACTTTTCCCAACTCCCAGAGTCCGGGAATGCCTCAAAATGGATCAAAACGAGCAGGGGTTTCGCTAGGGTGCACCGGCGCGTGCTGGTTGGTTGATCTAAGCTAGCATGGGCCCCACGGGGGCCCCGGACTCTACCTACAAAGCGTCAGAATCGCAGTTTCGTCGTCTACTTTTCCCAACTCCCAGAGTCCGGGAATGCCTCAAAATGGATCAAAACGAGCAGGGGTTTCGCTAGGGTGCACCAGCGCGTGCTGGTTGGTTGATCTAAGCAAGCATCGACCCCACCTGGGGCCCCGGACTCTACCTACAAAGCGTCAGAATCGCAGTTTCGTCGTCTACTTTTCCCAACTCCCAGAGTCCGGGAATGCCTCAAAATGGATCAAAACGAGCAGGGGTTTCGCTAGGGTGCACCAGCGCGTGCTGGTTGGTTGATCTAAGCTAGCATGGGCCCCACCTGGGGCCCCGGACTCTACCTACAAAGCGTCAGAATCGCAGTTTCGTCGTCTACTTTTCCCAACTCCCAGAGTCCAGGAATGCCTCAAAATGGATCAAAATGAACAGGGCTTTCGCTAGGGTGCACCGGCGCGTGCTGGTTGGTTGATCTAAGCTAGCATGGGTCCCATCTGGGGTCCCGGACTCTGGCAGAAAAAGTGCCAGAATCGCAGTTTCGTCGTCTACTTTTCCCAACTCCCAGAGTCCGGGAATGCCTCAAAATGGATCAAAACGAGCAGGGGTTTCGCTAGGGTGCACCAGCGCGTGCTGGTTGGTTGATCTAAGCAAGCATCGACCCCACCTGGGGCCCCGGACTCTACCTACAAAGCGTCAGAATCGCAGTTTCGTCGTCTACTTTTCCCAACTCCCAGAGTCCGGGAATGCCTCAAAATGGATCAAAACGAGCAGGGGTTTCGCTAGGGTGCACCAGCGCGTGCTGGTTGGTTGATCTAAGCTAGCATGGGCCCCACCTGGGGCCCCGGACTCTACCTACAAAGCGTCAGAATCGCAGTTTCGTCGTCTACTTTTCCCAACTCCCAGAGTCCAGGAATGCCTCAAAATGGATCAAAATGAACAGGGCTTTCGCTAGGGTGCACCGGCGCGTGCTGGTTGGTTGATCTAAGCTAGCATGGGTCCCATCTGGGGTCCCGGACTCTGGCAGAAAAAGTGCCAGAATCGCAGTTTTGTCGCCGACTTTTCCCAACTCCCAGAGTCCGGGAATGCCTCAAAATGGATCAAAACGAGCAGGGGTTTCGCTAGGGTGCACCGGCGCGTGCTGGTTGGTTGATCTAAGCTAGCATGGGCCCCACCTGGGGCCCCGGACTCTACCTACAAAGCGTCAGAATCGCAGTTTCGTCGTCTACTTTTCCCAACTCCCAGAGTCCGGGAATGCCTCAAAATGGATCAAAACGAGCAGGGGTTTCGCTAGGGTGCACTAGCGCGTGCTGGTTGGTTGATCTAAGCAAGCATCGACCCCACCTGGGGCCCCGGACTCTACCTACAAAGCGTCAGAATCGCAGTTTCGTCGTCTACTTTTCCCAACTCCCAGAGTCCGGGAATGCCTCAAAATGGATCAAAACGAGCAGGGGTTTCGCTAGGGTGCACCAGCGCGTGCTGGTTGGTTGATCTAAGCTAGCATGGGCCCCACCTGGGGCCCCGGACTCTACCTACAAAGCGTCAGAATCGCAGTTTCGTCGTCTACTTTTCCCAACTCCCAGAGTCCAGGAATGCCTCAAAATGGATCAAAATGAACAGGGCTTTCGCTAGGGTGCACCGGCGCGTGCTGGTTGGTTGATCTAAGCTAGCATGGGTCCCATCTGGGGTCCCGGACTCTGGCAGAAAAAGTGCCAGAATCGCAGTTTTGTCGCCGACTTTTCCCAACTCCCAGAGTCCGGGAATGCCTCAAAATGGATCAAAACGAGCAGGGGTTTCGCTAGGGTGCACCGGCGCGTGCTGGTTGGTTGATCTAAGCTAGCATGGGCCCCACCTGGGGCCCCGGACTCTACCTACAAAGCGTCAGAATCGCAGTTTCGTCGTCTACTTTTCCCAACTCCCAGAGTCCGGGAATGCCTCAAAATGGATCAAAACGAGGAGGGGTTTCGCTAGGGTGCACTAGCGCGTGCTGGTTGGTTGATCTAAGCAAGCATCGACCCCACCTGGGGCCCCGGACTCTACCTACAAAGCGTCAGAATCGTAGTTTCGTCTCCATTCTTTCCCAACTCTCAGAGTCCAGAAAACCTTCAAAAAGCACAAAATTGAACGGGAGTTCCGCTAGGGTGCACCAGGGATGCTAGTTGAGTGAGCTGAGAAAGTATTGGCCCGAAAGGGGGTGATGACCTACACGGCAAAAAAGCTCCGATCGCCAAATCGGCTATTTTCCAGCCAACTCCGCCCAAATCCCAGAGTCTGCAAAACCTTCAAAATGAAGCAAAACGAGCAGGGGTTTCGTTGGGGTGCACCAGCGCGTGCTGGTTGGTTGATCTAAGCAAGCATCGATCCCACCTGGGGCCCCGGACTCTACCTACAAAGCGTCAGAATAGCAGTTTCGTCTCCATTCTTTCCCAACTCTCAGAGTCCAGAAAACCTTCAAAAAGCACAAAATTGTACGGGAGTTTCGCTAAGGTGCACCAGGGATGCTAGTTGAGTGAGCTGAGAAAGTATTGGCCCGAAAGGGGGTGATGACCTACACGGCAAAAAAACTCCGATCGCCAAATCGGCTATTTTCCAGCCAACTCCGCCCAAATCCCAGAGTCCATAAAATCCTCGAAATGGAGCAAAATGAACAGGGCTTTCGCTAGGGTGCACCGGCGCGTGCTGGTTGGTTGATCTAAGCTAGCATGGGTCCCATCTGGGGTCCCGGACTCTGGCAGAAAAAGCGCCAGAATCGCAGTTTTGTCGCCGACTTTTCCCAACTCCCAGAGTCCGGGAATGCCTCAAAATGGATCAAAACGAGCAGGGGTTTCGCTAGGGTGCACTAGCGCGTGCTGGTTGGTTGATCTAAGCAAGCATCGACCCCACCTGGGGCCCCGGACTCTACCTACAAAGCGTCAGAATCGTAGTTTCGTCTCCATTCTTTCCCAACTCTCAGAGTCCAGAAAACCTTCAAAAAGCACAAAATTGAACGGGAGTTCCGCTAGGGTGCACCAGGGATGCTAGTTGAGTGAGCTGAGAAAGTATTGGCCCGAAAGGGGGTGATGACCTACACGGCAAAAAAACTCCGATCGCCAAATCGGCTATTTTCCAGCCAACTCCGCCCAAATCCCAGAGTCCATAAAATCTTCGAAATGGAGCAAAATGAACAGGGCTTTCGCTAGGGTGCACCGGCGCGTGCTGGTTGGTTGATCTAAGCTAGCATGGGTCCCATCTGGGGTCCCGGACTCTGGCAGAAAAAGTGCCAGAATCGCAGTTTTGTCGTCTACTTTTCCCAACTCCCAGAGTCCGGGAATGCCTCAAAATGGATCAAAACGAGCATGGGTCGTGCGTGGGTGAAACGGTGGGAGGGGGCGATGTAGACGGCTTCAATCATGTAGATGCCATGGATCGGATTATTGCATTCAAGCATTCATCGTTGAAGGCCTGGTTAACGAGTTCGTCATCCTAGAAAAGGAAATGAAGTCTGGAACACAGGTGGTACTCACGCATCGACAATTGTAGTCGACTCCAAACAACTCAAGACGTCAGCGTACTCCCTTCCCGTTTCACTCGTATTGGACGGACCCCGGGGCATCGAGGAGGCCTGGGAAACAAATAGTTAAATCAGCAAAAATAAAGGTTTACAGCCAAATTTTAATATTATTTAAGATTACCGACTCCACCGCCGAAGTCCTGAGTTCGTCTGTTGACAATTAATAGATAAGAAGAGCGCAGATGTCTCGTACCGCACAGAGTGGCCAGGAAACATCGTACTGAATTAAATAATGATTAAATTTAAAGCGAAAACAAGTAAAATATGCAATATTCTCGTGTATATGCGTAACAATTCACTGTAAAACCGATAAACCCACTTGCATTAATGCAATGTGATCGCAATATTAAAATAAAATAGTAAAAAAACGGATAAAACATTAAAAAAATAAATAACAACAATCACGCAGAGAAATTGGCACATTGCCAGCCGACTGACTGTGTGGCAGCCCCATTGCGTGCAAAAACATGTGTAATTGGAATGCCAACTACCCTCGTCGTGTTTTTAACCGTAACCTTTCTTCCTTTCTTCTTTTCTTTTTTACGGCTTTGTTCGCGGCTTTCGTGATTATTTCATCTACAAAAAAGAATTTATTTATATTTTAAGCTATATTTTGTGTTATTTTTCGTGTTTATCTTTTCCCATCGTTTGCATTCCTTCTTCAGAAGGATATCGGGCATGGATTTCCCAATTGCCATCTCCGGCTCGTCCTTAAAGCAGGCTAGTGAATTTTCTTATGAGCAAAGTTGCACTCTACTAACTTCTTGTCGCCTTTTTCGTGCTATATATTGTAGAATTAAATAATTCACGCGTTATAATAATGCAAACCTCTTGTTAGCCGCCTGGAAACATGATTCGCGGTGAGCTAATGTGTACAGTTATGTGTAAGACCATTACTATTTCTTAAGAACCCCACGGTTCCAGTACGTGCCAACTTTATTTGCAGAGACTTCTTCATGATGACATACCGCGTGGTCGTCGTATACATTGCTGAAATGTACAGCAGATGCGGACCAAGACACTCTAAATAGAGAAGGCAGCCTCAGCGTCGTAATGACTTAAACATGCAAACTCCAACTATCTTCGTCATCTTCATATCGCCTGGTGAGCGTGTTTCCATGTAGGGAACGTGTTCTCACACGTTCTAGCGTGACCAATCGATATTTCGTCATGTTAGTCAAACGCACCGGGGTGTGTTGCCGATCGCAGAGTATCGCGTGTGCCCATGTAGGGAACGCGTCCGAACGTGTTCTCACACGTTCTAGCGTGACCAATCGATATTTCGTCATGTTAGTCAAACGCACCGGGGTGTGTTGCCGATCGCAGAGTAACGCGTGTGTCCCTGTAGGGAACGCGTCCGAACGTGTTCTTACGCGTTCTAGAACGCGTTCTCACACGTTCTAGCGTGACCAATCGATATTTTGTCATGTTAGTCAAACGCACCGGGGTGTGTTCGCATCGGGGTGTGTTCAAACGCACCGGGGTGGTTACTGTAGCGAGGTTACAGTATGATCAATTAATGAAATTGATCATATCTTCTCGGGATTTTTGTAGGTGGTAAGCATCTTGAAAAAATTATTGGAGCTAGCCAATCCATTTCCTAATCGGACGCTTATATTGCGGTGTTTGGAGCCAGTCGTCTGGATTGCATAGTGCTGACGCAACTAAACATCACTTTTTTGAAAAAGTAACTCTCGGAGGAAAAAAACGTGTCTCCTACGTGTCAGTTTAACAGAAGTTGTAGATCTACCCATTGACTACCCAGAAAAAAAATTTCAAGATGCTGCTATTTTTCTCCTTTGCAGCAACCTTGCTGCAAAAATGAGGCTGCAAACTCATAACTCGGCTCCCAGACAAGCTAGGGACCCGTTCTTGGGCTCAAAATGTTCCGTATGGTGAGCCCAGACATCTCTGAAAGTTTGATACAGATTGGTCTATTTTTGAATTTAGGGCACTAAAAAGTCGCTTTTTTGCATACCCCAACTTTGGGGGTGCTCAACTCAAAGGGTGAATTTTCTAAAAATATGGTTCCTGTGTAGGAACGACCCAAAACCATCCAAGAATCGATGCACAACTTTTTGTAACATCAGAGTTTTTTTCCTTTATGGCGCGATCGCATCCCTGGCGCGCGCTGGTGTTCGGAAACGAGGCGGGGCGAGATTATGCAAAGGGAGAGACGATACATTTCGAAACCAGCGCGCGCCAGGGATGCGATCGCGCCATGCAGGAAAAAAATGCTGATGCTACAAAAAGTTGGGCATCGATTCTTAGATGGTTTTGGGTCGTTCGTACACAGGAACCATATTTTTTGAAAATTCAGCCTTCGAGTTGAGCACCCTCAAAGTTGGGGTATGCAAAAAAGTGACTTTTTTGAGCCCTGAGGGCAAATGATGTGCAATCTTCACCAAACTTTGAGAGATGTCTGGGCTCACCAAATGGATCATTTTGAACACTAGAACGGGTCTCTAGCTTATCTGGGAGCCGAGTTATGAGTTTGCAGCCTCAATTTTGCAGCAAGGTTGCTGCAAAGGAGAAAAATCGCAGCATCTTGAAATTTTTTTCTGGGTAGTCAATGGGTAGATCTACAACTTCTGTTAAACTGGCACGTAGGAGATTTTTTTCCTCCGAGAGTTACTTTTTCAAAAAAGTGATGTTTAGTTGCGTCAGCACTATGCAATCCAGACGATTGGCTCCAAACACCGCAATATAAGCGTCCGATTAGGAAATGGATTTGCTAGCTCCACTAAATTTTTCAGGTTAATTGCTCAACTACTGCGAAAGTTACACAAGAAAAACAAAGTGTACGAATACTTTCCGGCGCGACTGTAGACACGGTAGATGCCATACGGTATACCTCTCTGACATTGCCTGCTCGATGTATATCATCTACAAAAATCCCGAGAAGATATGATCAATTTCAAAAATTCGTCATGCTGTACCGTAACCGCGCTACCGTAACCCCGGGTACGGTAATCGATAAAATGAGTACTCACCGAACACTGCCTGCCCGAGTTCTAGCTCCTGTAAAAATCCCGAGTCGTTTTCAATCAATCAATCAATTTATCATATCAGGCGATAATCGCTCAGATGAGGATGGGTCGGTAGTCTTCATAAGTTGCATTCCACCAGTTCGCGCCGATTGCTCTCCTTAGGTCATCTCTCCATCTTGCTCTTGGCTGGCCTGGGGGACGAGTTCTACTGTAAGGGGTCCACACGGTAGTCGCTCTGCACCATTTCTCCGTATCCATACTCCTCACTTTCAATGCCCATTGAGCTTTTCGTTTGAGGCTTTCCTGTACCCAGTCTTTCACTTTGGTGATTTCCCGAAGTCTTTCATTTCTCCAGCGATCTCTCAAAGTCACTCCAATCATTCTTCTCTCCATTGCTCGCTGTGTGACGTTCAGCCGATTTCTCTCATTCCCTCTCAAAGCCCACACTTCACTCCCGTAGAGTACTATAGACGTGATGCAGTTCTCAAACAGTCTTCTTCTGGTCTTCATAGGTAAAAGACGGGACGAAAGAAGGTGAGACAGTTTGCTCCATGCGAACCATCCGAGTCGAATCCTATGTTCCACTTCTTCAGAGATATTTAGGGGAAGACTAATTGTCCCTCCTAGATAGGTGGCAGATGGAATGAAGTTGAACTTGTTGTTCTCGATCACAATGGGAGCTCGGGTCGTGGTGAATGAGGTGAGCAGATTAGTCTTCGAAGCATTGACTTCGAGACCAACTCGAGAACATGCATCCATAAGTTTCTTCAGCATTCTTTCCAGCTCTGGACGTGACTTTGCAATGAGTGCCACGTCATCAGCGTATTCCAAATGGGTCAGGTTCCTCCCATCGATCCTAAGTCCATCCTTCTCCCAGTCGATGTCGTTCATGGCGAATCGAAGCACAACATTGAACAGGCGAGGGGATCAATTTGAAATTTGAGCATACTGTAACCTCGCTACAGTAACCCTGGGTACGGTAGGAGAGAGATGGTATAATATCCAAGTAATGGTAGGAGAGAGATGGTATAATATCCAAGTAATGGCTACTCGAGCTCCCATAACAGTAAAAATCCGGAGCCGATTTGTTCAATTTGAAATTTCAGCATACTGTAGACTTGATTACGGTATCAGCAATGTCGTGCCGGGACCCCCGTATATCGCCCGATCAATAACTACTCAAGGTCCACCTCCAGTAAAAATCCGGAGCCGATTTGATCAATTTGAAATTTCAGCATACTGTAGGCTTGATTACGGTATCGGCATTGTCGTGTCGGGACCGCCGTATGCCGTCCGATTAATTACTACTCGAGCCCTACCTCATGCAACAAACATCGAGTCGGATTGCACGATTTTGTATTCCCGGGTTACGGTAGGTAGGGTTACGGTACTTTTTTACGTTGCGGGACACCGGCGGTTAAGCTATCATAGGCCACTTTGGGTAACAAGAATATGTGTGATTACTGTCCCTTTAACTCACTGCATATCTATATTTGCAGCTATCGCGGGCTATTTGTGCCCGAATCGCGTATTCACAACGTTCGATCCCGATGACATCAAGGCGAAGATAAGCGAGTAGCAGAAGCAGGTGATCGACAAAGGAGATGTTCCCCTATTCAAAAGACAAGGACATCAAGGATCAGCTACATTAGCCCCCATCATCAATAGTCCACCACACACACAGAGTAGTCCTATTCAGATAACACTTTAGCACCTACTAAGTCCTATTCAGACGTCACCACGCTCTAGCCGTAATCAGACAAAACTTTAAAGCCTATTACATCGTTACGTTTCATGCATTGTTATTGTTCGTATGTTTACAATCGTAGACTTCATCATCCATCATTTATCAGCGTCATTTATAATTTCATGTTATCATTTATAATTTCATGTTAAGCGGAAATGGCAATAGTACAACAGGAATAGTGCTCTCTGAGAATTTGTAATGTTTCGGAACTGTTTGAAAAATAAGTAAATTTACAACTTTTTTAACAACCCCTAAATTGTGAATTTGTCGCCAGCGACAAATTCAGGGCTACATTTGTTGCGCGACAAATGCAGGCCCACATTTGTCGCTAGCGACAAACGTAGGCAAATGTTCCCTGAAAATGTCCCCTGAATTTGTCGCTACCGACAAATGCACGCCTGAATTAGTTGCTCGACAAATGCAGCCCTGCATTTGTCGCTACCGAAAAATGTAGGCCTGCATTTGTTGCGCGACAAATTTAGGGTTTTTTTTCTCGTCCGACTGTTACCACTGGGGGCTGTATAATCTGTCAAAACTTCACCAAAAACTGTGCCAAGTTTTCACTGACTTCGTTCAAAACTTGACCAAGTTTTCACTGACATCGTTCAAAACTTGACCAAGTTTTCTTTAGAAATCAGCCATCTACGTCATCAGCCTGTTTGCATTTTTGTTTCTGTTGTTTATACTCGTTTAGTATTAATATTTTTGGCAATTTCTTATGCAATTACTATTGATTAACTGGCAGGATCATTCCATTTCATCCATTCCTTCACTTCCAAGAACAAAATCAAAGTCTCTACAAAGAAAACAATTCATTTCATAGGAAGCGTTATAATGCAGTGTAATATATGAAAATGGGCTTCACAAAACGATAAGAGCATTGCGGATGTAGTTGTACGATTAAATGGAGCGAAAAAACTAAACAAACCATGCAAAATTGCAAAAATAAAGAAAAAATGCGAAATTCGAATAAAACGTTCCGATGATTCAGACATTTACACATGGCCGATTTTTGAACTCTTCTTTCAACCCAATTTGTTACGTTGATTTAGAATTTGCTGGAATTTCATTATGAAAACAAGGATGCAACAGACCATCAGCACCCAACCAAGCCAAAATTGGAATTTTAGCGTTTACTTCATTGCGCCTCAATTTTCCCCCTAAAAAAAGGCTCACATACATGCATACTTTTCCCTCTCTCGATTTGCGTGCTATTTCTCTTTCTCTAACCAAACTTGGCCAAGTTCCGTTTAGAACTTCACCAAGTTTTCTCGCACATTTCCGATTGAAATTTGGTTAGAGTGACGAAAATAGCATGCTAAATTGAGAGAATTAGAGAAAAATCTGCCATGTTTTGAGCGATGTTTTTTGCCATATTTTTCTCGCACATTTCTGACAGATTATACAGCCCCCAGTTGTTTCTGTCGCCTACGATAAAACACCGTCGAATAAAACCACACGCGAATTAATTGCTCTACAAAAGTAGGCCTTCGCATGTCGCCAGCGACGATTACCTGAAAAAAAGCGGATTTTTTTTGCGGCTTTTTTTTTGCCCCCCCCCCCTTCTTACCCGCGTCATATTTGCAAGAAATCTTGTGGTTCTTCGATATCGCTCTCTTGGTGAGCACTTTTTTCACATTTTATATAAAAATAATATATATATATATATATATATATATATAACTAATAAGATTATTTATTTGCAGTTGATCGCCTTCGCCACCATCTGGCATAACAATTTCATGGCCCAAGCGAGGCCGGCAGGCTCTCTAAGCTGGTATCCCTGCTTGATAAGCTGCTTGCTCTTAAATAATATTTTTTTCACATAAACGAATGATTGCGTAATCTAGAATTCGAGTTGTGTGATGAAAGTTTTGCCACAGTAATTATGACGTATCCTGTACAATGAAACAATCAGATAAACATCGGAATTCGTTCTTTTCTTCATATAGCACCAAAAGCGTTGTTGTCTCATTCTGTGTTACCCCCCGCGACAAAAAATGATTTTTTTTGTTGTCTTTCTTCGAATTTTGTCGGAAAATTTTTATTCTGGCGGTACATGTACAAAATGTTAACAGCGATAAATTTATGAATGGGTAGTGTGGTGGCGTCGATCGTGCCCGGGCACGGGTAGCGTGGGGTGCATGTATCTTGTCGTGATTTTTGTTTTCTGTCGCTCTCTTCTTAAAATCGTCGCTGGCTGATCTGCAAACGGTTCCGAGTGTCGTGCCCGGGCACGAAACTCGGGAATTTCTCCCGAGTTTGGTGCCCGGGCACGAAACTCGGGAATTTCTCCCGTGCTTAGTGCCCGGGCATGAAACTCGGGAGGTCATTGAATTGTCGCAATTTTTTTTATTTGTCGGGTCCTGAAAAAAAAATATTAGCGATTTTTTAACTGGATTCGAAAATTATTAAAATTTTAAATACCGTAATTTTCAATAATAATCGATAATTTTACTTTTCCGTCATCACTACGCAATCGGGAACACGTTCTACGTTCTTCAATCACCCCCCCCCCCCCACCCCGTTTCTTTAATTTTTTGTGTCTATTCTTTGTGTGCAATATTCGAGATAAAGGTTATTGGATATTACAAATTTTATTTCTGGTTATCTTGGATATAACAATGTAATTGCATAAGTTAGCAAAATGAGTAAGTGAATAGTATTAATTGGTCATTAAGTGATAGACTGATCATGGTAATTAAGTGATAGACTGATTATGGTGGCTTAATAAGCTATTAATCGTCGATACGATCATTGGCTTTCTTACAGATCATTGAGATTAGTCTCGTTGATCTTTTCCTTCGTCACCTTCTTGGTTGTCTGCTTCTTCATGGGGAGGAATTCCGCACATTCTTTCTTCATGATCTCTCTGCACGACGCCTGGTCGAAACATGACGCGACGATCCGATGTAGACAGAGCGAGGCCATGAGTGCTGAAACGAATTGATTTATTGTCTCATAGACGTATGATCTCGCAAAACAGTCATCATTGAAATATCACTTATTAGCAATACTCACATCTAAACTGATTGTGCTTATCATCATCGGGGACGTGAGTCTGGTGATCATTGACTGCGCGCAGGCGGGCGCCAATCGATAAGGACGTTGTACATGACTGCAATAACATAATTATATTAAATATAAAAGAAATGACAAAATCATTACACAAGTAAATCGAACAACTAACGGAGAGAAAACTCACTCAGTCATATTATGCAATCATGGAAAAACGTTCATATTGAGGTGCGCGGGCGCACCTCAATATGAACGTTGATCGGGCCTGCAGTAACATAATCAAAGTAAATAATATATAAATACAAACAATACATATATTTAAATAAACGTAATAACTAATAAATGGAAAACTCACTTTGGCAGAGCACTTGATCATGGACCAGTAGCATGGTGCGCTGGCGCCCCTCAATATGAACATTGTGCGGGCCTGCAATAACATAATTAAAGTTAATAAATAAATACAAACAATACATATATTTAAATAAACGTAATAACTAATAAATGGAAAACTCACTTTGGCAGAGCACTTGATCATGGACCAGTAGCATGGTGCGCTGGCGCCCCTCAATATGAACATTGTGCGGGCCTGCAATAACATAATTAAAGTTAATAAATAAATACAAACAATACATATATTTAAATAAACGTAATAACTAATAAATGGAAAACTCACTTTGGCAGAGCACTTGATCATGGACCAGTAGCATGGTGCAATGGCGCCCCTCAATATGAACATTGTGCGGGCCTGCAATAACATAATTAAAGTTAATAAATAAATACAATTAATACATATATTTAAATAAACATAATAACTAATAAATGGAAAACTCACTTTGGCAGAGCACTTGATCATGGACCAGTAGCATGGTGCGCTGGCGCCCCTCAATATGAACATTGTGCGGGCCTGCAATAACATAATTAAAGTTAATAAATAAATACAAATAATACATATATTTAAATAAACATAATAACTAATAAATGGAAAACTCACTTTTCCAGAGCACGTAATCATGGGTAGTTAGCATGGCACGCAGGCGCCACTCAATAGGAACGCTGGCTGCACCTGTAGTAATAAAATTGTTAAAGAAAAGCTAACTATAATAACGAAAAAATAACAAAATAGCCAAAAAAGGAGAAAAGAAAAGAAAAAAAGAAAAAGTCAGAATGCAGTTCCAAACTCACTGCGTGGCAGCCCCCTGACCTGGTTAAGGTGCTGAAACCCCATCTCTGCACTCTCGCCTATCTTTTCCTTGCTCTCTCGCTCTCAGTATTGATTTTTCCCCTTTTCTCGATTTCTCTAGTGTTGTATTTATATTTTTACTTTAATTACGTTACTGCAGGTATGCAGAACGTTCATATTGAGCCGGGCCCGCGTCTCATGATAACTACCGATGATAATGTGCTCTGCCAACGTGAGTTTTCCCCTTTTTTTACTTATTCGGTTAATGCCAATATATTTTCGTGTTTTTATTTATATATTTACTTTAATTACGTTGCTGCAGGTATGCACAACGTTCATATTGAGGGGCGAGCGCGTACCATGCTACTGGTCCATGATCAAGTGCTCTGCCAAAGTGAGTTTTCCATTTATTAGTTATTACGTTTATTTAAATATATGTATTGTTTGTATTTATTTATTAACTTTAATTATGTTATTGCAGGCCCGCACAATGTTCATAATGAGGGGCGCCAGCGCACCATGCTACCTACCGATGATAATGTGCTGTGCTAACGTGAGCTTTCCCTTATTTACTTATTCGGTTCATGTCAATATATTTTTGTGTTTGTATTTATTTATTAACTTTAATTATGTTATTGCAGGCCCGCACAATGTTCATATTGAGGGGCGCCCACGTGCCATACTACCTACCGATGACAACATGCACTGCCAACGTGAGTAAACTAACTTCTAAACGCCATAAGTTGTTCTTTGTCTTAATATTAGCCGACCTATTGTGGCGCCACCAGCAGGCGAGGTGTGCATCCAGTGTGGGTTATGTTTACAACCGGATGTGCTGAGCACCGCCCATGCCAAATTCTGGCAGCCCTAATGTTTTGGGTCCAAGGGCAGGGTGCTGGACATTGCAAATAGTGATGAAATTTTCGAAAAAATAAAAACTTCTCATTCCGTCTCGAAATGACTGAGCAGCGTCCATGGGGCCGCGGAATACACCACTCGTTGAAAATGGGTCGATTGTATCACTTTAGGCAAAGTTACGGACTTCGTCAGTTTTGACACTTTGATCGCTCGATCGGAGAAGTAGCAAAAATGTGAATGAACTCATAGTCACCAGTTTTCTCAATACTTTCATTATAGTTGGCAGAAGGTTCTAGAATGCGAGTAGTGCAGTTTCCACATCGCTATGTCCTTTTCCCGGAAAGTTATGGCCATTTTGTTCGCGCAGCGTTTCTCAATCTCCTGACTTTGAATATTAGCCGACCTATTGTGGGGCCCCTAGCAGGCGAGGTGTGCATCCAGTGCGGGTTATGTGTACAACCGGATGTGCTGAGCACCGCCCATGCCAAATTCTGGCAGCCCTAATGTTTTGGGTCCAAGGGCAGGGTGCTGGACATTGCAAAAAGTGATGAAATTTTCGAAAAAATAAAAACTTCTCAATCCGTCTCGAAATGACTGAGCAGCGTCCATGGGGCCGCGGAATACACCACTCGTTGAAAATGGGTCGATTGTATCACTTTGGGCAAAGTTACGGACTTCGTCAGTTTTGACACTTTGATCGCTCGATCGGAGAAGTAGCAAAAATGTGAATGAACTCATAGTCACCAGTTTTCTCAATACTTTCATTATAGTTGGCAGAAGGTTCTAGAATGCGAGTAGTGCAGTTTCCACATCGCTATGTCCTTTTCCCGGAAAGTTATGGCCATTTTGTTCGCGCAGCGTTTCTCAATCTCCTGACTTTGAATATTAGCCGACCTATTGTGGGGCCCCTAGCAGGCGAGGTGTGCATCCAGTGTGGGTTATGGGTACAACGGGAGGTGCTGAGCGCCGCCCATGCCAAATTCTGGCAGCTCTAATGTTCTGGATTCAAGGGTTTTGCATTTTTGAAGGTTTTCCGGACTCTGAAATTTGGGAAAAGTCGACGGGAACCTGCGTTTCTGGCACTTTTCAGTCAAAGTCCGGGACCCCATGTGGGGTCGGTGCTTGCTTAGATCGACTGACCAGCACTCCCTGGTTTTTTTTGAGCATTTTTGAGACTTTCTGGACTCTGGGAGTTGGACGGAATCGGATGGAAAATATCCGATACTGGTATTTGACATTTTTCGCCGTGTAGGTCATCACCCCCGTTCGGGCTGATACTTTCCCAGCTCACTCAACTAGCATCCCTGGTGCACTTCAGCGGAAGTCCCGTTCAATTTTATTCAATTTGAAGGTTTTCTGGACTCTGGGAGTTGGGTGAACTAGGCGACGAAACTGCGAATTGAGCACTTTTCAGTCAAAGTCCGGGACACCATGTGGGGTCGGTGCTTGCTTAGATCGACTGACCAGCACTCCCTGGTGCACCCCAGCGAAAGCCCTGTCCATTTTGAGCATTTTTGAGATTTTCTGGACTCTGGGAGTTGGACGGAATCGGATGGAAAATATCCGATACTGGGATTTGACATTTTTCGCCGTGTAGGTCATCACCCCCGTTCGGGCTGATACTTTCCCAGCTCACTCAACTAGCATCCCTGGTGCACCCCAGCGGAAGTCCCGTTCAATTTTATTCAATTTGAAGGTTTTCTGGACTCTGGGAGTTGGGTGGATTAGGCGACGAAACTGCGAATTGAGCACTTTTCAGTCAAAGTCCGGGACCCCATGTGGGGTCGGTGCTTGCTTAGATCGACTGACCAGCACTCCCTGGTGCACCCCAGCGAAAGCCCTGTCCATTTTGAGCATTTTTGAGATTTTCTGGACTCTGGGAGTTGGACGGAATCGGATGGAAAATATCCGATACTGGGATTTGACATTTTTCGCCGTGTAGGTCATCACCCCCGTTCGGGCTGATACTTTCCCAGCTCACTCAACTAGCATCCCTGGTGCACCCCAGCGGAAGTTCCGTTCAATTTTATTCAATTTGAAGGTTTTCTGGACTCTGGGAGTTGGGTGGATTAGGCGACGAAACTGCGAATTGAGCACTTTTCAGTCAAAGTCCGGGACCCCATGTGGGGTCGGTGCTTGCTTAGATCGACTGACCAGCACTCCCTGGTGCACCCCAGCGAAAGCCCTGTCCATTTTGAGCATTTTTGAGATTTTCTGGACTCTGGGAGTTGGACGGAATCGGATGGAAAATATCCGATACTGGGATTTGACATTTTTCGCCGTGTAGGTCATCACCCCCGTTCGGGCTGATACTTTCCCAGCTCACTCAACTAGCATCCCTGGTGCACCCCAGCGGAAGTCCCATTCAATTTTATTCAATTTGAAGGTTTTCTGGACTCTGGGAGTTGGACGGAATCGGATGGAAAATATCCGATACTGGGATTTGACATTTTTCGCCGTGTAGGTCATCACCCCCGTTCGGGCTGATACTTTCCCAGCTCACTCAACTAGCATCCCTGGTGCACCCCAGCGGAAGTTCCGTTCAATTTTATTCAATTTGAAGGTTTTCTGGACTCTGGGAGTTGGACGGAATCGGATGGAAAATATCCGATACTGGGATTTGACATTTTTCGCCGTGTAGGTCATCACCCCCGTTCGGGCTGATACTTTCCCAGCTCACTCAACTAGCATCCCTGGTGCACTCCAGTGGAAGTCCCGTTCAATTTTATTCAATTTGAAGGTTTTCTGGACTCTGGGAGTTGGACGGAATCGGATGGAAAATATCCGATACTGGGATTTGACATTTTTCGCCGTGTAGGTCATCACCCCCGTTCGGGCTGATACTTTCCCAGCTCACTCAACTAGCATCCCTGGTGCACCCCAGCGGAAGTCCCGTTCAATTTTATTCAATTTGAAGGTTTTCTGGACTCTGGGAGTTGGGTGGACTAGGCGACGAAACTGCGAATTGAGCACTTTTCAGTCAAAGTCCGGGACCCCATGTGGGGTCGGTGCTTGCTTAGATCGACTGACCAGCACTCCCTGGTGCACTCCAGCGAAAGCCCTGTCCATTTTGAGCATTTTTGAGATTTTCTGGACTCTGGGAGTTGGACGGAATCGGATGGAAAATATCCGATACTGGGATTTGACATTTTTCGCCGTGTAGGTCATCACCCCCGTTCGGGCTGATACTTTCCCAGCTCACTCAACTAGCATCCCTGGTGCACCCCAGCGGAAGTCCCGTTCAATTTTATTCAATTTGAAGGTTTTCTGGACTCTGGGAGTTGGACGGAATCGGATGGAAAATATCCGATACTGGGATTTGACATTTTTCGCCGTGTAGGTCATCACCCCCGTTCGGGCTGATACTTTCCCAGCTCACTCAACTAGCATCCCTGGTGCACCCCAGCGGAAGTCCCGTTCAATTTTATTCAATTTGAAGGTTTTCTGGACTCTGGGAGTTGGACGGAATCGGATGGAAAATATCCGATACTGGGATTTGACATTTTTCGCCGTGTAGGTCATCACCCCCGTTCGGGCTGATACTTTCCCAGCTCACTCAACTAGCATCCCTGGTGCACCCCTGCGGAAGTCCCGTTCAATTTTATTCAATTTGAAGGTTTTCTGGACTCTGGGAGTTAGGTGGATTAGGCGACGAAACTGCGAATTGAGCACTTTTCAGTCAAAGTCCGGGACCCCATGTGGGGTCGGTGCTTGCTTAGATCGACTGACCAGCACTCCCTGGTGCACCCCAGCGAAAGCCCTGTCCATTTTGAGCATTTTTGAGATTTTCTGGACTCTGGGAGTTGGACGGAATCGGATGAAAAATATCCGATACTGGGATTTGACATTTTTCGCCGTGTAGGTCATCACCCCCGTTCGGGCTGATACTTTCCCAGCTCACTCAACTAGCATCCCCGGTGCACCCCAGCGGAAGTCCCGTTCAATTTTATTCAATTTGAAGGTTTTCTGGACTCTGGGAGTTGGGCGGAATCGGATGGAAAATATCCGATTCTGAGATCCGACCTTTTTTCGCCGTGTAGGTCATCACCCCCGTTCGGGCTAATACTTTCCCAGCTCACTCAACTAGCATCCCTGGTGCACCCCAGCGGAAGTCCCGTTCAATTTTATTCAATTTGAAGGTTTTCTGGACTCTGGGAGTTGGACGGAATCGGATGGAAAATATCCGATACTGGGATTTGACATTTTTCGCCGTGTAGGTCATCACCCCCGTTCGGGCTGATACTTTCCCAGCTCACTCAACTAGCATCCCTGGTGCACCCCAGCGGAAGTCCCGTTCAATTTTATTCAATTTGAAGGTTTTCTGGACTCTGGGAGTTGGGTGGATTAGGCGACGAAACTGCGAATTGAGCACTTTTCAGTCAAAGTCCGGGACCCCATGTGGGGTCGGTGCTTGCTTAGATCGACTGACCAGCACTCCCTGGTGCACCCCAGCGAAAGCCCTGTCCATTTTGAGCATTTTTGAGATTTTCTGGACTCTGGGAGTTGGACGGAATCGGATGGAAAATATCCGATACTGGGATTTGACATTTTTCGCCGTGTAGGTCATCACCCCCGTTCGGGCTGATACTTTCCCAGCTCACTCAACTAGCATCCCTGGTGCACCCCAGCGGAAGTCCCGTTCAATTTTATTCAATTTGAAGGTTTTCTGGACTCTGGGAGTTGGGTGGATTAGGCGACGAAACTGCGAATTGAGCACTTTTCAGTCAAAGTCCGGGACCCCATGTGGGGTCGGTGCTTGCTTAGATCGACTGACCAGCACTCCCTGGTGCACCCCAGCGAAAGCCCTGTCCATTTTGAGCATTTTTGAGATTTTCTGGACTCTGGGAGTTGGACGGAATCGGATGGAAAATATCCGATACTGGGATTTGACATTTTTCGCCGTGTAGGTCATCACCCCCGTTCGGGCTGATACTTTCCCAGCTCACTCAACTAGCATCCCTGGTGCACCCCAGCGGAAGTCCCGTTCAATTTTATTCAATTTGAAGGTTTTCTGGACTCTGGGAGTTGGGTGGATTAGGCGACGAAACTGCGAATTGAGCACTTTTCAGTCAAAGTCCGGGACCCCATGTGGGGTCGGTGCTTGCTTAGATCGACTGACCAGCACTCCCTGGTACACCCCAGCGAAAGCCCTGTCCATTTTGAGCATTTTTGAGATTTTCTGGACTCTGGGAGTTGGACGGAATCGGATGGAAAATATCCGATACTGGGATTTGACATTTTTCGCCGTGTAGGTCATCACCCCCGTTCGGGCTGATACTTTCCCAGCTCACTCAACTAGCATCCCTGGTGCACCCCAGCGGAAGTCCCGTTCAATTTTATTCAATTTGAAGGTTTTCTGGACTCTGGGAGTTGGGTGGATTAGGCGACGAAACTGCGAATTGAGCACTTTTCAGTCAAAGTCCGGGACCCCATGTGGGGTCGGTGCTTGCTTAGATCGACTGACCAGCACTCCCTGGTGCACCCCAGCGAAAGCCCTGTCCATTTTGAGCATTTTTGAGATTTTCTGGACTCTGGGAGTTGGACGGAATCGGATGGAAAATATCCGATACTGGGATTTGACATTTTTCGCCGTGTAGGTCATCACCCCCGTTCGGGCTGATACTTTCCCAGCTCACTCAACTAGCATCCCTGGTGCACCCCAGCGGAAGTCCCGTTCAATTTTATTCAATTTGAAGGTTTTCTGGACTCTGGGAGTTGGGTGGACTAGGCGACGAAACTGCGAATTGAGCACTTTTCAGTCAAAGTCCGGGACCCCATGTGGGGACGGTGCTTGCTTAGATCGACTGACCAGCACTCCCTGGTGCACCCCAGCGAAAGCCCTGTCCATTTTGAGCATTTTTGAGATTTTCTGGACTCTGGGAGTTGGACGGAATCGGATGGAAAATATCCGATACTGGGATTTGACATTTTTCGCCGTGTAGGTCATCACCCCCGTTCGGGCTGATACTTTCCCAGCTCACTCAACTAGCATCCCTGGTGCACCCCAGCGGAAGTCCCGTTCAATTTTATTCAATTTAAAGGTTTTCTGGACTCTGGGAGTTGGGTGGATTAGGCGACGAAACTGCGAATTGAGCACTTTTCAGTCAAAGTCCGGGACCCCATGTGGGGTCGGTGCTTGCTTAGATCGACTGACCAGCACTCCCTGGTGCACCCCAGCGAAAGCCCTGTCCATTTTGAGCATTTTTGAGATTTTCTGGACTCTGGGAGTTGGACGGAATCGGATGGAAAATATCCGATACTGGGATTTGACATTTTTCGCCGTGTAGGTCATCACCCCCGTTCGGGCTGATACTTTCCCAGCTCACTCAACTAGCATCCCTGGTGCACTTCAGCGGAAGTCCCGTTCAATTTTATTCAATTTGAAGGTTTTCTGGACTCTGGGAGTTGGGTGGACTAGGCGACGAAACTGCGAATTGAGCACTTTTCAGTCAAAGTCCGGGACCCCATGTGGGGTCGGTGCTTGCTTAGATCGACTGACCAGCACTCCCTGGTGCACCCCAGCGAAAGCCCTGTCCATTTTGAGCATTTTTGAGATTTTCTGGACTCTGGGAGTTGGGCGGAAATGGCTGGGGAAATAGCCGATTCTGAGATCCGACCTTTTTTCGCCGTGTAGGTCATCACCCCCGTTCGGGCTGATACTTTCCCAGCTCACTCAACTAGCATCCCTGGTGCACCCCAGCGGAAGTCCCGTTCAATTTTATTCAATTTGAAGGTTTTCTGGACTCTGGGAGTTGGGTGGATTAGGCGACGAAACTGCGAATTGAGCACTTTTCAGTCAAAGTCCGGGACCCCATGTGGGGTCGGTGCTTGCTTAGATCGACTGACCAGCACTCCCTGGTGCACCCCAGCGAAAGCCCTGTCCATTTTGAGCATTTTTGAGATTTTCTGGACTCTGGGAGTTGGACGGAATCGGATGGAAAATATCCGATACTGGGATTTGACATTTTTCGCCGTGTAGGTCATCACCCCCGTTCGGGCTGATACTTTCCCAGCTCACTCAACTAGCATCCCTGGTGCACTTCAGCGGAAGTCCCGTTCAATTTTATTCAATTTGAAGGTTTTCTGGACTCTGGGAGTTGGGTGGACTAGGCGACGAAACTGCGAATTGAGCACTTTTCAGTCAAAGTCCGGGACCCCATGTGGGGTCGGTGCTTGCTTAGATCGACTGACCAGCACTCCCTGGTGCACCCCAGCGAAAGCCCTGTCCATTTTGAGCATTTTTGAGATTTTCTGGACTCTGGGAGTTGGGCGGAAATGGCTGGGGAAATAGCCGATTCTGAGATCCGACCTTTTTTCGCCGTGTAGGTCATCACCCCCGTTCGGGCTGATACTTTCCCAGCTCACTCAACTAGCATCCCTGGTGCACTTCAGCGGAAGTCCCGTTCAATTTTATTCAATTTGAAGGTTTTCTGGACTCTGGGAGTTGGGTGGACTAGGCGACGAAACTGCGAATTGAGCACTTTTCAGTCAAAGTCCGGGACCCCATGTGGGGTCGGTGCTTGCTTAGATCGACTGACCAGCACTCCCTGGTGCACTCCAGCGAAAGCCCTGTCCATTTTGAGCATTTTTGAGATTTTCTGGACTCTGGGAGTTGGGCGGAAATGGCTGGGGAAATAGCCGATTCTGAGATCCGACCTTTTTTCGCCGTGTAGGTCATCACCCCCGTTCGGGCTGATACTTTCCCAGCTCACTCAACTAGCATCCCTGGTGCACCCCAGCGGAAGTCCCGTTCAATTTTATTCAATTTGAAGGTTTTCTGGACTCTGGGAGTTGGGTGGATTAGGCGACGAAACTGCGAATTGAGCACTTTTCAGTCAAAGTCCGGGACCCCATGTGGGGTCGGTGCTTGCTTAGATCGACTGACCAGCACTCCCTGGTACACCCCAGCGAAAGCCCTGTCCATTTTGAGCATTTTTGAGATTTTCTGGACTCTGGGAGTTGGACGGAATCGGATGGAAAATATCCGATACTGGGATTTGACATTTTTCGCCGTGTAGGTCATCACCCCCGTTCGGGCTGATACTTTCCCAGCTCACTCAACTAGCATCCCTGGTGCACCCCAGCGGAAGTCCCGTTCAATTTTATTCAATTTGAAGGTTTTCTGGACTCTGGGAGTTGGGTGGATTAGGCGACGAAACTGCGAATTGAGCACTTTTCAGTCAAAGTCCGGGACCCCATGTGGGGTCGGTGCTTGCTTAGATCGACTGACCAGCACTCCCTGGTGCACCCCAGCGAAAGCCCTGTCCATTTTGAGCATTTTTGAGATTTTCTGGACTCTGGGAGTTGGACGGAATCGGATGGAAAATATCCGATACTGGGATTTGACATTTTTCGCCGTGTAGGTCATCACCCCCGTTCGGGCTGATACTTTCCCAGCTCACTCAACTAGCATCCCTGGTGCACCCCAGCGGAAGTCCCGTTCAATTTTATTCAATTTGAAGGTTTTCTGGACTCTGGGAGTTGGGTGGACTAGGCGACGAAACTGCGAATTGAGCACTTTTCAGTCAAAGTCCGGGACCCCATGTGGGGACGGTGCTTGCTTAGATCGACTGACCAGCACTCCCTGGTGCACCCCAGCGAAAGCCCTGTCCATTTTGAGCATTTTTGAGATTTTCTGGACTCTGGGAGTTGGACGGAATCGGATGGAAAATATCCGATACTGGGATTTGACATTTTTCGCCGTGTAGGTCATCACCCCCGTTCGGGCTGATACTTTCCCAGCTCACTCAACTAGCATCCCTGGTGCACCCCAGCGGAAGTCCCGTTCAATTTTATTCAATTTAAAGGTTTTCTGGACTCTGGGAGTTGGGTGGATTAGGCGACGAAACTGCGAATTGAGCACTTTTCAGTCAAAGTCCGGGACCCCATGTGGGGTCGGTGCTTGCTTAGATCGACTGACCAGCACTCCCTGGTGCACCCCAGCGAAAGCCCTGTCCATTTTGAGCATTTTTGAGATTTTCTGGACTCTGGGAGTTGGACGGAATCGGATGGAAAATATCCGATACTGGGATTTGACATTTTTCGCCGTGTAGGTCATCACCCCCGTTCGGGCTGATACTTTCCCAGCTCACTCAACTAGCATCCCTGGTGCACTTCAGCGGAAGTCCCGTTCAATTTTATTCAATTTGAAGGTTTTCTGGACTCTGGGAGTTGGGTGGACTAGGCGACGAAACTGCGAATTGAGCACTTTTCAGTCAAAGTCCGGGACCCCATGTGGGGTCGGTGCTTGCTTAGATCGACTGACCAGCACTCCCTGGTGCACCCCAGCGAAAGCCCTGTCCATTTTGAGCATTTTTGAGATTTTCTGGACTCTGGGAGTTGGGCGGAAATGGCTGGGGAAATAGCCGATTCTGAGATCCGACCTTTTTTCGCCGTGTAGGTCATCACCCCCGTTCGGGCTGATACTTTCCCAGCTCACTCAACTAGCATCCCTGGTGCACCCCAGCGGAAGTCCCGTTCAATTTTATTCAATTTGAAGGTTTTCTGGACTCTGGGAGTTGGGTGGATTAGGCGACGAAACTGCGAATTGAGCACTTTTCAGTCAAAGTCCGGGACCCCATGTGGGGTCGGTGCTTGCTTAGATCGACTGACCAGCACTCCCTGGTGCACCCCAGCGAAAGCCCTGTCCATTTTGAGCATTTTTGAGATTTTCTGGACTCTGGGAGTTGGACGGAATCGGATGGAAAATATCCGATACTGGGATTTGACATTTTTCGCCGTGTAGGTCATCACCCCCGTTCGGGCTGATACTTTCCCAGCTCACTCAACTAGCATCCCTGGTGCACTTCAGCGGAAGTCCCGTTCAATTTTATTCAATTTGAAGGTTTTCTGGACTCTGGGAGTTGGGTGGACTAGGCGACGAAACTGCGAATTGAGCACTTTTCAGTCAAAGTCCGGGACCCCATGTGGGGTCGGTGCTTGCTTAGATCGACTGACCAGCACTCCCTGGTGCACCCCAGCGAAAGCCCTGTCCATTTTGAGCATTTTTGAGATTTTCTGGACTCTGGGAGTTGGGCGGAAATGGCTGGGGAAATAGCCGATTCTGAGATCCGACCTTTTTTCGCCGTGTAGGTCATCACCCCCGTTCGGGCTGATACTTTCCCAGCTCACTCAACTAGCATCCCTGGTGCACTTCAGCGGAAGTCCCGTTCAATTTTATTCAATTTGAAGGTTTTCTGGACTCTGGGAGTTGGGTGGACTAGGCGACGAAACTGCGAATTGAGCACTTTTCAGTCAAAGTCCGGGACCCCATGTGGGGTCGGTGCTTGCTTAGATCGACTGACCAGCACTCCCTGGTGCACTCCAGCGAAAGCCCTGTCCATTTTGAGCATTTTTGAGATTTTCTGGACTCTGGGAGTTGGGCGGAAATGGCTGGGGAAATAGCCGATTCTGAGATCCGACCTTTTTTCGCCGTGTAGGTCATCACCCCCGTTCGGGCTGATACTTTCCCAGCTCACTCAACTAGCATCCCTGGTGCACCCCAGCGGAAGTCCCGTTCAATTTTATTCAATTTGAAGGTTTTCTGGACTCTGGGAGTTGGGTGGATTAGGCGACGAAACTGCGAATTGAGCACTTTTCAGTCAAAGTCCGGGACCCCATGTGGGGTCGGTGCTTGCTTAGATCGACTGACCAGCACTCCCTGGTGCACCCCAGCGAAAGCCCTGTCCATTTTGAGCATTTTTGAGATTTTCTGGACTCTGGGAGTTGGACGGAATCGGATGGAAAATATCCGATACTGGGATTTGACATTTTTCGCCGTGTAGGTCATCACCCCCGTTCGGGCTGATACTTTCCCAGCTCACTCAACTAGCATCCCTGGTGCACTTCAGCGGAAGTCCCGTTCAATTTTATTCAATTTGAAGGTTTTCTGGACTCTGGGAGTTGGGTGGACTAGGCGACGAAACTGCGAATTGAGCACTTTTCAGTCAAAGTCCGGGACCCCATGTGGGGTCGGTGCTTGCTTAGATCGACTGACCAGCACTCCCTGGTGCACTCCAGCGAAAGCCCTGTCCATTTTGAGCATTTTTGAGATTTTCTGGACTCTGGGAGTTGGGCGGAAATGGCTGGGGAAATAGCCGATTCTGAGATCCGACCTTTTTTCGCCGTGTAAGCCATCACCCCCTTTCTGGCTGATACTTTCCCAGCTCACTCAACTAGCATCCCTGGTGCACTTCAGCGGAAGTCCCGTTCAATTTTATTCAATTTGAAGGTTTTCTGGACTCTGGGAGTTGGGTGGACTAGGCGACGAAACTGCGAATTGAGCACTTTTCAGTCAAAGTCCGGGACCCCATGTGGGGTCGGTGCTTGCTTAGATCGACTGACCAGCACTCCCTGGTGTACTCCAGCGAAAGCCCTGTCCATTTTGAGCATTTTTGAGATTTTCTGGACTCTGGGAGTTGGGCGGAAATGGCTGGGGAAATAGCCGATTCTGAGATCCGACCTTTTTTCGCCGTGTAAGCCATCACCCCCTTTCTGGCTGATACTTTCCCAGCTCAAAACGACTGAGCAGCATCCCTCGGCCCGCAGAGTACACCCCTCGTTGAAATTGGGTCGATTACTTTTCTTTTCAGATCACGGGTGAGTTCGTCATCAAAGATGATTTCGCCATTCCCAAGACGATCAAGGACAGCGCCCATGATGAAGTTCAAAGATGGCATCGACTACATGATCCAGATTTGGGAGAAGTGTGGAGCCACCAATGCTTAGAAGATCCCTCCCACGATCATTAACCCCATGATCATTGACCCCTTATAAATCAGTCATATGATAAGTAGCTGAATAATTTATGTGTTTAAAGTACCCCCTAAGACCCCCTAGACACCCCTGTGCAATATTGAACTTTTATGTAAATTTTGAAATTTAATTGAATTTCAAAATAAATTTAATGCACAAATTTGTCGCAAACTTTTTTTTTGTCGCATCTTTCGAAAATTTGTCGTTGATTTTTTTTTCTCCTGAACGTCCGTCTTCCGAGTTTCATGCCCGGGCACGAAACTCGGGAAAAAATCCCGTGTTTCGTGCCCGGGCACGAAACACGGGATTTTCTCCCGAGTTTCGTGCCCGGGCATAATCTTCGGAACTCATCATTTTTGTCGTATAATTCCATTTCTGTCGCACCATTTTTTTCTCAGCACTTGCTCGAAAAAAATGGAAACCCCGCAAACAATGCCCGGGCACAATACTCGCCCCGTCTCTGTATTTGTCGTAACCAGTCGTATAATTGTCGCAAAATTTTTTATCGTCGGAGAACAATAAATGTATGACATGCGATAAAAAGGTACGAATATGACCTACTTTTTGTCGCGGGGGGTAACACAGAATGAGACAACAACGCTTTTGGTGCTATTCATTCAATCTCCGCAATGTTGATTTATTGATGTAACGTATAAAGTAATGCGCTCAAATGAACACAACACACCCATAGCCACATCACTTCACAGGAAGGCCAACCCTACAAAAAAGGGTTTAGAGTACATCTAAATACATTATATTGGCCGAGATGAGCAGAGGATTTGTGTTGCATCGCCGCCATTGTCGCGGTATTACAAATTTACAAACACTCGTCCGAAATATTAAAACGTTCCGCTGATAAACGGCAGAAACGAAGGCGAGAGGGCATGCAAAAGCGAGAGAAGCAGACAGTAAGCACACCACAGGTAGTAGTTGAAGTGGAACGTAGTATTATAAATTTGTAATAACCACATCTTCTCCAACAATCAGAAGATTGTTTTCTCTAAATACATTTATTTATTCGCATTTCATCCTCGTCGCTCTCTTCTTCGTCTGGTTCGTTTCCATACCAGAACCCACCAAGAAATGTTTATGAAAAACTTATTGAAAAAATTTTCTTCGGTCCATTTCAATTGTTTTCAGTTCCCAGCTATTGGCTGACTGTGTTTCGCACATTTATAACACATGCGATAAATATATAATTGGACAATTTGATCTTTCAGTTTTAGATTTTTTTCTTAAATTTTCATGCTAAAATTGTATTCCTTTCTTTTCTCATCAGATCATAATAAAAAGATTCGAAGGAAAAAGTGGCCTAATCGTTTTAAAATAGATTTTTAGTAAATTCGATGAAAAAGTCTGCTCCTCTCAATTTCATCTCCGGAGTGTTCTTCAATGCAAACTCATCCATAGGGGTCACTCTCTCCCCACTCAACTCTCAGAGGGAAGGTCAGAGAGACAGTAGAGAGAGAGGTAAGGAAAGTAAGCAAAGCAGTAGTGTCCCTCTCCCTTCTTCTCCCTCTTTTCCTTCTTCTTCCAATGGTTTCTTCTCGACTTCTCATTCTCAATTTCCTCCGATTCTTTGTAATTTCACTCTCCATTGTTCTCCTATTCAAATTGCATCGATTGGCCTCGATTGAATCGACAGAGGAAAGGTGAGAATATCGATTGCATAGATGGGCGAAGGTTGTTGCTGGTAGGTCACAACGCGAATTTAAGCGAAAAGCGGTAGGGTCCGATCCAAAATCGTAACTGCTTGAACCGAAAGTGGGTGGGTAATCGGAAAAAGGCGGGAGGGTTATATTGTTTTCTGCCTAGACCATGTATTATCGATTGATTTTCTCCTTTCACTTCTCAATTTACAGTCTTCCCTCCTCTGATCTTCTTTCTTCTTCTCTCGATTCAGAGAATTCTCGATTGCTTCGATTGCACGAACTACTCGCCCGACCACAGGTTCGACTCTATTTATCATGGTCACTCTCAAAATCGTCCGAAAGGTTAACGGCGAAATCAAGTCAGAGAAAGAGGGAGTAATTGAGAGAGTGTGCGAAACGAGAGAGTTAGAAACGAAAGACGTTCTTCGAATGCTGCCAACTCGATGCTGCGACGGGGAGGAAGAAGTCGGATGAAAAATCAATAAATGCACACAATTCTAGATAAAATGCGACAAGAAATTGCACGGCGAAGCTCCGGAAGACTTTTTCCTCTGCACTCCAAATGATTTCAAGAAGAGGTGAATCAACTCTGAATTTCTTGTTGTTCAACATACGAATCTATTATTTTCACCACTTCTCTAAGCCTTTTTATGAATAGAAAAATACATTTCCCCGTATGATTCATCTTACGTCATAATCATATTGCATTCATCATTTCTTCGGAGGATGAACAATCCCACGCTATCTTACATTTTTGTTGTTCCAGATCGAACTTCACCTCTGGCCTTCTCCTCTCTGGTTCTTCTGTCTATCGAGGCGACTTTGTCGCCACTCTTCCCATCACAAAATGGACAGCAATCGTGCCTCCAGGCGATCAATCGATATTAAGACTATCGGGTAGGTCACCCTACCCCCTCTCTCAACTGCATGCTAGGATTGTCAGGAAAGTTTCCACCCAGTGTGTTTCACAATTGGAAAAAGGCTCTCCGTGATCGCTTTCCTGGCAATTCTTGAGGCACCGAAATACTATCGATTGATTAATTTAACAGGCGCAGTTGACGTGCACAATCTAGAAGAAATCCATCGATGGAGAGAGTGGAAGACGGAGGAAATCGAGAAGAAAATAAGAGATAAAAAGGTGCGATCTACCAATCGATAATCAGGCAAATCTTGATTACAGTACTCCCTCGCCATTCTCCATCTCTACTCTGGAATGCTTCGGCCTTCAGAGCAATTGATCAAGAAGCTCACAAGTGTGGGTTGCATTATTTTATCGGAAGAGAGATTATCGATTGACTGGAGGGTAGATCAACGAGGAGCTACGAGGTAATCGATAAATGGGATAGTGACGTCACTCAGTTCTTGGGAGGCCAGACGGCGACTGCGGCCGGCACGGGAACCACAGTAGCATTGGCGTTCTGAAATTAATGACTGGGATTTTTAATGGCTAAATTCTACCGTAATCTAGATTGAGCTAGGAGTGAGGATGGGCCAGATTTGTGACTACATTGATTGCTACGGACTGCCGTGATCTTGGGGAGAACTAGGAGTTAGGATAGGTAAAAAATGTGACTATATTGATTGATGCGAGCTATCGTAATCTAAATTGAGCTAAGAGGTATGGCAGGTCAGATACATGACTCACGGTGATCGCAAATGCGATTGAGACTGGCACGAGAATGAGGAGAATTGCAACGAGAGAACGGAGGGAAATCATGGTCGATGCTTGTGTTTCCTTCTTCTTCTCTCACGCTTTTATAGTGAACCGATGAATTGGATAGATAACATAAATAATGGGAGGAGAGGGACAATGATTCAGCCCCCACAGCATCAGAATGAATAATGGCGAGACAAAGTTAGAGAAAGAGAGAACCATTGAGAGAGTGTACAAAATGAGAGAGTCAGACAACGGAAGACGTTCTTGGCATGGTGCCAACTCGACTGATTGGCCCCCTTTCAGTTGATGACGTCCTCTTTTATTCTTCTCATAGCGAGAATAAAGGATGGCACAGATGCGGATCTATGGACAAATTCCCTTAATCATCTATTCTATGAAAAGAATCTCGTATTGATCGGAGCCACGTCATCTGGTATGAAAGCAATCAATCGATACAGACAAGATACCGTAATCTCAGGTCTCTGTGGCAGGACGCCAATGTCGTGTGAATACCGTATCTCACTGTCGCTCATCGATCCACTCACTGATCGTCACTTGCCGCCTCCATTCAATCTGGGTGAGGCCGATCGATGGCTCTCATCTACCGTACCCTTCAGGATCCCCTCAAGAGGAGAGTCATCGTCTCCTACAGTATCTCTCATCTCATCATCATCCTTGCCATCTCATTTCTCCTCCTTCAATTCCTTCTTTCTGCTCTGAATCAATCGATAATCACACGAGATCACTGCTTCTCACGTGAGAATCATTTTTTCGAGCACTCACAAATGTAAAAAAATACACTAATTTCTCATGTCAAAATTCAAGGAGCACTCTTTCATAATATTAGTGTTTATAACCCCGGATTTTGGCCTGGCTAAACTCTATTTTTCTAGTGTTTTTTATTAGCACTCGTCATTAGTATCGATGACTCTTTAGATATCGCAACCTCACTTCGATTCCTCCTCTCTTCCCACTCAATTCTTCTCGATTAACTATCGTCTCTCCGCATAATTCGTAAGATCAAAGATCACCATTTCTTTGGTAATTCGATTATTCAGATCTCTCTCACCTACTCATCTCACATTGGGAGTTTCCCCAGAAGGATCAAAGATTAGTGCAGATGGAAAATGGAGAATGGAAAAGATTGATGCTATTTTTGAACGAGGTACTAATCAGATAGACCATAACCTACTGTAATCTTCCGTTACAGTATTCCCATCATCTCTCCTACTGCTTGACTTGGACGGTGTTGAGTGGAGCCTAATGGAGGAAATCGTAGATCAGATTCTCGCACGGAAAATACGTCAGATATCGATTCACGCTAGGTTAGTTAGCTACAGTAATCCATTTTACTATTTATACTTTCAGACTCTTTGTTGAAGAAGATGAAACTATTCGTAGATTCTATTCTTCCATTCGTCGATTGATTCTCTCTCGATACTCAATTGGACATTTTTCTCACGACGGATCTCATCTTCGAATAGTGTTCACATTGTGATCTCTCCCTTCGCCGTTGTCGTGTTTTCACTCAAATTGGCGATACATGTAACAACTTTAATATTTACCTAATAAAAATGTATAGATTACAATATTCGAGGTTTCTTGATTATCGATTAGTTGATCATACCTCCTCGTCTCTGATTCTTCCGTCTTCAACTATCTCCATTAATGAATTTCGTCTAGAGTATAAACGGTAATTGCTCATGTAGATGCATTCGATAGGGAAGGGAGAGAGGGAGAGTGACCTACCAGAGTCTCAATATCGATTCATCGCCTGGAGGCACGATTGCTGTCCATTTTGAAAAGGAAAGGGGCGCATCAAAATCTCCTCACAGGGAAATAAGTCTACGACTGTAGACTTCTCGGCTACCGAGCGACGACTTCATAAGTCTACTCGCTTCGATTAGAGGCAGGGGAGCGGCACTTTCTAGACTTTAAAGTCGTCGCTCAGTAGCCAAGACTTCTAAAGTCGTAGACTTATTTCCCTCTGAGTCCTCTGTAGGCAGAAGACGTAAATTCCTACTATAATTATCCACGCTTTATTTTTTGCGCACCCTTATGCAGTTGATTCTTTTGCGGAATAGCTGCCTCTCTCATATCTAGATAAACTCTCTCGCGTACACCACTCTCTCACTCCTTACATACATACTCGGGTCACAAGGAGAAAGGGGAGGGCCAAGGTCTCAGTATCGCTAATATCTCTCTCCCAGCCTGCGCTGCCATAAGGACGCTGAATACATCATGCCTGCATTAATCCCTCTCGGATTCGAAAAAAGTTATGGATTCTCATCGGCGAGAGTTAGTTTATGTTATGTTTTTGTTTAAGTTTATTTTGTAATCGAAACTACTTCCCTCGATATAAATAATATGCGGAGGAATTTTCACAATCTAGCGCATGTTTGGGTTTACACGTAGTAAACAATTAGCATGGCTATTGTTTTACAGAAGGAATCTATGGAAGAAGAATCTAAAAAACTCTGCCGTAAATCTAAAGATGTTCGGATTAATGTGGAAGATCCGACTTTATTTAAAGGAGTGACTAGAGTGGCAAAGATTCCGTAAGTGGAAAAATTTGAAGGACAATTTTTCCTCCGCCATAATTGATTATAGGTTATTGATTATAGATTCAAGGGTCTCAATTCAATTCCGAAGGAACACATGAGTCTCGTAATATTCTGCAAAACCATGTTGTTCATTTTAGTGAGCTTGAATCTATTTTATGATGTCATCCTTCCAAAGACAATGGATTTTACATGAATAGATGATTGCAGGTCATGTCCATAGCTGCTTGGAATATAATGTGCTTGAACAAGATGTACTCCTCGCCTGAATATCTCGAAATGATAAAAAATATCAAATAAATATGAAATAAAAGATTTTATTTTTTTCACTCTTTCGTTTTAACAACATTCAATGAATTTTCCGAAAACATCTACTTCAATCGGATTTGTAATCTTTGATCTCACAAATCTCGACTCGAGAACGTCATCTACTGAAAGGGGGCCAATCATGCGGGGGAGGCTGAATCATTTCCCCTCTCTCCCATTATTTATGTTATCTATCCAATTCATCGGTTCACTATAAAAGCGTGAGAGAAGAGAAGGAAACACAAGCATCGACCATGATTTCCCTCCGTTCTCTCGTTGCAATTCTCCTCATTCTCGTGCCCGTTTCAATCGCATTCGCTATCACTGTGAGTCATGAATCTAACCTAGCCTAATTCTTAGATCAACTAAGAGTACGGTAGACCATTTGTCAATCGATAATCTCAGAACGCCAATGCTACGGTGGTTCCCGTGCCGGCGGCCGTCGCTGTCTGGCCTCCCAAGAAATGAGTGGCGTCACTGTCATTTATCGATTGACTCGTAGCTCCTCGTTGATCTACCCTCCAGTCAATCGATAATCTCTTTTCCGATAAAATACTGCAACCCACACTTGTGAGATTCTTGATCAATTCCTCTGAAGGGCGAAGCGAGTAGAGATAAAGTATGGCAAGAGAGTACTGTAATCAAGACTTGTGATCAGGACTTGCCTGATTATCGATTAGTAGACTATACCTCTTTATCTCGTATTATTTTCTCCATTTCTTCCACTTTCTATTGATGAACTTCGAAAAAACCAAAGAAATATTGAGAGTGTGAAGTCAAGAAGAAACCATTGGAGGAAGAAGGAAAAGAGGGGAAGAAGAAGGGAGGGGGAAACTTTCTTACTTTCCTATGCAGTATATAGATGAAACCATTCGGAGATTCTATTCTTCCATTCGTCGATTGATTCTCTCTCGATACTCAATTGGACACTTTTCTCACGACAGATATCATCTTCGAACTGTTTTCTTATTGTGATCACACAATACGTATTTTTGCGAAATACATAAACTAGCCAGATCTCGCATAAATTTGGTTAGAACTATAGCTCAAGTCCCATAAAACTTGTACATATCAATTGATTCCTACTAAACTCATGTCGCGTATTTCTAGATAGGTTTCGATTTTAAAAAAATGTGTTCAGTTACAATGTCCGTCGTTTACAATGTTACTCCCACACTTGCCTTGTTTCACTCAACTTCAGAATACACGGAAACAACTTTATTATTTGCCTAATAACAATGAAACGTTCTCTTGCAAACAACGAACGCCTTGATCTCCAAATATCGATCAGAAAGAGGCAGTTATACCAGTTAGACGAGAGAGCAAAGACTAATAGAGTAGTGAAGGAGGTGTGCAATTATTAGCTATTCAAACATAAATTGGGAGAGATATAATGGAGGGTGGAGCATTGCTGCTTCTTCGCAAGTCACAACATAATTATTTAGTAGTATCTACTATTATTAATTCAATTCATAATGAATACCCATACTAATTAGAGAGATGGAAATGAAATGAGTGAGGTCTCAATGAGTCTGACTGATTGTACCAGCTATTATTGATTGATTGTAAGTGAGTAGTAGTTATTGAGTGATATAATCAATTGAGGAGTGGGGGGAGAGGGGATAATTCCCATTTCAGTTTGATACTTGGGGAGGAGGGGGACGACGTGCCACATTGCGAACTCGTCTCTCTTCTCGAGACTGCGCTGGCTGCTCATCCTCAACCGGCGCCACGGCGGCGTCAACGGGCGCCACGGGCGCGCCAGGCACGGGCGCCAATCGATTGATGGGCACGGTGGGGAGGGAGGGACGGGTACGGTAGCCATTGATGAGCGTCTTCAGACGCTCCTCACCGTACTCACACACAATCGTAGACTTCTTGCGGTTGAAGGCGGAGAAGAGACGGAGCGCCTGCAGAAGATTATCGATTAGACCATGAACGACTACCGTAATCCTCAACTACCGGATCCCTTCCCACTCTACCGTACCTGATCTCCCTTCTCGATGCCGGGATACGTGCAGTTGTTGAGCAGAACGAGTTCGACACCAAGCATCTATAAAGGTATACGATAGGAAACGACCAACGAATCGAAAAGTGACTAATCAACCATCTATCCTTCAATTGCCCTTGCGGCATGTCCTTTTCCCTTCTTATCAATCCAAGGAACCGATACAGTACACTATCAGTCCACGATCCACACTTTCTATCGTATCCTACAGTAATCACCCCGATACAGCACACTCCCACCATCAGTCCACGATCAACATTTCCTACCGTATCCTACAGTAACCCATTTGTCACCCCGATAAGTAAACAATCAGTCCACGATCAACAGTTTCTACCGTACCTCGACAGCCTTCTCAATGAGGGGCACGTATTCATTGTTGAAGGAGACGTTGAGGAATTCGATGCTCTTCAGTCTCCATGCACGAATGTGCACGATCCCGCGAAGGAGACGCTTGAACTCGGGGTAGTTCGCCTGCAATTTACAAAAATAATAATGTTAATCATGTGTGAGGTTGTAATGATATTACTATTCCACAACAAAGCACCGTGGGAAAAGACAGAGATTCGAATGATCTCCTTTCAACTCAACAATCGTCCACTCCCATAGTCAACTCAATTCCATTTTCATCCACTTCCTCCTTCTAAATGTCCTCTTTCCCATCAGTCTATCACCTCTCTTCATTACCCTATTCCCATCTTTCTTCTCCTCTTCTTTCCCTTCAATAACGTCCCTATTTGCCCCCTTCTTTCGCTTCTTCTTCACATCACTCCATCCCGTTCACAACTCCCTCTAGGGGGCGCAATAGTGCATTCCTCTCTCTCCATCCAGAAAAGCGCCCGAAAAGGGCATCCAAAGTGCACGGTGCGAGTCTAGCTGCTGACTAGTACCACGTGCACACTATCGTCCTTTTACTCCCCCCTCAGGGCATTGCAAAGAGTGCAAGCAGATGAAAGGAGAGGAGGAAGAGAGAGAGAGAGAGAGAGAGAGAGAGAGAGAGAGATAAGATATCCAGTACATGGCTGCTGCACTCAATCACGCAACCAAGCCTGTAGAGCATAAGCCAATCTCTATTCAATCGCAAGGTAGAGAAAACGCATAAATCATATCTCTAATCCTTTATCCTATTCCTCTTCACAACTAGTATAACGAAAAAATCATTTTATCTTTCTCTACTCCAGTGATCTTAAATTCCGCCAATTCTTTGGTCTCCTTCGGTCACTCTTGTGATAATGGAGAGAGAGAGAGAGACAGGAAGTGTCGTAGTTCCCCACTTCTCCCAGTACAAAGTAAGTAGAGTGGAGAGAGAGAAAGGGCAAGGGGAGGACTATCTGGGGGAGAGAGAGAGAGTGCACCCAGGCTGTGCCTACTGCTGCAGCTCGCGCCTTGCACTACCTCCCATCACTACTCTCCTCTTACTCACCTCCCTTCTCTCCTTTCCTTCCTCCTCACCAAGTCCCTCTTTTATGAGTAGAGAGGAGGGGGTCAGAGAGTGTTCTGTTGGGTGTTTGGTACGAGATCCCTCTACCTCCCCTCCCCTCCCCACTCTCTTCCCTCTCTCCAGAGTGACCAGAACTGAGGGGAACGCGAAGAACGAGAGTGAGTGGAGGGAGAGAGAGAGAGAGACGGGGAATGAAAAGGGTCGAAGTAGGGAGAGAGAGCAGAGCACGAGGATGGAGATGCATTGAGAACGGGATGTAAAACCAGCTGATGCTCTCTCTCTTTTCTCTCCATAATAAGCTGATACCCCCCCTTAGTCCCTCTTCCTTTCTAGCGACTGTTCATACATCATATTGGCCCTGCCAAGCACTGTTCCCAACAAGCAAAGCCGCTTTTCCGACAAAAAGGGTCTTAGAAAAGCCATTCGAACCGAGAAGAGAGAGAAAACAACGGACAATGAGCCGTTTCTGAGGAGAAGAAGAGAGAGAGGAGAAGAAAGTTTCTCCGTTTGTTTAACCTCAGCTTCAACGACAAAATCAATCAATGGAAACGGGAGATCGCGCGCGGAAAACAGCAATGGGAATAGACCAATGGCCTACTCCCCAATCTAGTCTGTTCCCCCTTCCCACCACTCAAATCAATCAATAACTGGGGCTACCATCACTCAACTCAATCAATATTTTCCACCACTCAAACCAATCGATAATGGGGGAAGAGAGAGAGAGAGTAGGTCACTCACAGCGAATGGTCGGACGTCGCATCGGGAGTGGAACTGGAGGATGTACTTGTTCGCCTTCGTCTGCATCACAGTGATCCGATCGGGGGCGAGACCAGCACTGCAAAGTAGAAGGACCGGTAATTAGGAGAGAAAAGGCAGAAAGGTATTCACACAGTGCCCCCTTCCCATCAGACACCCAATCACTTACTCCAAACCCCTTCCTGTACGGTTGAGCGAGCTGTGGATCGATAAAGGCGGGAGAGAAGGAGGTCACAGATATTCACACAATGCCCAGACACAATCAGTCACTCACTCGTCTGTGTCTGCTGCACTCTCTGTTGTGAGAATAGACAACACAACAAGAGAATGAGAACAAGAGATCGACCACACTACACATTCATACACACAGACGACCCCACACCAAACCTTGTCCGATCTCCGGCATTCCACCACCACCACCACAAACTAGACATGACCAGTTGTTTTTTTTAAATGTGTTTTCATAAAGACCAACTGGCGGAGTCTAGTGTGTGGTGGGGGGAATTGCAGAGATCGGGCAGGGTTTGATTGCAGTCTATCAATATCTCCGCTTTCTCTCCTTACACGGGCTAGAGTGTACCCAGCAACAGAACCCAAATAATAGGATAAGGGGGGTGAGGAATTTAAACTTTGAATTTTGCCCTTGGCAGCGCAAGAGTCCTAGATAATTCGAGTATGCTTTGGCGGACGACGACTTTAAAATTTTCGTTCTAAACACTTTTAAACATTACTAATTTCCATCTCTTTCCCCTCCCTTCTCCTCTCCTCTCTCCTCTCTCCTCACCTGTACATGAATGCGATGCCCTTGAGGAAGGTGGGTCCGCTCGTCTTCAGCAGCATCTTCTCGATGCTCATCGCAACCAGACTCTTCACGTGCGTCATACTGTAGCAACCACGACGATTAGAGTTGGGTCAGACCACATTTAGAGTTGGGTCAGGGCGCATGGACTACGCGGGCGGGAGAAAGACAAGAACACGTGAAAAGGACGAGACGCAACGCCAAAGTACGCAGACTGCAGAGTCGAAAGAGTGATAAAGGGGGACTGAGCGAATTCGATAATGGGATGATAACGGAAATGGGGGAAATGGAGAAAGAGAGAGAGGGGGGGGAAGGAAGGGAGTACGAGGGTTGAACGAGTGACCACTAGTGTTCTTAGAACGAATAACTATACGCGAATACGATTATCGGGCCTTAATACCTAATAATTACAACCCTAGTGACCAGAGGGAAGGAATATGTTATAAGCGAAGGTAGACCCAGAGGGGGGAGAAGGAAGTAAAGAGGAGATGGGAAGAGAGGAGTAGAGATGAAATGGAGTGAGGAAGAGGGAGAGAGGGAGAGAGGAAGGGAAGAGGGGGGGAGATCAGATCACTCGTCCCTCTCTTTGACCTACCACCTCTCTCTCTCTCGACGGTAGGTCACTGATCTACCCCTCACAACACAGCCTGACTGCAAGGATGGTCGAATGAAGGAGGAGGGCGGGGAAAAGAAGATGGAGAGAGAGATTTGAATGGAGGGAGGGAAAGGCGTGTAAGTGACCAGATGAGAGGGGGGAGGAGAGAGAAGGGAGAAGGGAGAGATAGAGAGAAGGAGGGAGGAGGAGACACGATCGGAACGGAATATTGCAAGTGCAGAGTGGGGAGAGAGTGGACAGAAAGGGGAAGAGTTTGGAAAGTGCGAAGGCAGTCCAGTCGGGGAATGGAAAGGGCAGTGCAGTGGAAGGGGGAGAGAGAGAGAGAGAGGTCGTCTGATGGCAATGAATGACTGCTGAGTGCACCATGTACTGAGAGGGGAACAGAGGGGAGATTACACAGTAGAGGACTCGATGGGACAAAATGGACGAGTGTCTATCTTGTACCACGCATTCGAGTAATGGTAGGGTTAGAGACGCCAATCTCTCTTTCTCTCTCTTCCCATTCCATTCCATGTGTGTTCTCATTCCTACATGATCTCCATCCGCATCAGACTCCTTATCCCTTCTCCTTCTCCAGAATCGAAACGTAAACAAGGAGAGGGGGGTTATTTTGATAGGCGGTTAGAGGAGAGAGAGATTCTCTCTCTCTCTCAAAGGTAAGGAGAGATGGCGAGAGAGGGTCACACGTTCGTTGACGACGACTGACCACTCTCGACAACTAGGAATGATGACCAGTGACGTCATCGTTAAAGAACGAAGAAACTACGGAGTTCGCCCTCTTTCCCCTCCATCTCTCTCACGAGGGGAGGAAACAAATGCACTTTCCCAGCACGAGAAGAGATTAACTACTGCAGATGGATGTAATCTGAGAGAGTTCGACTCAATTAACTCACTCCTTGCACTATCGACCAATCAGAGAGACTAGTTGAGACTCATTCATTCATATTTCGAGAATTAACTAATAAGAGGTTTCAACCGCAGTTCACGAATAGCCTAAAACAGAAAATGGAAAAAAGAAACTTTCGCTTCGAAAGTTCCGTGACCTCACGATAAAAATGATCGCGGACTGGTCTCGACATTAATAATTAGCGAGTGCCAACTGAAAAGATAACATCTTTGGGTGCAAAGTGACCATTAATTTCGCAACAACAACAATTCTTGCATTCCCTATTAGCTCATATTCTTTATCGAGTGAAACAAATGTCGTTTTACATGTTCTCACTGAAGATCACAACAATTGGGATGGGATCGATACTCTAACAGATAGAATAACACATGGACCAATTCTGAATTACGAATTGAATCCTATCCATCTTCTATTCGAGGAAGATTAGACGACTGTGTCAGATAAGTGAAGCAATATGAGGATATAACACATAATATGATACTCTTTGATGCATTAATATTTGAGGAGAGAGGAGAGAAAAAGATGTAAAGCAAGGTACTCAGCATTCCAAATCTATCACAGATTGTACAAAGAGAAGAGGTTAGTTATACAGGGGGGTAATATGAGATGGGAAGTTGAGTGTGAAAGCTTTGAGCTCACGATACAAATTAGTTTACAGTGTAAATATGAGGAGAGTAATAAGCGAATATGAAATGATGGTACAGAAGTTGCATAGAAAAAGCAAAATAGATTTGGGAATGTAAGGCAAGGGAATTGAATATGATTAGGGTAAAACGGATCCGTTGATATCTACGACAAATCAATAAATGAATAATCGATAAAATAAAACTCTTCATAGTTCCTCGTCAGCATACTGTATCTCGTCGAGAGTCGATGAACTCTTCTCATCGATTGTCTTCGGAATCTGCAAGAAAGAAATGAATCACGGCTACATTCTCCACCAACTCTCTACACTCAGAAATAAGTCCCCAGGATTAGGACACAAAGTGAACGTGTTCACTTTTCACTTGCCTGTAAGTGAAATGTGTCTTATTTCTAGCGCCCTTCTCTTATAGATAAACGAACTTTTTCACTTTGTGTCCTAATCCTAGTAACTGAGTACCGTACCCCCTCAATCAATCGATATTCTCCCTCTACTCACAGGTGTGACTCTGGACAGTATATCATCAAACTCCATCTGCTTGCCCACAACACTCGCCAGTCTCTCCTTCCTCCACTGCTCTCGCTTCGCAAGTTCCTTCTCCAGTCTCTCCGACTGCAAGGATCATTCATTTCTCTCTCTCTCTCTCTCTCTCTCTCTCTCTCTCTCTCTCTCTCTCCTCACCTCCGTCATCTCTCCTCCATTCTCCTCAATAAGTCCAGCAGCAATCGCTCTCCTCTCAGCCTTCTTCGTTCTAATCGATCCCGGCCCGCGAATTGCTTGACTGAAATTACAAAATTAATTTATTTTAAAATAAAGAGTAATAACAAGTCGCCACTCGAAATGTCTTCCCCCAACATCTCAGACGCACTGGCGTTTGTTCACGTGAATTGTGAGTGTGCAGTTTGTAACTCGAAGTAAACACTCCTCTCTTCCACTCTATCCTCTAATCTCTCATCTCTCATCCCTCCTTCTCCTTCTCACGAAGAAATAACTCTAATCCTGATATGTCGAGGCGGAGAATTTGAAACTCTAATGTTAGAGAACGTTAGAGAATGAGAGAGCGGGTCTCTCATTTTCGTGCACTCTCTCAAAAATTAGAGTTTCAAACTCTCCGTATCGACATGCGCTGTTTCAAACTCGTAGAGTTTGTTTTCTTAGTGAGTTCTCCTTCTCATTCCCCTCACCTCTCTTCAATCTTGGCAAGAAAGTCGTCCTTCTCATCATATCCGGGTGATCCAATCAATCCCATTCCTCCTCCTCTTTTCTCTTCTTCTTCCTTCAGACGAGCAATGTCCACGTCGTTCAGCAGCCGCTTCTTCTCTGCACGAAAAAACGTTTTTTAGATTGTATTTTTTTAAATTTGGATTTTAACTATGGTAGCTTTAGCTTCGTAAAAAAATGTACGTATACTCTTGCGTAATAATGTCACGCCATATTTTGCACTAACCGGGAATATTGGTAGGTCGTGGGATGCTCGACGCTTCTTCCATCTTCTTCTCAAAATGACTCAATTTGGATGAGAATGCGAGTCTCTCGGGGTTCTCTGCTTCCTTTGTGGGAGCAGCGACGTTGGGCACCTGGAATACAAATAATTAATAATGAACCACCCCACAATCAGGTTAATTCGTCACTTGAGACAAAAAGGATTTTTTAGTCGGCCACACATAAAAAAGATCAATAATCAGAATTTGATTTTTTTAAAAATCTATCGTCACTAAAATTCTAAGAGTGGGACTGATTAGAAATAATTTCCTTATTTCATCATTCCTATGCAATCGTAATTCTCACCTGACTCACTCTCAACGTCGGCTTGGGCGCGACGGGCGGAGCAATCCTCGAGACTCTCTGAGAGAAGAACATATCATTATTGCTCGTACGTTCGACTAATGTTGTTAGATCGAATAATCATATTCGCCAATTTCAACGGTTATTCGCGAAAAGGATCATTCGATTCAACAACACTGCTCTCTTCAGATCACTCCCATTCACTGCCACCAACCACCTCCCCAAGCAAGCTGCAAAGCCCCCAATGAATCTGCAGCACACCCTACCGTTGCTGCAGCTGCTGCAGGCAGGGGCGACGAGGCTGCGAGGGGCGTGTCCATTCGCTCTCCGGTAGACAACTCATCGACACGGCTGGACGAGAGTTCGTGTGAGGAGAGAATGGGAGAGATGGCAGAGGGAAGAGGAGAAGAGTGAGGAGAAGAGGGGCCATTGAGACCAGAGGAAGAGGGACGGACGACATCGACGATTGAGATATCCAATGGAGACTGAAAGAGAGAGAGATCAACCAAAGCAGCAAGCTGAGAGAGACAGGGTGCGGACAAACATAACACACCACAACTCATACGGGAAATGAGGGGTGGATCGATGCTCTTGCTAATCGATAAACCATAGAGGGTTACGGTACTAGTGATAGTGGGTGTGGAGAGAGAAAAGAAGGAGGAAGAGAGAGAGAGGACTATGGTCACAACACAAATTATTGATTAGACAGTGCATGCTGAGAAGCTGTGGGGATTATGGTAGACAAAGAGACAAAAGAAGGAAAGGTGGGAGGAATTGTCGTTGCTCGTTAATTAAGGAAGCTGGGTAATTAATGGCATGGAAAAGTAACAATATCGAAAGAAGAGGAGAGAAGAACTATCACCAGAAAGCACGAACCACCAAAGCATTCGATCGATCAATCGATAAACAGTCAATAATCGATCGATAGATCACTCGATAGCGTCACAACAGGCATGATTAACTGAGAAAGGCATAGAAGCAGTGGGGAGGCATTCGGGGAGGAATAACTTACAATTGATTGGAGATATTGATTGATCGAGAAGAGATGATGAAGAGGAGAGGGGAATATGGTAGACAGAAATACGAATTGACTTTTTATTGCATTCTCCATACAAAAGTGGTACGAGAATGAATAAGAATAGTCGAATTTAGAAGCGTGGAAAGAAGGATAAGGCACGAATGATAACAGACTGAATATGAAGAATGAATGAAAGGAGGTCTCGACGAAGGACGGAGACCAATCAATGTCTTCCCTATATTGAATGGAGAGAGAAGAGAACAGTGAAAGCAAGTGATGATGAGATAGGCATGATGTAATCCTATATGAGAGAGAGCAGTAGGTAACTGAATGAAGGAATGACACGTATGGAGAAGAAGAGAGAGGACCTCAGAGGAGAATAAATCTACGACTTCACAAGTCTTGGCCACCGACGCTTTCACAAGTCTAACGTGCCTCTGATCGAAGCGAGTAGACTTTTAAAATCGTAGCTCGGTAGCCCAGAAGTCCAGAGTCGTAGACTTATTTCCCTGTGAGGAAAGAGTCATCACAAGAGGAGAGGAAGGGAGAATAAGGGGAAGAGGGGTTAGTTAGTCAATCGGAGACCCGTCGAGATGGTTGTGAATATGTATGAAGAGAGAGGAGATAGAGAGACGACGGAACAAGCTCAGGCAATCACCGAATGGAAATCAATCAATATGCACTGTCCAATCAAAGGGAGGGTAGATCACAGGGGGAGGGGGGATGGGTCTCTGATCGAGTCAATGTTGGGCTAGTTTTCCGATAACGACCGGAGATCCGCAATAGTGCCAGAAAAATCCACAGCGTCGGTCCGCATTTCTAATCAAATTTCGAGATTTTCGCTTAAAAATCGGAGATCCGCGTTATGAAAAGGCCTGAAACAGTGTCGGCTGTCCGCAACTAAATTTCTTTCCTCGAAATTGCTAGCCCATCACTGTCTATGCAATGAGTGTCTGACTACGGTACTGCTGTGTTGTCTGACTGGAGGGAGGAGGGGGCGGGGGAGGGGCACGAAGGGGATTACCTACCATGGAGTGAGATGGTAGAGGAGGAGGAGGAATGGAAGGAGAGGTGGTCGAGTGGAGATGGGAAGAGGAAGAGGGACGGAGAGCCATCGACTCCAGCCCTCCATTCTGACCGTTGTAGCCATGACACACCAGCAGACGCAGTTCGTGCGCCTTCTTCAGAGATGCAGCAGCCTACAGAAGGGCAGAGCACACTTAGGGAGGGAAGAAGGCAACGGGAGAGAGAGACTTAGTTTCACGGGGGCTCAAAGGCGGATAAAAAAGTAATCCGAGAATCAAATGCATTTACTACGGCATAATGCAGTACACAGCCGCAAGTTCCATAGCAATACCGTAGTAAGCAATGTAAATTTCTCGCATTACGGTCGTGACCATCCTCAGTTCATTTCTCTTGTAGGGATTGGTGATTTTCGAGCCCACGTGAGTCTATCCCCCAATGAGAGAGAGGGAACTCCCCCCGACACAAACACTTTGTCGGCAGCCTAAACTGAATGGGCGAGAGGCCACGATACTCAGATGCGACAGTGAGAGAAGGAGCGGCGTGAAATAGAAGCAAGTCTAGCAAGGGAAGCGACTCCAGAGAGAGACTATCTATTGATTGATCGGATCGACTCCCTCACCTCCAATTGACTCGCTCCCAATAGAGACTCTCCATTCACTTCGATTATCCTCTGTCCCGGCACGAGTCCCGCCTTCTCCGAGATACTGCCCGGCTCAACCTACAATCAGCTTATCAATCTGCCGATATCGTAACCCCTCTTTTCCTCCCTCTCTACTGTGTTCTTTCCCACCCCCATGTGAATCCCCCTTCCTCATAACATGTCCGTCGCACACTTGTGGTGTACGATAACTAAATAAATAAATAAAATACTTAAATTACTCACTCGATCGATAAAGATGCCTTCATCCTCAGGCACATTCGGATTGGCTCTGACAGTCGCATTGACTCCTCCATGGATGGACATTCCAAGTGGTCCATCTCCTCGCCTTCTCACTACTACTTCAGTCAGCCCAGCTGGTTGCGGGTCGTGGCACACCATGAGACGAACACGGGAGCCAGTCGCTTTCAGTGCCTGATTACACACTCCCTTAATCATAATCAATATCCATTACAGTACTCCCATCCATTTTCCGTCTACCGTCACGGATGGGCTTCATGCTAGAGAGGGAAATCACGAACCATGTCGGCAAACGTATTTTTTGATATTTTTAAAAATATTTTGACCCGTTTTAAACAAATTTAAAGCAAATAGTGTTATATGCAGTCCGATGTTACACGATTTTAGGCATTTCAGCACGAAACACCCAGCGAGAATTCCATGTGACATATGTCTACCGTACCCTACAGTACTCACATCGACAGCCGTCGCATGCTTGGCATCTCTCACATCGACGTCGTTCACTTGCAGAATCCTGTCTCCAATCCTCAGTCGTCCACTTCTGTCGGCAGCAGAGTTAGAGGCGATCTGCCATTTATTGTCACTATTTTATAAAAAAATTAAAAATGAAATTTACAGAACAAAAAAACCATTCGCGAAATTTGTATTTTATAAAGAAGCATTGTTCACATTCATTCAAAATTCATTTGTTTAAAAATATTTCGAGTAGTAGAGTGTTCTCTTCTGTTCTCAGTGTGTTCTATTCTCAATAACAAAAGTAAAATAATAAAAAAAAATATTTGCCGACCTTGGATATGAAGACTCCCGGGTGTTCGACTCCGAATGGATGGGAGACGTGATCGGAGCCTCCCACCACGGAGAGACCGAGAGAGGCACCGTCTCGATGCAGATCGACCAATTCAACCTGAGAAAGAGGGGAATTACATCATTAATACGCAACTAATCATGATACACACTTGGACTACTACATTGCCTCATGGAACAATTATCTGAGAGACCAAGCTGATGTACATTAATGAACACTTAAGCCAGAATAATCCGATATATGTATCATATCGTTCTCACCTTTCCATTCCAACTCGAGTCTCCAATAGAATAGACGGGCGACGTGAGTGGAGAGGGAGTTCTGAGGGAAGAGGGAAGAATGGGAGTGGAGGGAGTGGGAAGAGAAGTAGGAAGAGGAGAGAGATGAGAGGGACGAGAATCACGGTGGATAATGAGATGAACCTGAAGGGAGAAAAACGGTTACTCAGGATTCAAACCCGAAAATATAAGTTTGTAAATGTCCTGAAATGTGTCCCAAATAAAAATTCTAGAAATATTTTGTATGTTTCAGAAACCAATCTTCCAAAATGCAGAATCAGTGACACCACTGACTCCTCTCAATGCAATCGATTAACTCACATCCTTTCCAGCCATTCCAGTGAGAAGGGCGACTGCCTGGTCGTGTCGCGTGTCTTTCATCGTCGTCCCATCGATGGATACTACACGATCACCCACCTCAATACACACAATTGAAATAACTATCGGATTTGAAATGCTTTCATGGAAGTATGATTTTGACAATAAGAAAGACATATACAATTGTTTCTCAATCACAGTACTAATAAAAAGAAATATTATTTAAATGAATTAAATCGCACCATCAACTTTCCATCGACATGAGCTGCTCCTCCCTTCGTGATGGAGGAGATGAAGATTCCTTCTCTACTCACTCCTCCCACTACTCCACCTGAATTCATCGACATTCAATACCAATATTTTTGATTATGCTTCATCCAGATTCATTATATTACCTAGTCATGACGCAATTTCTCTCCCCTTCCTCACCTGCCACAGCAAATCCGGGTGATCCAGTCTTGTCTCTCTTGATAATGACTGATATCGTCTCCTTCGCTCCGCCCACTTCTCCCTCTGTGAAGGAGACGTCAGGGGTCGCCACGGGAGTCTGTAATGGGAGTGGACATTGATCAACGTTTACATCATCCCCGATCTTTCCCTCACTTCTCCCTTTCTCAGTCATTTTACATCACACTCTATCACTCCATACACTAGAGCTGTTTGATCGAATATTCCTATTCGCGAATAGAATTACTCGATCTAACGATACTACCATCCATTCGCCATTCAATCATTCCAAAGGGAGAGGGGGTATACAGCCAACAGAGGGGGTTCTCATCATCAGCCAGGGTACACCGGGGGGTGAAGCAGTCTCTCACCTGTACAGGTGTGCTCTGCAGTCTCTCCTCCTTCACATTCATCTCATCCATCCTCAGTACACTCAATTCCACAGCCTCCTTGCAGTCGTGCATCGCCCTCACGGCCACTTCGTGGTTGACCATGAGGACGTCTGTCTCGCCCACTCGAATCAACTTGTCGCCCACTCGGAGACCAGCGCGAGCAGCCGGACCACCCTCGATCACCTAGAGAAGAGAGAAATAGGGAGAGATAGGAGAAGGATCAGAGAGGGGAGACACAGACAGAGAGGGGTGATCGGACGCCGCGGAAATGCCGTTTAGAAACCCCCAGAATATTTTTAAGAATCGAAATGTTCCAAAAAAATATCCCAAACTATTTTGGAAAACAATATAGTCCTAATCGGCAGTTCCACAACGTCCCATCACCGAGGGAAGGGGAGGGTAGAGTAGGGCGGACCTTGGAGACGAAGAGACCCTTGTCGTCCTCTCTGAAGGGAGTCGACTCGAGACCACCAGCGATCGATAGACCAAGATTGCCAGAGGAATCACGGAGGACTCGGATACGACGGATCTGAAGAGGAGAGAGGGAGAGATAGGGAGAGGGGAGGAGAGGAGGGGAAGGCATTCAGAGGGAAACAAGTCTACGACTCTAGCCTTCTAGGCTGCCGTGCGACGACTTACAAGAAAAAAATACTAGCTTCCTGCGCCTAATAGACGTTGACGTCATCGCTGGCCAGCTTAGACTTATCGAGTCGTAGACTTATCCCCATTGAAAAGACAGGGAAAGTAAGAAAGCAGCAACTGATAGAGAACAGCAGTGAGAAGCGGAAACTGAAGGAAGGAAAAGGGACACGGAAAGGGTGAGAGAAGGAGGACCATGACAGGAAGGATGAGGGGAAATGATAGAAGATGGAAAGCAGAAGAATAAGAAAGAAAGAAGTGAGTGAGTAAATGAGTGGAAGTGGAAAGAAAGGACAAAACTGAGCAGAAAACCATAGGAGGAAATGAGGATGGAATGCTGAGTGTTATTGCAGATAGAAGAGAGAGGGAAGGGATCGGGGCGAGTGATTAGGAACCTGATTTACTCCCGATTCCTCCTCTCAAGTTGGGAAGGGAGTTTGGGGATAGAAGAGAGAGAGAGAGACGACCATCTATCCATCCATGCAGTGCACCACGAGAGAGGGTTGGGAGGGGGACAGGCATAATCACCTTGGGTCCAGTGAACGACTCCTGACTCGCTCTCATCGATTTGTAGTGGGGCGTGTTGATTCGTTTGAGTCGAGGCGCCTCCTCTGCGCCTTCTGGAGGACCAACGAGGAAAGAGGAAGAAGAAGGAGGAGGAGAGACGACGATAGAAGATTGAGGAGGGGCGAATAGAACCGATCGAGGCTGGAAGAGATTGGCCATCTAGAGATAGATGAAACAATCGGGACAGAGAGAAGAGAGATGACATGATGAAAAGATATGAGAGAAGAGACACAATTGAGTAGTAAATCGAAAAATTATGGAAGCAACATTGCGCATCCCATGGATTTCAATCTCAATAAGCGATAGTGGAACCTCAAAGCGACGGGATGTACAAATCTGGAGGGGAAGACGAACAAAGGTGAAACTGGGGTTGATGAGTGAACAAGAATGGTACAAATCTGAGAAGCGGTAGACAAGGGAAGATACTGTAGATGAGAGAGATGGGAGGGGAGGAGTGACCTACCTGATTGTTGTTCTCCTGAACGGGCGGAGAAGTGACCACTCGCTGCGAGGGAGACTTGTCCGGCTGCGGGTACTGTCTGCAAGGATCACCGGTTAGTACAGTATGTACATAGATTACAGTATCAATGATGGGCCTTGAAATTCGAAAATCTTTCGTATTGCGGACTGCCGGTACTATTTTTTTTAATTTTTAAAATGCAAACCTCCGTTTTTATGAAAAATTTACTATTTTTTTGTTAACAATGCGGACCACATCACGACATCTACTATCTAGATGAACACGTCGCAGTATCCCTACTACCGATCAAGCAACAGCTACCGTACCTGAGTGCCGATCTTGGCATGGGTGGGGGCGGGACTCCAACTCCTCCTCCTGCAGTCCCTGGAGCCCCTGCAGCATTCATTCCTCCTCCAATGGACGGGGATGGACTGGTGACGTCACTATGTTTCTTCTTGAGTGCGAGACTGGCTGGCTGCGCCTGCTCGTCCTCGTGGTGGATCACGTGGCCGTCGATCGTGTTCTTCTTCAACTTTGCAGCGTGAGGCTTGGGATGGGGAGTGTCGTGACTGTAAATCGATTAATATTTAAATAAATAACTAAAAAAACATTGCTCATTATTTTATTATGACTTAATCCAACTACAACCGGCTACTTAATCCAGGTGGTTTGACGCATACATGGGCAGCAGGGGGCAGGGGCGCTGTGCGAATTTGGCCTAGGATTTTTCGGGGCTCTGTGCAAAAGAAAAATAGTGAAAAAGTAGAACTCATTTCATTGATTTTTTAAAAATACGGCTCGGGAGCTCTGTGTAAACGCAGAAGGCGATCGGGGGCTAGCTGCAAAATGCCTCGGATAAGTGCTGCCCACGTGTGGTTTGACGCCATACAGATTCAACAAAAGCTATTTCATCAATTTCCCAAAGAAATAAAAAAAGCAACTGACCGATGGAACTCTCCAATGGGAATCTTATTCTCCTCATCCATCGTCGTATCGCCTTGGTCTCCAAAGTGAACCTTCGGACCGCCGAGGAACGAGCGACTCGCTGCTCTCTCTGGCTCTGCAATCGAAGAATTGATATGGGAAGAAGAAAACAATCTACGCCCAAACTCTTAAAGTTTAACAGTTCAACTCAACAAAAAATGAAAACAATCACAGATTTTACAAATCCCGAATATATTATAATCAATTCTCAATCATTTCAGGCTACAGTAATCCACCGTACCTTGGTTCTGGGCGCTCTGTTGTGGGAGAAGATAGCAGGTGAGCACCTTGACGCCCGCGCGTGGTTCCCGCTCCTCTTGCAGCTTAAGGAGGGCTTGGGTCTGAAAAATACAAAAGTCGCATTTTAAAATTAAAATATAAATAACGTCATGGAAGAGCAGAAGGTAAAATAACGGCTATAAGGAGGCAAGTCCAGACACTCGTTGACAATTCATTCGAGAGGGAGGAGAATATGAGATAAGGGTGAAATACGATACCAATTACCCTCGAGTATGTCTGCCGTTTCAGGGAGAATAAATAACGATTTTATTTTAAAACTGAAATCGTACCTGATTTTCCGACAGCCAAAGCGCGCTCATCTTGAAGAGCACTTTGATGGTGAAGGGGAGGTACGACAACTGTAATTATGTGGTTTTACATATGGCGGCGGATATGAAATTGCGTAACTAGCGAATCAGAAAATAACTGGATTCTTTGAAACTCGAACGGGGTTGGTTTCAAATTGCTAACACTGATTTCGTTTTTTCCGCATAAATTAACAGTAATTCTAATTGTTAAAATATTAATAATAATAATGCACTAACTCGATTGCTGCACACATCGAGCACCGTGATTCCCTCGCACTTTCCAATGTCCATGGGGAGATCGGCGAGTTGATTGTCACGAAGAGATAGGACGGAGAGAGAACAGCAACCACCAATCTGATGAGCGATGAATCATCCATCATGTTTTTAGTATCATTAGTAATGTAAATAGAAAAAGTACACAAAAGCGAAACTGGTGACAATCATGATTTCAGTGAGTAATTCGTTTTTGTCATCTTGTATTTGTTTTTGCTATATTCCATTTATTAATTGAAGTGTTCATGAGAAAATAAAATCAATAAACGATCGATAAACACTCACAGTAGTGGGAATGGCGATGAGCTGGTTCTTGTCCACATTCAACGTCTTCAGATACCGCAGATTACCGATGGAGGAGGGCAATTCCTGAATGGAAAAAATATATATATATTTAATCATATTAGAAAAGCAGAAACCCCACAATGATTCATGCAGCATCAAATGCACTGTTGGAGTCAGGCTCAACATCCCTAGAGTCACAGATTAAAAGGTACCGTAAACGGCCGGCACACAACCTTGTCGACTTTGAACTAACAATAAAGTAATAACAATGACAAAGTAGGCTGTGCTGGAGAACAGAAGACTTTAGAAAACGTTAGAAATATTGCGCTTGACCCTCCAAAAGTACTCAGTGAAGCGTCGCATACCGTGAGTAGATTCTCGGTGAGGAACAACTCATTGAGTTGGTCGCAACTTCCAATGGCAGGAGTGAGATGAGTGATCGCATTCTTCTCTGCCTTGAGGATAGAAAGACGACGGAGACGACCTGAGAGAGGAGAAGAAGGGTTGGAAGACAAGAATGGTAAATATACAATTCATTATATTCAAATAAATACACTATAGATCAACCTTTTACGTGGCTTTACAACAACAAAATGTATATTCACTAGGCTCTCGATTTCAATATCATTCAAAATAATCGACCCATTCAAGGCTAATTCAGGCTCACCAATAGAATTGGGGAATATCTGGAGACAGTTCTGGCTGACGTTCAAATCGGTGAGTCGGCCGAGCTCTCCCAGATCCTCCGGCAGCACATTCAACTTGTTCTCACTCACATCAATCTGCTCGAGATTGCGACAACGAGTGATCTGGAAGAGAGAGAGAGGGGAGAATGAGAATGGAGAAGTGAACGGGGTTTTCACAATTTCATTGTGTGTATGGTACTTTTTGAATTGACCGAGTGATAAATGAATTCTCACACAACATATTTCATTTTAGAAGTGGAAATTCAGGAAAGAATTACTCCATCATTAATTATATCTCTCTTACCTGATCGGGCAGCATCTCCAGATCGTTCGCGTCAATGTACAACTCCTCGAGGGACGCCATCGACCCGATGTCAGACGGCTGCAATTTTATTTATTTTAAAATTACTTATGTATAATGAAAATACATCTTGTTAAGCAGTAATAGCTGTAAAATTCGAAAATTGAAATTCCTCACCAATTGGTCGATTTCATTCTGTCCGAGATCGAGTACTCTCAACTGAACCAGTTGACAAATCGAGACTGGCAGGGAACGAATGAGATTCTCTCGCACCTGACAATACAATCATTCATTGACATGCTCATCTCTCTTAAGTCAACTATTCGACCGCAATTAACGCATGCAAAGTAATTTTAAGTAATTTTTCGACTCATATAAATATCAATATTATTTTTATTATGTACATACCTCCAAAGATCGTAGATTAATAAGACTGCCGATGTCAGTTGGTAGTTGGGTTAGGGAGACATCGTTCAATCCGAGATGGGTTAGTGATGAGAGCTCGGTGATTGCTTTTGGCAATCTGCAATGATGACATCATCACTACTCAATCTCATTCAACAACCTCGTTTACCCTCGTTTCGTCGTTGACAACTCCCTATGGAATAGATACCTTCCCCTCGTATCTTTCTCTTGTCAACCAGAGCCCAATTCCCCCCGATTTGGTAAAGTGGATTACAGATTATGCAGAATCAACTGGAGAAAGGTGAAGAGGAAAAGGAAATTGGGAATCGATCGATACTGCTCATTCCCAACACTAATATCCTTCTATGAGGAGACGGAATGACGAAAAAGTCTAATTAATTAGAGTCGCCTTCCGTGATAGGCTAGCAATTTCGAAGATTTTTTTATAAATTCCAGGTCGCCGACACTGTCTCAGATAGTTACGCGGACCACAGAATTTAATGCAACGTTTCTAACGTTTTGTTAGAAATACGTCGTTATAGAATTATTTCGGCACAGGTGAGGACCCCCACTTGATAATTAATTTCTTGCCCAACTTTGCTCACCTTGTGAATGGGTTAGATGAGATCTCGAGTCTGCTCAGTCCCTTGCACTCTCGAATCTCATCGGGAAGATCGGAGATATCTGAACAGAAATCAGTTCCTCACATTGAACATCCATTCATACTTCGAAAAAGCTGACAGAAAAAAATGCCTAGATCCCCCCGAAAGCGAGTAGGAAATAGCCACAATCTCTGCTGCCCACATAATTTTTGACGAACCTTTCAACCTATGGGAATATTAGATATTGCGATATTTCTCGGACTGTCGAGTCCCTTCACAGTGTCCCCCCATTCCTGTCCTTCATACTCACCATTTCTACTGAGATTGAGTTCTTCGAGTGAGCCTAGTCTCGCAATCTCAGGCGGTACTCTATAGATGTCGTTGTCGCTCAGACCGAGAATTCGAAGACGACCGAGGCGGAAGATCGGCGAATCCTGTAACAAAAGGTATTCATAATTCATTTATGCATTCTTCATCTTCTTATTTTTTATATAGTCCTCATTTTATAAAAAAAAATTTTTTAGTTGTGTTTTTTTCCTTCTCAATTTTTTTCAGTGCATCTCGAATTCGCTCTACATCTCATATTTTGAAAGCGGTATTTTATGAGAAGGGAAATGAGAGAAGGTGATGGATCAAAGAGTACTGAAAGAAGTGAGGAAAGAAAGGGCAGAATCAGAATGGATGGAGAGAGAAAGAGATTGATGAATCGGATAAAAGGAAGAGGAGGAGAAGAGGACAAACGGCAATTGGAAGATGGGCCTCTAGAGATTAATGAGACTACCCATCTCGTCCCCCTCCCCATCTCTCTCTCTCTCTCTCCACCAAAGGACATCAACTACGTCATATCGACGACTTCATTTGTGCCTCCTTCCACTCTTGACTGAACCACCACAATGCCGTAATAATCGGAGAAAGCAACAATTGTTATGACTTGAGAGAGAGGGAGGAGAAAGATCATGAGAGAGAGAGAGAATCGAGTCTTGACTAATGGATGGAATGAATGGATGAGAAATGATGGTGGGAGGAGGGGGAGATGCAAAATAGAACTGGTGAGAAAAGAGAAGAACAAGCAAACGGAAATCGGAGAGAACGAAGAGAAGAGAGAAAAAGCATGCAGAGATTGCAAGGAACAGCTTTAATTACAAAGACAAATATATGGGATAAAACAGCATATAGCACATGATCAGGTCGTGATGAATTTATGATTTTTTTTAAAAATGTGCTAAAAATAGGAAAGAAAAACGCACATTTTCGAGTCCCTTGATATGATTCATATCGAGTAACAACTCCTCCAAACTGCGCGAGTATCGAGCAATCTCATGGGGAACCTGCAATGAATCACAAGGTGAATTGGCAGTCGAACCACTCTACTCAAATAGTCAATCCCACACGACCATTCAATAATCGGTTATGAAATCGAAAAAAATCTTGAAGAGGAGATGCAAATATTAAAAGGTTGTCCAAAATTTTATTTTAGAATTTTTTTCGGTCACCGTACGATTTTCAAGCGCATCGCACTGCCATTCGTTTAAAACTCGTTCACCCACATGTATTTACTTTTTTGCGGAGCATTTGGTTCAAAAACTATTCGCAACATGTATTATTTTTGTGTTTTAAAAATATTTCCCTATAACCTCTCACCGTCTGCAGATTAGCCTGCCGTCGATCGAGTGAATCGATCTGTCGATTGCACGATGGAATGCACGAGAAGAAGGACATCTCTCTCTGAGAGATCGACGATCAATCGATCTTTGATCTCTGATCTCCTCCCCTTCTCTCTTCTTCTCACTTCCGGTCGGAGAAGATTCTGGAATGAATACGGAATTGGAATCGGATGAGGATGAGAGAAGGCGAAAAGGAAGGAAGAAAAAGGAGGAAAAGAAGAAGATACAGTCGAGATGAGGGAATCGGTGTGAGCGAGTGAGCGAAAACAAAATGAATGAAAATACGGCGAGGCTAGGAGACACGACCGACGACTGTTATAGGCGTGAGGGAGGAGAGGAGGAAGAGAGAGAGAGAGAGAGAGAGAGAGAGAGAGAGAGAGAGACCGAGTCACTACCATCCCTCCCTCCCCCACCACGTCAAAGATCGGAATTCAAGACGTGGTGTGGAAGAGACGTGATTCGAGAGATCAACCAGTCAACAGGGTATAAAAGAATCCCGAGGCTGGAGGAAAGAGAGAGAGAGAGAGAGACGGATAGATAACGCAGCACGTTCGGAAACAAAAACAGTCTCAACGGGGAGGGAGGGAGGGAGGGGACAAAGAGAGTGAGCATCAACAGAAGGGTGCATGGGAAGAACGAACTGTGATGATGGTTGATGGGAAAGAAGAAAGAGAAGAAGAAGGGAAGAACTGACAAAGAAAGAAAAACACTAACTTCTGATATATATTTCTAAAACCAGGGTTATAAACACAAATGTTAGAGAGCGTGCGAAAATAAAAGAGTAATTCTATTAATTTTCGCACGCTCTCTAATACTATTGTTTAGAACCCAGGTTTTTTTTAAATAGAGAAAACTACTTTCTAGTGTTTTTTCTTTGTGAGAAGGAGGAGAAGAAAGGATAGCAAATGAGACTAGAGGGGGGAAAGAGAGAGATCTGCTACTGTTGAAAGGACACAATCAGCCAATGGATAGAGAGAACGAACGACACGAAAAAGGAGAAGAAGGGAGAGAGAGAGAGAGAGAGGCGAGGGGGGAGACAAGTGAATGAATACCCCCGCGCCCTCCCCTCCAGAATTGAGGGCATCCTATAGGTATGGGAAGGGAACAGTGAAAGAAGAAGAAGAAAGGGGGAGGAGGAAGGAAGGGAGGTACAGGAAGGCAGAGAGGAAAAAGTTACTATCCCACTGTGGAGAGAGAGGAGAAGGGGGGACTAAGTGGGTAAAACGAGCGGGAAAGCGCGTGTCTACAGATTACACGACGGTTGAGTCGACCATTGAACGACTACCACGGCTTCTACTCACACGCTCTTTCTCTCTCTCTCTCTCTCTTCCTACCTTGAAATACCACGTACAGCGGAAGATAAAGCATATACTAAAGGGTATGCTCTACAGGAAACATGCGCAGAGAGCATTTCAGGTTTGACCTGGGTCAAATTCACGGCTGCAGATTTTTTCATGTATTAGGACATGGGCATTTAGCCAAAACAAAATTGAGAAAACATATTTTAAACTAAGTTGCTCCATCTTCTGAGATGATGGAGGAATCGAGATTGGGAGGCTTCTTTCAGAAGGAGAAGAAGAAGTCAGAGACCAGTCAAGCATACTCATAGAGTTACCATTCAGAGGAGGGGGGGAGAGACCATTGTACAAAGGAGAAGAGAACGGCAAGGGTGGAATGGAGAAGAGTTAGATAGCAAGGAGCGCAGCTAGAACGTCAAAAAACGGAAGGGTTGTAGGCGAAACCCGATGATTTTAAGCAAAATAAAGGGTGGACTGATTCAAAATCTTTTCGGCCTGCGCCAAAATCGGGTGCTTCGGCGGCAAAAAGCCTACACCCTAGTCCATGTACGGCAGAAGAAGAGCAGGCTGACGATAGAGGGAGAGATAAACAGGTAATCAAGACTTTATCGAGACGAGATGGAATGAGATGGAGAGAAATGAGAGAGAAGAGAAGGGAGGAGAGAGAGGGATTGACAATACCACGAGTTGAACCGAGAAAGAGAGATGGAAAGGAAGAGAGGAGAATGAGAGAGAAGAGAGACTGGTGGAATCAGAGGATAAAGTTGAAATGGAGAGAGGGAAAAGAGAGGGAGAAAGAGAGAGTTGAGAGGGTGAGAAGGGAGGAGAGAAGATTGGAAGATGTGAGAAGACAAGAAGAGAAAGAGTGCACAAGAGATAGATGAGAAGGGAGAATCACGATAAAAGACAGCTAATCATGTCTATTAAATGAGACGAGAGGGAGGGACACAGACTTGTTGGAAGACTGGGCAGAGAGGCGTGAAGGGGAGAGAGAGAGAGAGGGAGAGAGAGAGAGAGAGATAGGGAGGGGAGGTGGTAGAGTCGACAGGAGGAGAGACAAGGGGAGGCGAAGTTATTCAAGTGGACACTGCGGGGAAACGGCGGCGGATGGAAGTGAGTGTTTGTGAGTTGGAGAGAGAGAGAGAGAGAGAGAGAGAGAGAGAGAGAGACGGCTTCTAACCCCCTCGTCCCTCTCCTTCCTCCTCCCTACCACACACCCCATCCAGTCATCCATCCCCTTCTCACCTCAACTCACTAATAGATGGATACACAACGAGGAACGTTGACCCTTTTGACCATTGACTTCCCCTTTCTCCCACGAAGTCAACGGGTGGGTAAAAACGGCGAAGCCTACCACATTTTGGAATTTTCAAGACCAATTTTGGAACACCCTGCTCACTTTTTTCAACATTTTTCTACCCAACGCGTCGAGATATTCTTGTACGTCTACGCATTTTTAAAAAAAAGGCTGCGTTTAAAAAAATACGAAGCCTACTCACATTTTTTGTTGATTTCGAGAGAACAATTGAAAAGTCAGTTCACGTTTTGTGGCATTTTCATTGTCAATTTTGAAATACCCTACCCAACTATGTCCACCCTCACTTCCACAACTATGGCAACGATCATGAGAGGGAAATAGAGAGAAGTGAGGATTAAGGATGGATGTACACTTGAATCGAGCTCGAGAAGAGAGAGAGAGAGAGAGAGAGAGAGAGAGAGAGAGAGAGAGAGAGAGAGAGAGAGCAATAGAGAAGAGAGAAGAGAGTAGAAAGGACTATGGAAACCATAAGAAGAAGAAGTGGAGAATTGAAGGATGAGAGTGAGAAGAGAGAGAGAGAGAGAGAGAGAGAGAGAGAGAGAGAGATTGGAGGTAGAAGTGGATAGAAGATCGACATGAAGGGAGGAAGGAAGAGGACGACGAATAAGAGGAAGAGAAGAAGGAGAAGAGAGTGATGGAGAAGGAAGGAAAGATGAGAGTGTGGAACAAATCTAATGGATGGCTGGTGGGCTCTCTCTCTCTCTCTCCCTTGCAACACTGCAAGTATTCCAATTGAGTAAGACTGAGAGAGGAAGACCCTCTGTGGATCGAGTCCCTTATCGAGTCATCAATCAAAGGGTCGAGAAGGAGGCAGTCTCATTAAGCAGTCACTGATTACAATTAGAGACAACGAGAAGAGAGGAGGAAACACTCAAATAGACTTCGAACCGATTCAAGAAAGATACATCAAAATAGCACTGCGTTCTTTGCAAAATGACAATATTGAATTAGTTGTGAGAACATCGCCCATTACACACTATTTTCGCACTCTCTGACTTTCTGCAACAATTTGCATAGATCCGCCAGATTACCGTGAATAAAATAATGAAATTATGCTATAATCCATAGAGGTGATAATTGGGGTTGGAACGAGTGAGGAAGGAGAAGAAGAAGAGGAGGCGAGGCGGGTATTGATATGGATTGATAGAGGGGGTCTCTTCTGATAGGAGAGAGGAGAGAGAGAGATGGGAAAGAAAGAGAGGGAGGGAGGCAAAAAGAGAGGAATGATAAGTCCCCGCGCTCTCTTTTGACTCATCATGCCTATACAAATGAAGGGGGAGCGAGAGAGAGAGAGAGAGAGAGAGAGAGAGAGAGACGGGAGGAGGTAGAATGGATAAAACAAAGTCAACAGAAGGAGAGAGAGATTCTACGAGTGGGAAGCAAGTGCTCGTCTCCTTTGGGTAGAGTGACCACTAGTTAGTATTTACAAATAAGCTCCTGTCTCTCTCTCTCTCTTTCCTTCCTCGCTACTCTAACCATTCGAGTGACAGGTAAACAAGGCTGAGATATCGACCAGTCGACACAGATAACGAGTGAGTCAAAGGAAGAAAAGAAGAAGAAACGAAACCATTCGAGATCAGGTTGCGAATTAATCTGATTAGGATACAACAAGATGGGAGAGAGAGAGAGCCGGAAATGGAATGAATGAGTCATCGACCAAAGCAGGACGGTGTGACACACGGGACTCGGGTGGACATACAACACTCAGCGGGTATTGATCTGTACGAGGCTGGTCAAAGAGAGAGAGAGAAGAGAGAGAGGGACGGAGACGGACTAGTGAAGGTCACTGCACACCTGGTGAGAGACCACTCAAATAGGAGAGACACAGTCGACAGAGGGGAAGTGAGAGACTGTGCGGATAGAAGAGACCAGATGGCTAATGGAGATTCCACTGAATAGAAATGGATCGAATTGGAATGGGAGACGAGGTGCCGATAGCTCGTGGATGAATAATATAACAGTGGGAAATAGGAAGGCCGTGGGCACATCCACTCTCGATCATTATAAGCGATTAGGGCAATCGGGAGAGAGGCAAGGGACAATTGAGGAGAGAGGGGAAGATACAATCTGCGCCCAGCCGTCTAATGTATCCACTGGGACATAACTGCAGTTACTCAGTATGTGAGAAGCTAGAACGGGCGAAGGCACAAACAGCGTGATAGAGAGAAGGAGAAAGAAGAAGTAATTGTCCTGTCCCACCTTTGGGAGAATGAATCAGCGCCGATCGACCTCACAACGCGCTCCTTCGAGGAAATCTGAAACAATTTATGATCGAACAGATGGAAATGGCTACCAGCTATCAACTGGCATAATAAATTTAATTCAACAACAACAATAAATCGATAAACAACGATAAATAAATAAAAATATTTATTTTGAACCTTGCCCGCGTCACATGATTGAGCGTCGCGTGTCCAGTTTCGGTGGGTCACTTTTATTACTTACCGTAAGAATTTTTGTAAATTTAAATTTTTTGTAAATTTAAAATTTAAATTTAGGATTATTCGAGCATGTTACGCATTTTTTTCTTCGGAACGTTGTAAGAAAATGCAATTTATCAGAAAATCAAATTGACGGTTCATTATTTCTACAAAAAAATGATGATAAGTTATGGATGAATCTCGTAGACAAAGTAGACTAGCGATTGAGTGAGAGACTCGTGAAAGGGGGAGAGGGGAAATGGTGATCGGTATTGAATACTACGTCATGAGAAGAAATGAGGGGGGAAGTGGATCAATACTGGATGGATTTGAAGTAATCGGCCAGAGCTCCGGTAGTAGTCGAACACTTCTCAGGCTGAACTCCTCCCTCATAGATGGAAACAATGAAACCTGAGATTATAATTTTAATTAAATAATTACAATTTTAATTGCAATTAAAAAGGTAGATCAACCATGGGGGAGTGTAATGAGCGCTTCCAATGAGAAATTGATAACAATTAAAAGTTATTCTCATTTAATTCATCTAAAAATCAATAAAGTCTCTCACATTGCAGCGTCTTGTAGACAAAGAATCCAGTGCCTCCCTTCTTTCCAATGATTCTGTCGTCATCGGCCTGCAATCGATGGTTAGATTGACTACGGTAAATCATCACAGATTACTGTAGATTGCTTGGTAGAGAAGCTACGGTAGATCAGTTGCAGATAAAATTTAGCTTGACAATTGCAGGCTACACTCGATCAATGGTCAGTTAAATGAGATACAGTAATACGATTGTAACTCAGTTCACGATGAGACTACCGTACCTGGAGTACGAAGTACTTTTCCCCCTCGAATTTCAATCCAGTTCCGAGCACTCCATCTTTATTGGCGAATCCTCGTGCAACGCCCGCTCCCTCGTCTCCTCCGATCTGAATTAATTAATTAATTATACAGTACTATATATTTTACATTTCCCATATCCATTTTTGTATATTTTAAGGATCTTGATAGACCAGGGAAATCTACAAATAAGTCGATTCCCCCAGCATGTTCGCTACCTCTAATAATGTTCAGAGATTTATCGAAAGCTCGAATCGTCAGTGAGCAGACTTTACCATGAAGAATAGGTTCCACATATCTCTTATTTTTAGATAAAAAATATTTGTAGATCAATCGATAACTGCCTGCTACCGTACCTTGAAGTTGTCGCTCTTTCCCCAGATGGATCCATCGAATCCGATGATGGCCGCCTTGGAGACATTTCCCGATCCAACCAGATTGTTGTTCACAAAGTCGACCCACGCCATCTACAGAACACACAAAATATTGATTGATGTATCACAAAATTAAATATCCAAGCAACAGTAAATCGGAACTGATTAATGTAATGAACATATATTGACCGATGTATCAAATCATGAAAGAAACAAGCAATTTGAACAAGAATGCCGATCTAATTACTGTAATTATTGATCGATGCCTGGAGAGAAACGATGATAGAGGAAGTGGCGGAATGTGCAGTGTGAATACTGAGAGACATCGAGGAGAGAAAGAGAGAGAGAAGAGACGATAGGCTAGTTCAGATGGCAAATAGTACACAAAAAGAGAGTCTTGCGAGAGAGGAGGAGGAAGATCACTCATTAGCCGATGAGATCTATTCAATCGATAGTAGATCGAATGGGCATCTTTCCACATCCCAAAACACCACCAGGAAGGGGGGGGCAAGGGCGAGAGATTATGTGAAAGCCGGACAGACTTTCTCATTTCCACATACTCTCTCGCTTACGATTCCTTTCTGTATGGTTGACCCGCTTGTGGAATGGCGTGTCCCGGAAGGGGTCGAGCTTGAGAGACTCTTTCATTTAGCGACTCTCTCATATCCCCATACTCTCTCGCTTACGACCCCCTTTCTGGTGATTAGGAATAATGAAAGAGACCAATGAATCGGATGCAGATGGGCGAGTAGAGGACGGGTGAGAGACAGAGAATGTGTAAAGTGGAGGAGAAGAGGTCAATCGATGACCACACTGACTCCATTCTATCGAGGGAATATCGATTGATTACGAGACAGACCACCCCGTAATCAATCGATATTCAGTTGAGACTCACAGTTGTTTGTCAGACTATCGTGGGGGAGAAGATAGATCAATCGAATCTCCGAGAGAAAACAGAAGTACGTTGAGACAAACTAACACAAGATCTCTATACATTCTACTGCTGAATCACCTACTGAATCAACATTGAAATAATTACATTTTTCTTCAAGTCATGCTATATACATATTCAAGATTCTCAGAGATATTTTATCTACAGCTTTTAGCGTATTTACAACAAAAATTAAGAAAATGTACAGATCAGCAATCCATTTCAGAAGGATAAATGAAACAAATGAGAAGGTGACAGGGATAGAATCAAGTGAGCAAAGTCGAGTGTGGAAGCTTCTGAGGTGGGAGGGGAAGAGAGAGAGAGAGAGAGAGAGAGAGAGAGAGAGAGAGGGGGGATGGGGGTGGGGAGAGAGAGAGAGAGCCGTGCGCGATCACAGAGGGGGGAGCTCCATCTGTTGTAATTCCCCCCGCCTGAGGCACTTCTCTCTCCTCCCCCTCTTCTCTCTTTCTTTATTATCTAGGTACTCTTACTCATCGTCAAGAAGACCCGAAAACAATCAGTCATCGATCTTCTATATGATGAAACTACCTCAGGACTGATTTTGATCTACTCGCCGGGAAAAAAGTCTACGATTCAATAAGTCTAAGCTGGCCAGCAACGCCCTAAAAGCTGCAGGGAAGCGAGTGCTTTAGACTTTGGAAGTCATTACTTTCCAGCTTAGAATTATGGCTTCACAGACTTATCTCTCTGCGAGTACCCCACCTATCCTCTATGACACTCAACAAAAGTCTCTACTCGGAGCTACAACAGGAATCATTCCCATAGTGAAGGATGGAGCAGCGAAAGCATCTCGATCGATAATCGACAGATCATCGTGATTACTGTAGATTGACGAAAGGTCTTCCTCCTTATTCAGCACTACCGGTTTGGGCGACGGAGTTCTCAAAGGGACTACAGTAGGACAAAGAGAGTACGGTAGGCATACATTTTCGCTGGCCGGAAAGTACGGTCGGCAATTTTTCTAACCAAAAAATAACGCGTCAAAAGTGATCTGGAAATCTGCAAGAGGCCTAAATTAGTGAGGAACTTTTCCTATCTGACCAATTTTCTTCAACTTGTGATGTAGTTTTGCTCTGAAACTGGTCAGAGATAGAGATGTTTCTGTTCGGGCAAAAATATATGACGGTAGATCAGGGGAAGAGGGTAGATCAACTAACCTTTCTGGTTCCACCTCCTTCTTCTCCTCATTTGATATCGTTCTCGTTATCTTCTTCAATATCTCCTCCTCTTTCTTCGGTGCCACGTATTTGTATTTGCTGCTGCAATGAGAATAAAAATGATACATTCACAGAAAATGAGAAATGATTATTCCATGAAAGTCAAGCCAATTTATTAGAAATAGTAAACATTTCTACCGTGGCATACATTTGTACTAGTAGATTACCAGTAGAAACTACTAATGGTCAGCCTAGTAGTATTCCACTAGTACGAAAATACAAGAGGATGTACTCACAAATAACTATTGACTAATTTAATACGTTCCAATTTCAAATAAATAAATAAAATTGAAACTGACGGATCATAAGCGGCAGTCCACGAACTCTTCTTCTGATACGAGTGGCCATACGATGGTTGCTGATATCGATTGATTAGTAGAGATCAAGATAGAACTACGGTAGATCAACTTGAATCGATTACTGTGTTACAAAAGTCGATACCGCTACTTTGAAGGAACGCGAAAACAGTTTTGCCCATAGATTATCGAGACCTCTAACATCGCTATTACAGAAATGCAAACTTTTTTAAAGAAAATGATGGAAGAAATTAAATGAGAAGAAATTCGCTATGCATTCTCCATTCCCATTTTCTTAACAACCTAACATGTCCTTAAACATGTATAAATCTATCTATCTAAATAATATAAATATCATACCGCATAAGTGTTCTGTGTGGGTAGATCATGGGAGAAGGGGCAGGCCTCTCCATTCCTGCACGATTCATACGTTCCATCGAAGAATCGACAGACTGGAGTGGGTCGCATCTGGGAAGAAATGACGTCATAAATATATGGGCAAGGATTATTGCTGGTAGATCAAAAGCGGGAGGGCCAGTGACAAAACCTGGTGAATTTGAGCAAAAAGCGGTAGGGTTTAACCCAAAATCGTGTAGGCTTGAACCGAAATTGGGTGGGGTTTCGGCTAAAAGCGGAACGTGTCTGTTGATGGCTACATCCTTGCCCATGTATGATGAACAATGAGGTCAATCACGAAACATATAAAACAAAGAGTAAAATGCCCCCATAAAAACAGTGACAGTTTACGCGTTCTTACTCAAGCCACGCTCACTCCCCTCCCCTATGCCCCTTCGCCCATTCAAATAGTGAATACGGTACCCTAACACCGATCGCTTTGTGATTGCAAACTGAACTCGTCGTGATCAAACTTTACTTCAGTGTATAAAAAAGTGTAATGCATCAATCAACGTATTCAAGCGTGAATAAAACTTACAAACATACGAGCATTTCACAAGTTTAGTTAGTTATTACGAAAACAAATGATATGAGATAGATAAAGTGCAGAGATCATTGGGAATGAATATGGGGCGGGGACCAGTAGATCAATCAATCGATAAATGGGTGAATATCGATTAGTTGACAGTGAATGCGATTCTTCTGTGTCTGTCGACCATGAGAACTCCGAGGGAAGAGTAGTGAGAGACTGTCTTGTCCAGCTCCTCTTCCGACAAACCCTTCTTCGAGATCTGCAATACAAATATACTATTAATGTGCTTTCTTCCCCCCAATTCAAATATTTCAAATAATATTATACATTAAATTTCATCCCGACTTTCAAAAAAAATATGTATCACTTTCAAATAAGCAACTGACTGATTTATAATTGTCCTGAATCAATCGATAATAGTAGACTACAGTACCTTCTGCATGGCGGCATTCCACTCGATGGGTCCCTTGGAGGAAGTGTTCAACTCTCTGAGCACACCGAAGACAACATCAGTGGGGGAGAGTCTCGCTTCCTTCTCTCTCAATTCGGGACGGAGAGAAGACTTGGAGGAGTGCATCAGACGAATTGACTCGTCGATATCGGACGAATTCACTCTGCAATAAAAACATAAACAATTGGAATATCCAAGTGAATAAAAACAAGTGGAATTATATTCGTAAGTATCTAACATTCCATTGCACTCATCGACCCATCAATTTAATTTATTGTGGTGTACGATAAATATATAAATAGATTGGAATATTACAACAACAAAATTAATTACAGTTTATTTAAATAAATATTCATTTTGCTGACCTGTCACTGAGTCTGAGTCTCGCAAGTGCCGTCGCCATTCGAATAACGGAGAGAAGAAGACGGGGAGAAGTGAAGGTGGAGTCATCCGACTCACGAGACTCACGACGCATCTCCACGTACATCTCCACCAGTCTGCAAATACACACGATTACAGTAATATATTTTTAATAATACAATAACTAAAATATTCACTTTCTATTTAAAATCTAATCAGTCGCGATACCAAAATGAGCTCATTTTCTATGGAGACGAGTTCAAACTCTCTCGCATTCCTTTGTTCCATAAATTGACAAATGAACTAAGTTTGTTATCACGACAGACAAGTCAATAGAATAACTGACTTCTCTCTGAGTTTCTCCTCCACCACTGGTTCCTTCTTCTTGCACATTGCGATATATCTCCTCACAGTCACCATATCGAGTGGCTTCATTCCAATGATCTCCGGCTGGTGGCCCTTCATGTGCACGTAACTGCAATCAATAAATCATAATTCCCGTCCACATATTATTATTTGGAGAAAAAAATGTTTTGTAAAGTTTAACGTGTCGTTGTGGTGTATGATATATAAATAAAATAATAACTCGGCAACAAATCGATAGCAACAACATAGAAAAATCGATAATCTAGCAAGTCTCTTTTATGGTATCCATTAGTAGTCAACATACGTGATATGCTCAGCGAGTCTCTTGTCGGCCTCTCTGTCAGCCTTGTCTTGCATCAGCCAGAGGACGTCGAATCGAGAGAGAAGAGCAGCGGGAAGATCGATATTCTTCTCGATCGATACACGAGGATTGTATCTGAATGCACCCAATATTGTATTTCAGCTTCAACTCCCCCTCTTTCTCTATAAACATATTTTCTTTTCATTTATTCGACAATCTCTGCAAATGTTGACACACCTTTGCGATGTGTTCGGGTAATGTAAGTAATAGTGTATTTCAATGTTCACTAGTATAGACCAAAAGGCTATGTACCAAAAAGTCAGTGCTAAAGAGAAGGTAATCCATTGAGATCGATACACAATTATCCTTCCCTCCACTCACCTTCCAAAAGCGGGATTGGCAGCAGCAATAATGGACACTCTCGCATTCAGAGTAGTCAGAATACCCGCCTTCGCAATCGAAATCGTCTGCTGCTCCATCACCTGCACATCAAAGAACCAATACGGTAAACCAATCAATACTATCGTACCTCGTGGATGGCAGTTCTATCGGCGTCCACCATCTTGTCAAACTCGTCGATGCAGCAGATTCCTCTGTCAGCCAGCACCTTCAATCAAATCAGTCAGTTGTCGATCACATCTCCATCCACCGTATCCTCCACCCACCAGTGCTCCTCCCTCCAGAGTCATCTCTCCCGTGTGTTGATCCTTCATGACAGCAGCCGTCAGTCCCACTCCCGATGATCCCCTTCCAGTTGTGTACTGAGATCGAGGCGCCAGTCTGTCCACGTACGAGAGCAGCTGAGACTTCGCCACTCCCGGATCTCCCATCAACAGCACATTCAGAGCTCCTGCAGGGATTACAATGGGTCTCGACGAGAAGAAACGGAATACGGTACCTCTGATCTTCATGCCATTCGCATTCTTGTCCACTCCACCCACGAGAGCGAGCAGCAGCGACTTCTTCACGTCCTGCACATCAATCAATTAATATCAGAGTATCGTACTACTCAATCGATAATCAACTACTTACAGTATGGCCGTAGATCTCGGGGGCGATCGAGTATGCGAGTAGATCGTAGAAGTTGTCCTTGGAGACCATCTCAATCTCCTCATCCGTCAACTCGCCCGCGTCTGCCAGAGTATCCTCTTCACGGGTCGACATGTTCTCGACCATCTGGCAATAATCAATAAATCGATAAATAAGGGAGATGATTGGGTAGTGATGATGCAACGACTTACGTGAGCCTCGAGGGAGACCTCAGTCACGAGTCCACCAGCAATCTGCTTGAATCCTTGACGGAGAAGAGGCACGAGAACTCCGGTGATACGCACCTGCAAACATCGATATTCAGTCGACAATCAGCGGTTATTGTTAATTAGGAAGGACTGTAAAGTGCTCACAGAGTCTCCAGGAGCGCAGGTTCTCGTGCTCTCTCCGTAGACATTGATAGAGAGCAGACGAGGAATCGAGCCGACCGGCACTTGGTCGCTCTGAAAACGGAAGATATTGATTGATTACAGCGACTAAGTGGGACTCACGTGCTCCTGGATCTTGATCTCCTGGTACTTGACCATCTTGGATCCTCTGATCTGCATGTGCAGTCGGCCGTTGGCACGAGAGTCGAGGCAATCCTTCGCGGGACATTGCACGGCCGGATTGAACGTGGGTCCATTCACCTGAATAGACAATATTGATTGATACTTCGTTATACACTGAGGTGGATGTCACCATGCTGCAGAATTAGAGTTTGAAATTCAAATTAATAATTGAATTCGATTTCTTCATTTCGCACACTCGCTCACTTATCGACCGGTGTAGATAATGTGCGAAATGAAGACGTCTAATCCAATAATTTATCCCGAATACCATCCCCTATTTAGAACCAAGTGAAAAGGTTCTCTGACCGGCTGGTATGCTTCGGCTCCACAAGTGTCACACGTGTAGGTCATCACAGAAGCCATGGGACGAACTTCGGCCGCTCTGATCACAACTCCGCCCACTGTGACCAGCTTGCCAACGTACGCTGCCTCAATTAAACAACGTTTACGAAATAGTTTAGAGGATCTATAGGAAATCGATCAACAAATAATACAAACCTTGATGTCTCGGACGATCATTGCCTTGTCGAGCGAACGGTTCTTGAACATGATTTCACTGAAATGAAAAATTGAGATTCAAATGGACTCAAAACATGAGAATGGGGAGTGGCCACTCATTCCCTTGACCGGACCAAGTACCCTATCCGGGAGTGAATGAGAAGTGATCTCTAGATTCACACAGTGAGGTGATGAATGAGTGCCCAAGCAGGGGTCACTTGGTCCGGGGAGAAGTGCCGATAAAGATACATGAATGACTGACTATCTCCTGAGCAGCTGGGGAGGATACTTCTTCCTCGGGTCGACCACTTCTCCCATTGCTCCCTCTGCATTCTTGTGTGCTTTGTCCATCGTGAGACGCTGGTAGATGAACGAGTCGAGAGCGTCGATCACAGGCGGCTGCAAAATACAGCATTAAAAAGGATAGGGACTATTTGAATCGTGTTAAACTGAGTTTTACATTAGGATAAACAATTTGGATAAACGCTCTTCATTACACACACTCTCTACACCGATCGATTGGTGAGAAATGAAGAGATCCAATTACTACCCAAATTTCAAATTCTATGAGAACTGTATACTCACATCGCGATCTCCAAGATGCTCCTTGATGAGATCATCCATGACCTCGCAGAAGAGCTGATGGAATCGACGGGCATTGGTTCTGATCGATTCGACCAGTTCGGGATCGTATTCGTTGACGTCATCGAGATCGATGAAGAGAGCGCTTTGTGTCCTCTCGGCCAGCTCGACCATCTGCTCCGCGTACTTGAACATCTGAAAAGAAGCGTTTCCAGTAGTTCTTGATCTCGTGCGAATTTTCAATGTCATTTCTTGTGTAAAAGTTCAAAGCATAGACATGAAAAAACAAACAAGTCATCTACTTTCGAGACCCTTCCGCATACTCAACAGTTGCAGAGTGAGTAGATTAACCAACCTTGCGGCCATCCTCGTCCTCGGAGTAGAAGTTCTTGATGAACTCCCGGATCTTCTCCTTTTCCTTGTCAAAATCGAGCGCCATATTTGATCCTGATGGTAAGAAGGATTTACCGCACAAGCAGGAGAAATATCAAAAAAGGCAGAGGAGAAAACACTTTACACGCCATTTACGATACGATCAAGCACGGCAAGGATTCAATAAATGCCTATAATCAACCTGAATAATTAATAATTTTAAAAATCGTTAAAGAACCTTGGCACAAGCGCGCTTAGAATTCGGATTTTCGCGCCAACATATGATGCGAATGCTTACAGTAAGCAAAATGCGGGAAAAATACATTTTCAAGTGTGATCACGAACTGAGCACGTGATTCGTGTTGTTTCCTGTCTTTATCGATTTTCCTCTTTTCACATTAACTGTTTGAATTGCTATTGCGCAGGAGTAGCACATCCGTTCGACCATCGTTTGGTCGGAATGAGCCTCGCTCGGTATGATGACCTACAACGAGTGGGAGAAGGCACGTACGGAGTTGTCTACAAGGCTGTATGCAAGCAAACGCGAAGACTCTACGCTCTGAAGAAGATAGCACTGGACAGGTACATTATAAATAAGTCACGATTTAATCGTGTCAAATTCCACTTTAACAGGGACAGCGAAGGTGTTCCCAGCACGTGCATTCGTGAGATATCGCTGCTCAAAGAATTGAATCATAACAACATAGTCCGTCTGTACGATGTGATACATGAAGGTGAGCTGCTGAGATATAAATAAATAAATAAGCACGATGCAGCTCAAGAAATGAAGCTCTACCTCGTGTTCGAATTCTTAGATCAAGACTTGAAAGGGCTGATGGACAGACTCCCTGCCAAATGTCTTCCTTCTGATTATGTCAAGGTAACGATTGGTTTCATGATATTGATGTATTGATACTTAATGATATATTTCGGCACTGTTTTACTTTTGCGGACCAAGTAATTCTTGCTCATAAAGTGACCTCTAGATTCAGACAGTGGGATGATGAATGAGGGACTCACTCTATTATCCCGGGTTACTTGGGTAGGTAAAGTAAAGCAGTGTCATTTATTGATTTCTTTGCAGAGTTTCTGCTTCCAACTGCTGCAAGCGCTCACATACTGTCACACTCATCGAGTCATCCACAGGGATCTCAAACCTCAAGTGCGTCCTCATCCATTAATTTCTCTATTTAAATCATAGATGGGCAGCCAAAATCCAACTTTTTTTGCGGGCGGTCGACCGATCACAATTTCACCCTGCAGGCTGCCGTCATATGACTCAAAGGACCCTCTTTTCAGGCGTTCACCAGTGGAAAAGTGTGATAAATGGTGTTTTGCCATCAATAATAACGAAAACAATGTGGTGGATAATGTATATTTTTGTGGGATTGTGCTTGCAGGCGGTAGGCGAACCCCACTGCAGGCGGTAGTCAAGGTACCCTGTGCCCACCTATGATTTAAATGTTGTGATGTAGTTGAAATTAGTCATGACCAAGTTCCCTAACATTGAGGGTCCACTGGAGTGTTCAGTTTTCTAAATTGGGAAATTGTAGGACCCGTGACTTTCACTAATTGTAAAGTTTCCTTTTTTTTATCATAGAAGCATTAAAACAATAATAATATAACATGTGGATGTTGTTTTATCGCAATTATCCATCACAGCTTCTATTTCAGAACATACTGGTGGACAATTCTGGTGCAGTTAAACTGTGTGATTTCGGTCTCGCTCGCTGTTTCTCCATGCCAAGTCGAGTGTACACTCACGAAGTTGTCACCCTTTGGTATCGAGCTCCTGAGGTAACTTCTATAGTACTGTCTATTATTTGAACCATAGTTTAGTATATCATTGCAAAGTTTGTTAATGTCCGACCAGAAAACTTTATTTTTAACAAGTATTTTTTTGGAATAATTTTCTCTTTTAATCGCGTGTACAAGTTGTCGCACCCTTGTGGTGTACGATAAATAAAATAAAATAAATAACAAGTGAACTGTTCAGAAAAAGCAACAACAAAACTGATCTGATAAATACTATTGATAGGGTAGTAATTTACTAATCTCAAAATCCTGCACATTTCACATCGAGTTTTGGCATTTATTGGTATATATTATTTATTGACTTGAGTGACTTGAGAAATGTACAACGACAATGATCTTAGAATGATGGAAATGCAATTGATGCAGGTGTTGATGGGTACTCGATACTACTCGACGGCAATCGATATCTGGTCGCTCGCTTGTATACTGGCTGAGATGGCTACGTAAATCGATTTGATCTCATCATTATTAGAAAAAAATCAATCATAATGAGTATAATCGATTCTTGTCACCTTCACGTAGTTTTAATAGGCTCCTAGAAATGTATGATGCGTAAATTTCATGAATGGCATTTGCGTAGCAAAAGTTGGAAAAATAGTGTACCTCAGCTTAAACTGTTTTCAACTTTCCATCCATGAAATTTGCGCAGTATCAATTCTAAATTTTCATTACTAATTTGTACCCAGTGGTCAAGCACTCTTCGAGGGAGATTCGGAGATAGATCAGCTATTCAAAATCTTCAAGATACTCGGAACTCCTAACTCGAAGGTGAGCCCTCTCTTGTCTGTCAGAATAAATTGAAACATCAAATATTTAGCCATCGCTGCATAGTCGAAAAATATAAAATCAATAAAATTTAGCATATTCCTATAGTTCCATAACTGGTACCTATATAATATTATCTTGTGCTCATTTACATCTATTGAGTTTAGAACTGGCCGGGAGTGGAGAAGCTGGCAGACTGGAAGGCGCAATTCCCACAGTGGAATGGTGGAATCGAAACTCTCGCTTTGGAGATGGGAGACAAGGTTGATGAGGATGGAATCGATCTACTCTGTGTTAGTTTTAAAATTCTATTTATGTTGTATCAATAATTTTTGGATTGCATACTAATAATAACTTATCTACGCCCCAGGAGCAATTTTGTTCGAAATTTGATTTGAAATAAGGGCTTTGACATTTGACTTGAAATAAAGGGGAAGGGGGTGGAATCTGCGAATTACGTAAAATGTAAAAAATAAGTTTAAAACCATTATTACCATAATCCTTTCTGCAGAGAATGCTACTGTACGTTCCCGAGCATCGTCTAACAGCAAAAGCAGCGATCTCCCATCGATTTCTTCGTCAAATACCCATGAATTTGCCTCCTGTAACCTCACTTCTTGGTTGAAATTCTCCCCACCTATTGTCGATTTCTCTGTTCCGCCGATCTCTCATTCCGCCCGACCTCGCTAAAGAGAGTATGCACGTCTCGTGTTCTCTCTTCTCTCCATACGGTTTCTCCCTCTCTCCCATTCTGTTTCCATTTAGCACTATTTCGAGTTCGTTATTCATTTCTTGATTACCACCTGTGACATTTTGTCTTTCCACGAGTAGACCGGGTTGAATTACACCGTCTTCCTACTTTCCATCTGCTAACATGATGCTAATCGTTAAAGTACTGATCGATTGTATTGTTAATCATGAATCATATCGTCTTTTTTAAAAACATTTTTGTATTGCATGTCTTATGTTGCTGGATCAGCTACTTGTCCCATGATTCTCCATTGCTATAGAGTTTGTGTAAGAATGTTCTCACTCGTCGTCAACAGTGACATTTTTGATTCATTCATTCATAGCTAGTGCTATTTACAACATAATCATTTTTAAATCGAGTGAATATTGTAGATGATGTCGTAATGATAGCTTCGAATGAAGTGAAAAGTGCTGAGAATAGCGAGATAAAGTCGTTCATGCTCACTTATTGATAAGATGTTCTTATCTCTTTCGGGTTCGTCTCGTCCCGTCACCTATTTTCGCGCCAGCTTATAGTACTGATTGAATTCATCTAAATAGTTAAATACATAAATAGCACAGATGAGTGACGTGTGGGGTGAAGAGGAGGAGAACTTCACATATGGATTGGATGGAGATGATAGTGAACGACCGACTATTGTACTCATGGGACAGAAGAGGTACGGTAGAGAGAGATTACGGTATTGATCGGAATGGTTGCAGGAGTGGCAAGACTTCCATCAGGAAGGTCGTCTTCAACAAGATGTCTCCCAACGAGACTCTATTCGTTGAGAGCACTGCCAAAGTGACCAAAGACAGTCAGTTTACGATTCTTTCTTTCTTGCTCTGCAATAAAATATGCCCTATTTTCATTGTACAATGCGAAGATGGGTTTGCAAAAAAGTTTGACCCGTGAGTGAGTCGAACACCCAACCTTTCGATCTGGAGTCGAACGCGCTACCATTGCGCCAACGAGTCAACAACATTCGTGAGAGGAAGATAGTAGGGAAGAGGGAAGGAAGACGGGAAAATAGTAATGTGGGGAAAGAGAAAGAGGGTTGTTGATGAATATTTGCATATTTCCTTCCTGTAAACTGTCTCCCTTTTCAGGAATTGCCGCATCCTTCATCAATTTCGCCACGCAGGAATTCCCTGGACAGGTTAGACTGTTTTAATGATTTCTAGAAATTTTGAAATTTTCCACATCTTATGTGCGATTCACACATTTTGCGGTACATACCAGAAACAGCGTTACTTCTTGTAAGGTATCTGGTCACAAAATCAACAAAACTGGTTAGGTTTATGCCGCAAGTTCATGGAAACTGGTCCGATAGGGAAATGTTCTTCGTATTTCCTTCCATGTATTTATCTATAAATATTTTTTTCTCATTTTCTTATTTGTTTCGACGTCAAACTCGGAAATAGTCTACTATATGTGATTGCAGGTGTGTCCCTTCGAGGATTCACTCAATCCTCAGACGAATTTCGCCCGTTGTGGAGCACTTCTCTACGTCATCGACGCCCAGGATGACTACAATGAGGTCAGTTGACGATGTTTACCGATGGGTTACTAAATTTGAAAGGCGAAGAATACTATGAGAAATGGGGTTGCATGTATTTGAAACGCGACAATCGCGTACAGAAATTCACTGAAAAACAATGTTCGATAAATTTGTCAAAAAAATGGGCTGAAAACGTGAAAAATGTCGTCTGCGGACTCGGTCAGAACGACGTGTAAATGTGTGTCACTGTTAGACTAATGCACCTTTCGAGAAATGCAAACTATTCTGTCTACTCATTATGATTAGCTGTTCTCCAATTTGAATTCTGTTCCAGATCTGTGCAGCGATTAGGAAGATGTGTGACTACTTCGTCCGTGCTTACAACATCAACAACAAGATCAAATTCGAAGTATTCATTCACAAGGTTCAATATTTTTTTTATGAATCTACAAAACATAAAACATATTTTAGAAAAGTTTTTTAAAAGTTTTTCAAATAATCCAATCTTCTTAGGTGGACGGATTGACGGATGAGTCGAGAGCCGAGGCGTCCCTTGAGATTTACAATAAGGTACATTATATTTTTTTATATAAATAAATATTTTCTCATCCACATGATATACCACACACAGGTCATGTTGATATTACAAGGCCAATGATTGATATTTGATAAAAACATAATTGCGATGATGTTGTGATGCCTTCCCTCGAAATATTCGATTGAATTGTAGGTGAAAGAGGATCTGACAGAGATGGGCTACGACGGTCTTCTCAATATAAACTTCTACTGCACTTCCATCTATGACCACTCCATCTTTGAGGTTATTAACTTTATCATTTTTTAAATTATCAATCGATTAATTTGGGTACAACTTCTTATTCTTATTTGTGGATTATTGATTACTCTCAATCGATTAATTGAGGTTCAAATTGTAATTTAATTAGGTGGGCATTATCGATCACTCTCCAACTCAACCGATTGCAGGCATTCTCGAAGGTGGTTCAGAAGTTGATCACTCAATTGGGAACTCTCGAGAAGCTTCTCGACATCTTCAATTCGGGTAGCAACGTCGAGAAGAGTTTCCTGTTCGACGTTTCCTCCAAGGTACGATTATCGATTGGTTATCTGTACTCTCATGCCAACTCAGCTGTATTAATAACATCAAACTGCTGATAAAGCTGATTACAATGTAAAATATGTATTGTTACCGTAGTGGTGCGATGGATGTAGTTATCCTACCGTAATCTTTCTTCTTGAGATCTACATAGCGACGGACACGACTCCCGTTGAGATGGCGACGTATGAGCTGTGCTGTGATATGATCGACGTCACCATTGATCTATCTGCAATCTACGGGTGAGAGATAGAAAAGAATATTGTTTAAGATCTTTAGTAAAATATTAATTTATTAGTCAATTTATTCATTGCAAATTTAGTAGATTATTTACAATGGATTATTGATTGGGAATCGGATAGGGGCAGTGTGAATCTATTGAGTCTAAATCGGTGAATGTCAATCCGTCGATAAAGTTACCGGGAATCCACATTTTTGGTGTCTGATCTTACGACGGAATCGAATAGACAATTGCCGTAAAAGAAAGGCTGTCGAAGCAAAAAATGTCAAAAATCGATAATTAGGCCGTGACACAGCTCCAAATGCCCGAAAATAGAGCACTGAACATCAGGAAAGTTCGCGCAAATTCAAATGTGAATATTTCATCATGTTGTCTTATTGCGCGCCAGCCTTTTTTCGCTTCTTTTTTTTGCTTACTTCAATGCCTCATTATTTATTGAAATTTATCGTCGTATTAGAATTTATGTAACGAAAACATCGAATGAGAAAAAGAGCTTTCAAAAAAGACCGCGACGCGACACGCGACCCTCGCCATTGATCATCAGGGAATACCGCGAAGTCAAATTTATTCCGTGGATTCCCGGTAACTTTAATTTCAGTCAGAAGATGGAGGGACAGCGCGCCTTCGATGAGAATTCATCTGCAGTCATCAGATTGAAGAGTGATCATGTTAGTTTACTGCATTTAGAATTTTTTTAAAAAATAATGTTGATTTCATCTGAAAATACCGAGGATGTGATACGGACGGGGTTGTTTTGCTGAAATAGTGTGAGATAAAAATATCTACTTCTTTTCAATCAATCAGTAAATCATTTATTTTGCTAAGAACTAGCAGGGTGTGTTGAGGTTAAACTACGTTATGGTAGGGTGCGCACTACGTTTTCAAAGAATGGTTCAGGGGGCGTTCAGTTGCAGGGCACAGTTCGGTCCAGGGGGAGCTTTGCAGCCTACTCCAGGCTCGGTCCAGGGGGAGCTCTGTAGCCGGCTCCAAATTCGGTTCAGGGGAAGCTTTACAGCCGGCTCCAAGTTCGGTCCAGGGGGAGCTCGATAGCCGGCTCCAGATTACATTGAAGCTCGACTTATGTTGGGGAGTGTTAATCGCTACAAAGAGTACTGGCTTATTCCGTTGCAAAAGGCTCGTGAGGCTGAGAGCGATCGAAAAAAGTTGCCACTACGCCACTTCGTGGCTCCGTGGCAACTTTTTTCGATCGCTCTCAGCCTCACGAGCCTTTCACAACGGAAACGCAGGATACAGTGCGTTCAGAACGTTTTCGAACTCCTGTAATCCCCTACGCTCTCTGAATCATGTTGGAACTTTTCGAAAATTTCGATTTTCCACGTTAAAACGTGTTAGAACACGTTCTGACACGTTTCTGACATCGCAAAACACTTTTCCTGTGATCCCCTACGCTCTGTGAATCATTTTGGATCTTTTCGAAAATTTCGATTTTCCAAGTTAAAACGTGTTAGAACACGTTCTGACACGTTTCTGACATCGCAAAACACTTTTCCTGTGATCCCCGACACTCCCTTCATCATTTGGGAAAATATCGAAAATTTCGATTTTTCACGTTAAAACTCGTCAAAACAGGTGAAAACGTGTTTCACGGTACTCAAAACCGTGTTAGAACAGTTTCTGGCACTTACGAAAAATGCGGCAAAAGGTTTGCCCGCGGCGGGGATCGAACCTGGGGGTCTCGGATTCAAAGTTTGGCTCGTAACCCACTTGGCTATGGATTTCGTTAATTAAATTTTGTAAAATTTGAAAGGTATTCTGGTCGGGAATCATATGCAAAAGTATTTGGGAAGATAGCGCGATTTTGAAGCGAAATATAAGGAAAATGCGAAAAACGTGACCGCCGGACACACAGACAGACACACACACAGACAGACAGACAGAGAGACGTTCTGAAATAATAGTCTTTAGTAATTAGATTGATTCGAGAAGCAATGTTTTTCGTTCCTCTCTTCGTGTGTCTGATCCTCCTCCCCTCCTTTCGTCATCCTTTGCAATCTCATCTCTCTTCTCTCAGGTTCTCTTCCTCCGTCAACTCAATCGTCATCTCGCCCTCGTCTGCATTGTGAGATCGGAGAACTTCGAGAAGCAGGGACTCATTGATTACAACTTCAAGTGCTTCAAAGAGGTCAGCAGGAAGAAGAATGGTTACTTATTATTAGATAGAGAATCTATTATAGTGGAAATGGTACAGTGTCGACAATAGTTAATTGCGAATCGCTCGTTTTCTATGTAACTGAAGTTCGTCTAAAGGAATTTTTTCTCAGATTGATATTTTTTTCTCGTGTTTCGAATTGAAGTCACTTCCTGCTTTTTAAATAACAATCTTTATTGCAGGGAATCGAGAAGGTGTTCCAAGTGCACAAGAACATGCAGAATGCTTGATCTCCCTTCTCCCATCAATCAATAAATCGATGCAAGGTACTCTCTCCGTCCTTCTCCCATTCCAATGCCTTCTTCATTTCCCCCGTGATCCTTCTGATCCTGTTGTTTCTCTTATCTCCCCCGTGTCTCTCATTTCTCTACTTCTCATCGAATTTCAGTAATTATATCGCCCTATCTAGCAATCTCTACTTTCCCATTGACTAATCTGTATGCTCATTGTCAGGGAAAATAAGTCTACGAATCCATAGGTCTAAGTTGGTTAACAACGACTTCAATGTCTATTTGGCGCAGGGGAACGAGGCGTTTAGACTTTGAAAGTCGGCACTCGCCAGCCCAGAAGTCTAGAGTCGTGGACTTATTTTCCTCTAAGTTGTGTAACTCCCAATCGATGTAGTTTGCATCCTCTCAACTCAACGGTTTACCTCCCCTGCTTCTCAGTGTTTTTCACCCATTTCCCACTACTCCCATTTTTTTGTAAATATGCTCAACTCCGAACACGACATTTGTTATGTTGTCAAGCTTATGATTATGATAAGTTGCAAGAGAGAAATGAGAAAATTATTGATTTATCTGTCTTGATCCGATTCGCGTCTCATTTCTGCACTAGTTAATTACTTTTTGCAACAAATCTGAACACTTTGAATATCTTAGATTATCGACCCTTATAATCCGTTTGAAGTTCGCGAACTTTTCACGCATCTTTTCTTGCTCGTTTTTGGCTATTTTCTTTATAATTTGCGTTAGGTCATTAAAGCAGCATAAGAAAGTACTAATGCAGAAGAAATTAGCCTAAAATATAAACTAGGGAATTAGCCGCACCTCTTAGAAGGTCGCGGAATTCTGCGATCGGTTTTACGCGAGCTAGACCGTGACGAGAGAGCACGCTGAAGGAAAAGTAAGCGATGTTGTTGTTGTCTTTCTGCGCTCTCTCGATTCACGAGCTCTCTCGTCACTATCTAGCTCGCGTAAAGCCGATCGCAGAATTCCGCGACCTTCTAAGAGGTGCGGCTAATTCCATAGTTTATAGTTTAGGCTAATTTCTTCTGCATTAGTACTTTCTTATGCTGCTCTAATGACCTAACGCAAATTATAAAGAAAATAGCCTAAAACGAGCAAGAAAAGATGCGTGAAAAGTTCGCGAACTTCTAACGGATTATAAGAGTCGTATGAAGAATGAAAGAAATGTAGCAGACACGAAAGATATGTCGATCATGTAGTTGACCTAATTCAGCTGAGATCGAGAGAGTGCACAAGGAGAGAAGGGAGTGAGAGAGTGAGAGAGAGATGTCGCGTGGGGGGTATTCGGCCCATTCTCATACTAATTGTAAGAAGACTATAGTCTCTTAGTCGACTATATTCTCTTTTAGTATTTGTTTCTTGTGACTGATTAGCATTCTACTCTCAAATTCACCACTTTATTGTTTCTGTGAATATTGCGTCGAATACACAAGTGTTTTGTGTTCTTTACTGGAAGACTGATACAAGTGGGAAGATTCGATCAATTCAACTCAATTATTCCTCATTCAGACTTTTCAAAACTATTCATGGACTCTTTTACAAAAATGACATTTGTTTATTCTGAAGATAATAGTGATTTGTTGTCTAATGTAAGATAAATAGTGAGATAGATCAATATCGATCCTTGATTTATTCATTCATCTTCAATTGTTCACATAATTTGCTTGTTTCCATTCACACAGAGAAAAATTACTTCATCATGCATGCGAGTTAATGATTAAATTACTTAAGCTCTCCACACTTTCCACGCTCTCTGTGCAGAAACTAAGTAATTTAATCACTAACTCGCATGCATGGCGAAGTAATTTTTCTCTGAGTGTTCTGTACTCCCATTGAAATATCCAATTGTTTGAAATACGTAATCATCTTGAATTTTTCCATCTTCTCTCCCACTACTCCTCCAATTTTTTTGTAAATATGTTCAATTCTGAACACGACGTCTGTGTCAGGCTTAAAATTATTATTTCTTGGAAAAGATAAATGAACAAATTATCGACTTATGTGATCTGAGAATATGAAGAATGGCAGACACAATTTGTTGACCCTGCCGAGATGGAGAGAGAGTGATAAGAGAGATGAGAGAGAGAGAGAGAGAGGTGGCGGGAATATGCATCTATAGTAGTCTGACCCATGCGCTTATTGGTTCGGATTCCCTTCAGATTATCGCTTCTGATTGTGAGAATGTTTAATTATATTGAATGCACAAGTGTTCTGCATTAAAAATAATCGATAATCGATAGCTACTCTCTCCCTTTCACACACTCTCTCCCCTCGACCCCTGTCTCATTGGTTGGAATCATGTTTTTGATTTCAGATATTCGTATGACGTCGCATATTACAATTCGATCGTTTCTCTTCCATTTCATAAAATGCATTCCTCGACCTTTGGTTCTCCCTGCGAGAATAGATCCTATTGTGCGTAATGTGATTATTGCACAGAAAGCGAAGGTGGATCGCGATAATCAACGCGCGGTAATTCTATATTTATAAAAATAAAATACTTTAAATTTAAATATATACATTTAATTAAATTCAGAAAAGAAAAATGTTTAAATCCGTTTTCTTGATATACAATATTGTAAATGACGAAGAGAGTGGAGATTCTCGAATCACTCTGGAGAGTATTACAGAAGAGGAAAGAGAGGTATATTCGCACTATTCCCAACATACGAGGGGGTCAGGGCGAGAGAGTACACAAAAATGAGAGAGCTCACCTCTATTTCACGCGCTCAGCCCTTTCTGTACGGTTGACCTGCCTGTAGAGTGATGTGCGTTGGAAGAAATAATGATATTTCGCACGCAATTCAAATAGCACAATAATTATTCTAAATCTCAGACTGTACATGAATATCTCATCGATTTCATCCGCTTTCTTTACGAAGACGACGCAATGTTCTGTGAACCAAAGCAAATACGGTATTTTGTAAAAATTTCACAATCATTCTACAGTGCAATTAAGTGAAATATTGACCGGGCTAATATATTACCGAATGGAAATACTGCCTATTTTCACCGAATTATTAAAGGAGATTGGAAAAGAGGTGAGTATGCGAATGATGAAAGAAAGATTCCTCTTTCGAGATTATGGCAAATTATTGATGTGATTTTCATAATTTTAAAATTCAGTTACCTTTATCGCTCTCTTTCATTGCTTCCATAGAAGATAAAGTCAGAAATGAGATGTGGCGACTTTCCGAAACAGGAGAAATTGAAGAATTCGAGGTATACACATCATTCCACAGGCCGATCAAGCTTACAGAAAGGCCTTTGGAGTGAGAGAGCGTGTGAAATCTCTCTCACTTTTACACACTCTCTCGCTCTAACCCTGCTCTGTAGGTATGGAATCAATTAGAGGTATATATTCTAAAAAATAATCGTTGGACAACCTATTAAGAAAAACTAGGAATATTTTTTTTTGAACGTAGCAGATGTTCTTTCAATTAAAATATGTTGCATTTAATAAATTCTTATGGTTTCTTGGCATCAGTGGATAGGAGAGGAAGAGCAAAATTGAGACGAATGATGAACGACATTGAACAACTATTTAAAGATGATGTGGACATGGTAATTTGTTTAAAAAGCTATCTCTAAATGTATTCGTTATTTCAGGAATACTACTATTTCGCAGAAGCGAGTGACCATGCCTGGTTTCGGGAGAATTGGAGAGAAGGCATGAAATCGATCGGAAATATATCGGAAGAGTATTCACTTGAAGATTGATGCAAGTGGAAAGATTTAACTGGAACACAATTCAGCACAAATATCCCTCTCGCATCCTTTTTCAAAACTATCCTCCCAATCATGAACACTTTTACAAACTCGATATTTCTTTAATCTGATGCTTATTTGATGACTGAGATAAATATTGAAATATATCAATATACATCTTTGATTTAATCATTCTTCTCCCATTGTCCACATTAATTGCTAATTTCTATTTCTCCAATTTTCACTCCCAATTAGATATCGAATTACTTGTGGTAATTGAGCATCTTAATCTTCTCCATCTCCCACTACTCTGTATTGATAAAGATTTGCGTCTTACTTTTACACTAGTTCATTGCTTTTTGCATCAAATAAGAGCACAAATATTATGATCATACATATGATCTTCGAAGAACGACAGAAATGTGGGTGACACACAGTCCTTTAGTTGACCCAGCCGAGATCGAGAGAGTGCACAGTGAGAGATGAGAGAGAGAGAGGTTGCGTGGCGGGAATATGCGTGATTGGACCAATGCCCACACCAATAAAATACCCTGTTTCATAATCGTTTTTTCATCCTTCGATTGAAGAAAAATATCCCTTCATTCTCAACTCCTGCCCATCACTTTATTCGTTATTATACAGCTCGATGGTCGAACACGTTTCCCTTGTTCTAATGAACTTTGTGATTTGCTTTCAGAACTTCTTAATGGCTGATTCAACACTTCGATCATCTCTCTTCAGATTCATTGAATCTATTCCTGATTACCTACAAAGGGAAATTCCTCCGGGGATCGATCCTATTCTGCGCATGGCTATTATTCAAAATATGGCAAAGCTAGATAAATTTGCCGAGCGCAGAGTAATTATTTATTCTATTTTTACTTTCTTGGTTACTCTATTATAAAATGAGGACCACTATTCAGAAGAGGGAAGTGTTTGTATCCGTATTCTTGATGTACAATATTGTAAATGATGAGGAGAGTGGAGATTCGCGAATCACTTTGGAGAGTATTACAGAAGAGTGGAACGGAATGAAACTGGGAGGGCGCCTTAGACCACTAAAGTGGTCGAAGTGGTGTAGTGGTCTAAGGCGCCCCCCCAGTTTCATTCCGTTCCACACCGGGGTTCGATTCCCGGCTGTGCATACCGCCACCGCCTCACCAAGGCGCTCGAATAAGTAAAGATTGGTAGTGGTGTAACCACGAAGGTAACTAGATCCGAAGAAGAGATTGGGCCCTCCGGATTGAACTGGCCTATTATGCGCTGGCCTTAGCAGTGACTCCCTCAGGACTTGGAGCCTAGATAAGGGGATGCCTTCAGAAGCCAACAATGGGATTCATAATAGAAATCGCCCTTCTGGGAGTTTCCCTGCCCTTCCAGGTACACTGTGCGACAGTATTTTACTTTACCGGACCACAAGAGACGACCGCTAGATTCACACAGTGTGATTATGAATGAGGGTCCCACCCCGGGTTAGCCCAGTTTGCTTGGTCCGGTAAAGTAAAATAGTGTCCAATCTCCCTTCTGTTTCCTCCATTCTCTTATCCCCTTTTCAGACTGTTCTAATATCGATCGTTTGCGTCAATGATACAGGAATGGGTCGATTAGTGAAGAAGGAAGGAGTCGCATCGGTTAGTGATCTACTACAGTATTACTATGCTGACCAATCGATATTTAGATGGAGAAGATGGAAAAGTTCAAGAGCTCACGTATTTCAAGCAATTGGATATCTCAATGGGAGTGCAGAATGGAAACAAGCAAATTATGTGGACGAGTGGTGAAGAATGAAGAGATCAAAGACAAATATTGATCTATTTCACCATTTATCTCAGTCAACAAATCATTATTATCTTATCAGAATAAACAAATGTCGTGTTTGTAAAAGTGTTCATGAATGGGAAGATCTTTCTTGTGAAAAGGATTGAAAAAGGTGTAAATATGTGGGATGGGTCGTCCTAAATAATGTCTTAATCTTCGAGGGAATACTCTTCTGATACGTTTCCGAGCGTTTCCTTGCCTTCTCTCCAATTCTCTCTAAACCAAGCATGGTCACTTGCTTCTACGAATTTGTACTTTTCCTGAAAAAAAATAAAGTGAGAAAGAGACAGATAATTTGATTTTTATAATACGATACCTCGTCTCCCTTTTGCTGAACACCAATCCCCAACATCCGTTTGAGCTTTTCCGTTCCTTTGCTATCCTCTGATGCCATCAATCCAGTCATGTAGACTAACTGAACGCAAAGAATCTTCCAATTGAGATTTAAGATTGGCCGACTAAATATCTTTTCGACAGTTAGTTCCACAGTTTCAGAAGACAACAAATTCCGAGTGCTCTGCGCGGAATTTGATCTTAAATCTCTACAATTACCTCGAATTTTTTTATTTTTCCCGTTTCTGACAATCGCCAAATCTCATCTCTCACTTTCGATTCCACTGATGCAATGAACGAGAATGAGAATGGAATCTGAAAATTAAGGATTAGAATAGACCAGGTTTTTTCAGTCTTTCAAATGTTTGGACTATGTTGGGAAAGTTCACACCTCTTTACCAATTTGTCTCAACAATTCGACGAAAACTGGCAGTATTTCCATTCTCCAGTACACTAATCCAGTCAGAATTTCCCTGAAAATAATCATGGAATTACTGGATTAAAAATAATTCTGAATCAATCTCCATCTTAATAATAATATGTTTATCATATTGTATATTTACTGTGGCGAATGTAAGAGGACAAATAAAAGTCTGGAAAACAAAAGACGAACATAAAATACGATGTCTCATAATGTGGCAAAGAGGCTTCTTAGGGGTAAACTGAGTAATTAAACAATGACAAATACAGGGTTTGGGCTTAATTTTGCGACAGATTCATACCTGATTTGCTTTGGGCGACAGAATATTGTTTCATTTGCGTAGAGAAAGGAGAGCAAATCGGTGCAATGTGATTGAACAATCTGAATACTGTTCGCTTATTTTCTAGAGAGAGAATAGGATATTTTATAATCATAATTTAAAGGAGGATGAACACCACCGGTTCCCGCATGGAATTTTCTTAGCAACACGTGTTTATACTGTAAGGAAAGTTGAGGATAATAATCGCAAACTGAGTGCGCTGCTAAACACAGTGAGACTTTTGGCCATTCCACCTGTTCCTCCCCTTCCCTACTCCCTCGTTTGCATGTACTCTCTTCCCTCCCCCCTCCCTCTTCCCCGTGGGGGATGAGGGAGGGGAAGGGAAGAGAGTGCATGCAAACTCGAGAGGAGAGTAAAAATTGATCGAGAGATTTGCTTACTCGCGCACGAGAGAGACCGCCCCCTCTACCGTAATCAGCACTTGACCCTGATCGTCCCTTAGCTATTGTAGTTTCTTTGAGAGCGCGTATCTCGGTTCAGAGGAAAGATAGAGATCTCAAATTTTGAATTTCTATTATCGTTCACATGAGAAAGCGATTAATGACAACAAATCGATATTCTATTTTTCGTGTTCCTCCTCCTTTAAAAAATCATATTCTAAATAACTGCAATGGCAATTAATAAGAAATAACGGATTATAAAAAAACATTTAAAAAGTATACTGTGTGTTCTTGCTGATGATGACTTCTCGATGACTGTCATAAATATTATTTATTATATTATTATGCCTCTCTCTCGTCTTCCGTAATATTCTCTATTTTTATCCGAGAATCTCCAGTTTCTTCATCATTTGAAATGTTATACATTCCGAATATTCTAATGAACATATCCCGTTTCTGAAAATAAAGCGAATCGAAGAAACAGATATTGAATCGAAAATTACCAACTCCACATGAGTAGCATCTAATCCATCCAGTCTATTATTTTGCTGGTAGATATTGCGTAAGGCTGGGTCCAGGTCTTGTAGAAATATCTCTCGATCAATTTTTACTCTCCTCTCGAGTTTGCATGCACTCTCTTCCCTTCCCCTCCCTCATCCCCCACGGGGAAGAGGGAGGGGGGAGGGAAGAGAGTACATGCAAACGAGGGAGTAGGGAAGGGGAGGAACAGGTGGAATGGCCAAAAGTCTCACTGTGTTTAGCAGCGCACTCAGTTTGCGATTATTATCCTCAACTTTCCTTACAGTATAAACACGTGTTGCTAAGAAAATTCCATGCGGGAACCGGTGGTGTTCATCCTCCTTTAAATTATGATTATAAAATATCCTATTCTCTCTCTAGAAAATAAGCGAACAGTATTCAGATTGTTCAATCACATTGCACCGATTTGCTCTCCTTTCTCTACGCAAATGAAACAATATTCTGTCGCCCAAAGCAAATCAGGTATGAATCTGTCGCAAAATTAAGCCCAAACCCTGTATTTGTCATTGTTTAATTACTCAGTTTACCCCTAAGAAGCCTCTTTGCCACATTATGAGACATCGTATTTTATGTTCGTCTTTTGTTTTCCAGACTTTTATTTGTCCTCTTACATTCGCCACAGTAAATATACAATATGATAAACATATTATTATTAAGATGGAGATTGATTCAGAATTATTTTTAATCCAGTAATTCCATGATTATTTTCAGGGAAATTCTGACTGGATTAGTGTACTGGAGAATGGAAATACTGCCAGTTTTCGTCGAATTGTTGAGACAAATTGGTAAAGAGGTGTGAACTTTCCCTACATAGTCCAAACATTTGAAAGACTGAAAAAACCTGGTCTATTCTAATCCTTAATTTTCAGATTCCATTCTCATTCTCGTTCATTGCATCAGTGGAATCGAAAGTGAGAGATGAGATTTGGCGATTGTCAGAAACGGGAAAAATAAAAAAATTCGAGGTAATTGTAGAGATTTAAGATCAAATTCCGCGCAGAGCACTCGGAATTTGTTGTCTTCTGAAACTGTGGAACTAACTGTCGAAAAGATATTTAGTCGGCCAATCTTAAATCTCAATTGGAAGATTCTTTGCGTTCAGTTAGTCTACATGACTGGATTGATGGCATCAGAGGATAGCAAAGGAACGGAAAAGCTCAAACGGATGTTGGGGATTGGTGTTCAGCAAAAGGGAGACGAGGTATCGTATTATAAAAATCAAATTATCTGTCTCTTTCTCACTTTATTTTTTTTCAGGAAAAGTACAAATTCGTAGAAGCAAGTGACCATGCTTGGTTTAGAGAGAATTGGAGAGAAGGCAAGGAAACGCTCGGAAACGTATCAGAAGAGTATTCCCTCGAAGATTAAGACATTATTTAGGACGACCCATCCCACATATTTACACCTTTTTCAATCCTTTTCACAAGAAAGATCTTCCCATTCATGAACACTTTTACAAACACGACATTTGTTTATTCTGATAAGATAATAATGATTTGTTGACTGAGATAAATGGTGAAATAGATCAATATTTGTCTTTGATCTCTTCATTCTTCACCACTCGTCCACATAATTTGCTTGTTTCCATTCTGCACTCCCATTGAGATATCCAATTGCTTGAAATACGTGAGCTCTTGAACTTTTCCATCTTCTCCATCTAAATATCGATTGGTCAGCATAGTAATACTGTAGTAGATCACTAACCGATGCGACTCCTTCCTTCTTCACTAATCGACCCATTCCTGTATCATTGACGCAAACGATCGATATTAGAACAGTCTGAAAAGGGGATAAGAGAATGGAGGAAACAGAAGGGAGATTGGACACTATTTTACTTTACCGGACCAAGCAAACTGGGCTAACCCGGGGTGGGACCCTCATTCATAATCACACTGTGTGAATCTAGCGGTCGTCTCTTGTGGTCCGGTAAAGTAAAATACTGTCGCACAGTGTACCTGGAAGGGCAGGGAAACTCCCAGAAGGGCGATTTCTATTATGAATCCCATTGTTGGCTTCTGAAGCAAGTCAACGATGACTGGAATGCATCCTTCTGTCTCATTTAACTGCTTGTAGACTGAATTCTCGTAGAAGGTGGAACGGATGTGACCCTCCTCGCGGATCTGGAATATCGATTAATTAATTATGTCAGTGCATTCCAAGATCAATTTACACCCTGTTTTCGATTGACTACCGTAATCTCCCCCAGTTTCTTCGAATTATCGATTGAAATTTGAAGAGTGGACTAACCAACATACTCAGATCCTCTTTCGAATACCCAGAGGCATTAGTTACTACTCTGGATAGATCATTGCGTGGACAAAAGGAGGGAACGGTGCAGATTTTCTGAAAGGGAAATAAATGGACACTGTATTACCGTATCCCCAAACTCACATTATCGTACTTCTCCCTGTTGTACTGATCACTGCACTCTTCGACCCACGTGAAATTCTGCTGCAGAGTAAGGTTCGATCCCGTTATCTGAATGATTATCGATTGAAATGGATGCGATTGGATGGAGATCATACTGGACTTTCCCATTCGAAGACTTTCTCTTGGTGCCAATTGAGTGGTCCATCGAATCCACAACATTCAAATTGAGTGAAGAGAATAGAAGAAGAAGTAAGGGGATGAGAAGAGACAGCGAGATAGGAACCAATTAGAGAAGAGACAAGATTAGTCAGATTTGAGAAGGAAGACACTGAAGGAGAGTACGGTAGTCAATCGAGAACTGAGATTAAATCGACCTTGGAATCCACTGAGAAGCAGGATGAAGATGGTGAGTAACGACGAGATGCCGAACATCCACACGAGCGATCTGAGGAGGGATTACTGTATCGAGTGAGTAGATCGATAACTGACCGTGTGTCCTGCTTGCACATTTGTTGAATGAGAATTCCATCGGCGATAAGAAGAGTGACTTGGAAGGCCATTGAGAGAGCCGAAGCATTCCTCATCTAAGGGAGAAATTGAGAGGCATCATCTAAGATGCACTTCTTCCCTTTCCTGGACCAAGTAAACCGGGGTGGGACCCTCATTCATCACTGGGTGAACCTAGCGGTCATCTCTCGTTCACTCCCAGATAGGTTATTTGGTCCGGTAAAGAAAAAAAGTGCGATTATCAGAATGTTGAATATTCGAATTGCGACTGACAACTCGGAAGAGGAAATCAGTAGAGACGTTTTCTCCATTGAAGATCGGCAGTTGATACATGAGCACTTGAGAAATGAAGAAGGCAAAAGTCCTGAGATGAATAGTCAGTAGTCGATAGATCGAGACTACCGTACCCGATGATCTTCAAAATGGATAGAAGAATGAATACATAGTTGATGACGACCATCTTGGGTCGGATCTTCTTGCCACTCAATCGAACTGCATTGTATCCCTCATCGAACATTCTCTTCATCGCTCGAATATCCTGAGAAAACTCGTGATTCTCTCCATTCCACACACTCTCTCATCGTCTCTAACCGACGAGAGAGTGTGTCAGATGGAGAGAGTCTCACCTCTCGCTTCGACTGCAGCTTCGTCTTGTCCTGCACACTCGCCAGTGGATACATCCTCGGAAACTTCGGATGACCCTGAGATTACGGTAATCGATTACTTGAGATACGGTAACTGAAGTGAACTACGGTAGTCGAGGACTATCTGACCTCCATGTATTCTTCGTAGACTCCCTTACGCTCCTCATCGGGATTCCTGAAACATTCGTCATCCCTATGCAATCCGCTTCTCAACTCACTTTTTCCTCGTTGGTTTCATCACTGGTTTGGGTGCATTGGGCTCGTCCGATTCGACCTTCTGCCCTTTCGGCGTACCAGCTTTGTGGGGTTTGTGCGCCGGTTTATCGGGCCTATCGGGTCTGTCAGGCGTATTAGGCTTATCACGCCTATCAGCCTTATTCGCCTTGTCAGCCTTACCGGGCCTATCAGCTTTATTAATCGTATTAGGTTTGTCCTGCTTCTCGGGTGTATCAAAGTTATCGGGCCTATCTGGCGTTTCAAGAATATCAGGCCTATCAGCCTTATTAGGCTTATTCTGCTTCTCGGGCTTATCAAGGTTGTCTGGCTTGCCAGGCTTATTCTGACCAGCCGGCTTTGGTGCATGCACCTTTTTCGGGACCTAAAATAACATTGATCAATGAAAAAAGAGAAAACAAACGTTGTGTTCCTCCTTCGGCCGCTTCATAGTAGGGAAGATGATGAGAATGAATGAGAATTGAGAGGAGAAATTATCGATTGCCCCATGCAAATCAGATTCTCTCTTATTCTATGGTCTCTCACAGCCCAATTTGCATCCCCGATTTCCTCATTTCACACGTTCTCATCTCATTTACACAACATTGAGTTGGCACGATGCCAAGAAGATCTTTCGTTGTCTGACTCTCTCGTCTCTCGATGATTCCCACTTTCTCTAACTTTATCTCGCTGCTGCTCTTGGCAATGCTTTGATTTAAACTAATTATTTATATTATTTATATTATTTAAGCTAATCGATAGAGTAGATCACGGGAAATAGTTTATCAACGTGGATATGGCTTGAGGAGCGGGACAAAGACATCAACATTATTGCAAGATACGGTATCTATTACGGTAGTGAGCAATGGACTGCTGTTGAAAGAGACTGAGTGATGGATCGATAAGGGTCTCACACCGAAGGGACGACCCAAGAGACGAAACCGGGAGACTACGGTAGGGCGGGACTAGACACTAGAGTAAGGCTACGGTAGAATTGGTGAGTTATCGATCGATTGGATGAGAACGACGAAGGGAACCGTATATACAGAGAAGATGAAGTGAGATCAGTGAGAAAGGGTCGAAAGCATTTCATAAATAGAAGAGTGAAAGAGACATTGGGAGATTAATCATCGAGAGAAGCTAATTGGGAATCAACGGCAAGAGTTGAATTAAGGAATGAAAGACAGAGGGAAAGATCATCCGAACACTTTTGAGATTGAGATGAACGACCGAAACAAGGAGTAGAAGATGATGAACAGACTCGTGATCTGAATGAGGATGCGGTAGGATTATACGATAGATTACAGGATACGGTAGCACTATACGGTATGTCATGGAATACAGTATCATGATACTGTAGGTCATTGATTACGGTAGGTAAAAGTACCTGAATCGACGACCCTGTCCACAGTTGGAGAGACAGGGAGACCACTCACTCCACGGCTCCCATTGACTCTCTTCCCATTCTGAAGAAAAAGATGATTATCGATTGATTGGGCTTGAAAAGAACTGATCACATGCATATTTCATGCCAACTTATTGGGGAGATCAATCATGTTCATGCCAACCTTGTTGATCATTTTCTTCATTTCATGCGAGTTCTTTTGAATAGAAAAGAAATATTACTGATAAATGTATGCTAACGTACCGGATAGATGAAACATGCAAATTATTCCCCATTTTTTTCATGCATTTTTCTCAATTTCATGCGAGTTCTTTGTATAAGATAAAAAGAAAAATGTATTACGTGGGCAATCTTCCTTTTCTGGTGGGCAGACGGCCGTCATATGAGCCAATCCCTCACAGATTCTCCCTCCCGATTTCGGAGAAGGAGAGGAACAACGACGTTCTCGATGTTGGAGATTGAAAGAACAAGAGGAAGAAGGGCAAGATGACCAAGAGGACCACGAGGACCAACCACCATCAACTGCTGCTGAAAGGGAGAGAAGGGCATGCAAGAGGGAGTACGGTAGTGAACTGAGGACACGGTAGGAACTGACAGTACCGTAGAAAACTGATACGGTACTGAGCAAATCATTCACAGGCCGATCAACCAACATAAAGGGATTGGAGTGGGAGAGCGCGTAAAATCGAAAGTAACGCTCTGAGTTTTGTTCAATCTCATACCCTGACCCCTTTCTATGGGTTTGGAATCATTCGTGATGGCAGGTAGGAACTGAGTGTACGGTAGCTCATGCGGGCATGCTCATTACAGGGTAGGTCACTCACAGTGCCTGCAGTTGGCCAGATCTGCGCAGGGCTGCAACTCGAAGTCGGGTCCGAAACACTGACTTCCGCCATTGGAGGGACGAGGATTGGTACAGTATCTGGAGTAGAGAGGGATACTGTAGCTGAGAGTACGGTATATGACTGACCTCGTTCTACTTGAGTGTCCTCCACACGAATCACTGCAGGGCGACCAAGAAGTCCAATCTGCCCAGTTTCCATCGACTCGTTTCTCGCAAGGAACTGTTGAGGTGCAAGCACGTTGGTCGAAGGAGAGTCCCGTGCAGAATGAACCACTCAAAGGATACGGTAGATTATTGATTTACACAGGTTCTTACCGATTAGAAGGAATGGGATTGGCACACATTCGGTTCCTTATCTGGTGGCCGGTTCCATTGCAGTCTCTCGAGCATTCACTCCATTCTCCCCAATCTCCCCAATTGCCATGTACTGAAGAACACGAAGAGGGCTCGCAGGACTTCTGCTCGACCAGTGGTCCCGCACAGAAACCTGAGAATGCGGTAGATCAGTGGGTCGATCGATAGCGAAGATATCGATTACCTTGCAGGGCAGGTGACCGTACTCTACAGTATCTCCGTCTTGTGGAAGTGAGCGAGAAGCAACTACAAGTCGCCCATGAAGACCACTCGGACCAGACCGGCAACTGAAATGGAAGGGAGAGATCAAAGATCAATTTGGAGTGTGAGGGAAGCAACAGTGACAGTTAAGCTTGAGCTGATTTGCGTGGCTGTTTGATTTGCGACGTCGACAGGTTTTGTTATTGAGCAGCATTTTAACACCAATGAAATAAGTGTACGAGTCCATAAGTTTAGGCTACCGAGCGACGACTTTCCAAATTTCAGATTGGGGCAGCGAACGATACTTTCAAACTTTTAAAGCCGTAGCTCGGTTGCCCAGACTTCTGGATTCATAGACTTTTTCCAATGAGTTATTTTTGCCTTTTTCTCACCGAATTCCCCGAGTTTTCATCCTCATTATCGAGGAAAGAATGAAGACGAGAAGTAAACTTGAAAGGGTGAGATCAGGAGAGAGAGAGAGTCTGTTTCGGAAACCCTACTGGGGAAAAATAGGTGGGATTCCATAGGATCCCACTAGTGAAACCACTGAAAAATGCGCAACGACGCAAACAAACAAAAAGTGACTTGTAGATCAACACATGTACTTGCGTTTCTGCGTCTTACAAGTGGTTTCTTCCCAAGTGGAATCCCACTTTTTATTCCTAGTAGGATTCTACAGTGGAATCCATGATTTCTGAAGAAGAGAAGAGAGAGAAATGGAGTAGTACTTACAAGATTGGGAGATGGCTCGGAGAGCTCCTTCTTCGTGCAGATACACGGACGCTTCTCACTCTCGTCCATGGTTGGACAAGCGAAGGGGAAGGAACACGATCGACTGCAAAGATCAAAGATCAGTGAAAAAGATCAAAGATCAGGTCTAATTTGAACGATTAATAATCAATAATTTACCGTCTGATTTCCTCTGCTCCAGGTGTGCATCGATTGGATTCGCATCCACTCCATGCTGACCATTCCAACCATCCATTTTGGACTGAAATTCGAGTTGATCTACTGAGTTCGGAGAAAGTATAGACTGAGAGAGGAACTCACTCTTGGGACAGGAAGGTTGAGAGCATTCCTCTATGGAGGAAGATCCCTCTGAAGGACAGTCGCCCTTGAGACACTTGCGAGATCTCAAAGAATGGTGTCGTTTCATTTTCGCAGGCTGTTTTAATAATAATTGACAAGAGAGTGCAGCCCGGTTTCACTCAAGCTGACAATCAAAAGCTGATTGTGAGGAATGGCATGAGATGGAGGAAAGCCAACTCACCTGGATCTTCTTCCATCTCCACACGAAACAGAGCAGGGCGTCCACTCAGTCCACGATTCCCATTTGTATTCAACGGCAGTCGCCAATCCGTGGATGCGATTCTGAGTCACCTGAGAAATCCACTTTATCGACCATCGACACTCCAATCAATCAATAAAATTTCAGACAGCGAATTTACGAAAATGGAGAATACCTCGATATTTCGATTGGCTCCACCGTCGGAGATGCACGTGTCAGAGCAAGATTCGACCTCGGCTGTCGGTCCTGAAGGGATAATTTAGACAGATCATAGATTATGGTAGGTACCTGGACAGGTAATCGATGAGGAGTCGAAGACGGGGAAGATCGCAGAGCAAACGCGCACTCGACTCCTGAAGATACGGTAGAGTTATGGTAGAGAGGGGTACGGTAAGAATAGGGTACTGTACCTGGACGAGAAGGGAGAGCAATCGGCACACTCAGTCCACGATCCCCAAGTGCCCCATTCTGGGCATGGACCGAGGACACAACGGCGACGTTCGATGGAGGACTCCCAAGGAGGACAATCGCCTGAGATATCGATTGGTGAGAGATCAGGGTATGGTATCTAATCGATAAAGAAGATATTGAACCTCTGATGCAGGTTCTTGATCTTCTTCTGAATCCCTCTCCACAGCTGGATGAGCACTGAGTCCATTCTGACCATCCATCCCATGCAAAGGACGTGTCTTTCGCAGGACAAGTCTGCAAGGAGGACCGTAGATTTAGACTACGGTAGATGACGAGAGACCACCGTTGCGCGATCACAAATTGAAATCTCTCATTTACAACTTGCCTTCAAGCTTGATGTGAATCTACTTGATATTAATTTGTTTGTTTTAACGCCGGTGACTGCGGTAGGTCGACCTACCTGTTCATTACAGGTCCGAGCTTGCTTGTTGTTCGTCGGACAGAGGACGCCATTGCAGAGTCGCTCTCGCAACTGGAATCCAATTCCGCACGAGACCGAACACGGCAGCCAATCGCCCCACACCTGAGGATACGGTAGATAATATCGATCGATGGAACTTAGAAGGAAATAAGTCTACGGCTCTATACTTTTGTGTTGACGTTCGACGACTTTCAAAGTCTAAACAAATCGCTCCCGCGCCTATTAGACTTTGAAGTAGTTGCTGGCCAGTTTAGAGTCGTAGACTTATTTTCTTCGTTAGCCCTCACCTCCAGTACGGGACATGGTTCATTGGCACAAGTACGAGTCTCTAGTGTGGATCCATCACATTGACCATGGGGACATTCTCTTCTTCTCAATCTCGTTCCTCCTCCACAAGAAACTGAACACGCACCCCACTCTGTCCAGTCACGCCAACAACTTCCCTGCAAATTAGAGATATATAAATCATGTTCTGTGAAAATTAGTTGCAGAAAAATTCCTTGTTAAGTATGTTGTATTGTCGTTATTTTTAAGATTCTCTATTTCGGGTTTTTAGTAAAAAAAGCCGGCGCCGTTATCTCAATGCGAATGCACTCGAAATATGGATCCTCTTATGAGATTGTGTTTTATTTTTATTTAATCCGATGAAATCTCTGACCTTATTGCATGGTCTCGTTTCTTCCAACGACGATGAGCATCTGTCCGAATTGCATGGTCTCGTTCTCTTTTGAGTTCCTTCTCCGCATTCAGAATTGCATTCACTCCAATTCGACCATTCTCCCACTGATTCACAAGACGAAGAACCGCAAGCACGACGTTCCTAAAATTACGTTGTTTTTTTTCTACAGACTAAACGAAATTGTGAAGGGTTCAAATTGAAAATTTGAATGTTATTTACAAATCGTAGAATTTTTTGGATCCGCATTTTGCTAGTATATTTTATTCGTTAGCTAGTAGTTCACATATTATCGATCGGATCTAAATATCTCACATACCCTTCTCTTTCCAATACAATCTTCAATCGACGTGCATTCTCTCTTTCTGATCTGCTTCCCTTCTCCACAAGATGCACTACATTCAGACCACGGCGACCATTTAGACCAAATTCCTTTGCCATCCTTGAAATCTTCCGATGGACAATCTCCTGTAACGAAGTCACAAGTTACGATAAAATCGACGATCGATTAGTTCGTATTGTAAATTGTTGAATAATTCGTTACTCCTTTCATACTATCTTGTGGTAACTCATATTTTACTGTTTGTCACAGTTGGTACTTCCCTGTTTCATCACGTGGTGATAAACTACTAATCGTATTACTGACCACTCTCAGCAATAAGTGCACTTTGGTCGCATCCCAACTGTAGACAAGTTCCTCCCACACAATACGAATTGTGTCCACACGGGGCTCCATCGGGGAATTGACCCTTGTTACGGATGAGTTCAGAGTTATCCAGATGACACCACACTCGACACGGCTGGGTTCCGTCTGAAAAAATATTATACAAAAAAAAAACAAAATTACTTTTACTATGATTTCATGGATTTGTGACAATGAATTTCATGAGAAACAATAATGAAACGTGTATTCGTCTCCATGGTGGAATTTTTGTTTGATCAGAGTTATCTTCAAAGTAACTCACGATTGAAGCTCTTTCCAGTCAGTTGTCGATCGGGTCGTGCAGGGTCATTCTGTAGTGCAGTGCACACTCGATCTCCATACTCTTGTCTGCTCAATCCAATGCAACTCGAGGACGAAGCACCACAGAGAGTTCCTCGGAGAGAGGAGCCCTTGCATGCATGACCTCCGTTGTTCGGACTGAATTTGAACAAATATTTTCAAAAAAAAATCATATCTTTTCATCTCTTCGTCTCTTTTTGGTTCTCGTCGCCAGTTTTCCGTCGCTCAAAATGAAGAGTGCTTTTACTTTTTGGGGAAATGTTTTAGAATTTGACTAAGAAAATAAGATATTAGATAAGACACTCACGCTGGATTGATACACTCTCTGTGTTGTGGTTTGACATGGATAGAATTGGACACATGGCATTGTCTGACTGGACACTGAGATTCTCCCGCCCATGGAGACCAATTTCCATCGATTTGCCGAGGTTGAGCACCTTGGCCCTTCCACGACTGACAACGACCTTCGATGCAGAACTGAAATAGATAGGTTTTTTTAAAAATCCTCGGACGGGAAAATCTCGTAAGACATTCTTTGAGTAAAAAGTACATCTCGTTACCTTCGAACTAGAAAATTACAAAAACATCCTACCAGACAATTTTCAAACTCTAAAAATGTTTTTAATGTTGAATTCATGAGCCAAATTATCAATTCTCTCGATTATATGTACGTCGTCTCCCTCTCTCACCTTCTCAGCTCCACACCAACTTCCCTCCAACGCTGGATGGGCAGTTGATATAGTCGATCCTCCATTTCCACACCACAGAATTCGACAGATATCATCCATTTGTCTTCCAGTTGGAATCTCGACGACGTAGTCTCGACCCCAGAAGTAACTGCACTGCTGATCCGCAGTGAATCTGAACAAGATCATGTCGAGAAGAGTTCGCAAGAGACCGCTGATAATCTCAGGAGAGCGTTGGTAAAGGCATGGCCGAGACCACATTCACCTTCTGTATCGTTATCGGATGAGATAAATGAGCAAAGTTAAAGGCTGAAAATGTAGCTTTCCGCCTTTACCTATAGTAATTCCATGTAAAGGATTCCCAATATTCACCGTTCATTTTGAGTTGAGTTACCATTGAAATTAACATGAGTCATGAGTGAAAGTTGTTGTCTACCTCTGTCCAGGCAATCTTCCATCCGATGTGTGACTCCTTTCAGAGATACCAATCGACGAGTCTCTCAGACAATTTCCGCGCCCGCTTTCACTGCAAATTTATCTTTTCTTCCATGGGTCACATCTGCTTTATGATGTCTCAGAGTACTTTTTTGATACTCGTGTACTTGCGTGACACTGTTTCTGCAAGTGAGACTGTAAATGCAGAGTATGTACTCTTTCTCGTAAATGATATAAAGTTGTGTTTTATGCATCTCTCAGCTATCTGAGAGAATGCCATTACTCCTAGTCTCACATATCTATCTTCTCTGAAATTATAATGATAAACTGATAACTGACTCCAGTTGAAGCAGGAATGCATTGAATTCTCTGACAGAGCACTCGGACCAAGTCGTCTTCCCCGCTCCATTGACTGCACTCATGAGACAGCACGAGCGGGAACACGAGTTCTGCACTCCATCGTGAACCATTCCCATACTGCAAGATTACGATTTATTACGGTAGTACACCAGATTAATTCATTGTCTGCTCTTGCAGCCTAGGAAGTCTGTCTGTTCCGATCTCTCTCTCTCTTTCTTTCCAGCTGAGCTTTCTCAATGCCAGTCAAGTGGTCATTCTCTCTCTTTCTCTCTCTCTCCGGTTTCCTCTGAGTTCTCATTGAATTGGCGAGTCTTCCAACAAGTTGTGAGTAATGATCCGAGTAGAATCATCTATCTACTTCCCCACAATGACTCACTATGGCATAACGGCACTATCAATTGAAGGCTACGGCATGACTACAGTAGCTCATTTGTGTCTCTCACTTCCGATTGCTGTGTACGATATCTCTACAGTAATCGTGTATCAAACTATCGATGAATGGATACGGTATCACTACTGTACTCACTTGTGTCCCATTTCATGGGCGAGAACGAAGGATCGACCGAGGTGCATTCCTTCCACGAGTGAACAGGCAAAGAGTGGATCACACATTCGGGCGACTGGGGCAACTCCCGCTACTGAAGCTGTCGTATGGTAGATATCGTATCTGGAATATCGATTTTGGTCTACTATCTTATTGAAGGTGACTTTAGTACCTAGGCATGCATGTCTGTCCTTGTATCGCATCCAAAGTAACTAGTCGGGAAGCTTGACAAGTTCCTCCCTATGATTCATTCTTGTCCTTTCCGTCTCTGTCTAGGTCACTTTTACTCTCAATGCCACTTTCTCTCCTCTATTTTCCCTTTCTTTCTTTTCTTCATCCAGTTTATCTTGAAATGCCTTCAGTCTTCAGTCAAACTTCCCGCTATTCTGCCAATATCCCTCACTGGATTGAACCAGTCAATCTCCCATTTGAATGAATTGGTTGTCTCTATCGACTGGTGGCACTCATAGACAGTCTCACTTCGATCCACACCATTACTCTCTCTCTCTCTCTCTCTCTCTCTCTCTCTCTCTCTCTCTCTCTCTCCCAGTCCATTCCGAGACTTCTTCTACTCACCCAGTCAGCAATACTCCATGGTCCCAATGTTCTGGATGAGTGAGATCAGTTCCTGGATTGATTCTACTTTGATGTCTGCAGAATCCATCGAGAAGTGACTGAGCCTGTCCATTCTTGTGAACTGAAGTCTCCAATCCTGCCTGCAATCGAGATATTCGTACACTTTGTATCAGTGATTTCCCCCGAGGGGCATTGATAGGGCGTGTTCTGTCACGAGGGGATCACTGGATTAGAGAGAGGGAGGGAGAGAGAGAGAGAGAGAGAGAGAGAGAGAGAGAGAGACGGTGGGTGTATCGACCATTCAAGCTACACGAATAGTCCGTTCAACTTCTTTGCCCAACTGTATGGAAGAAAGTTGCAGATTAGAGCTCAAACCACTTGCCGATCTACCCCCTAAACCCTTCCCTTTTCGGAGTGATTAAAGAGAGAGAGATTGTTAGAAAGAGTCGAAAGAAGTGACAGAGTGAGCATAGCAAGTAGCTAATTATGACGGAACGCGTATCGAAATAGTTCACATGACCTAGCGGAAACTGCGTAAGATGCAAAAAGTCAATGAGAACGAGAGGAAAGAGAGAGAAAGTTGAATTATTTTCTAACTTGAGAATAACTGATGAGAGTCACATAAATTCAGAGCATAGTCTAATCTCCAGAAAGAAGTTAGGAGTGAGAGACTGTTAAAAATGGGGAAAGACTGTCTCATTTTTCCACACTATCGTCTCGTGCGATAAGGAAGGGATGAAGGGAACTCACCGGCTGAGTCTTCCACATTTCAAATCGAACAATTACAATGTCAAGATTGGGACTGAGAGTTGGTTGTTGATACAACACATGGACATTGTTGATGAGAGCGAGAGAGAACTCGATCAGATGCTGCTCTGGATCCCTGAATATCGTATTTAAGAAGAGAAAATACAGTACACTTATAAAATAATAAAACAAACAAAACGTTAAAAATGTTATTTACTGTGTTTACCGAAGTCGAGAGCACACAAACAAACAACAACGTGCCTGTTTGGTAAACAACGGATGCACGCGTCGTGACTTTTTAGTATGATCATTTTATAAATGTTATATAGACAATCGAAAATACTTACCTGCTGAACTCTCGTTGGAAGTGTTCGTACAATTTCGAGTCGAGGAACAGTCCAATTTCGAGTGTGATCGGGTCCATTTGAGGAAAGATGAAGGAAGATTCGAGAGTGCCGATTGATGGAACGGTGTAGTTGAGGGAGAAGAGATCAGCTGTAAGTATTTATTGATTTTTGGTCGAAAAAAAAATCAATAATATATACAGTGGATAGGGAAAAGATCTGCTGCGAATAAATATCGATTGAATGTTGATCACTAATCATTTTTTGATTGGTATTCATAGAAAAATGGATAATACCAGTGAGTGGGGAGTCGACAGAAGCACTCGAATCACAGAATCCAGCTGATTCGATTGTGTTCAGTTTAATCAATTCCTCTTCCAATCCATCTTCGAGATCGGCCAGAAGACCAGAGGATCTCTTGTAGACAATGTGCTTCTCTTCCTACAATGAACTTTGATCTCTAATCCTATCTATTTATTTAACTAGTGAACATACATTTTTTTGCTTACAATAACACCTAAAATATCTATGATCGATCTCTGATTCTCTCCATTCTCTCGATGTTCGCAATCTACAGTGATCATGGGTATAGTGTGACCACTTCATCATTCCTATTTTCGCTATCTCTCTCCTTTTTCCTCTCTCTCTCTCTCTCTCTCTCTCTCTCTCTCTTCTCGACTCGAGTATAACCTTCGCTTTGTCTCAGTTTCCAACTACATCTAACATCGAGTCTCTACGTCACAAGTGTGCGTCAAAAAGTTCACAATTGTGGTTTAGCGAGCGGCAATCATAATTATGGCCGTCTCTACGACAATTCTCCGGAAATGGATAGTGAGAGGGGTTCTCTCTCGACCCCTTTCTGGAGGAATGAAAACGTTATTTCACCTGCCATTCGTGACTTCTCGCAGGGAGAGGATGGAGGACGAGAAAATGATCGTGCATGTCCAGAGTTCCCATGGTAGTCAAGCAGTCTGAGATCGCCACCTGACAAGAGATCAAAGATCAAATTGTTTAAAGGCGTTGTCAATTAGTCATTAGAGTAATGTGTAAATTCAGCCAAAAGATTTGGCTATCAGTGTTTCGAAAGGTTATCTTTCAAAACATTTTTTCTTGGTTCTTCTACAGAAAACTACTCTGTTCCGCATCGGAAACTGATTGATCTGATTAGAAAACTGAAACATTGCACTGATTTCTCTGAGATGGCGGAAGTTCTCTCTCTCTCTCTTTTCAGTGGAACGAACCTTCCTCTTCGAATGAGACAAGAGTTGACCATGATAGTGACAAGGAGAGATGAGATCTCGACGTTCCTCGGTTCGATTCCCATCTCGGATCAATGTGATAGCATGTTTGCTGACCTACAAATATTGATTTATCGATTTATTGATTTTGTGATCTCTGCCATTCATGGACCGTCTCTTATGCAACAATGGAGACCAATTGGAAGTGCAGAGAGTGGACCCTCTTGAAATAGGGGGGAATTACGGTGTCTCTCTCTCCATGATCTCTCTCTCTCTCTCTCTCTCTGCCAATAGACTCTTTCCGAGTCTTCTCCCCTCTCCTCTCACTTGGCTCACAATGCATCGCGTAATCTGGGCATGACTAAACCGGTGGCTACTGCTTATTGGAGGTGGAAGAGAGTGGGGAAAGAGAGAGAGAGAGAGAGAGAGAGAGAGAGAGAGAGACGGGATGAGGGGAGGAAGGAAGTACTCTTGATTGCATCGATCAACAATTGTGGATGATACTTGACAACTTGAGAAAAGAGAGAGGAAATGAGTCGAATTCGGATGTGAATTCATTGTATGCACAGAAAAGGAAAAGGATGGTTCTGGTGTGAATGACAAGATCTCTCTCTCTCTCTCTCTCTCCAGCCACAGTCAAACAAACTACTTGAGAGTCAAAGGGAGAGAGAGATGAAAAGAGAGAGAGGCAGAGAAAGAGATACGAGATACAAGACCGAATTGGCAATAGAGACAAAGAAAAGGAGTAAAACTGACCAATCGATTATTCGGTTTGACTCTCATGACGAAAGTTTGATTGAACGCGTGTAATCGCATCTCAATTTGTCCCTTTCGACCTCCTTCCAAGGCGATTTTATCGATTTTCGCGAGTGAATATTCAGGGACTGAGTCCTCATGATTCACTCCGAAGGTTTGATGGAGCTCCCTCTTTGTGAGACGACGATGCAAACCCTGCAGAAGAGATAAGAGATCAGAGATTTGCTGTAGCTGTATGTGAAAGTCTATATTTCCTGGAAACTAAAGATCAAAGATTATCGAGTGTTTTGATGTTGCCAAGGTGTGACTAAGCTATACGACAATCGACTGTGTTACAAGCAAGGAACAGGATCAGAGTTAGAGGGGGCAGGATGGCACAGGTGGGATAGTTACTGTAGCAAAGTTGGAGATACTGTATCTCTGGAGTTTCTGTTTCTAACTAGGGTTACGGTATCTCAGCCAATCAATCGATCAATCATATATCACGCCTAAAACTTTGACCGACTTGTAAAATTATGCAATATTCAGAAGTAACATGATAATTACGATGGCAGAAATTTCAAATTTTAATTACGATTGAACAACGTACCTCGGTGCATAATGCCCAGAGAATGGGCAGAATGAGTTGTAGAATCCTCATTCAAATTGGCGATGATCTGTAGGCATGTAGAGGAGGGAGAAGAAAGAGAGAGAGAGAGATCTGAACGGAGAGAGAGAATAAAGGGAGAGAGATCTGGAGAGAGAGAATTGAGGAAGTGTCTCGATTGACTTAATAGAGATCATGAGAAGTGTGATAAGACAAAGCAAAAAAGGTGAATGAGAGGATGAGATTGTGTGATTATCTCAAGGAGAGAGAGGATCGAGTAGAAGGACATGACCTCAAATGAGTCAAATGGCAGAGAGAGAGAGAGAGAGAGAGAGAGAGAGAGAGAGAGAGAGAACAGTGGGAAATGAGGAGGATTGGCGTACCGGAACTGGATTATTAAATGAGATGGAGCATTGACACAAGAGATAGAGAGAGACCAGTCATCATTGGCGAGAAAGTACGAGTTGTAGTAGAGAAGATTGAGGTCAGATATGAAGTCCTGTCTCTCTCTCTCTATCTATCACAGACCTGTAGATAGACCCCCGGTCTATCCATATTGAAAGAGAGAGAGAGCAGTACCTACTGGTATGAAGAGAGTGAGAGTAGCCATTGTGAAAAAGAGATAGAAAGTTGCAAAGGGGGAGGGGAGAGAGAGAGAGAGAGAGAGAGAGAGAGAGCCATCGCTCGTTCACAGTGACACTGCTTGAATAGGAAGAGCCTGAGGGGGGACTCCTCCCCTTCTCTCTCTCCTCCCCTCTCCTTCTACTCACCTTTACAACATGAACTGTGATACGAGTACCATGCAAGATCCCCTCAATATCCTTGCACTTCTCATTGAAACAAAAAAAGATAAGACACAAAACACAATCTCGAGAGGTACGGTAGTCTGGGGGGTTACGGTAGGTTTGCCAAAAGGCGGCTTGGGCAAACAACGGTTCCACAGATTGCATGCGCATGTTCGTCTTTGTGAATTCTCCATGGATAGATGTGCCATCCTTGAATCCAGAGAGAAAAAACTGTTCACTGAAGGCATTATTCAGCTCTTTTGTGTGAGAGAGAGGAGATTGTTTGTTGTTCGGTGCAAAGAAGTACGAACACATCAGGAAGTTCAAAGGAAAGACCTACTTCCCTATTTACTTTATTCCACCCACGGATTATTCTATTTAAATATTTTAAAATAGTTTTTAATCGAAATTGGAAAAAAAACTTCAGGAATACTCGAGTACGGGAGTGTCTTCGGGAGGACCGACTTGTGCTGGTTAGCAAGGTCCGCTCACGAATCATTAGTAGGTTCTTTCCGTTTCCCTTTTGTCGATGTTTCTTTAATTTCCATTCCCTTCGTTTCTATTCAATCGTTTGTTTCTCTTTCAGATGACAGATCGGGGCGAGTCGGCGTCAGGTCGACAAGATCCCTCCACTTCCCGTGCACAATACTCGAATAGTATCGAAATGGAGGTGAGTAATCGACTCTTCGTTTAATTAGAACATTCTTCGATTTGGCGGCGTATAACATCTGTGTAATACTGCCAATTGAGTGCGATTTCGCTCCATTGCGTGTGTCAACCATAATTTGATACAGACGAGAGACGTGTCTCGATAGAAACACGGCGTTCTGGGCGAAATGCCAAAATCGAATTTGTAGTGAGACCATCGCCCAATTGCATGATATTTTCGCACTCACTAACTGTCTGCCTCAATTTCTATTGAATCACCAGAACGCTTAGAGAAACCGTGTATGGAACGAGTATGTATTGATAAAAGTGTAAAGACAAATAAATTAATATTCATGATTCTCTTTTCTCAGTCAGACCGAGATCGATCGGCTCGTTCCGCCCCCACTCGTCAGACTCAATCACAAGAAGGAGAAGATGAAATGGAATTGAAATATGGAGCAGAACACGTCATTCGGTGAGCAGAAGTATATTCTATCGTTGCTTCTATTTAAACCCCTGCTTAAATTTCTAGTGCCGGTGTAAATTTTCCTTTGAGGTACGTTGGTTTAACTAATGAGTGGCATATATAATAGTCTAAATATGTAGCACGATATGGAATAAACCCCCTTAACATTTTAATTTCTTGTATGCTAAATTATGACTGAATAAATATTATATATAATAATATTTATGCGAGTCACGAGGAAAAGCGGTACAATAACATAAAGAATCATCTGGGACAATAAAAGCAATAAGGTCACTCGGAATAATGACTTGTCCATTCAGGCTCTTCGTTCCTGTCTCCATCTGCATGGCGCTCGTTATCATCACAATGAAGATGATCAAGTACTACTCACTCGCCGACCCCAATATGGGATTGTAAGTTATCTATTTGTTTTCCTTTTGAAATAGGCATACATGGTTTCGTGTTCGTAACTGAAACGCATAGCTCAAAAAACGGGGCTCGGGTACAAGGCGCTGACCTAGAGTATATATACCCACATTGTTGTGTAGCTACCACTGCATCAATCAATTAAAACCTGAGGCGAATTGTGAAAACCTGCGGCAGTCGGGAAAAAACCTGCCCTCCCGAGCATTGATAGTTTCTATTACGGAATCATTATTCATTTCAGCATAGGTCAAAAAAAAGTGAGCAACTATTTTTTTTGATAAGAAGAGGGCCATCAGAAGAAACCAAAAAGCTAAAGACCGCCAGGGTTTTAATTCTGAAAATTTTTTTTAAACCATTTTTAAAATTCAAAACCGTTGATGTCACTTTTTGACCTATGCTGAAATGAATAATGATTCCGTAATAGAAACTATCAATGAATTCTCTCATTGTCTATAAATCAAGTCTTTATTATTTGCAGTGAATGAATTCTCTCATTGTCTATAAATCAAGTCTTATTTGCAGTGTGTACACTCCCTTCCACACTGATTCGGATGACGACACGTCGACCAGAGTGAGTTGAATTATATTTCTTTACACTAGTAAACACTCGATTTTTTAGAAAGATTTGAATTGTTTATCTAGTGAACATTTGTACATAATTTAGTTATCCGACTATAATGTTTATCAGTGTCCGTTTAGGGGGTCATAACGACTATGTCAGAATATATTAATATTGATTATTTTGACATTTCTTATCCCGATTGATCTCGTCTTCTTCCAGTTTCTCTCTGGTCTCGGTAATGCTCTCATTATGATCTGCATTATCGTCGTGATGACATTCGGTCTCATTCTACTCTACAAGTACAAGTTCTATAAGGTCAGTACATGCTGAATTTTTTAAAGGATTGTTTTCAATCTGCTCATTTTTTTAATTTAAAAATGAAAATTTTACTCCTTTTTCGAGGGAAAGTGTGCGTGACGAATGAAGATAATTTAGTCAGGTTGCGATGCCTCCATAGGTCAATTAGTTTCTCGCAAGAGAGGGAAAGCAATTCTGCACGTCGTCGAAATCATGTCTGCAGACCCATTGGGACTATGGATGCCTCTTACATTTTTTTTTAATCAGAAATATTAATTTTGATTTTTTTTTGAATCGGTTAAACAAATTTTAAAAATCAGAATATAAAATCCCATCCCTCTTCCACTAAATTTATCTTACCTAATTATTATGACTCCAGGTTATCCATGGCTGGCTAATTATGAGCAGTCTCATGCTACTCACCATATTCTCCTTCCTCTATGTCAGGTGAGACAAATTATGGTTACGGTAATTTCGGTCGTTATTTTTCCCAATTCATTTATCATAGCATCACATTATTATGATTTTATCCGAATAATATACATAGAAGAATACAATATTTCGAGTATGCCATGGCTGAACAATATTGTTAATTATGTATTGTATTTGCAGTCAGTTGATGAAGGCTAACAACTGGTGCGTGTCTCTTCCGACAGTTCTCGTTGGTCTCTTCAATTACGCTGTGATGGGAATGATTTGCATCCATTGGAAGGGACCACTCATGATGCAGCAGGTACGTCAATTACTGTAGAAATGTATAGACGAGAAAAAAAACAGGAGAATTATGGTGACGCAGAATGTGTTTTACGATAGTTGTTCTGAAATGGTCAATTATCTACAATAGAAAGTTGGGCAGACTATTTTGTATCAAGGAATGATTCAAAATTTAGCTCAAAATTCGGAGGTCCGAGTATCTGAAACAGTGATGCGGTTTATGCCTATAAAATCGAAATTATTAGACCATCACTGTCTACCAAATATTATTTATTTATTGCGTAATGTTGATTTTATTTCTTATTGACTCCAATATTTCATCGCAGGCCTATCTGATCTCAATCTCTGCCCTCATGGCTCTCATGTTCATCAAACTCCTTCCCGATTGGACAGCATGGGCACTCCTTGGAATGATCTCAGTGTGGGATCTCATCGCCGTCCTCTGTCCAAAGGTGAGACGAATGAATACTTTAAGAAAGTAGGTAAGAAAATGACAAAAAATATTGTTGTTTTATCGAAAGGGCCTAGGAGAATGCAAAATATAACAAAATACCAAACCCTTTGTTGGTCACATCATTTTGAGGTACCCTTCTATCTATGGTAAAAATCCTCCCCATTCAATGAGAATTACCATTCAGTTCCTTTCTTTGATCATATTAACTAGTGATAGCTTAGCTGCCGTGGCCATTGTTTATCTTTTCGATAACAGTTTTACGTGAATCAATCAATATTTTGCAGGGTCCACTGAATATGCTGGTGCAGATGTCACAGGAGAGAAACGAGCCAATCTTCCCCGCTCTCATCTATTCGTGTATGTTACTATTATATTTTCTTGAGAATAGTCGATCTCGAACTATTTTAGTGTACATATAATAAGTTACATTTAATTTGTTTCCGTTGCTCAATTGGTTGATTTCCCAGTTGATGTTTCTCTAATACTTTTTGACTCACTAAATTGCAGCGGGCATTCTTCTACCGTATACAATCATAATGAGTGTTGTGGGAGAGGCGGGAGAGAAAGAGGAAGATGAGGCTACGGAGACAAGTGGTATCGTCAACCAGCCCTCCACCTCGTCTAGTTCGTTGTTTCTCGTAAAAGTAACTCAAAAATTCGTTATTTTGTTTGTATTATGAATAATATGCGTTGTATTTTACATTTAAAAAAATAATAATAGTAATGTCAGGTGTGGCTCCCGCTGGTCCTTCGTCTACCTCAGTTCTGATTCCATCGGGAGAATCGAAGAGCAAACGACCTCAAGTGAGACGAGTTCCTCCTCCTCCCAGAGATGAGAGAAGAGAAGGGAGAGAAGTTGAAAGAGGAGGAGGAGAAGGAGGGAGAAGAGTTGCTGCTGGAGGAGGAGGAAGAAGTGGCAGTGCATCCAGGTAAGAGGATCGGTTATTTTCAAACTGATTGTTTTGATAGAATTTATCTATGAAGTATTCACGTGAAATAGTTTCCTCCAGCACCTTATAGGAATAGTATAGTTCTAAATATTAGGGAGATTTATTTATTTAATTATTTTTGTATGTATTTATTAACTTTCTTTGTTGATTGCAGACGAACGGGAAGCGAGAGTGCGCCTCGAACAGAGGAAGTGGAAGAGAAGGGAATCAAATTGGGACTCGGCGATTTCATCTTCTACTCTGTTCTAGTGGGAAAAGCGAGTGAGAACGACGACTGGAATATCATTGTGAGTATTTATTTATTATTTAATCTGCAAGGGAATACATAAAGGGAGAAGAGTAGGTACCATCAGTGATAGGAATTTCGGTATGCGGCCGGAAGCTTTACTATCAGCTGACTGTGGATGAGCTTTTTTGGAGACTTGTCCGTATTATCTGATTTGGTAGTCATTCTTCTCCTCTCAGATTGCCTGCTACATTGCCATCCTCGTTGGATTGTGTGCCACTCTCTTGCTACTCGCCGTATTCAAAAAGGTGAGAAAGACTGATTCATCTGTTGATGCATTTTACTTTTTTTGAGAAGATTTACTTATCCAATGTGTATGTTCGAATAAAATCATATTTGGTCACGAAATCAATTAAGTTGTTGTCAATTAACCATCTCACAAAGATATGAGTAAATCCTGGATCGAGCATCTCTCCCATGGGTCGAGAAGTGGGTCGAATTCAACATGACACACCCAGTTACAAGGCGCCAAATCTATTTCTCGAAGAAAAAACCAGCCCTTTTGAGCAGTGAATCACGAAACGAGTTTTTTGTTAAATTCGGGCCATTAGGGAAGTCTAAAAAAAACTCTACGGAAGGCTATTATTTCTCTCAAAATTCTCCCTGCAATCTGTTCCTTTTCCAGGCTCTTCCTGCCCTTCCCATCTCCATCTCCGCCGGTTTGGTCTTCTTTTTCTGTACTAAATTTCTGATCACTCCTTACACTACCAAATTGGTTACGCATCAGTTGACATATTGATCTCCTTTCGCTAACTTATCACTAGTGTTGTTAGATCGAATAGTCCTATTCGCGAATAACAGTGCATTATTCGCTAATAACTTTTGCTATTCGCGAATAGAATTATTCGATCTATCAACACAACTTATCACCCATCCTAGAGTGGAATTCTCCCTACGAGAGACTGCGACTATGTATCCTTTGGTGACCTTCTATCGATAGAGCTTTATCAATGAATGCATTCCAATGATCTTCTCCCCTTTTGTGACATACGAGTTTACGACACTCTAACTTTCCCGTTGTTCGAGTTTTAACTAGAAGTCACTGTTGAACAGCTTCACTTAGATCAAACCTCGCCTGTGCTTAACTGGCGATAAATCAATTTGAACATATAATACAGCTAATCTATTCACAAGGAATAATCGATAATTAGAAAGACGAAACAAGTGGAGGAAAGAAGATAAAAGAGGCGTGTGAGGGGAGAATCGAATTGATTGATTTGAGTGATTTGAAGGGGATAGGAACGATTGAGAATTGTGAAGAGAATACGGAGGAAAGAAGTGAAGATGGAGAGGAATGTACGGGCTATTATTAACATTACTGAAATAAGAAGGGTGAATCGATAAGAAAATTAAGAAAGCTCACCTAAATACGGTAGTTTATTGACGAGAAGAGCGGAGAAGAATTGAATTTGGACTGTGAGAATGATGATAGGAAGGAGGCAGTAGAGAGGAGAGCGATCTGGAAGGAGTACAGGGATTTGGATTGATGTGCACGACATTTTTTCGTTTCAAAACATTTAGAAACCTTTAATGTTCAGGTTCCCAACGTGCAGTTCCAAACCGTACCATGCCCATGTGGATTGATGTGCAGGTATCTCTCAGATTGAAACAATTGTGATAAACTGACTTGTGATGTAGATGTATGCATCGAAGAAGACGATGGATAGGGCAGGAATGACATTTGAATAGAGAATTCTAGATTGCGCACGGCGAACAATGCAGTCGAATTGGACTCCATGGGTACGAATTTCGGCGCTAAATGGACGATTGATCATAGAGAAAGAACGACTAATAACAAAATAAAGAAAAATAAGGCTTATTTATTTTGTTATTAGTTGTTCTATTTTTTTCTGCTATCCAACTTTTCTATTTTCCCCTAATAAGCAAGAGAAGATCTCACCCATTCTTCACCATCAAAGAAGACGTAATTTTCGAGTCCCAAGCGATGATTTCGTGTTGAGACATAAGTCTGGTGTAGGAGATGTTGAAGGCCTTCTCACGATTGTCTGAGAAAATGTTTACTCATTTAATTAAAGAGCAGTCAGAATTATCGATTGATTACAAACTGACAAGGTGAGAGAGTGTACGTCGTGTCAGATTCCATATTCGACAAGAACATTCCACAGTGGAACTCGTCCCATGGATAGAAAAGAGACGTTTGAGCACACGGAATCTGTATTTGAATGAAAATTTCCAAACCTCTCAGAGAAAAAACTCTAATCTTGATATGTCGAGACGGAGAGTTTGAAACTCTGTGTGTTTTCCCTTTTCTATGAATTTGATTGTTTGAAACTAACGAGTGCTTGGTAGAAGAACTTGATCTCGATCGTTCCATTTCGATAGAAAGTCACCTCCGTCATTTTGGTCGGCGAACGACTGCAAAAAAAAACATGGAAAACATTTTCAAAATGTCTCAGTTCAGGAGATGGGGGTGTAGTTTACATTTTTAGATATTTTTTTGGTTTAATTCACATCATTCCGTAGCCCGGCCATTCTTCCAGAATGAGATCTGAGGCAAGAGAGTGCGAAAAAATCGAGTTTCCGGCCTCTCTCATTTTCGCACACTCTCTCACTCCTTACCCTTTTCTGGAGTTTGGAACCATGTGTATTCTCTCACCGATATTCGTCCTGTTCCATTGAGCTTTTGATGGGAGGAATCCACAGATCAGAGAATTGAAGCTCGATCACATAGTCCATTTCTCCTTCATAATGAGTGATCACTGCTTGATTCTTTGGTAGATATGAACAATCTTTGTCCACCCAAGCGAGAGTTACGACGGATTCAATGGCAAGCCACTCATTTCGGAAGTCCTGCCAGAGTTCAATTTTACAAAAAAAAATGCAATTCGAAATTTTCTTGAAACTGTGGAAACGCAATTCCGCAACCCGGATGAGAGAGTGCATGGAAGTGAGAGACACCCCTTTCTAGAGAGGATTTAAATCATGTAAAGAACTTTCGAGAACTCACGAAAGAAGTAGAGGCGATGTCCACATTGATGTGAATATCGAGCGGATTCGTTTTTGGAGGGGAAATAATCGATAAAGATGGTGTACAAAGGTACAAAAGGAAGGGCAGAAACGGCAATCGATTCATTCCAATAGAACTGTAAACTGAGGGCGACCTCTCTCTGCCTCTCTCCCCACACGTAAACATTCAATAGTTTATTATTATTACAGGTGAATGGATGGTTCAATGAGAATGACATCATGACTACTCAATAGTTCAAGTCGGGAAGTGCAGGTTGGTACTCGAAGGGACAATAGCCAGGTCCGTTTCCTGGTTGGACGGGAAAGCCCCTCTCTGCCATGCGACACTGCCACTCGTAGAGACGAGGCCACACCTGGATCCATAATAGTGATTCTACCGTTGTCGGGATTACTGTATTTTTCTACCGCAATCAGGATTCTTCTATTGTTTCTACCGTTATCAGGAATACTGTATCGATGATCTACCAATCGATCGATACTCATGGTCCTACCGTAATCTGGATAATTGTATCTATGCTTTACCATCGTTCGATGCTAGTAAATCTACCGTAATCAGGAATAGCGTATCGATGCAATCGATCGATAATCATACCTTATCTCCATTCATGCTCTTGGTGAACTTGGCGTCACTCCAGAGTTTCTCGGCCACGGCAGAGGCTCGGGGGAATATTCTCGGGAGGGCATTCGATTGATCTACCATCTCTCCCCACATTGCAGCCTCGCCTCCCAATACACGACCTCTCTCGATCTCAGTCACTCCCTCCAGATCCTTTAATTATCGATTGATTGGTAGATCAACTATCGATTGATTTATTGAATGGTAGATCAATTATCGATTGATTTATTGAATGGTAGATCAATTATCGATTGATTTATTGATTGGTAGATAAATCCAACCTGCGGGTCACACTCGTAGTACTCCTTCATGTCAATGTCCCACGAGATGTGATCGAGATACCTGAGCAGAGATCAAAGATCAGTGAATATGTGAGAGTAAAAAGATCAATCTCACCAGCACGACGATAGAATGGCGAAGTGTCCTCCTTTCACGATTCTAGCCACATTGTCCATCTGCTCCTTCTTCTTATTCCCTGTCCAAACTTGGCCGATCGCTCCACTCATTTTCATTCCCATGTCAAGCAGTTCCTGAGAGGAGATCAAATTATTCAAGTTTTAAATTAAATTTACAAGCATCCATAAATAGTGTCTGGAAAGAGAAAATGTGTGGAAGTGAGCGAGTGTCTATCACTGCCTCACGCTCTCCCGCTCACGACCCCTTTCAGGAAAGTTGGCTTGGCAGTGCGAAATGGACCAACCTGCCATACGATGAACTGCTTTCTGGGCATGTCTCTGGCAGTGAGATGGTCGAGCAATCGATCGATATAGTGCTGCTGCAGCTGATTCGTCGTATTCATTCCCCACAACTGCAGATTATCGATTGATTAGAGAGAGAGAGAGAGATCTACCTTCATGTAGTCAGTGACGTTCTTGTTGTTCTCCCAGCATTGAGTAATCCAATAAGAAGTCTCATCGCCTCCCAAATGAGTGAATCGATCGGGGAAAAGAGTGAATATCTCCTGAAGCGCAAATGTATTGTAGTTTGTCAGACCGATCAATCAATATTCTAAGGTAGATCAAACCTTATAGAGTGAAGTGACGACATCATAAGTGAGTGGATTCGTTGGATCCAGAATTGCTCTATCCATATCCTCCTCTCCAATCTTGTTAAAGCATCGACTAGTAATCGAAGGAATTCCCACTCCCCATGATCGAGTGTGACCTACATGTGCGAATTAATAAACAAATAATTGAATCTCAGCATCGAGTTTGCGCCATACCAGTGCGTATTACTCTTTCGGATGCTGAGTAAATGACCTACCGGGAGTATCGATCTCGGGGATGACTCGGATTCCGCGAAGTCGAGCGAACGCTACGATGCCCTTAGGGTTGAATTATGTGACTCCGCCCCTTGACTCCGCCCCTTCGACCTACCGCGATGTCTTCTTGACTGTACACATGTCTGTCTGTGAATGCTCCCTTGACCAATTCGGGATAAGCTTTGGGTTTGAATGGGAAAGATTCGTTGTCAGTGAGATGCCAATGGAATACATTGAATTTGTTCTGAGCAAGCATCTCGATCAATCCCTGCAATCGATAATTGTAGATCACGAATCGATAATGGCTATCTACCTTGATGGTCTGAACGGAGAAGAAGTGGCGGGAAGTGTCCAGCAGAAGGCCACGGTGAGGGAAACGGGGTGAGTCCTGGATGGAAGAATACGGTAGTTGGGAAGAGTATCAATCGAGCTCACCTCGATAAAGGAGTTTCTCATGGTGAGCCCAATGGAAGATGGATAGGCGAGTTGGGAGAGCGTCTCGAGACCTCGGACGACTCCCCATACCTGAAGATATTATTGATTTTTTCGGAACTCTTTCTACTCGGAATCTTCTCACTTCCTGGAGGGAAGATTACGGTAGTTCTCTATTACGGTACCTGTGCAGACTGGACGAGGATAATCGATTTATTGACAGAGAGTGAATAACTCTCGATCATTCCCATCTGAGGAGTGGCAGGACAAGCATCGTCCTCTACAACTACGTGCAGTTCCAGAGGTTCGCCCTGATTAATCAATCAATCGTTAATCTCAATCATTGATCTACCTTCGTGGGACCAGAATGGCTCAGGGCGAGATTCATCTTCTTCGAGAAACCAGCTAGCGCAGAAGTCATGATGTCACAGCTGTATCCAGTGACCACCTGGAGATCAAATAATGAGGTGTAAATGTTAGACAGACTATGATTACCAGTCAATAATTAGGAAAAATCAAAGCAAAGCCTAAGGAATTGGTGATCAGTGTAAGATCAATCTGAGAAGAGATCAAAGATCAACGAACCTTGACGAGTCGGGGGTCGACGGGGAACTCGGCTTTGTCATTCTGGACGAATACGCGGGGTTGAGGCCACACCTCAATTCAGTCTGATTATTAGAGAATCTCTCGTTTTTTTTCCCTAGCTGGACCACACTTCCTGATTCCATGCTGGAAACAGATTATTCCAGGATGCAGTCTGGCAAAAATACTAGAGATACGGTAGATCACTCACTTTTCCCGTTGTGCGAGTGTGTACATTTGGCCAGTCAGCAAGAGTCGTTGACAGGAAGAGAAGAAGGAGTAGAGGGGTCATTCCATCCAAGACTGAGATGGGGAGGGGGAAGAACAGACACCTGACTTCACTTTACACTCAATGTGATCGAACACCCAAATGAGAGGCGGGACTAAGGAAACGTGACTGGAAACGAGTCCACCATCGATTTTATACGGCTCTAGAATGGATCAAGATCGAAAGATCAGATCTATAGATCAACATTACTGCTAATGTTAGGAACAGTCGAAATTCGAAATGAGAAAAATGTTGACTCGACAAGAATGGTATAGATGGATATGATTCATGCAATGTATTCCCTTTTCCCTTCTCGATATACACTCAATACCGGATGTTCCTCTTATTCATCCTTGTCTCAAGTGACTGAAGTATTAGCAAAAGAGGGGCAAAAGAGGCGGATCAGCCATTCTTGTTCAGCACTGATTTGGAACGTCAGTCGGGGAAAGAACATCTCATCACATACCGCCGTGAGGAATTGAACCAAGGAGCTTCGGGTGGGAGGTGAAGATACTAACCAATACACCACAACGCGTTGAGAGAAGGACATCAGGTTACACACCCACATCTCTAGAGCAAATGTGCACGCATCAACACCACTTTTGATCTTCTCTTTTGATCATTAGTTGATCAATTTTCGGGAGATGCAACATATCACATACAACACTTTTCATAATCAAGAACATCTCATCATAATAAATGTAACATGTAAAATATATAAAGAGAGTTACACAGCGAAGTTGATTGATAAGATGATAGTCGATTGTTATTCATTTGATTCTCTTTCTCTTTCGGTATCTACTCCGTCTATTGCTGACAATATTTTTGTCTGAAAAAAATATTTATTTAAATAAAATTATTTCATGATTGGTTTTGATGCTCTGGTTACGGTAGTTGGGTCTCCTTCTCTGAAAAGTAGAAGCAACGTTGTTCACTCCGATGGTGTGTGCAAGTGTCAATCAATAATTCTGCCGTAGTTTATTTATTTTTGTTTATCGATTCTTTTCAATGTGCTATTTCGATTCACCACTCTCTAATACACCTTGACCAATGCTCAGAATGGAAAACGGGGAGTCGGAAAAGACGGCGCCGGCCTCGTTCTCTTCTTCGAATCCTGCCAAGAAGAAGATCGATAAACTGATCTCCAGCAAGATTCACAATGACCCGGTGAGCGGTAGATTAATAGACCCATCAATATCAGCCTGTTCAGGCATTTGCTGAGCTCATGGACTACGTTTCTCCGATCGTTTCGGACATTGACATTCACACTGAACGAAGACTGATGAGGAAGTTGGAGCAGCGAGAGTTGGATCTCAATAAGGAGTATCTCAAGGAATTCGAAATGGTCAGTGATATAACTGTTTAGTGACATCAGTGTACTCCCGTTACTTGTTACATTACTACTTTATGTTGCCGTGTTTCTCTGGAAATCGGATCACCAGATAAACTCAGTTGTTTCGGTACTCACGAATCAATAAATTTACACAGTTCATTGCAGGTAAATAAGCACGTTCAAACGTTCTCCGAGAAAGTGAACGACATGCACAAGATCTGTGCCGATCTAACGGATCAGATACAGCAGAACAAGGTTTGCTAACTCTCTTTTTACTCGTTCAAATACATACATTGGTTACAGGAGAAGACACAGGATCTACTCAACAAGACGAGTGCACTGCAGAACAGAAAGTGAGTATACTTATAAACTTATACTTTATCGCCTACGCATTCGTGGGCAGGAGGGGTGATAAGGAATATCTGTTGATATGTTGGTCTGGGCTCCGGCGATCTTTTTTCGGTGGTTGGATGGCAGTTCCTTGCTACAATCTAAATTTGGGAGCAACCTATGCTAGGGGTTTTTACTAAATTATTGTGATGATATCGTCTGGGAGGGTCAATGAGTTGATGTTCCCTTCAGGAAAGTGCTCGAATTGAAGCAGAAAGCGATCGATGATTTCCTCGCTCAATTCTCACTGACGGAAGCAGAAGAGAAGGCACTGGAGGGAAATAGCGGTTAGTCAATATTATTTATTTACGATAGTAGATGATTAAGAAGACGGTGAATCAGTCGGCACTACTGCAGCGTAGCAAAGAATGAATGATAACCGTAAATATTGAGTAGACAAGAAATAAGTTGGTTGGGATCTGCAGAAATCACTCGAGGTTGGGTTCTCCCAAAACATACGTGGGTACTGGGGCACTGTGCAGGTCAGGGTCGGGGCGTTCGGGAGCACCGTGCAAAACTCAGAATAGTAAACAAATCGAGAAGAAGGAAAACTATTCGAATTTTCGGGGGCACCCCGCAATGGTGAAGTGATCTACATAATTAAGATGGTCGTATCTCCTCTGATTTCTTCCCTGCCCTCGAACGTGCTCGATCCATCTACGAACAGAGCAAGCAGCTACTCAGAACGAGCGCCAACCATGCTGCTGCGTAAGATTATCGATTTTTTATTGTCTTTCCGATGTATACCATCTTCCGATTACTCTAAATACCGAATACAAGCGATAATAGATCAATTTCAGAATGGGAGTAATGGAGGAGATGAGCAAGAAGATGGAAGCTGCCTATGATGTACTCTATCGATCCATCCAGAGTTAGTCGACTTCAGCAGTTATTGATTCAGTCTTAAATTAGACGAAATTCCGGTCGGCGATTTTTCTACTCCAAAATCACAACACGAAATCGCTCTAGAAATGGGCAGGAAGCCCAGATAATTAAGAATAATCCCCCATCTGACCAGTTTCCTTAAACTTGTGATATAAATCTGACCAGTTTGGCTACTAACCTGGTCGGAAATAATGATTGGAGGAAAATGCATGCAACGGTAGAAAGAGAATCGTTGCAGGAGAATGTCGAGTGTTGAACACGGAGATGATTGAAGTGAAGGGAGTCATTGCTGAGAGCTTCGCTGCACTCAAGGATAGACAAGTTCTACTCAAGTAAGTAATATTTATTTAATTATTTTTATTCATTTTAATATTCTTATTTTATAAAAGAATTAATTAAATTAAGTAATTACTCAATGTTTACTTGACTATTCAGATACGCTCTCGATGACTACGCGAATGCGCGCAAGAACAATGCGATGAGGGCATTCAGTGACATTCTCACGAGAGGAGCAGGAGGGGGTACGGTAGTTGGCTCGAATAATATATTGATTACTGATTATATATTCCTCTTTATATTACTGTAGTCTGATGAAATAAGTGGGTCGACAAGCTCGATAGGAAAATGTCGAAAACGAGGGTAGGGGTTATTTAAATGTGGATAGGCTTCGTCGTTTTTTTTACGTACATGTATACCTATGGTAGTAATTCCCACATTTCGAAACACTTATAAATGCATTATAATTCTTTCTATTTGTGTGTTTGCAGGTAAGCCCCTGGAAGTGCTTGCTCACGATCCTCTTCGATACACGGGAGACATGCTTGCATGGACATATGAGTGCATCGGAAACGAAAAGGAAATACTCACACTCATGCTCAGTAAATGCCCACCCGAATGTGAGTACGGCAGAACAGTTGGAGAATACAGTACCCTGTGATAGTAGTGGTTATGGTTAGGTCGCTGTAATGCTTTTCGATTATCATTTTTGTGATGTAAAAACTCTGTTATTTTCACATATTGACAAACTGTCGATTGACGAGAGAATGTGTAAAGTGAGAAGTGTGACTCCTCATTTTTCGACAATGAATATTATTGAATTGCAGTGATTCGTGAGCACGAGCAGCGAGTTCTCTCACTCATTTCTTCCCAGTTGGCGAGAACATTTAAGGTACGTCTGCGACTAGCATGCAATACTAATAATCTACCAAAATATTGAGAATGAGCACCGTTTGATAATCAACATAGGTTCAATAATCGAGTAACTGAATGAGTGTATCTATTCCATTGTTATTATTATTGTTGTTATTATTATTATTATTCATTGCAGGTTCGAGTTGAGCAGACTCTAACGGGTGAACACGAATCTACTCTTCTCTACAAACTCGTCTCCATTCTCGCTTTCTACTCCTCCAAGATTGAGTATGTTTAATCATAGGTCGATAAGTACGTTAAAAATACTACGTCCACCCACCTGAGATTTTGAGCCGGTTAATCGTCAGCAATCTTTTTCTGCCGTAACAGTATTGCGCAAATGACACTAGTGATTCAAGCTGCTAGTGACACATTAATGTTGCCAAGACATAAAAATACATTTTTCCTTCAAATTATATTTCAATCAATTTGCATCGTCCATTTCAGGCCGATAGTTGGATCGGAGTCAGATCTCGTGCACACGATCGAGGAATTGCAGCAGCTCACACTCAACATCTTCTTCTCCGGTCTCAATCAGACTGTACACAAGATTCTCTCCAGGGTTCGATTTTTTAAAATAAATTTAATTTTACTTTTTTAAAAATACGTACGAGACCATTATCACAATTGACTTATTTTATTATTATTTTCACATGAGATGAATTAACAAAAGCGAGATAGAAAAGGAAGTTGAAATTGACCAATAAATGTCGAATATTGTTTCACTGTCAGATGGGCACGCCCGACTACGATCTGCTGCCCGTGCAAGCTGTCCATCAATCCCTCATGCTCCTCAAGGTGATGTAGCTTGCAATTATCGATTGATCCCGACTTTGAATGATGTAATTACTGTGTTATTGTCAGGAAGTGCTGGACATCCACGACAGTACGTCGTCTGGTGGAGACGAGGCGAAGAATCGATTCGAGAAGGTACCGTAATATTTATTTTTCTTTAGTACCCACTTTCCCCATGGGACCATTTCATACCGTATCCTTCCCCTCATTGCAGATGGTATCATCAGTTATCGATCCCCTCTATCGATCGGTCCAATTGGCAGCGACTCAATTGCACTCTCCAGTCGACATGTCAGTGTACACGATCAACTGTCTCTCCTCCGTCCATTCCCTCCTCATTCTCTATCCATTCACAGACAAGAGACTCGAGGTCGCACGAGCTCTGGTAAGCAAGCAACAACACCGTGTCATGTATCAGCAACGGACGTTTACTGTTTATTGTCGTTTATAGAGACTCTTTCCTAAACAACTACTGTATCCCTTTCTGTGGGGTAAAGAAAAGATAGCAATGTGATTTTTTTAAAAATCTTACACCATAAAGGTGCGTCAACATGTACAGAAATTTTTGAATATAATAGTCTAATTATAATAATAAATGTAACTGTTTCTTTGTTTAGATGGAGGGTCACGAGGACACTCTCATCTCGGAGGAAGCCTCGGCTATTCTCTCTTCCACTTCACTCATTCCCATCTATCAGAAGGCAATGGCACACAATCAATCACAGGTGAGAGACAATGATGATTGCTTCATTAGGACTACTTGATATATGTTAGGCAATAGTAACAAGAGGGCACTACTTCCCTTTACCAATAAATTGCTAATCAATTTCTGGGGGTGAATCAGAGATGGCCGCTAGAATCACAGAGTGAGATGATGGATGTGAGTATAACCCCCGGGTTGCTTGGTCCGATAAAGGGAAGCAGTGCCCACAAGATAGCGTATTTGAGCACATCAAGTGATGAACTCGATGTATGTCATCGTAATAAAGCGGGATGGGGGTAATTCGCCTTTTTGCCCCAAAAAGTGTTCGTTATTCGATTATGTGACTGAGTTGTGTCTTGTTGTGACTCGCCATAATGGCTCAAACCCACCACAACTTTGCCGATGCTATCCAATTTATGTAGTAATTTAAATGGAAAATAGAGTTTTTTTTGCGAAAAATTGGAATGAGTAGTGGCGGCATGGGATCAACATTAAAATATCTTGTCTCTTCTTCTGTGATTAGGTAATTGGTTCAAAACACATTCTGCTCTAACAAGGGAGTGTGACCATGGTCAATTAGTCTGCGACTATTATCTTATCTGGAGGGATTCCCCTTTTCGATGTGGTTGGTCTTCAGTGTCTCTACCAAGGGCGGAAACGTTTTTCATAGGCTGACATCGTCTCAATTCTGAATAGTAATATTTTGTTCTTTCAGAATAAAATGAATCAATATTTGATATTTACAGGGTCCTCTCTCGTCCATTTCCGACGCTGACGCTGCCACAGTGAAGAGGGCACTCGAGGCATTCGATAATTTCCTCGCCCAGCCTCACTTTGGAAGAATCGATCAAGTAGCGAGAATTTCGAACATCAAAGTCAGGTGAGAGAAATATCGATTTGTATTCTTTTAAAATATAGAAATAAAAATATTTAACTAAATTGGCCCAATCGCCTACAGGCTATTTTAGGAATTTACTTTAGTCTGAATAATAAAATTAACTTGCCATTAGTTTCTGCCTATCAAGAGAATTTCCTCTAATCTCCTATTGATCTTTGATCTCTCTCCGTTTCGATCTCAGAGAGCGAGTTCACTCTCGTACAATGGACAACGTGGTCGCTGCCTACTCTGTCATCCAATCCAAATTGGTCGATCCATTCAATAAATACGAAGGATTGGAAGCGAAGACCGTCGAACAGGTAAGGACAAAAGAAATCAACAAACAACACGGTGATAGGGAGCGAAACAGTCATACCTAGAGATGTTGATGACACACTACTTTTAGAAATTGCAATAGTTATTTGTAATTTAATTTAATTTAAATAGGCTAAATAGGTTTTATTTGTAGTAAAGTTGCGAGAAACTTATATCACTTGTCACTGTTGTGTTGAAAGTGATAGTGTGTAGTTTATGACGGATATCGTGTAACTGCACTCATTTCTTATCATTGTAAATAGTAAGTGAGAATGTTTGGTAGTTTGCGTGTGCCAGGTTTCATCTAAAGTGTGCTCGAATCGAGGTCAAAAGCGAATGAGAGAGTGATCGAACTCTTTGTTTCTCTCTCTCATTTCATCTCTTGCAGGTTCGAGATCTTCTCAAGTAACGTCAACAACGTCCTTTTTCTCTGCCCTCTTCCCATCAACATTTCTTCACTTGTCAGCAGTTTAGTGCAATTGGTTACTAACTTTAACTTTAAGTCAGCGGTGTAATTTTCGGTTGTAAGATAGATTTTCATAATTCCATAGTAACTAGAGAGTTATTTATACATAGATAATCATAAATTATTCGCTTCTTTTTCTGAATATCATGGGGGTTTCCTTCCTCTCTTCTCCCTAATTCACTTCTATTGTACATATTACGAGCTTTCTCCCGAGTGAGAAGAGAATCTGTGATAGAATTGTGTTTTTATTCGAACGGCAGTTTTGTTGCACAAGAACATGGTAAATAAGGTTCAGACAAATGTGACTACTCAAGGTCGATTCCTCGATTGTCGAGGATTACGGTAGACCTTTTGTCAGTTGACGATAGACTACACCCGATTGGACAGATTAGAGAGTAGATCATGAGATTGACTTGGAATTGCTTCTCATTCTTTTGGTCGCTTCGTATTTCTTTGTCCCCTTGACCATTCCTGCATCGATCATCGAATGCATCATTTCGACGACTGAGCGGCCTACCGATCGATATTTCATGGAGAGAAGACGGATTGACTGCAAGGTAAAGGTGTTAGGTCTTCTACACGCAAGGCGGTCTCGACCACCCCTATGCCTGAGACAGATAATCATAGACTGCAAGGATAATCATAAATCTCAAATTCGATCTCATCTGCTATCTCAAATTCGACGATAACCATCTGTTGTGGTCTCAGTAATTTTTGACATTGTTGGTTGCATTTGTATGGCAAATTAGAAAGGAACGATCGGGGGATACTGTACCTTTGAATTATCGAATCTCAGCTCGGGCCCTCTCCTCCTCACAACTGCCTTTGACTGGGGATCGATACCAGAGGCGGCATACAACTTGAGAATCCAGGTGGGACACTCGTGTGTGGTGATACCGTAACCTGCAAGATATTGATCTATTGCAGAGAACGGAATGCTATCTCAAATTCTACGATAGCCATCTATTGTGATCTCAGTAATTTTTTGACAATGTCTACATTTGTCTGATGATGTATTAGATCGTGATGGTCGATAGAGGTATCGTAACCCTATTTCTAGATGGTCGATATATAGTAAGTTTACGATTAGTTACCGTATCGGGCGAACTCCGCTTTCAGCCACTTCGCGATGTCAGCATACCACGCAGAGGGAGAAGCAGTAATCAGAATTCGCTCCCCATCAGTCTCTCGTCTCTCGAGAGAACGGACGTGAGCCTCGGCCACATCTCGGACGTCGACGAGACCAAGAGATACCTGAGATTACGGTAGATGGTCGATGAATAATGGGCTATGGTAGATGAACGATGAGTTACGGTAGATTACGGTAGATTGATGCTCTACGGTAGATGATCTATCGGCTATGTTAGATGCACGATGGGCTACGGTAGATGAATGATGGATTACGGTAGACGTTAGGTAGATTACGGTATACCTTTGGTTGTGCCAGATTCGTGACTCTCTTCATCATTCGTGCGAGAATGGTGGCAGATCCGTGTTCGACGTCGGAGAGAACGGGGCCGAAGACGAGAGTTGGATTGAGTACGGTGAGAGCGAATCGAGAAGTGACTGAAATATTGCATAGCCATGATGGCATCAAAGAGTTCAGTAGGCTGAGGTACAATATTTCCCAGACCGGTCAGTCCTAAACGGGATTGTAGTGAGAGAGGGTGAAATCGAGAGGGACTCTCTCACTTTTGCATGCGCTCTCTCCTCGTAGATTGGGAATCGCGTAAGAGGAGGTGAGAGAAAATTCTAAGTTGTGAAAATGTTATTGTGGGGATCGGTTCGGATCGGTTTGATCCTCTTTCTCATTTCTTATCCGAATCATCATCATTTTGCGATCAACTTTCTTCCAATCTTACTCAAGGTCATTCATGGAATGTTCCGAACTCTCTCAGTTCTTTTCTGTCTACCGAATACACAATAAATAGCAGTGAATGTGAGTGTTTTCGTTGTTGCATCGATGGTAATCTAAAGACGAATCCGCTTATCTCACTACGTTCCCCAAATTCTATAATTGTTTCTGTCAACCCCGAATTCTTTAGATTTTAGATTCGAGAACAGATTGGGTCTAAGAAAACTATGTTGAACTCTTTTTCGCCACAATGGGATCCTAATTCACTTCGCAAATGGAGGTAAAAGTCCACATCTGAAGTTTATACCATTAGGAGGGGAATTGGGATCCTATTGGGGCAAAAAATCAGAGACTATTTATGATATGAATGAAAAATCTGACCAGGCAATGAGTTCCAGTAGTCCCATGCGGCCTTCTCTGCTAGCGTCTTCGATATTCCATACCATTCGACTCGCTTTGATTCCATATCAGTCCAGAATGTTTCATCGAAAATTGCGGATCCATTTTTGTGGCCGTCTGAAAATATTTCTTTCGCGGTTAAGGGAGAAATTAGTCGAGTAGTCCATTGTAGCGTCAACAAAATATCGTTCCACTTTACTCTCGAATCCCGTTTCTACTCGATCTCTACTCTATTTAGATCTTAACCCTCTAGATCGTTGTTCTCGAAGTGCTCTGATCTTCCTCCCCCTCCTCCTCATTTGCCCTTCTCTTCTTCTTCTTTACTCACCATTAACAGCAGCACACGAACTCGTGAGAACGACCTTCTTCACCTACAAAATTCGATTCTCTCTATTTTTGCACTTGACTCTGTCCATTTTGTGCCCTGATCACACGAGTTTTTGCCATTGTCTCAAGCCGCGCGATCTAAAACTGTGATCATGTCGCCTTTCAGTTGCGAGAGCACTTTTATGCAGTTTTGTAGTGGGGGGAGAGGGAAAGTTGAGAGGGGAGAGAGAGACGCCCGTGAAATGCTGTGGGAGAGAGAAAGAGAGAAAAGGAACAGTGAGAGAGAATCTCTAGACGGAAATGGATAATGATTCCAATCTAATCTCTCATCAATTCGCAAAAAGGATAAGTGACCAAATGAAGGGAGAGACAGAGCTAGTGTGTGAAATGGGTGTGGAGATTTAGTGAACTAGCAAGACGAGAGAGATCTTTCGAGAAAATCCGCGCTGACTGAACCGTCCCTGTTCATTGACCTACTGTGCTAGGATGGGTCTCGAGATGACGCATCAATAGTGGAAGGTACAGTATCCCACCTACAGTAACCCACCTCGGGACAGGCGTTTGCTGCGTTGAGTACGGTAAGCGTCCCTTCAACGGCAGTCTTCACTATTTCAGAAGTCGCAGTGATGATCCACGGGGAGGCGACGTGCAGGATATAGGTGCATCCCGACACGACTCTGAGTATACGGTATGTACGGTGGATTGATTGATTCGACTCACTCAGTCCAATTATCGGGCTTGAGCAGATCTGCTTCGACAAGCTCGAGTTTGGAAGAAGCTTCGGGTAGTCGAAGGAGGGGAGCGATCTGAAATACAATTGTAGTTCCTTCTCACAAAAAAATCTACTCTTGGTATGAGCGATGGCTTGCAACTGTATTAGAGAATATGCGAAAATAAACGGGGCTGATCTCTTCTTTTCGTGCACTCTCTCGAAATTCTAACTACTACAGTTTTTTTCTTTGTGAGTTAGATGAAGAGGCGCATGGTATTTGGGAGAACAAAATGACGAATGAAATTGAGGGAATTTCTCACGTGTTGTTTGTGAGAAAGAGTACATCAACAGAAAGTCTCGTGAGATTCTATCAACCATCTCACAAAGAAAGAAACTCTAATGCCAGAGAGCGTGCAAAAATGAGAGAGCTTATCTCTTGTTTTCGTTTACTCTCTAGGTAGAGTTTGAAACTCTCGCACTGAGCATTTGGAGTTTCAAAACTCCTAGAGTTAATTCTTAGTTACACTTACCTTCTGAGTATTACTCTTGCTTCTCACAGTTCCTCTCACTCTATAGGGACCCTCCAATAACCGACGAACGCAATGGAGAGCAACGTAGCCTGAGGCACCAGTGACGAGAACGACTGGAAGAAGTACGGTAGAAGTACGGTAGTATGATAAGATACTGTAGAAATACGGTAGGATACCGTAGACATTCCGTAGAACGGTAGGATTGCAATAGAAACATGTCAGGATACGGTAGAAGTACAGTGGGTCACAAGTGCAACTTACGAGGTAGATCGGAGATGTCTTCTTGCGTGGAGTTCATTATTGCATGTGTGTGACGGTCGCGTTGGTCAAGAATGAGTGGGAGAGGGGGGGGGGGAATTATGGGAGACCCCTCCCACTCTTTGTCGAATAAAGAGATGAAGTTAAGAAGAGGAGGGAGAGAGACACAAACTATTCTGTTACTTTGATGTCACTACTAGCTGACCATTCGAGGAGTCGAGAGGTCTGAGAGGCAGACCAGTCAGAAGATGAGTAAGAGTTCAAAGGGGAGATTGGTCTCTACTGGTAAGATTGTGTGTCGAATTAGTAGACAAGTGTAGAGCATTTGGTGGGAACGAATTTGAACTTTTGCCGTTAGAAAACTTTTTAAGCACTCGAGTGCCCCGTGGCACGTAGATACTCAGCGAGTCTCCGCATTTCATCAATGTCTATTTTCAATTCATCCGTACTTCGGGAAATTGTTTTGCATAATTAAAATACATACGTTTTTAATTGTTTTGTAGTGTTGCGTCACAAGAAAGGCACCACATTTTACAAATACGGAGATCGTCTCAAACGGTTACGATCGTTTTCTCAACACACAACTAACACAATGTGTCTATATGAGATCTTCGACAAAGAACAATCACATCTCTCTCCCCACCCTCTTTTTCATTCATCATATCCGCCAAACTTGGATTGTCTGTGCTCCATTTGTAATAAGATCTGCACCCAATTTGTTCACTCCTTGCACTGATTACAATGTCCTTCTACAGAGGGGTCATGGCGAGAGAGTGTGCAAAAGTGAGAGAGTCCCTCTCGATTTTGCAAGCTCTCGAACTCGAAAGCCCGTTATGTAGGGTTCGCCGGTCCGTGGAATGAAGTGAGATAAGAGGCCGTTTGCGTAAGAGTCGGACAAGCGTCAACAGACCTCAGTACAGCAAAAAAAGTGATGGTCTGAGATAATACCTGTTTTCGACACACTTCGATGGGTTAGGAATGCGGGCAGAATCTCATGATATGTAAATTTTATTGGAGATCATTATGGAGCTCTGAAGAATCAACTGATTTGCGGTTTATTAAGAATAGCTCGTAACCCAATGGACGAAACCGAAATATCCAAAGAGTGTCTGAAACCGCGCGGTGTCTGAAAATGAGAAATGAGGCGACTAATCCATGCAAATCGAACATTTTTAGCTCAAATTGGAACACTCGCCCTCATATCTCGACATTCAAAAAATCATAACTCAATTTCCGGTAGGTTTTGTGCTTCCAGAAAAATAACGTAGATCACCTAAGGTATGCTCGAGATACTGTGAAAGTTTGTGCTATCTCTTTTTTGTTATGATTTTTTTGTAAAACGAATTTCGAAAATTAAATATATTTTCCAAAATTGAAAAACACAGCGATGTTCCACTCAAAAATTCAACTAGAGTCCTTCTTTAGACATTTCGGTTTCGTTCATTGGGTATCGAGTTATTCTTAATAAACCGCAAATCAGTTGAATCTTCAGAGCTCCATACCAATCTCCAATCAAATTTGCAGATTCTACCAGCGTTCCTAACTCATCGAAGTGTGTTCAAAACAGGTATTATCTCAGTCCATCACTTTTTTGCTGTACTGAGTATTGTCTGACTCTTACGTAAACGGGCTCATAAAGCCAAATGTGCTTTTCGACATTTTATTATTACAAAATAAGAAAACTGACAAAGGGGTGGAATTTACACCGAATGAAAACTTCAGAATTACTCGGGACGAGTGTCAACAAATAACCGAATCTGGGAGAAGAAAGTATTACTCTTATGATAATCTACTCTCTGGCTACTACGACAAAATATGAAGCACTATGTTCACATGTAAAGTTTATCTGATAAGGGAAGGATTGGAGGGTCGATGCGACCTTAGTTAATTAGCAGAATTGGTTGAGTGTGATAATTAAGAGATTCGAGATGGATCAGGGAATGCGGGAGGGGGGGGGACTCGATCGATGGGAGGGAGGGACGAGATAGAGGTTGCATCATCACTACTCAATTCACTTCTTGAGATTCGCCCTCTGTGTCTCTCTGAATGCCTTGAAGAGTTGGCAGAGCTCATCGACCAGAGCTTCGTGACGGAAGGAGACACTGAAAAGAGAAGAGAAATGAGATGGAATCACAGATCAAAGATCAGACGAACACTCAATTTCTGTAGATCATATTTCGGCACATTGATCAGTAATTTTTGTCGAAATTATCTGGTCTTCAGCAGTATACCCCATTTTTATCAGTTAGTTATGCAATTATGCCCATATTACATCATCCCTACTCAATCGTCCTCACCGAATATCCGGTACATTCGTTCTCTGGATGTCATTTCCCCTCACTCCTTCTTCCTTGTAAGCAGGGCCGAGCCAGTGCACTTTTACCTGCAATTTCACATTCCAATAGAGTTCGAAATGCGAGTCGACGGTCTCTTTATTTCGCACACTCTATCATCCATCGACGGGTGGATGAGAGAGTGTGCGAAATGAAGATACCGTGGTCTCACATGTCGCATTCCAATTCAATTTTACCTCCCAGTTTCATTTTTCTTCGTCTCTCTCTCTCTCTCTCTCTCTCTCGAGTTCGCTCAATTTCGCATGGGCTACTTGCAAATAAACTCGTTTCGCTTTGTTTGGCAGATGAAAGATCGAGGGTGCGATAGCACTCTAATCCACACCCAAATGGACCATTTCATTTCTCTCAAATATCTCTATCTCTATCTTTCCATCAGCGTTCTCAAATTGAGCTCTGGTCATGATGATGTTTGATATCGCGTGGTGCACAACTACCGTAACCCGCATCATCCATATCACAACCACCGTATCCCTATTCTTCCTCCTCACAACTACCGTATCTCTATTTTGCATTTTCACAACTACCGTATTCCGAAAAATCCACCTCACACCTACCGTACCTTATCCTCAAATCCAGACTGGACGACCGAGTTGCGGGCCAGTTCACACATGTCACACGACGAGAGCTTCCACACCTGAAAAGAGCCAGAGATCAAAGATCAATTACGGCGGAAAAAAAGAATTACCAATGGCAATTTGTAGAGTTCATCGATCGCTTTCCCTATTAAAGCCGACTTTTAAAAAGTCACTGCTGCTCTTATGAGCCCGTTTGCGTAAGAGTCGGACAAATCTCGGTACAGCAAAAAAGTGATGACCTGAGATAACAACGGTTTTCGATACACGTCGGTGAGCTGAGAAAACTGGACAAATCTCATTGTATGCAAATTTGATTGTAGGTCACTATGGAGCTCCAAAGATCGTTGCAATTGACAGTTTATCGATCATATCTCGATACACAGTTGATCAAACAAAAAAGTTCAAAAAGGATGTCTAGTCGAATTTTCACGTGGGATCTCACTACAGTGTTAGAAATTTAATATAAATATTGTCAAATAATATGAAAAAATTAACTCAAGAACTAAGAAAGTGTGGGCAGCCTTTCTAGGGTCAGGATCTGGATCATACTCTCAGTGATCTACAAAAAAAATTTCGAAGCAAAAGAACTTCGCCAAATGGAGTTATGATTTTTCAACCGAAGCTAATCGACGGTCTGAACACTCATTTCTACGAGAGAAACCTCATTTACATGTATACACCCTGTCATTTCTAACTTTCAGACACCGCGCAGAGACAGTGAGGGATGTAAATGAGCTTTTTCTCCTAGAAATGAGTGTTCAGACCATCGAGTCTCGTCGGTTGAAAAATCATAACTCCATTTGGCGAAGTTCTTTTGCTTCGAAATTTTTTTTGTAGATCACTGAGAGTATGATCCAGATCCTGACCCTAGAAAGGCTGCCCACACTTTCTTAGTTCTTGAGTTAATTTTTTCATATTTTTTGACAATATTTATATTAAATTTCTAACACTGCAGTGAGATCCCACATGAAAATTCGACTAGACATCCTTTTTGAACTTTTTTGTTTGATCAACTGTGTATCGAGATATGATCGATAAACTGTCAATTACAACGATCTTTGGAGCTTCATAGTGACCTACAATCAAATTTGCATACAATGAGATTTGGCCAGTTTTCTCACCTCACCGAAGTGTATCGAAAACCGTTGTTATCTCAGGTCATCACTTTTTTTGCTGTACGGAGATCTGTTGAGAATTGTCCGACTCTTACGCAAACGGGCTCTTATACTTGACCAGTTTTAGCCACTGTTTTCATGGACTTAATCCTCAGCCAGATAAACGTAAAAATCGTGCTTAGCAATTAGAAATCAGCGAGTCGGTGATTCGGTGAACTTTACAAAAAGCCAAGATCATATATTCTCCTCTCACCTGTGCGGCAATGGAGAATTCCTCCATGAGCGCTTCCTTAGTGTAGTGGAATTGGAGGGGATCGTCGGTTGAGAGAGAAACATTCAGACCCTGCAGAGAGAATGAGATCATTTACACGCTACACTTTGAGACCAAGTAGAACGTTCCACGGTACATAAACTAGCAGTAGTTTTTTTTCAATTTTCAAAGAGACATTTCTAAAACAATAGACAGCATTTCAGTAAAGTCGGATAAATTTAAAATAAAGAAATGATCGATAAAGAAATCGTCGAACCTTCTGTAGATACTCAAAGAGGGGATTTCTCTGGTAGGAAATGAAGAGTGAATTGTTGGAGAGAGGAGACATGGCGATGCCAGTTTGAGTGAGGTAGAAGAGATACTGTAGCACGGGAACCTGCAAGGATCAATCAATAATCGATTCACATCCACATTTTTTTAAATCCATCAACTTTGATTCATGTGCTAATAGCTACTCTAAGCTGGTGAAGTTGTTCGAACAGCATTAGGCATGTTAGGCAAATTCCCCATCCCAAAATCTTTCATCTCCATAGAGGAGATAATTTTTTTTGAAGTCGTCACCCTCTAATGTCATCATCCCTATGCAATCCCTTCTCTCACCTTTCTCAGCATGAGTCCATGGGAGATGCTCTCACTCGTGAGATATCCAGTGAGCAGATGATTGACGTGCCCAGCCTCTCCACAGTGAGGACGGAGAGAGAACGTGTGCAGACCACGATGTCTGAATAGAGAGAGTACGGTATGGTAATTACGGTAACCAATTCGGTAGTTCGGTAGGTCAAAGACGTGATCTAGAACAAACAACTCACCTTCTGAATGCGTTGAGTGCGCACAGATTGGCGTACATGTAGAACAGATAGTAGTTGTAGGGAGGATTCTCTTCCAGTTTGTAGTCCACGGGCGGAGGAGTCGAGCGATCGAACTGGAAAAAATATTTATTAATTAATATTTTATTAATTAATATTTTTTAAAAATATTTATTCTCGCCAGCTTCCATTCTAATTTTCACATTAGTCTTCTCAAAGATTTGTATCGCATATTTTCCAAATCAGAAATCGATACCATCTTCGAGGTACCGTAATCAGATAATTGAGTGTACTTACATGGACGAATTCATGTTTGCTCTCATCATCGACAGAATCGATACCCGACACTTGCTCGAGGAATCGATGGAGATCGGGGTGGGACGACGGATCGTTCGTCACCTGAAGAGGATACGGTAATTGTATCAGGGAGGGGGATTACGGTAGTTTAATACAATAAAAGTGGCTACAGTAATTGTTTCTGTGAAGGGGATTACGGTAGTTGCCAGAATGAAAAAAATGATTACGGTACCTCGAAGAGTGGCGTGAAGAGATTGTCGAGGAACTGGTCGAAGTTCTGGATCATATCCTTCGCCTTGTACACATCGCTGAAATATTATCGATTGAAATGTAAAATAGAGCGCTTGAGGTACTGTATTTTCGTTCAGTATTGATACATCAGATACAGTAATCCATCAGTATTGATCGATGATTTATCTATGTTTGAAGAAGGTAGATCACTTACTATAGTCTGGGTATCTGAATTAGCCATCTCACATTGGGCGACCACACATCGTGATGGATCGCCCAGTGAGCCAACTTGTCCCACTCGTCCTGAAGAGATCAACGATAAATCGGAAGCAATCAATCGATAATCTCACCTTGCTTCTACCGTAGATCGAGAGACGCGGCTCCGACTGCTGGTACTTGGACTCCTCGAGATCGTTCAGCACTTCCTGAGAATAGCAATATACGATTGAGAATACGGTATAATCAATAAACATGGAGTACAGTACCTTGATGACTTCAGCAAAGTACTTTCCTCCGATGTAGTTGTCGGTCTTTATGAAAATCTCACGAAGAGTCGACTCACCCACGGGATTGTACCTGGAGAAGAGAGATTCGTCGCTAATCAGGGGAGAGAAAAACTCAGTCATCAATAGATCGACCGGCCTCGACTACAGTACTCACTTGGTATTGAACTTGTCGAATCGATGGAACGTGTTTCTGTCCGCGTGCACATCAAGCATATCCACAGAGAGATCGTATGCCTAAATAATGATGATCATACAATATTTTCTTACACACTCAGAATGCCCACTCAAAATCAGTATTTCCCTTATCATTAGTATAATCATTACTCATTCGAATGAAGAAGATCAATCTTTGATAGCCATATAAAGTATAATTCATAAACATATTATTATTGTAAAAATGTTCATCGGATTCTGCTTTCTAAAATCACTCACCGATATTCCCATTCTCTCGAATACTTCCTTCATCGTCACTGGCTTGCCATTCTGCAATCGACAAATGAATTCAACAGACACCGTACTCTTCATTTGACAGACAACTAAACGGATGCCAATCGATGCTACAACCAAGTAGATGACGTCACTATGCGTTTTCACGTCACAGAGGGCTAGTTTGCTGTGATAATCAAGCGTGTTTTTGCGTGCGTGCGAGTAAGGGAAACTGAGGCATGTTCATCTGAATGGCGAACTGAGTTTGATCTACGTGTGAGTGTGAATCAATCGATGAACGAGTGTGTGAGATGAGTACTGTAGATGGAAGAAGAGTGGGAAGAGGAAGGAGAAGAGAAGAAGAGAAGGAGGAAGGACCCAATTGATGTGATCAGCTAACCGATTCCTCTGTGGCCGTGTCCGGTTGTGATTGACTCCGAGAGAGATGAGACTTACTCGACGATATCAACTCGTCTGTTAGAAACGCCGGCATCTGAATAAGAGCAACGCCAACTAGTGACGTCATCTACTGGGGGTACGGTAGGAGGGGTACGGTAGGCAACAGGGACATGGGGAAATCTTGTCATGAGACAACATTAGGAAAACATAGGGGCGAATGCAGGCAAGGTAGAAGGCGTGGGACACTCTGGCGAAGCCAATCGACTATCTAGCTACTCAATCGATAAAATCTACAGTACCTTCTCGAGGACTACCGTACTCTCCTCCGTCTTCATCTTCTTCTTGATGAAGCGGAGCAGATGCTTCTGGTTCATCGACGAGGCGGCGTGAATGTGAGTGTCCACCTGAATCAGGATTATCAATAAGCTTATCCCTTACAGTACCCTTCTGATCGATAAGTACTTACTTACAGTACCCCTCGGATCAATAGTTTCTCACAGGGTCTACGCTGGACAGCGACTACTTTCAAAGTTTAATCGCTCCGCTCAGCTTAGGCATATGGAGTCGTAGATTAATTCCCCTGCGAGTCGGATCAATACAACCTTCGTCTACCGTACCTTTCTGATATTGTAGAAGTCTCTGTGGGAGACGGCCTTCTGCTCGTGCAATTCCCTGATTTCGTTGAGCAGAACGTGCAGTTGGAATTTGTTCTGCAGATACGCGAGACGACGGAAGCAGAATGATTTCCTGTGAAGGAAATGAGAAATCAAAAAAATGTCAGTTCGTGATTCTCCCCTTCCAAGAGTACAGTACACCAGACTGAAGTTTTGCAAATATCATTTAACCCGCCACTCAGTTGATTCCAAACACAATTGTTTGTCACACTACTACAGCTATAAAATGATACGAACATATCAAAATAACAAAAAAGTGAACTTCCGTTGATTTTTTCGTGTAGAATGTTCGTATCATTTTATATTTGCAATATGCGACATCGTATTTCATGTTTGCTATTTATTGGCTAGACTAACAATTGTTTCTGGTCTCCCGTTTGCCTGTAAATAGCATGGCATCTCCCTTCCCTTCTGACAAGAAAATAAGTCTACGAAACCGTAAGTCTAAGCAGGAGAGTGACGGCCTTCTTAGACATACGGTTTCGTAGACTTATTTACCCTCTTCGTTCTCCTCTCCCCATCACTCACAATGGTCCATCAACAATCATCTGTGTGAGTTTCTCCGTGTCTCTCAGGAATTCCTCCTTGCTGATGAGAGATGCTGCCACATCAGGAATAACCTCGCTCTCCTTTTCACCGATGCACATCTGAGAGAACAGAGATGAGGAGATTATCGATTGATAGATCATCGAATAGAGGAGATTATCGATTGGTAGGTCTTCAAATAGATACACGTTTTAGGAAGGACCTATCGCTCTTTTAGACTTTTTAATCTATTCAATGAGTATTACTAGATGGTATTCCGTGATTCTCGTCATTATGATAGATTACTGATTCTTCTTTTGTGTATTGGTCATGAGTATTCGTCTTACCACTCCATCCTTTCTCCACATCTTGTAAATCTTCTCGGGGACCGGAAGAGGATTGTTCAATCCCCAATGGTCCGCAGCTGCCTTGGGAGGATCGAAGGGCGTCTGCTCCGCTGAAACGACCAATCGATAATCGATTGTCTTCCAGATCTACTCCCGTTACCGTATCCACTAATTGGTTACGGTAGCGAGTGTAGGGCGTGTGTGTGTGAGTGCGGAGGAAGTGTTATCAGAACAGAGAAGTTATTCGCACTACGAGCTAATCGATAGATTGTGATTACAGTAGTCGAATAATCGGTACGAGAGAAGGAGAGGCCATGCAAATCAACGCGAAGGAAGGAGAGACTGTGTTATGCAGTCGGTAACTCACACTCGTTTCATTTTTTATTAACAAAAAAGAAATTCATCATCATCAAAAAACGGGCACTGGCTTACTTTACCGGGCCAGGCATCCCGTTCTAATAGAGCGAGTCTCTCATTCATCATCTCATTGTGGGAATCTAGAGGTATTAGAACGGGGTGCCTGGTCCCGGAACAGTAAACCAGTGCCAAAAACGACTTAAAGTTAGTGGACAGTTTGGTGAGTTTCACTCTTTGTACCTTGGCTCATTTTCTGTCTCAACTCGCAGAGAGCGTGTAACTCTAAAATGAGAATCTCGAATCTGACTGTCAATCGATAATCGGTGCGAACAGGGTGCTAATCGTCTCCCGGTAAGGGGCGAGATTATTGATCGTAGAGAGGGACGGACGGAGGGTGATTACGGTAGTGAGAGACGAGAGATCAATCGATAATCGATAGAAATATAATCACAACAAGTAGACGAGAGAGAAGATGACCTACACAGAACGCGATCTGCATCATTCAATCAATATTTCTTCCTTCTTCAGCTTCTTATTCTCTTGTGCCCATGCAATGAAGAATGGGCCGACTAGCGATACCGTAATCACTCAAAGCCGCTCCCTCTACCGTATGCTATTGGCTATGGGTCAGACTCATGACTCACTCGATTCCGTGTTCTTTCTCCTCATTCTCGGCAGATTCTCGGGATAAGTTCCGTCGATGAAATTGCGAGTAGTCGAGGGGAACAGATTGCCGATGCGATCCATGTACTCCTGAAGGGAAAGAGTAATCAATCGATACTCATCGACTACCGTATACCTTTCTGAGTCTGAGTGCATCTGCCAGATGAGACGCAGCCATGTGCAAATCCTCCAGAGGAACCTGGGAAGAGGAGAATCATTGAGTCCATTCGTTTATTATTCATTTCGGGCAACCTTTTCATGCTCAAATAGCTTGCAATATTCAATTCCCCCTTCGATCATGACCAAAAAATCAATATTCCCATTTCTAAAGTACAGTAATCCCTTTCTACCCTGACCACCGCACTCTTTTCACTCACTCCTGATGATTCGTCTCCCGTGATGGCCATTCTCTGGTAGTTGACGTCGATTGCGTCACGGAAAGTGTGCATCTCGACCACCTGTAATCGATAATTCGCCCTCTCATTGACCCTCACTTTGACCTACCTGAGGACTGAGACATCGGGGTTCGTCCATGGGAGAAGTGCCCAGAATTGGCTCACACACTGATTCCAGCTTGACTCTGAAGAGATCAGAGATCAAACTGGCCATCGATTGAATCACAACACAACAGCCTCGACTACGTCCATTTCAGCGTGCGCAACCAAAATCAAGCACGCTTTCTATTCCGCTCGATGCGTGCGCAATCCCGAAACGGTGCACGGTGCGCTTCTGACTACTGTAGTGTTCCGCTCGATGCTTGCACGCTAAAACCCCAAAAGAGTGCACGGTGCGCTTCTGCTCACTGGAAACAAGTCTATGACTCGATACTGCTGGGCTGCCCTGCGAAGACTTTCCTAGTCTAAACGACTCGCTCTCCTGCGCCTATTAGATTGTTGTCGTCGCTTGAAGAGGGAATACTTGGCTGTCTTTATGTTTTTTTGGATTCGATTAGCATGAGTAGATTAGCAATCAGAGCCATGGAATGAAGGACTAGTTCAATTTTTGATTTCGTCGTTTTCTTGTCGCTGTCCGACAGAGCGACGAAATCAAAATTTGTCGTCGCTGTCCAGCTCAGACTTATCGAGTCGTAAACTTATTTCCCCGTGAGTGACTACTGTACGTGTCTCCGTGTCTACTGATAACCAATCGTGTCTCATTTCGCAACGTGAGAAGCTGTCAATCAAAGTCTACACCAAGCGAGTCTCCACTTTAACACAGCCACTACATGTGTACAACGAGATTACGAGATGAAGATCGACGGGTCGATAACTCACCCCATAGACCACCGCCGCCTTCTGAATCAATCGATAATACTTTCTGACTACAGTAAACCCGGAGAGATACCGTAATCCCCACTCACCGATCATTCAGCTGCTTCGTCTGAAGCTTTCTGCTCTCTTGCACCTGAATTCGATCGATAAATACCACCGTAATCCGGGTAGGTCAAACCTCGATCGGATAGTGACTCAGTTCGAATGGAGAGGAGACATTGTGGGGCCCGCCTTGAGTCGAGCTTCCCTGATAATTACAGAATTAGGGTACTACTCTAAAATGCAATAAATTTTTGGGATAGGCCATACTGTAATTTTTTTTTGAACAATGGCCCGGTTTTCCCAATTTTTTTGTTTGTTTAAATCTTTCGGTTCATTGTTCTCAAATTTACGGAATGGATTTTCCCAAAAAATTTCTTTCACTTTGGGGTTCTAACATAATTAGGGTTAAGAGAGGTATCACGAGAGATCGTATGTAAAATAGGCCTTTGCGGAACAATTTTCAAAAAAATATTTTCGATTTCGACTAAATTTTTATATTAGAGTACCCAGCCGACGAGAATTCGATTTATCCCGGTCCCAGGTCCAGAACCGGCTTTTAGGAAATTTCCGGCTCCAACACCGGAATCATCATAACTCAGCTCAAAGGTGAGCTAGAATGCTGTGGTTGGGCTCAAAATGTTCATAAAAATTGGATAAACAAATTTGCTGTTGGAAACGAGTTTCGTACTCATTAACTAAAAAAGTTGGGACCGAAAAAGTGAATTCCGGATTTTTCAAAAAAATCATAGATATCAAAAATGCGAGATGCCGCGCTTTTTTATTGCAGATTATAAAAGGGCTCTTGAAATAGTGTCCGGGAAAAATTTAAAACTGAACAAAAAGGGGGGATTTAAAGTCGAAAAATATTTTTGAAAGTGAAAAATCGTCAAAAGTCGAAAAATAAACTTTGCGAAAACCTACCAAAAAGTGGTTTTTCATGCACTTTGTAACAGTAAAAATTATATCCACGCATGTAAAGCTCATTTGGCCTTATAAAATTCGAAAAATTATCAAAATTGGCTTAAAATCGTCGAAAACCTATATTAGAAAAAAATAACAACCTGCTCGGCTCTTAAGTACGGTATAAATATGAATTCTGATTGCGTACCAACATAAATACACCACATATGATATTTCCCAAGCTCGTATATTCACGCATTTTTGCATAATTTTCAGTCTTTTAGACAATTTTCCAAGTTTTCCAAAATGTTGATCCGAAAAGTTATCTAAATGAGCTTTACATGGGTGAATATATTTTTTTCTGTGCGTGTAGTGTTACAAAGTGCATGAAAAACCACTTTTTGGTAGGTTTTCGCAAAGTTTATTTTTCGACTTTTGACGATTTTTCACTTTCAAAAATATTTTTCGACTTTAAATCCCCCCCCTTTTTGTTCAGTTTTAAATTTTTCCCGGACACTATTTCAAGAGCCCTTTTATAATCTGCAATAAAAAAAGCGCGGCATCTCGCATTTTTGATATCTATGATTTTTTTGAAAAACCCGGAATTCACTTTTTCGGTCCCAACTTTTTTAGTTAATGAGTACGAAACTCGTTTCCAACAGCAAATTTGTTTATCCAATTTTTATGAACATTTTGAGCCCAACCACAGCATTCTAGCTCACCTTTGAGCTGAGTTATGATGATTCCGGTGTTGGAGCCGGAAATTACCTAAAAGCCGGTTCTGGACCTGGGACCGGGATAAATCGAATTCTCGTCGGCTGGGTACTCTAATATAAAAGTTTAGTCGAAATCGAAAATATTTTTTTGAAAATTGTTCCGAGCCACCTGCAATCTCTGGTGAGACCTCTCTTAATAACATGTTGACGTGTTGAGAGCTACGGTATAAATATCCCACGAATAAGTTATGCTCGCCAGTTTATTAAACCCACACGCAAACTTTTGGGTTGGACAGATTGTGAGATGAGAGGAGTGAAAAAAATGCATGAACCGTCAACAAACTCGAACCAACCTGGAATTCGTGGACGGGCACGTCGAACATTTCAGAGTCGACCGATTCTGAAATGGAGAAAACATAGATTGGCAAGGGTTGTTGCTGGAAGGTCAAAAGCGAGAGGGTCGGAGATATGAACTCGTGAATTTGAGCAAAAAGCGGGAGAGTACTGCTGCTAGATACATCCTAGCCCATATATGGGAGAAGAAGTGAGGAAAAGGAGGAGATTGGAGATTCATCGAATCACTCTTTCATTCTGTCCCCTTCGTGCACATTCCTCATTTCTCCCCCTCCTTCTGAGTCCTTCTCGGTCAATGATTGCGTGACATTGAGAGAGACATTCGATGCATTAGTCCACATCCCGTCATTTAGAACACTCACAGGGAAACAAGTCTACGAAGCCATAAGTCTACGCTGGAGAGCTGCGACTTTCATAGTCTAAACGCCTCGCTTCCGTGCGCTTATTAGACTTCGAAGTCTTCGTTGGCCAGATAATACTTATGTAGTCATACACTTATTTCCCCGTGAGCACTCACGTACTCTCACTGGAGATTCCAATTCGGTGTTGTTCATACCATACATTCTCGCCCTACGCAAAATTCGGCTAATTGCGAATTGATTCAAAAATTTGATCACGGACATTCTTCGTGTTAAAAAATGTGCGGTGCACACCCTCTGTCAATATGTTTTTCTAGCTCTCTGAATCTTATTCTCCACGATTCTCCACTGAAGATACCGTAAAACGACTACCGAGCTTATGTCGCTAACTCTCGGACCTCTTTCTATCTTTCATCTACCGTATCTCCTACCCTTCTCTACCGTACCCTTCGATATCCAGTCCCCTCCTATCACGGATAGTGCGTGGTCTCTCTGTGTCTCTCTCTCTCTTCCAATCATTGCCACGGACAGATGAGATTTCCCCTCGTCGATTTTTCATTCATTCATTGATAAGAGAATCGAAGGGCGGCAGCAGACAATGCACAGATTAATTCCCAGAAAGCAATCAATCTCTTATCAATTTCGATGAAATGTTTCAAGAGATTATCGTCATCAAACCCCCCCCAATAGATTGATTGCATTGGCCTCTCTCCACACAACTGTGCAAACTCATCAGTCAGATGCGTGCTCTTCCGTACCCTCTACCGTCCTCTCTAATGGGTCACCATACATCACCATACATTTTAAAACTCGGACAATGTTTGTGAACAAATTTTTGAAGGATACTGTTTTGACACTCTAAAACTATCTAGAAATACGCGGAAGTATGAGGATAGCAAGAATTCGTTTGAAATCAGACCTGTTTATAGGACTTGTACTATAGCTCTGACTAGTTTTATGCGAAATCTGGTCAGTTTATAAATTTCGCAATAAGCCGTATTATACGTGGGAGGAAAATCATCTCCTCCTCCCTAATGGGTTAATAAGAAGCGTGCTCTTCCGTACTACCGTAGTCTTCTCTCTAATGTTCTACTCACTGAGTGTGCATCCTTCCAATTGTCGTGCGGCGACATCAACATCGTGTGGATGCATGGGCGAAGTTCCCTCTCGTCTCTCCTCCCCCTCATCAGAGGGATTGAAGAACGACACCGGCTACAATCGAACACTACCGTATCTGTCAATTTATACTCATCTATCTACCGTATCCACCCTCTAGATCAATAATCTCTATCGTATCCGTCCTCTTCGATAAATAATAACTCGTCTATCGTATTCAGAACGATAATTACTTATCTACCATATCCATGGGTCAAATAGGTCTTCGCGTGCGAAGATAGGCACTTCTGCACTTTGCATATAAACCGGATTAACGTAGCGAGAGAGTGCAGGACAGACACATGAAGGCCTCTGTCTACATCCCCCGCCTTATGCTAATTGAGAACTTGCGAAAAACCCATTTGACCTATGACCATATCCTTCCAATCGATACTCATCTACCGTACCTTGGTGTCGGTGGGCATTTCGTTCGTCTTGCTCGTCTTTTTCCTCCTTCGAGACTTGGAATGAGAGGAGGCTGACGATTCACTGTAATCTCAGTTAGAATGATCAGAGGGAGGAGAAAAGAGGGAAAGATAATAGGGGGCGGGGGTGTCGGATATTCGAAAACATGCGAAAGACGAGGTGGGCAAAACGGCACTGGGTAACGTTACCGGAGGCACATCTTTCTAATAGTCACTGTGTGAATCTTGCGGTCACTCTTTTAGAAAGGATTTCCCGGTTCGGTAAAGTAAAGCAGTGCGGGTAAGAAGAGGTGCGAAATCGAAGGAATGCAAGGGATTGAGAGGAATTCCATGATTCGAGTCTATCTGCTAATCGAGAGATGGGAAGGAAGTTATTACAGGCGCTGAGAGTGGAGGGGGAAATGGGATGAAGGAGAGGGGAGAGAGAGAAAGAGAGAGAGAGAGAGAGAGAGAGAGAGAGATAGAGAGAGAGAGATTGGAATGAAAAAGGCGAGACAAGAAGCCATAGTGATAACGAGAAAGAGCATGATTAGGAGGGCTAGGGATTCTCTCTCTATCCAAGGACTACTACAATTCATTTTTCAATCTATCACATGACTATGATCCCAAAATCTCTGAGAAGTAAAGGACAATAAGTATTATACATCAACAAACTTTGTTTTTCTAGCATAATTAAATAATAATATTATAATAATTGATTTCACTCCCATTTCATACCTCTTCTTCTTACTATTCATAGCGACCGTGCGAAGTGAAAGAAATGAGCAGAAATGAGAGAGAAGAAGGGAGGGAAGAGATTGAATTTCATAGTTTGAATAAAGAAAGTGAGAGAGTTAGTGAAGAAAGAGAAGAGAGAGAGAACGTCAAATAATAGAAGGGGTTAATTTGAGAGAGGATGAAAAGAACGAAGGGAAGAGGACGAGTGGACAATCTGTTAGAGGGAGGACGACGGAAATAGATCCTACTGATGTCTAGTCGAGAGAGAGAGAGAGAGACCCCTTCAACCGTGATCCATATCCTCACTTGACCACTTTCGCGTGGATAATCGTGTTGTGATCTACATCCGAGGTGAGAAAATGGGGAAAACAAGGGAAAAGGGGCAAAAGTTAGTCGGATCGAAATAAAAGTCGAGCAAGAGAGCGATCGAAATGATTGAGGGGAAGAAGAGAAGAGACGAATGAAAGTGAGAAAAGTTCCGATAAATAAAATCTCTTTCTCCTCTATTCTTCATTGCTTTTCGTTGATCTACCACTGCCAATCCCTATTTCCATTACGAATTCCTCTTGTCGGACTACTTTTCGAAAATAGCGCGACTCAGAGGGAAATAAGTGTACGACTTCATAAGTCTAAGCTGGCAAGCAACTACTTTGAAGTCTAATAGACGCAGGGGATCGAGGCGTTTAGGCTTTGAAAGTCTAAGCTGGGCAGCCGATAAGTATACAGTCGCAGACTTATTTGCCTGTGAGGAGTATCTCTGGTCGAATCAGTCATATGCAATATAAACAGTGAAAGGGAGAGAAGACAATCGCCCCCTCTCATTCTTTCTCTTTCTCTCTTGTGATCTGCCCTGAGGGGGTGAACAACAGATGGAGACTCGTGATGGGAGAAGGGCAGAAGGGGAGGAGAGGAAGGTGGATGAATGGGGAGGAGAAGGGAGGGGAGGGGGGAGGGGAGGAGAGATAGAGAGAGGGAAGGAGAGAGAAGGATAGAGAAGGGAGGGGAGGAGAGAGAGGCAGAGGAATCGATGGAGAGTGAGTAGTAGCAGAGAAGGAGAGTGCGACAGTTAGAGGGGGGAGATATTTCAGACTATCATTTAATCTCCTCCCCCTATCACTGTTTAGATTACATGTGACTGATTCGACGAGATAACTCGTGCTATTTTCGAAAAATTTGTCCGATGAGAGGAGTGCATACTGGGATAACAATAACATATTGTCAATATTGCCTCTATTCATAATATTTTAGTGAATCTGCAAACACTCAGTAAACCATCAAGCGTGTGTCAAACTGTAAGACTTTTATCGTGTGCAAAGTGTATAACGAAACGGAACAACAGAATAGTGATAGGATATAACTCAACAAGGAATGGATAAACAACGATTGCCTACTCTCTCTTTCCCCCTCCTCCTCGTCCCTTCTTGTTTCCCTTCTGAGGTGCGTTCTTGCCCTTGACTGCATTCTTGAAGTACTGCGCCTTGTGGATCGAGTTCTTCTGGCGGATCTGCAACAAGGATACGGTAGATCGGGTAGTTCATTATACGAAGAAAAAATGTACCCGAAAAGAGCTGCAATAATGTCAACTCGTGCACCAAAAAAGCGCGCGCTCACAATTTCGTTAGTTTTCGTCAATGTCATTTCAAATTCTAAAAAATCGGAAAATGAGAACGAACTAATCGCGATGAAATTTAAGAAGAACATGTCAACTCGATTCTAACTACAAAATTCTACTATGGAACGAAATTCATGACTACGGCGATACAAATAATAACTTCTATAAAATATAGCCCATATAAAAATGGTACGTACCCTCTGTCCTCCCTTCTTTCTTCTGCTTGCATCCAGAGGCGCCTCGTCCTTATCAACCGGACCTGTGATGAGAGATGATAACAAATGTACATGCTCAATTAGTAGAAAACAGAGAAAAAAACTCAAACGAGCGTTTCATTACATATTCGAATGTACTCTTTTTACAGATGCCTTCTTTTAAAAAAATAGTACCCGCGACAGCAGTCATCGTGTGGTCGAGGAGTCGGGGCTTCTTCGATGGATTGAGTACTCCCTTCAGTACTTCCTTCGCTCTGTCCTTCTCTCCACCAATTGGTTGAAGGTTAGGCTCGAACTGAAAGCAGAAACGACTAAATACGGATGATTTCGTCGCAGACCTCGATAAAATATAATGTTATCATCTAATTAAAAATGTAATAACCGAGCGAGTCTGCGCCAAACTCCGACCAATTTGACGCACCATAAAATCTGATAGATAAGAATTACGAACTTCTAGACAATCATTATCATTATTTTTGTGGAATTTATATTTATATAGTAATATTCAGGCGAGATCGAGACAGTGAAACAGCGAATCATTTCATAAACGATAGAAATTTCAATGATTTTGTGTAACTTTTAAATTTTTTTTCTTGGCAAATCCAATAATCGAAAGAGAGCTAATAATGTTGCACATTGTATCATAAAATAATCTCCACATGATAGTGATTGCCAAATTGCGTGTCATCATTCGTCACGAGACGAAGTGAGACTTTTATTATTTCAGTATGATTTACAAAAAAAGTTAGCCATTCGAGAGATTCAATCTTCAATGCCAATGTGTTTCCGACACTTACGAACTATGCATAAGGCGCAAAATTTAGTGCTTTTTCACATTCCGTTCGAAAAAGAATAAATATTTTTCTTGCATTCGCACATTTGAGTACGTGTTTTCGCACCCGTGAAGTGCACTAAAAATAAATGTTGGTTGAAATGTTCACCTGTCTCTTCTTTCCGGTCTTCGTGTTCACTTTCTCTCCGTGAATCTTCTTCTGGAACTTTCCGAGAGAGGCAGTCGAGGCTCGAGTTCGGTCGACCGTCACACGGATCTTAAGGGGCACATTTGCAATAAAAGAAATAATCATAATGAATAGAATTGCAAAAGTATATATTTGTTATATTCAGAGATAAATATTTAACAATATGGAGAGAAAAATCACATACATCCTGCTTGTCTCTTTGATCGGCTTCCTTGGCCATTCCAACTCTCGCAATCTCCTCAGGCGCATTCGCCTTCTTGGCGTTCTTCATCTACAAAACGAAATTATTAGTAGCATAAACTTGTTACATAAACTTGTTGAAAAAGCTGTATGTTAACGTAGGAAATAACGGACCTGAAGATTTCTGGCCATGTTCTTGAGTCGCTGCGTTTCATTCTTAGCCACTCTCTCCCTCTTAGCCTCGCGTCTCTCCTCGAACATATCGACATCGTCTCCTGATAAAACAAATTGTATAAAGAAAAACAACATTGAATAAAATATTGCATAAAAAATATAAACGTATTCATACCTCTGTTCTCAGGGACCTCAATCAACCAGTCCTTAGTGTTGTCATTGCCTCTTCTGTATCCGAAGCGAGGCTTCCACTCTCCGCTCGCCTCATCGTACACCTGTTGAGTAATAACGTTAAACTTAATTCAATTCGAAGCTTCATGAACATGTTGGAGCAGTAAACATTACCTTGTTCGCACGGCGCTTTCTCGGCTTGATTCCCTTCAGCTTAGCGTACTCCTCCCATCGAGTGGCGGCCTTCTTCTCGGGGATCTTAACAAAGGAACGTTGTTTTCTATCATTTCTTTGCATATTATAAATTCATAAACACTCATCCAAAATAACAAAACATTCCGCTCCTAAACAAGAGACATGGCTGGAGAGAGCATGACAAATCGAGTTTTAAATTTTTTAAATTAATTCAAAATATACCGGTTTCTCTCTGGGCAGCTTGAAGACGGGCTTGGGCAGGATGGCGACGATGCTCTCTTCCACTCTCTTTTTGTCGAGCTCCCAGATCTTGTTGAAGAGCACCTGGACATTGTCTCTTGCCCGTGTGATCAGCGCATCCTCGACTCTGAATTAAAACACGTAGATGAATATTTTTAAAAAAAAGCATTTCACTCACCCGAATTCGGTAATAGGATCCCTGTCGATGAGCAACAATCGTCCGCAATCGACGTAAGGATCAACCACCTTGTTGACCACCGTTGAGGTCATCTGGAGAAGAAATCATTTGAGAAGTATAGCGGTGAGCTAGCCGATTCAACTGGGAATACTTAGGGCACGAAATAATTGATAAAACTACGACAAATACAAGGAAATAAAGAAAATGAAAAAAAAACTTATAATTTTGTTAAAGATTTTCAGCGCCGAAAACCATGGTATACCAAATATCTAGAAGGCAATTCCTTGCAGGAGTTCGTACAATTTAAAATTCAGTGTACTTTGATATTTTTATTATTTGTGTTATTTATTGCCCTTGTAGATTAAGTTATGTTGTTTTTTTCTTCCCCATGGAATCAGAGCTATTGAAATTATAATTCCTCCTATCTATGCTTCGAGTTCGTCTCCATAAAAGTAGTAAAAACCTCTTTCATGACCTACTCGTGTGGCTCCTCGTTCGTTCTTACTTGCCTTTATTGTGGTCTAGTTGAACGCATATGAACTTTATTGAGCCAATTCAGTTTTGGACCGTGTATCTATGTCTAAGCGGTTCATCGAGCTAGCCTTCTCCGATCTTGCGAATCAGGTTAGTGTTCAGTCCTCTTTGCTCATTGATAGCTTCTTCAGTTAGCTTTCCCTGTCAAATCTATTACGGGCGCGGCTCTCTCCAGATGGCAGTCGAAGAGGAGTACACCCATTGTACGAGGACTGCTGGAGAAAGTAGATGTGAAGCCAGGTGCGTGAAATTTACTGAAATGTGCTCATTCGATGAATAGATAGTCACGTATTGAAGTCTACGTCAATCATTGAATCGATATAATTTATCCCTACATCACTTCACAACTCGTGTAAATTTCTAGAGAGGGGTCAGAATCGAAAGAGCTCTTCTGACCCCTTTTCTGGTGGTTTAAAACTATGTGTTCTTAGATGCGCGTGTTCTCGAAGTGGGATACGGTAGAGGAAATGGGATCGGAGAAGCACTCAAGAGAGTTTCCACTGGATCTGGAGTTGTATTCGGGATTGAGAGGTCACCCTACATGGAGGAAGTAACAAGAAAGAAGTTCATCCTCGAGGAGAGGGAACAAGCGAAATTAGTGCTCGATCGAGTGAGTCTATCATACATTTTCGTCCCACGGACTATTCTGATTATTGTGAAATATATGGTCAGATTTTGCGTAACACTGGTCAGAACGATAGTGCAAGTCCCATTAAACCGATCAGATCTCAATTGATTCTTACTAAATTCAGCCTCCCGCGTATTTATAAAATTTAAAAAAAGTTTCGAATGTGAAAACTACCTCCTTCAAAAAAAATGTTCATTTAAATTGTCCTTGTTTTAAACTGTATGAACTAATTGTTCGTTATTTCAGTGCTTCGATCTCCGTCATCTCGCGTATCCTTCTGACTTCTTCGATGTCGTATTCCATGTCGACCTATTCTACTTCATCAAACAGGTATCTTTGTGGGAAAAGAGTGTACTCTATTGTTGTTTGAAAACTGAAACAAACATAATAACATTAATCCACCTAGAAAAATAACTACAAAATGGTCGGGAACAAGGGAGTATGCGAAAATGAGGATGATGCCATACGTGGGCACAGGGGTACAGGGGCACTGCGCAAAACAGGGTCGAGGCTTTCGGGGGCGCCGTGCAAAATTCAGAATAGTAAATAAATCGAGGAGGAAAACTATTCGAATTTTCGGGACACCCCGCAATGGACTATACTGGTTTTTGGGGCACTGCGCAAAAAGGCTCGGATAAGTGCTGCCCACATATGGATGATGCGGTTATTTCAACACTAGCCCTGGTCGGGAGGTTTGGAATAATGTGTATTTGATAACTAAGTAGGTGCAGTCCTTTCATAAAGAAGACATTAATTCAAATAACATCTTTTGGTTTTTAGAAGTGGAAATTGTTAGTGAATATTTGCAGGAGTCAATGTTAGACGTGTGTCGAGAGTTACATCGAGTCATGAAGCCAGAGGGAATTATCGCGTGTGGAATGCAGATTGAGAGGTACAAATCGAAATCATTCATATGTTTTAGACCGGCCAAAAATACCGTTAACCTGACCAGTTTCAGAGCCAAACTGGCCAGATCTAGAACAAACTGGTCATATCAGGAACTGGACATCTTGTGCATTTCTAGATCGGTTTCGAATAGTGATTTCGGTGCATCAAAAAATGTAAATGTTAACTAAAGTCGTCGAGACTAGAATACTGTAAAATACTCGTCCGAAGTACAAAAATAGATGACAATAATTTACAATTATATTGCAGTAATCGTAAACTGGAGAAGTGGGGACTGCTCACTCCATCTCAGACAGATCCACTGAGATATTTGCAGAATCTGGAACCAGCTGGATTCGAGCAAGTCAAGGTGAGTTCATCTTCATCTTATCTTGCTTTGTCTCTTCCATCCATTCCAATCCCGAATCAACTGATTGACATTACTGGCGAGGGGACACTTAGAGACTCTATGGTAGAGTTTTCGATTTCTCTCTCAAAAATAATGATGAAGAACGGCCAACTCTTACTGGGATGCTTTCATTGGGAATTCACATATTGCAGGTGGAATACGTGAACTCGTCGATTGGAGAGATTCAATTGATAACTGCGAATAAACCGAGTGCAGATGAATCCCATTTCGACCCCGCAGAGAAGATGAGAGCACTTGAGAGAGATATCAAGAGAGAGATGTTGAGACAGAGACTTGTACAGACGGGAAAGACACCAACGAAGGAAGATCTTGACTTGTTAAAAGAGTAGATATACTTGTGTATCTCACATACATTTATAGGAATTCATTGGTAGTTGATAGTTTTTGTCTGTTGTTTAACGCTGACGGGTGATAAATTCTTATTGATTACATATTCGAACCAATTTTAGTTGGTCTTGTTATTTCAATGATGGTATATCTACTCGAATAGTAGCAATAGTGAAATGTGAATTCAATCAGAATGCGAATAACAAATCTCCGACAAGCTTCGTCCTTCATTACAACACCAATCTTCTATGCGAATGGGCGTGAGTTGCTTTTCTACCGTGGTAATTACGGTACTTCGATTGGTAGGGGGCCCTCGAGTATACCATCCTTTTATGTACAATTTTGAAACTGATGATTGCCGTAATATCGATTGAAGTTCCTTTCTCACACCGTGACCGGTAGCATCCCCCCTCGAGTTTACCGTAATTACACCGTAACCTTCAGCTCCTCATATCGGTCATCTCTATACTGCCATAATCGGAGATGCATCTCATCGATGGAATCAACTCAATGAACCACAAAGTGAACATTTCTTCTCCACAGGAACGGACGAACACGGTAGCAAGGTTCGGATTAATATAGCTTCCATAGACCAAACGCGTTTGTTCCGGAAACTCCCAAATGATGTCTGCATTTTAGTTTTTTATAGTGAAAATCGAAAATGATGTCTGATTTTTCACCTCAAAAAGTCCGTAAGCTGTAAGTATGTGTTCCCTAGAACGACCTTTTTGATATACGGTGGCTTGGTTGCCATCAATGGTGAATCATTTAGATTGCGAAAACAGCTCGGGAAAAGGGAATGACGTCAATCCAATTATGCGACCAAGTTTCAGCGTCGTTCAAACATCTATTCAAGTAAGAAAAATGTTTTTTCTTCATATTATTTGATACACCCGCGGAGGGTACGACGACAGTTACAGAAAAGAGGAAAATAAAAGAATATCTGAATTTGGGTAGGGTAGGAAAGATGTGTCCTTTTAATGTTATATGTTTTTACAGGGAATTCGACATCCACACTTCTGATTATATCCGAACAACAGAAAAGAGACATCGAGAATGCGTGGAAGTTATGTGGGTGGGTTCCCCCCCCATTCTTACTCATCTTTTTTTTCGAATTTCAGAAACGATTGGAAGCATCGAATTGTATAGAGAAGGCAGGATATTCTGGATGGTATTCGACGACGGATGAATGTTTCTACCAGGATGGAGATATAGAGGACAGTGCCGATGGAAAGGGAAAGGTACGGTAGAACCTTAGGTCAAACAGGTTCTCGCGAGTAAGGAAAATCACGGTTACACGTCGTCTGAATCATTTCGGCAGACGGTCATTTTGAATAGTTTCGTACGTTTTGACCCACTTTAGACAACTTTATCGAAAATAATGCAATATGCACTTTGGCACAGGCATTTTTGCACGAAGGGCTGGTGAGAACATCATTTGACCAATGGGTTTGACCAAGTATACATACACTAATCAATCGACCGATTTTTTTGCAGATTGCAAAAGAGACTCGATCGATTGTTGAATGGCACGAGGAGGAAAACTACATGTTCAAATTGGATTTATTTCACGAGAAGATCAGAACATGGATGACTAAGAATGGTTAATATTTTTTTCGATTATCGATTGATCTCGACAATTCTCAGATGTTATCCGACCAAAACATTATCTGCCCGTTGCACTACGGTACATCGAGGCAGAGACCAGATTATCGATCTCCCGAGATTCGTCCCGACTCTCGTGGGGAATTCCAGTGCCCGGAGACTCAAGTCAAACGGTGGGTACTACTGTAAATCATTCCTTTATTGATTGATCTCAGATCTACGTATGGCTGGATGCACTGTGCAACTATCTGACTGTGAGGGGTTTCCCTGATTGCATGAAGGATTCATCGTGGCCTCCAACCACTCAAATCATCGGAAAGGATATTCTTAAGTATGTTCTAGTACTGCAAGTCGATACGGTAGATAGACAACCACAGTATTCTCATTCGATTCTCAGATTCCATGCAGTCTACTGGCCGGCTTTCCTCTTCGCAGCAGGTCTCGATCCTCCCACGAAACTTTTCGTCCACGGTCATTGGCTGGTCGACGGATCTAAGGTGTACTGTATCTTACTTGCACAATCAATCGATGACTAATCCCAGATGTCGAAAAGTGTGGGAAACGTGATTGAGCCTCTGAAGATGAGTGAATTGCTGTCGAAGGAAGGATTACGGTACTTCCTACTCAAGCAGGGAGTTCCCCACGATGACTCGAGTAGGTCAAACTTACTCAATATCGATTAATTCGGCGCTTTCAGATTTCGCAGTGCTCAAGGCGATTAATGTTATCAACGCCGATCTGATCAATAATATAGGAAATCTCGTTTCGAGAGCATGTGCATCCAAGGTATGCGACGGACTATTGAGACTGAATCAATCAATAATTCAGATGAATGTAGATCAACTCTATCCGTATGTCGACACAGTGGAGCTCCACGATGGAATCAGTCAGTCTGCCAATCCATTGATTGCTCAGATGAATGAGCTCAGGGAGAAAGTAGCTCCTCACTATGACCAGATGCTATTCTATAAGGTATATGATATTGAACATACAGTATTCAGCTAATAATTTCAGGGGATTGAAGATATTATGACTTTGTCCAAGCACACCAATGCATTCTTCCAAGTACATGCACCATGGAAGATGAATCAAGGAGCTAAGGTACGGTGTTAGATATTTCAATTTGAAGTCATCTCCCGATTCGCAGCTCTCTACCGTACTCTATGTGACATACGAGGCTACTCGAATAATATCTCTGATGATGCAGCCAATAACTCCCAAACTATCCGACTTTTGTCTGTCGAGGTATAAGAATAATATGTGTGAAATCATGCATCGCTTTATTTCAGGCTTGGAATCTCTTCTGACTACCGTAATCTAGAAACAGCGACATTCGGTGGAGGACCAAAGATGGATCAAGTGGGAAGATCGCTTGGGGAGGATCAAGGTGAAAAATTAATGGTTGAATGAAACGATTAACGAGACAAATTGCAGGTGTGTACATGGATCGAATCGAAGTTCCGAAGGAAAAAGTGCAAGTTAAACCGAAGAAGGAAAAGAAGAAAAATAAAAAGGCAGAATAGAACACTTGAAAATATCTCCATTGTTATTAGTGACGTTAGTTGTTAATATATGTGTTATAAAGAGCTTATTTTTCTTTGAAATTGTGCATTCTGTCAATCATAAAAGGAGAATCTCTACGCAAAGTGGCAGAAATAATCAGTAAAATATAAACTACTGTAACTTTTAAACGTAGAGTAGTCTCGCACGGACCCCCTTCGTCATACTGTGGGCTATTGATTTTCAACTATCCTGTAGGTAAACAAATGTTTTTGTTTTGTTTTATTTTCGCAATTTTTGTTATTGTAATGTGTCTTTATACACAGAAAAATCTATCGCAAATTTGCTGCAACGAAATACCTTGAGAAATGTGTAGGGAGCATCACTGCAAGTGCACTCAGCACTTCCTTTGATCAAAATTTGAGCAGAGTCAAATGTGCACTAGCCTTTCCGTGCTTCTTTTAGCTGGTACTTTCTCAGTCTATTGTTTCATGTCATTCATTGCGCTAATGAATTCATTCATCAGATCACCATGATCACTTGGGATTGCGACTTGAAGATCGTCCACGACAATGTTCCCATCATGGGACTGGCGGCCGTCAAGGTCAATCTTTCTCTTTTTCTTTCGCCAAGATTGCTGCTTTAGATTCATGTTGTTGGATAAATTTGGTATTATCATAAAACAGGACCAGCTTTACTGACACCTTTTTCAACCTGTTTCGTATTGCAGCCTCCGGATGGAGAAGAGAAGAGAGAGATGATGAAAGAAGAAATTCGTGTGAAGCGAGAGATCAAAGAAGAGAAAGAAGAAGAAGAGGGAGAAATTAGAGAGGATGAAGACATGGAGGAAGATGAGGACGAGGAAATGGAAGATGAGGAAACGGGAGAAGACGAAGATGATGATGATGAGATGATGGAAGGAGAGGAGAGTGTGAATGAGGGACACAGTCAGATCCCTCGCAGTTTCCTCAAGTACAAGAATCCTCAAGAGGTGGGTGGTTATTCCTCCACTTCTTCATTTTAATTTGTGATAATCACCAATAACTTCTGGGGGAAACTCGATATTTAATTTTTTTCTCTTCATTATATGAATTTAAAATATAAAATATTTTGCAGGAAGTGGACGGCGATGAGATCATCGTTGTCTATGATGCAAATGAAGAGGGAAAGAAGACGAAAGAGAAGAAGAAGAGATCGAGTGAGGAATTGAAGAAGATAAATAGTGGAAAAATTGAGAAGTACGACAATGAAAGAAGAAGGAGAGACAGCCACACTGACAAATATGGTGAGATGTTGATTCGAAATTTTGTGAAGATGTACTTGTGTTAGACTTTTAAACAGTAGGGATGCCGGTTTCGATATTTTCCATGCCCTCTCGTGGTTTCTTTATCACCCGCAATATAGATCTCTCGTCAAAAAGAGCGCACTACGTCAAAAAGAGCGCACTCGATCTCTCGTCAAAAAGAGCGCACTCGCTTCACACGAATTTCTTCTTTCATCATCTCTCTCTTCTCTTCTCCATCCGGAGGCTGCAATACGAAACAGGTTGAAAAAGGTGTCAGTAAAGCTGGTCCTGTTTTATGATAATACCAAATTTATCCAACAACATGAATCTAAAGCAGCAATCTTGGCGAAAGAAAAAGATGCTCATGAGTCCCGAAATTCGGTAGCGCGGGGGAGGGGTCGACCCCCCCCCTCCCCCCGCAACCCCAACTCATGTTGGGGATCGATAGCACAGGCAGCGGGGACATCAGCCATCACAATATTTGGACCATATCTATCGAAAACAGTATTATTTTCACCTTTTCACCCTCTCGGACCCGCGCGCGGGGGGGTCGCCGAATTTAGGGACTATGAGCATCACTGACTACGACTATCGAACTTTCTTCCCTAGTATGCAGAGATATGTGATAGTTGTTATTGGAGAGAAGAGACACGAGTCGGATGAGGACCGTGATCACCATCATGGACGTCACTCCCATCATCATCATCACGAGGACGGCCATCGTCATTCTCATCGTGAGGAGAAGGGATCGAGAAAGAGGGAAAAGAATGACGATGATGGAGACACAATATATGTCGGTGAGTAAAAAGATACAGTGATTAGTTTTTTGGCACTATATTTATCATATGACACTTCTAATAGGCTAAATTCTATGAATTCATGTTTCTGTACCTGTTTTGAGAGTTATCATAGTTCCCGTAGCGAGTTTGCCATAATTGACCATACAGTGTTCTTCCACAGGATATCGTTTCATATTGAATCTAATTGCAGATACGAGTCGTCCCTTCTCTCACACAGTTTCCATGGGAGCTTTCTTCTCCAATCACATCAGTCAGATTGCACACAATTCGAGTGCCATCAAAGGAGGTTTGTAATGTTTTTTGAAAGCCATTCTGCATTTGAATAGAATAGACTACATGGCATGGAATCCCTTGATGGAATCTTTCACATGTCACTCGTTTGTAGCAAGTTCTGCCTGATAGATGGGAATAAGAATGAATTATTTTTTCTTCTATTCCGCTAAACGTGCCTTCTGCAGCATTCGTGTAGATTACTCTCCGTAACAACTAAAAAATATTGTATTATTTGCAGAGGAGAACTTCTCGATTCCGAGTCTCAACAAGGGCCGCAAAAGTGAGTTGTTGTCCCCGCTGATTCCTTCACTCTTCTTTCTTGTAGAACTGGAGTTGAAGAAGGTGAAGAACACTTCGTTCTCCCGTGTCACTAATCCTCTCGGAGCTGCATATGATGCAGTCATGAGGATGTGGATCTACACCAATACTGGAGAAGGAACGGTTGGTGAGATAGAAAGAAATAAAATCACCTCATGATCGCCTGACGGGATATAGATTGAATGAATAAATGAAAAAAGAGTCATAATTTAATTCATTCGTATTCCCTTCTTTCAGGTGGAACTGGCGACATACGAGGGACATGTGAGAGATTCTATCAAAGGATTCGTCCTTCCATCGGCCATCGCTATTATCAAGTACGATAGTATTATTATTGATTGAAATTATTTTTTTGGGTACTGTACTCCAATGTGGCCGCCGTATCGACATGATATTCATTGGATCACGTACGATACGAAATAGATATAGGCGATCTATGTGTACTGTACTCTAATGTGGTACTGTAGGTGCCTCCTCTACATGATATTCATTGTAGACCGGGCTCTCTTTTCGCTGTGATCGACGATTATGGAATTTATGTGATCGATCTCTTGTCTAACTCGAGGAAAGTCGTCGCTGATTGTATGCGAGGAAAATGCAGAGGTGAGAAATACACTTGAAAATCATCTTAATTTAAATATCGATTTTTGTGGGCCTAAAAATGATAGCTGGAGGTTGAATTATGCGCCAATAAATTTTCTCGTTGTATATATTATTTATGATTTTTGACCTATGGTAATTAGTGGTGAGGGCTTCGTCTTGCTTAATTTCTGCCCTTGAGTATTTGACGTGGAGCAGAAAGGGGTCAATATGGTGAAATTTTCTGGAATGTCATGGATGTCTTGAGAAAACAACTTCTCTGCGACCTCTCCACTCCAGTTATACCTCATATTTTGATATCAGGACTCGCGACTACTGAAGACGGAAATGTGGCAACAATCATGCACGAAATTCCATCCTTCATCTATGTCTACAAGGTTTCAGATAAGAACAATGTGAGGACAAAATATGAAGAGACCTCGTAGAAAAATGTCATTTATGTACATTTAGATGTTGTGCTCTATTCCGATCTCGAAGGAATACGGTAATCCCTCATTTATGTGTTCGTGCAAAGAGATGATCTACACTTCTGATCTCAGTTAGTTTGGGGATGGATGAACACTTTTATAGATTGAATCAGTTTTCTGAGATGAGCAATTTCATATTCACTTACAAAATGTAACAACGTATTGATTTTTATTAACGAAGGAAGAAGAATTTATATTTTTGTTTCCATTTTTTCTCAGAGCTCAACATTCTCTCTTGCTTCTCTTACAACTACCAAACAAAGGAACTCCTCAGTGTTTGGAGAAAGTGAGTGATCATTGCATCATAACTAGTAATATGGCAAGGGATTAAATTGACTCACATTTCACCACATCGTCTATCGAGGTCGTAGTACAATAGAGTCTTACAAGAGAAGAACAAAGTAAAATGAGGGTTTTAAATTATTCGATATTCATGTAAAAAGGATGTATGAAGGCAATGAAATTCGCTGGTCTTAGTCTATTCCTTTTCAATTGATATATTTCAGAGATCTGAGTGATTCGAAGAGCTCCATTCGCATGGAGTACATGGCGGGAATTGTCTCTGACGCCGACCACAACTTGCTGGTGCGCTCTACTTATTTTCTAAAAACTGTTCACGGGCGATCGAATGTTGATACTTTTCATTTCCATTTGATGCATTATTAAATGGAAATGAAAAGATTGACTCGTCATATATTTTTTTAAATAAAAAAAAACGTAAAAAGGGTGATTTACAGGTGGCGGATGCGAAAGGTGGGAAGATTCATCTGATGAATCACAGTGGATCACTCATTCAGACCATCCCATTCGCAGATGTATGTTTGATTCATTAATTACTAAATTACATTAATTACTAGTCAATTCTTTGCTAATATCGCTGCCAATTATATTGACTAGTTTTCACTACCATAAAAAGTACAGTAATGTTCTTGTCAGAATTCGTTTCCGTACATCTCCGGTCTCGCTCTCGCTCCCACTGGAAGAGTCATGACTGTACACAGGTGAACAATAGCTTTCCATTTCGCCAGTCTGAATGGATTTATCTCACAATTCGTATTAGCTAATTAATTGACTTGAATATTGATTGAATTGTAGAAAGCACCACAAGGTGGAGCTTTACGATCTGATGCCGGTTTTGAGTGAGGCTGATCTACTGGCTAAGGGACTCCGTCCTATCTCCTACCACAAGAAGTGAGAGAGATACGTTGCCTCTTCAAAATAAGAGGGCGAATTTTGCTAATCACGAAAACTGTATGTACAATCATCCCTTACTAGCCCTTCCTTTCCTGGATATTGTAAAGAACCAAAATCTGACATTAGAAGATTGCTAGAAATAGTAATGATTTTTCTTGTGTTTCAAGTCCGTTACTTACACTCAATTTGTTCACCAATGTCGAAGAATCCCTAATTGCAAACGTTTCACTCTCAAAGAGATCGATCAAACCCCACTCCGATTGACAATGACGTCACATCTCCTTATTGTAAGATTACACTAAACCCTCCTCGCTTACTAAATTGTATTTAGCGATTCTAGATCAGTAGAAGTAGAAATTGTGTAGCGGTAGTAATTTGTTCACTTATTCCCCTAACCCGTGCATTCACTCATTCATTATTTTGCTTTGAGAAGGAACCCACAAATTATGTAAATTACACTGGATGTTTGCAATTTGCAGAAGCTTGGGCGAGTCCCACAAGTTCCCTCACTCCCTTCCCAACACTCTTCCCTCGACCCCATCCCCCTTGTACACTTCCCCATCCCCTTCATTCGTCCCCGATAGAAGAATTCGGATTATTTAACTAACCTAAACTGTTGTGTTCATTTTGATGTAATTAAAACTTGTTATGCTGAGAAGATAAACATGATGTAAATAAATTACAGTTTTGTTGACGGGGCTAACAATTTTTTTACAGTTTGGATATTTTTTTTCTCCGAAAATCGGTTACAATTCTAAAGCCAAAACAAATTTGATGATCTCAATTGCCTATTCTGAAAGTCTATTCAATTACTGAAAAAAATAATCACAAGCAATTGGATGGCGCATTGAGCTCCGATTTTACCGAGAGCTCCAAAAAGTTTTCCGCGGATAAAAATTCCGCCAATCCCTGGATCCCCCATTTTTTTCCTCTGCTTATTTCGATGACGACAAATTGTAAGAAACGATGAGTAATCTTGAATTGATGGCAATTATGAAGGAATTAATGAAAATTGTATGACAGCCTCTCCTACGAGATGCATGATTCATTTAAAAAAAAATCGTTTGTGCTCCAATTTCGAAAGTCACTAATTGCACTCAGCATAAAATGTTGGTAGTCACATGTGCACAACACTCAGTTTGAGTAATTTCCCATTTAATTGTCCTTTTCCTCCTTTTTATCCCTTCCAGCCCCCGTCAGTTTTATCGTGTTTAATTGTAGAATTATTGCAAATTGTTGTTAGGTACGAAGAAGGTAAATATTACTGTAAAATGTTTATCACTTTTGAACAAGTAAGTATATAGAGATGTGTTGATTAGGCAGTCGATTAAAGGCGAGAAGACGTTCATCCACGGAAGAAGCAGTACCTGGAAAGAATACTGATTAGTGGAGGGGTACGGTATCAGGGACGTACGGTATCTCGGGTTGGAAGGAGTACGGTATCAGGGGAAATGGGATTACGGTATCGGGGGAAGAGAGGAGTATCATGGGGGAGAGAGTACGGTATCTCGGGTGGAAAGAAGTACGGTATCTCGGGTTGGAAGGGGTACAGTATTTCGGGTGAGGAGGAATACGGCATCTCGGGTTGGAGGGGATGCGGTATCAGGGGAAAAGGAGTACGGTATCTCGGGTGATAAGGAGTACCGTATCTTGGGTGGGGAGGCGTACGGTATGTCAGGGGAAAGGGATTACGGTATCTTTGGAGTACGGTATTCTCACCAGAGCGCATGGATGATGGCGGGAACGTAGAAGAAGAAGCAGAGAATGATGTTGACGGCAACATGGATGTTGCAGTCACTGCCATGGATGAAGATGGCTAGGGGCTGAAAGAGATACGGTAGATATCGATTATCGATTGATTCTGTTTATTGATAGCCAAAGGGGATATTGAGGGATACGGTAGTCATCGATTTTCGATTTACTCTATTGGTTGATTGACAAAAAAAAGAATTGAGGGCTATGGTAGTCATTGAAAATCGATTGTTGATTGATTGTGGTAGGTCACTGATTGATGTCCATTCCCATTCCATTCTAGTCTTTGCCTCTCACAGTAAACACAACAATTGCCCATTGAGTGCTCTCATCTCTCGAAAAAGGGAAGAGAGAGAGAGAGAGACAGTGTATCGATACGGGCAACAATTGACATTGCTATCGCTATCTCTATTACAAGGGTAAACAATCACCTGATAGTGGGGAAGGGTCTCTCTCTCTCTCTCACGATTCAATGAATGATCATGCCCTCGAGTAATCTCCGTCACTCTTTCCCACGCAGTGAGAGATTAGAGAGAAGTTGGAAGAAGAGGAGGAAAAGCAACTTACGGGAAGGAAAATGGAGAGAATGAGCTCGATAATCTGCTGGACTTCGATTGCCATCTGAAAGGATTACGGTAGATCAACGGGGATACGGTAGAAACAAGGGGATACGATAGGATATGAGAGGAATATCGATTGACCAGAAGGAAGGAAGAGCAATCAACAAGGGGAGCTCAGAACGCGACAACTGTGATCACATCGATCGACAAAGGAGGTCTCTCTCTTCCCTCCCCTCTCACTTCTCTCCCTCTCTCTCTCTCTCTCTCTCTCTCTCTATCTCTCTCTCTCCTCCCTTCAAAACACTCGTAGGCAGTTATTTACTCTCCTCCTCCTCCTTCTTCTTTCTCCTCCTTCTCAGATGTAAGAGAATTGTGAGAGGTGAGATCAGACGGGGCGGAAAATGTGAAGAGAAAGAGGAAGAAATGGAAGAGGGAGAGAGAAAGAAAGAGAGAGAGAGAGAGAGAGAGAGAGAAAGAGACAGAACTGTCGAATCGACCAAATTGGGTATGTTCAACTTCACATGATTCCAAAAAGGGGCAGAGCGAGAGAGTGTGCAAATGTGAGAGAGCCTTCTCGATATTACACACTCCAAACCACTTTCTATAGGGTTGTGGACAAAACTTTTTTCACGAGAATGGTGTACTGTAAACAAGGTGAGTAAAGACAAAAATGAGCTGAGATGTCAGAAAAAATGGGGTGGGAGATGAGAAATCGGAAATGAGTCATTGGCATTTTATGCATTGATGGTGATGTATCGAAAAGCGATTGAAATAGATTCTAGTTGAGGTTAAAGATCAGAAAGATGATCATAAAGAGTGGGTTGAAATGATAGGAGAGTTGATTGGGTTGGCCTTGAGAGTGAAAAGAGAGAGAGAGAGAGAGAGAGAAAAAAAGAGAGAGAGGAGGAGGAGGAGAAGAAGAGGGGGAGGAAGGAAGGAGGAGTTGAGAACTTCTCCCTCCCCTCTACTAAATACAAGTAGGAGCCGCCCCGTTGAACCACATTGCGGTACTACACACAAGCCATTGAAAGGGGAGTGAAAGGGAGGAGAAAGGAGAGAGAGAGGGAGAGAGAGAGAGAGATCGGGGTGAGTCAAAGTGAATAGAAACTGTTTGAAGCCGAGAGAGACGATGAGACGTCGTGAGAGAAAAGATGAGTGGACTGAGTGACTATCTGAGATGAGAATGGGCCGGTCACCGATCTGACCCACCGAAGATTACTGTAGCTGGGGCGACATTGATCTACCAAACTAAGAGAAGGATGGAACAAGGAATTGAAAAAAAGACAGAATAGCGAGGAGTTAGGGCAGAGGGAGAATAGAGGGGCCTAGTGGAGGATTTGATTAGAATTGAGAGAAGTTGGAAGAAGGAAGGCAAAACATGGAAGGAAAAGGAATGAATAGAAGGATTCTGAAGAGTCGAATGAGGATTGAGGGGTGAGAGAGAGAGAGAAAGAGAGAGAGAGAGAGAGAGAGAGAGAGAGAGAGAGACGAGGGGGAGAGATGGATGGACAGACGTAATCCACTCCTCTTGTCAACGTAGTAATCATCCTTCTAGCCATAGATACTCCTTTATTATTATTCTCGACCAATATGTACAGACATCCGTCTCTCCTCGTTCCGCACACTCTCTCGCCGGTTAGAGTGAGTGAGAGAGTGGGGAGAAGTGAGAGAGACAGAGACGATTCAATAGTTACGAGAGGCCATTTGAGAGGGGAAGGAAATCACGAATGGACGAGAGTGTCATCAACAAACAACGAAGAGGAAAGGTGTTACGATCGGGAGAGAGAGAGAGAGAGAGAGAGAGAGAGAGATAGAGAGAGAGAGATTGGAATGAAAAAGGCGAGACAAGAAGCCATAGTGATAACGAGAAAGTAAGAGACCGGTAGGAGAACTACTATATGACTACCGTGAGGGATGGGGAAATACAAGATGAGACATCGGGAAAAGTAGTTGTGACTCTACAGATTGGTCTCTTCTTGCAGTCGTGAGGATACGTCTTTGAACTGCCGTTTAGGAACAGGAAAATTAAAGATTTTCTAATGTTCTGAAATGAATCCCAAGATAAATCATGAGAAAAATATTTTTGAGGGTTCCTAAATAATAAATGGCCGTTCCAAAACGTCCCAGCACCCAGTGATCTTTGATCTTTCGATGAATGGAGCGAAGATCGGTAGTTCTATCCATAATACGAGATACACGAGGGTCGGCAGAGTGGCATGCAGGCTGGGAGACACATCTGTAATGAGGAGATACGGTAGAGGATACGGTAGATCATCGATGATCGAGTTCCACTCGAGAGTTGGTAAGTAGGGTGGACGGAACATTCAGTCTGTAATTGTTTTGGAGCCCTGTAAATTTCCGTCTGTTTTTTTTACTCGGAAAAATGTCGGGGAATATTTATAAATTTGATAGATCGAGAGATGTTTTCAAGGTAATACAAAGGATGATTCCAATTGATCATTTATAAAGTGCACTCAATTACTGGCAAAATAATTACTAACAACTGGGTGTAACTTCGATGGTTTCAAGAGCACCAAAAAAATTTCTGAGAAAATTTTCCTGCCAACCCTGATCGGTAATCGAATCAAGAAGGGAGATCGTTTTTGTATCTTCAAACGATGCAATTACGTGCTTGAACCGAGTGATCTTGAGTGTCTTTCGCTTTCGAAAATTTCAATAAAATTACCTAGCAATTATAAAATGTACAAAAAATACAAAAAAAATGCTCCAATCAACGTACCGATGCAGCAAGAGGGGGCGGGGCTGCAGCAGCTGCGACAGGAGGTGGGGTGTATATTGGAGGAGGCGGAGCTGCAGCAGGCGCGATATGTGGGGGCGGAGCATAGACGTGAGGGGGCGGGGCCAGACAGCTGGGAAGACATGATGGCATGCAGATTGGAGCGCAGATAGGAGAATGGACGGGGAGTGGAGCTGGTGGAGGGAGGAGGGGTACTGTAGGGAGGGATACTGTAGGCGGAGGAATCGCTGCGAGACACGCCGCGGTACACAGGGGCATGCACGGAATGTGGCAGGCAGGGGCGGTTGAGAGATAGACGGGATGAGGAAGGGGTACGGTAGGGACGGGTACGGTGGGTATCGGAACTGGAGGTGAGAGACATGTTGGAAGACAGGAGGGCATGCATATTGGAGTGCAGGATGGGATTACGGTAGGAGGAGGAGGAGGAGGAGGAGGTGGGAGGGGTACTGTAGGAGGGGCTAGACAGGAAGGAAGACAACGGGGCATGCATGCTGGGATGCATCCTGGAGGAGGAGGAAGAGGTCGAGGGGGTGGTGGGAGGGGTACGGTAGGAGGGTGGAAGGGTACTGTAGGAGGAGGCGGGAAGGGTACGGTAGGAGGGTAGAAGGGAGGAGGAGGAGGAGGAGGAGGAGGAAGAGGGGCTGCTAGACAACTGGGAGTGCACTGGGGCATGCATGAGGGACGACAAGAGGGATTGAAGTGACGAGGAGGCGAAAACTGAAATGGACGATTAGAATGTAATGATACTATTGATTTTTGTGAGATGTCTCGCCTTTTCATGTAAAGAAACGAAGAGATGACTCAAAATATTTGAGCCGATCCTATTTGTCTCATTCTGACTTCTATAGTGTACATTCCCCGTGTGTTTTTGAGTGTCGTGGGAAAGGTCAGGGCAAATTCGGGACGTGTGTTCACTCGTTCGAGTCGGAGGACAAAATAACACTATTTTTTTATCTAGGAGACTACGGTAAAGCACTCACTCGATCGATACATGCGGGAGTGCAGCGAGGTTGACAGCGATCAGGGCAGAATGAGGGATACTGTAAGGATCAGTGGGTGAAAATCGATAAAGAGTATATTGAGAGGAACAGAAAACTAGTGAGAGATTCGGCTTTTTACACAATCTTATCATTCTCAAGGAACTTACATCTGAATCGAAGAAGTCATTAAAATCATCGAAGAAAGACGAACATCCAGAGCACCGTTTAGATTTTGTCCGGATAGTAATCGGAGACTGAAATTACCGTAAGACTACCGTACTCTATCCAATCGATTGTACATTTAATTGTAAGATGAAATGACCAACCTTCTCAGATTCTGATGTCTCAGCAAGAATAAGAGAAACTAGAACAAGAATAGTTAAAAGTATCTTCATATTGGAATACTGGAGTAGATCATTCTCATCTCTTATATACTTGTATCTTCTTCTTCAGTCTCCTTCAATTACAAGTTGTATTTATTTCGATTTGTTTACTCGTCGGAATCTCCTCGAATTCCCTGCTCTCTCAGTGTTTGCCATCGAAGTTTGCAAAAGTCAGGGAACGAGTTATTCGAGCCCCGAGGGTGCGAAGAAACTGAGACAATTCTACCAGACAATCCAAACAAATACGCAAACAATTGACAGGAGTATTTTTGTATGTTGATCTTTCCATTGTTTATAGATGGTAAACACATTTTATTGATAAATAATGTCACAAACAATTAATTGGCTTAGTTTCAAATGAATGTTTTGCAATTTGCAACTGTCTTCATCTCCATTCTGTTATTCAGTCTGTATCTCTCTTCTCTTCTCCATTCATTCTCGCCCTCGACATTTTCAACCGACGGTCGTCTCTCCTCTCTCGTGCCCACAATGAGTGGTCCGTTACAATAAATTATATATGTATTTAGAGTTGCTGATTTTAGTAATTTCGAGATCAACTTTTCGATGCTTTCAGGTACGAAGAATGAGAAAAAGACGGATGATAAGAAAAAGAAGAAGAGCCCTGCGAGAAGAAAGGGAAGTACGAAGAGAAAGGGAGACGAATTTGAGAAGACGATGGGAAAGTGTATGAGGAAACTACAGGAGCTACCAGAGGACTCATTCGTCGTTGAGACGGTAAGAGGTATACGGTAGAGTGATATGGTAGAAGGATACGGTAGAGGTATACGGTAGACTACTTACTTAGTTGATCGATAACTGAAGCGAGAGCAGATCAATTGCAGATCCCGGTAACGCTCCAGACCTACCACGAATCGAAGATCAAACTCACCTATGAAAATATCGTCACGGAAGCCCCTACTTGTGCGATTACGGTGGGAATTCAAATTAATCGATTTTAAGGCCATTTTGATATGAAAATGTGCTGTATCAGACCATCGATCTGGGTGACCAAATACTGGCGATCAATGGGAGAAAAGTGACGAATCGGGAAGATTCGAGGAACGTATTCCGAGACTTGAAGAGGGATGTGCTCAGGTACTGTAGTTTGGAGATGGATGAGGATACTGTAGACTGAGGATACGGTAATCGACTTTCCTGCAGGGATTCGGGCGGCAAGAAAATCGATTTCGAAGTGCAAATCACGCGGCGGCGATTGAAACGATTGAAGTTGTCTCAAATGCCGCGCACGATGGCATCTGAAGTACTGTAGACCGATTACTGTATGCTGGGCCTATCGCTTATTGATCTTTTTGAGGATTTACCGAAAGGCTACGATTACTACGAAGCGACTATGGTGCTCTTCCCCAATTCGAATATCGGATTCAATGTGAAGGTCTGTGTGATTACAAATTGTGATGGCACAATCGGTCTCTGATTCGAATCTGACGTCCTTCCAATACCGTATTTTGCAGCCATTGATCAACATGCGATGCATGGTCAGTTCAGTGGATGGTGGATGGAAATCTGTGGCCAAGAAGATATTCATGGTGAGAGGGAGAGTACTGTACTGCAGTACGGAGTACTGTAGTCAGTTGGCGATCGATAATGTTGGCAGGTTGGCGACATCCTACTGTACATCGCCGGCAAAGAGGGACAGGAAGTGAACAGTATTGCTACAGCAAGAGAAGCACTGCAGAAATACGCGAAAAATGTGGCGTGACTCGGTTGATCTCTCAATCTGATCTTTGATCTTTCCAGTCGGTAATTCGTATCTGGTTCGCAAGAGCGAAGAATCCCATCTGTATCAAGCTGGTGAGTACGGTGGGGTAGTATATGAATGTGAAGAGATACTGTATCAGGATATATCTATCGATAATTGACTATTTCGTGTCAGGTTCGTGCGGCACTCGTCCAGGACAAGGCGCCACCACAGGCTAACGATCCGAGAATGACTGCAGACTGTCTCGATATCGTGAAGAACGAGATTGAAGCCATGGACTACAGGTGAGGGTTACGGTAGGTAACGCTTACTGTAGTCATGATGGATTACAGGTGAGGGTTACGGTAGTCACTCTCAGACACTGCAGTGCCGACGATGGATTGACAACTGATTGCAGAAAGAACAAGAACATGTTCGTTCCCGAGGTGGTCAAGGATTGGGATGAAAATGAGAAGAGAAGGATAGGTGAGGGATACTGTAGTGCGACTGGGTCAGACAATCGATCGACCACTTGAGATTTCCGAAAAGTCTCGAAGTTCGCTCGAATCGGAGTGGAGGAGAATGTGAACCTTCATCATTTGGTAGGGAAAGGGGAATGAAACAAATCGATAATGACTCAATTACTTGCAGAGTTCCGTGCCACCACGGGAGAAGAAGAAGCCAGCAGTGGCGGGTGCAGCACCTGCAGCATCTCCGACCCCTCCGACTCCGCCCATTCCACCTCCTCCCATCATGTCACCTCCAACCACAAAGAAGAAGGAAAAGAAGAAGAAACCGGGCAAGACGAACTCCCGAGACTCGAAAGATTCCAAGGAGGAGAAAGGATCTGCCGAGAAAGAGGTACGGTAGAAGATTACGGTAGATCTTCATTCTGTGCTTTTGCCAGGGTGTTGCCGACCCAGCGAAGAAGAGATCTGCAAGTTTGGAGGAAGATAATAAGGTAGGTCAAGATGACGAAAATGAAGTCCAGAAAATTTGAACGAATTGCAGAATGTCAAGTCGAATTACTTGTGTGAGGACATGAACAAGGCTAATGGAATCGCTGCATGTGAGTGTCTCCCCGTGGAATACGGTAGTTATAGACCCCTTTTCCAGTTGGTATGGATAATTCCAATGTGCCTGAAGGACAGGATGGCTCGAAGAGAGGTACGGTAGATACAGGTAAAACTAATCGATAATGGCCGACTCTACAGATTCGAGCGAAGTCGCAATTGATTCGTCGAAAGACAGCGAGAAGCCGAAGAATTGAGCCTTGATCTACCAATACTGTATTAACAGCAATCTAGTGCGAGCACATAACACATTTCTCATCGTGCAGAAACACATTCAGTCAAAATAAATGAAGTCTGGACGTGTTGTAGTTCACAGAATTCATCGCAGTATTTGTATTTCCGATTGGGGAATTTTTTTATTTCAACACGGTCATATAGAAGGCAGGACGGGTAGAATATTATTTTGAATTTAATACTTTCTTTAAATTCGCTTCTTGCAAATTTAAAAGTACAGTATGCTTGAACACAAGTTGTTTGAAATTCGCGGTCTTCCCTGAGATAATACGGTATTCAAATGATTTTGATTGATGGGCGGGTTCTTGGTTTTCGTAGAACTCAGAGATTGTAGGGTAATATTACCGCAAGTATCGGGTAATATTACTGCAATTTACTTGCCGAAAAGTAAGTTACCAGAAGTACCACGGTAAATTACCTTTTTCTTGCAACAATTTAGCAATATTCCTGTAACTTACTTTTTGCTTGCTAAAAAGGCAAATTTGAAGTAAGCAAAAAGTAACATTGTAGCAATATTGAAATAATATTATTTTTTTCGAGAGAAGCAACAAAGTAAGTTTCTAGTTAGTTACAAATTTTAAGTAAGTAAAAAGTATTATTACTGCAACAATCAAGGTAACTTACTTGAGTACTTCTGGTAACTTACAACACTAATTGCAGTAATATTACCCTGCGAAACCAGTTAACTGAAATGTCGTTCTATGCTGTTGTTGTTTACTGGTTTTCCTTGTTTCGTCGTGTTAATATCAGTACATATTGCAGCCGTTGTGGTCTAGAACAAACGGACTGTCATATTTCCGCCTCGAAATGGACTTGAAGGTGGATCCGGATCAAGGTTTGCATTTTCTTTTCGATTTTCATCGATGATCGTTGTTATCGTTGTTATTTCGATAATTTAGAGCATATTCACCGGGTGATGCTCATTTCAGGTGAAGCAGAGTACAAATCGGAGCTCGCGAGAATAGAGGAATGGAGAAAGAAGGCCAGTTTCCCATTGATTTCAGTGTTGCCTCTACTTTGATAGTAACTTTGGTTGCGGGGGTATCGTGTTCACGTTAGCAAACTGTCCTTACCGGGATGAGCCCCGGCAGAACAGCCGCTTGTTGGCGTAAACTCCTCTTGATTCCAGTTTAACTTTACCTTTGCATTACTTTAAGAGCCGTTCAATGGCAGTTTTTTTATTATTTTCAGAGCTCTGACTACTCCGGCCACTCGAATGACGCTCTCGGATCAGTTCTCACAAAGGGATTCGAAGCGATGGCAGCAGCAATCAAACCCGATTCTTCCTTCAATGTAAGAGTTATCTCCTCGATTCAGAACATCCATTTATTTATTTAATTATCTTTATTGATTTATCGTACACCACAAGGGTGCGACAACATGCACATAAATGAGGGAGTAGGCATGATATTAAGATGGGGAATTGACAGGAGGAGGGGAATGGGACGATGGCTAAATATTCTGTTCTATCATTCTAATACTCATTCAGGACATCCAACGTGCTCTCACTTCCTTCAACTACGAACGATTAGTCTCACTTCAGTTTGACCAATCAAGGTAGGTCACCAATTTCCCTTTGGAAGTAGTTTCTAAAACAAAATGTGTTCTTGTTGTACAGGGACGTTGTCATTCGAGATCTCTTCTATGGGGCAATGGAGTGTCTTCATCACTCTCTGCAAGTCCTCACTGCTCACAAGAAAGAGTGCAGGAGAATCCCAATCGGCGACTTTTCTCAAGAGGTACTGTATCGACACGTGTTATTAATTATTCTAAATTCGTATTCACAGAATCCCCGATCGGTGCCCTCTGAAGTACCGGTGACTACCTCGGTGCCCGTCTCGACTACGGTAAGACATCGGATTCTGATCGTTCAATTGCATGTATGCATAATATACATGTAGATGATTTTAAGCCTATTTATTGATTTGAAAAAAAACTCGCGAAGGGTGCGATAGCGATCAAAGAAACGATGAAGAAGCAAAGATAATCTCAATTTGGATAAGGAAGGTTGGGAAGGGGGGGGGGGAATGAGTGCTCTGCAGCAGAACAAGAATTATATAATATAAATTCGTTTCTGATTACTCTGCATTGATAGTAGCTCTTTCAGCCCGTCCGCATTCCTCTTCCTTCCACTCGAAATCCGAAGATTGAGATGGACGATGACGATGCTCGTCCCACTCTCTCACACCATGTTAGATCGATTAAAAAAATACAATTTGTGTTTGAGTTATACCTTTATTTGTTCGAGTGTCAAAACTGCCTCCTTCAAAAATTTGTTCACGGACATTGTCCGTGTTTTAAAATGTATGATCAAATACGATTTCTGACTGGGTACGGTAGCTCGATCGCATATTTTCAATGGCTTTTGCAGTCCCTTTGCCATTCAACATTCGCCTGTGTCAATGGCGGCCAATCGATACACGCGGAGAGTTCCAATGAAGATGTGAAGGCTACGGTAGGTGGTGTCTCGTCCCTCTCATGAATCAAGTTTCTCGTCAAATTATCGATGAGGGCATGCTAAACAATGTCAATTATTCAGAGAGTGACTGCATCGAGTAGGAGAAAGTTTGAGAGGAAGAATAGAGGGAGAAGGACTCATTCCAGTGTTGTGAGAGCGGTCAAGGTTAGAACTTTCTTTCTAACTTCTAACTTTCCTTTTTCTTTCATTTTGATTTTTCTCCTAACTTGTAACACTAAACGTTGTAAATAAGGAGGACGTCAATTAATTGTGCAGGAGGAGCCCATCGAGACTGATATCAATGGAAATGTAGAGAATGACCAAGTGAAGAAAGATGGAATGAAGATCGAGAATGAAGAGGTGACTGGTAGTAGTAGAATTTTGTCATGTCTGTTTATATTCTCTCCTTACACGCTCAAAATAGTGAGATACTGTAAGGTATGTAGCAAAGTTAGACATGTTCATCGAAGTATGGGAAAGAATTAATCAAGTGTTAATCAAAGTTTGGAAAAGAAAAACGAAAATGATACGTGGTCACCCGGGGACACTCTACATTGTCGAGAATCCTGGTGGAGGGGCACTATGCAAAACTTCAAAATGTGATAAGCAACAATTTTTTTTTTGCTGGGGGCACTATGTACTCGAATGAAACCGGGTTGGGAGCACTCTGCAAAAATATATATATAATTTGCTGCCCACGTGTGAAGAAATTACAAAATCATTGTTCTCGAATTCACCTGTTTTCGGTGGTTGTGCAGACCAATGCTAAATACTCATTCAATATTTATTTGATAAGGAAGAAAAACGAGGTTTAGAAGCCTCCAAATGTTCTTCGACGATTATCAGTCATTTCTCGTCGTTGTTGTCTCAGCCGAAAAACATCCCGTCTTCCTGAACAAAACAAATAAATTGTAAATACGTTTTTGTAGTATCGCAAAGAAACAATCAGGTGTTTTTAGTAATTGTACTTGCAAATTGGATGTGATTAGGTTTTTTTTCCAAAATTACTCACTGTAGAAAAAAAATGAAATAAAAAGTAGTTGTACCTCGACGCAGTTCGTCTTGCAAATGCCGCCATTGCATTCGAGTGCTTCTTTGTAACCAGGCGCCTTGTCCACCAATTCACAGCGAAGATTATACGAATCCTGCAATTGTTTTTTTTATTTTTAAAATTTCTCGCAAATTGGAGCATTATGTTTTATTGAATTCGATATCTTTATAACGAAACACAATTTATGCACTTTTTTTTACAAATCCATGTTAAAAGTGTGGAAGAGAAAAAGGAAACAACTAACCTTCCATCCGGGTGAGAAGAAACCTTCGAAAATTCCCTTCTCACTCGGATACTCAAAGTAGTAAGTGGCGTAGTAATAATCGCCTTGAGAGTACTTATTCATTTTTTCGCAGCTGGAAACAACCATATTTATAGATATTTGTGTAAAATTTGCATTAGAGCTTGAAAAGTATCGCATACACTCACAATCTATGGAAAGGCGCCTGAGGACAGTGCTGTTTCGTGCTCTCTGAGCAGGGAATTCTGACCGTCAAGTAAAAGTGGACTCGGAACAGCTTCAAAAATGATATTTTTCTCAGATTTGTAAGTATGCAATTTAAAAAAAAGTATAAAGGACTCGGAACAGCTTGAAAAAAAATGATATTTTCTCAGGTTTGTAAGTATAAAATGAAAATATAATTCAAAAATACCTCCGTATCCTCGCCAACCAATCGAAATGTGCCATCGCGCCCTGTTGTCGTCCGATTCTTGAAGTCAGGAAATGTAAGCTTAGTTTCTGTAAGATGTGTGTAAAATTAGAGAGAAAAATCCCGCTAGCCCCAATTGCTATCCCGCTAGCCCCAATTGCCGTCAGCTTGTGAATTTCGTCACTTTTTTGTCATACCTCGTTAGTGCCCCTCCAATTAATGTATCCTTACAGTTACTGTATCCAACCAAATATGTTATCCTCAAGTTATCGTATACTTCCAGTTACCCTATCCAACCATTTACCGTAGCCTAGCAGTTCCCGTATCCTTACAGTAACTGTACTCTCCCAGTTGCCATATCCACCAAGTTACCGTACCCTCCCAGTTACAGTATTCTCTCAGTTACCGTATCCTGCCAGTTACCGTATCCTGCCAGTTGCCGTTTCCTCCCAGTTACCGTATCCTGTCAGTTGCCGTTTCCTCCCAATTACCGTACCATCCTCGTACAACTCGATCCACGCATCGTTGATCGGCCACCACTCGTTGTTTCCCGTCCGACAACCGAGACTGCCCGTGACGGTCACCTAAGTAACAAGCCGTAGAATTAACGTAATATCTTGTTACGAGGCCTACCGTACTCTGGGCTACCGTCACCTACTCAATAAAAGTCGCACTCACTATGCGATGGTGTGCCAGTGCGAGGTGGAGAAGGCAGAGCAGAGCGACCAACTTCATTGCGGCCGAGTGGATGAAATGGACTAGTGATCGGATGTTTTTGAGAACTCTGTATGCTAAATTCGGCATTGTTGTGTGAGATTTATACAATCTATCAGCGACTTGCATACCGACACACTTTACTCGTTTGTCGCCGTCCCATAGAAACTGGACGATGAATTGAACACCGAGCGCGCAAGCATCGGCGAAGGCCTAATCCTCATCTTCGTCCACTTCAAGAATAGTCTGCTTTGCTCCCGGAGTGAACTGATTGAGTTGTGACTATTGAGCTCTGATATCTACTTTTTTTCCTGTCGCATTTTACTCGTTTTGAGAATACGGTAACTGGGAGGATACGGTGTATTTGTGTCATAATAGCTTTGTTGGTACATTCGAGAGTGCGAAATGTGAGAGCACGATTACTTTGCTTTTCTCGCAAAAATTCTCTCGCCTATCGACCGTTCAAAAGACAATCAATGAAGAGGGAGAAGTCTCACATTTCGCACTCCAAAATTCGCCATCAACTAAACTTTTAGTAAACTAAACCATTACGATTTTGGATGAGACCCTACCGCTTTTTGCTTGAAATGACCAAATTTTGTCACTACTCTCTCGCTTTTCACCTATCAGCAACACCTCTCGGCCATCTATGCGTCGAACTTGAGAATTTTTGCATAAAATGTATTAAAATAGTATTGAAAATCTATAACTAGTGTAGAGGTCTACGACTCGAAAATTGTCGAAACTCGTTGTAATTGCGATCGCTAGATTCGCACGGTGATATGATGAATGAGGGTGGCCCGGTAAAGTGAACTAGTGCCGTAATTGCAGAATGTGTCTCACTCGATGTCTCAAGAGGGGAGGGTCGATGCACAGACGATGACGAGTGAAGAAGTGGAGAAGGAAGGAGAGGAAGAGGAGGAGGAGGAGGAAGAGAAGCCGAAGACGAAGAGAAGAAGAGTAGTCAGAGTGAGAAGTCCCATGAGATGTCCCAAGGATCAGTGTGAGGTAAGGGTGCCTTAATATATTTTGGCTCGCGGGAGTGATAATACGTTCTGAATGTTCCATTTATAAAGCGGAAAAATCTCTTTTTTTGTACGGTTGAGAACATTTAGACAGTTTGCTCCCGAGTTTCAAAATAGTTTAGGAATATGAGATGGTCGACGAGATAAGAGTTGTGTTCATTGACTCAATTTGAGTATTGCGGCTCGAGTCCTTCTGCCGTCATCCACCACATGAGAGACAAACACGAGCAGTCGATGGAACAGGTTACTATATTATCGCATATTCCTCCACTACTCGGAAATTGAAATGTCTGTCTGTTGGTATTTTTTTTTCCTTCCGCGTGACGGACATTTTTTTCGTTTTTTCGCTATAAATCGCTTTAAACTCAAGCAATCTTCTCAGATCCTTTTGCATATGATAACCCTTCAGAAAACATTTCAAAATTTATTTACAAAAAATCGATAATTCCATGGCCAAGTCGGTAGCGAGCTCGAATTCAAATCCGAGGGTCGCAGGTTCGATCCCCGCCGGTGCATAGTCTTTTGCCGCATTTTTTGCAAGTGTCAAATGTGGCCCAAACCCATTTTTGAGTGACGAGATTCACATTTGAGCATCTTCTGCCGATTTTTGAAGTGAAATATCGATTGATTTCACTTGATTTCACGCGATTTCATGAAATTTTCGCACATTTCGTTCCAAATCATTCCTCATGCCGGCAAACCTCGCAGGAAGGGGTTTGAAACGAGAGAGCAAGGGGAATCGAGAGGTACTCTCTCACTTTGGCACACTCTCTTGCCCCTGACCCCTTTCTGGAGGCTCGGAATCGCGTATCGGGAAGCTTTATAAATTGCTTCAAAATCGCTCTCGCTCGCTTTATAAATTGCTTCAAAATCTTCTCGGATCCTTTTGCATACGACAACAGACCAAAATCCCTTTAAAATTTTGCAATATTTAATTGACCAAATCCATGGCCAAGTGGGTTACGCCTTTGACTTACAATCCGAGACCCCCAGGTTCGAATCCCGCCGCGGGCAAAACGTTTGCCGCATTATTCGCAAGTGTCAGATGCCCTTCTAGCACGTTCTTGAGTAATGTGAAACACGTTTTCACCTATTTTGCCGAGTTTTAACATGAAAAATCGAAAATTTCGAAAAGTTCCCAATTGATTCGCAGAGCGTGGGGGACCATAGGAAAAGTATTTTGCGATGTCGGAAACGTGTCTGAACGTTTTCTAACACGTTTTAACATGAAAAATCGAAAATTTCAAAAAGTTGCCAATTGATTCGCAGAGCGTGGGGAACCATAGGAAAAGTGTTTTGCGATGTAGGAAACGTGTTCGAACACGCCCGGGAATCCAACACACGGTGCCCTGCGTTTCCGTTGAGAAAGGCTCGTGAGGCTGAGAGCGATCGAAAAATGTTGCCACGGAGCCACGAAGTGGCGTAGTGGCAACTTTTTTTCGATCGCTCTCAGCCTCACGAGCCTTTTTGCAACGGAATAAGCCAGTACTCTTTCTAGAGATTAACATTCCCCAACAAACTAAACTCCCCCTGGACCGTATTTGGAGCCGGCTACCGAGTCCTCCTCCCTGGACCGAACGTCAAGCAAGCTACCGAGTTCCCCCTGAACCGTTCCTGAAGAAGGTTACCGAGGCCCCCTGGACGGAATCTTAAGTAGGTTACTTAGCTCCCCCTGGACCGTACCTGGAGCCACAGTATTAAGGCCAATGCATTTCACGGCTTGTCTCAATATTCATTCTGCCATTCTGATCCCACTGAGATCGGTTGTTTCGGAGGGAATTGAACTCACGATGTTCTGTTTTCCAGCAAAAACTGTAACCAACTGAGCCATAATGGCAGATTTCATTTGTTAGAGAAAGCTCATTCAAGAGAACGAAGCCAAATCGATCGGTCACATTTGCCCAAACTTACAGTACATTTCATTCCGCGCGGGAGTTTAGTTTGAATTTTTCACATTTTCAAATGACCGCACCAGTGAAATAGGCGAGAAATGAAATGCATTGGGGTCTGTTGCCCGCTTAAGACTGTGGAGCAGGCTACCGAGCTCCCCCTGGACCGAACCTGGAGCCAGCTACCGATATCCCCCTGGACCGAACCTGAACTGTGCATAGAGCGTAGTGTACGCATAGAGCGTAGTGTATTTAACCTCAACACATCCCGGCTAGTTCTCACTCAATACAGTCTTTCCAAAGTCGACTCCTAGTTTAATCAATCAATCAATCAATCGTTTATCTTTGCCAAATACTTGATTGAATTGCATTAAAAGGTATTATTATGAGCAACATGATAATTACGATGAAGTGAGAGTTATTCTCCCTTTATTCAGGCTGGACACTATTTCGTGTGCGAGTGTTCATTCGAGACTCGTTCCGACAACCACTTCCGAAAGGTTCCTATTCATTTCCTGACATATCTTCATCTCTAAATACATTTTAGTAAACAGTACCAAACCAATTTCACATCGTAATTTCGCAAAAAAAATTTTCAGTGTCAGCTGTCGATGTTCTCACTCAAGTCTGATGCAGAGAAGCCATTCGTCTGCAAGGTAACTTTAATGTTTAAATCATGTATTCCGTATGCAGGTTCATTAGTTTTCCTTCTAATTATGACTTATCGATTGTATGTTATCCTTTCAGTATCCGAATGGATTCGCCAAGAGATGGGAAGGATACACGAAGAAAAGAGAGGAGAAGAAGGAAGTCGAAGAAGAAGAAGAAGAAAAGTGAGGAACAAAGGGAAGAATGTAAATTATATTCAATACACTACATTATTTTGCTAATAATAATATTCCCCTCGAGCTAAGACAGCCGCTAAAAGCATTCTCCTTTTGAATATTTGTTGTTTGATGAACTCTTTGTTTGAGATTTCTTTAGATATCGGTATCAGTCATGCATGAATTTATATGCATGGGATTTTTAATGATTACTTACTTGTTATTATCATATACGATTGAAATGAATAAAGTTTGATGCCTTCAAATTTGGTGCTATAATTTATCGATTGGGATAAGGAAAATGCAGAAAACATGCGACAATGGAGAGTACCCTAAAGAAGGAGTCATTGCAACGAATTGAGAGAATTTAAATGGAGCGTAAGGAGATAATTAATAAATTATAGGCCAATTAGACGTAGGTCAATCGAAGAGCTGGTGGATTCCTGCAAAGAATATCGGGATTACTGTGTTTGAGAAGGATTGAACGATGTTGAACTTGATTGAGAATGAGGTCTGGTAAACATTGCAGTTCCAAGGGAGGAATTGGAAACGTGCTCCAGCGAACTAATCGTGAAGGTACTGTAATTGCTCACCTCTTGAGTACAGCAGATCTCTTCTTCCTTCCAAATCCACCGAATCCTCCACATCCACAGCCTCTTCCCATACACATTGGCATGCAGACTGGCTGGCAACAAGAGCAGCACGAACCCATTCCACCCATCATACCTCCCATCATTCCACCACCGAGAAACTGAAATACGGTAGTTACACGACTACGGTAGATTGATATCTTGGAATACTGTAGTGAACACATGAGTACGGTAGATTGGTAGGAGTGTGGCAGTTACACTTTAAAAGGCTATGGTAGTTTGGTTTGAAATAAGGTAGTTGTTACACTTTGAATGGCTACGGTAGATTGGTAGGAAAACGGTAGTGAAAATTGTAACAACTACGGTAGATCCGGTAGGACTAATAGATGATTGATCTGACCATGGGAGGCGGGATTCCGATGCCCATTCCCATTCCTATTCCGTATCCTCCTCCACAACAAATGGGTGGGATAATGGGAGCACAACAACCTTAAAGAATTGAATTTAAATCGAGACAATGAATGAATTTAATGAATTGAACCTCCGCCGAATCCTCCAAATCCTCCGAATTGACGCTTTGCACGAATATGAGACAGAGACGATTCTTCGCGAACAGCAAGCGCCGTCTAGATTACGGTAGGTTATCGATTGATTGGACTACTGTGTTTGCGGAGACTACGATACTACACTGGGGGTATTGTAATCTCTGTAGATAAAGTTGTTCAATTTGCGCCTCGGGCGTAGATAATTTAAAATTATTATACTACTGTAGACATTGCAGCATGTCTAGCCAATCACTCACCTCATTCTTGACTTGGGCAGCGGATGCGAGGGGAATCACTGAGAGTAGAAGGATTACTGTAAGCATGGCAGACTGTCTGGTCGATGGGACAGTGTGTCTACTTATATGGAGGACTCGATCTCTCTCTCTCTCTCTCTCTCTCTCTCTCTCTCTCTCTCTCTCCTCCCTTCCAAACCCGCTATGTGTTTTCACATGTGAGAAGTTTGCACTGTGTGTGAGCGAGGCTCTTGAAGGCTACTCCATACAAAGAAGAGAGAGAGGAAGAAGAGTAAGGAGGGATACCGGTAGAAGGAGGAGATACTGAGATGGTGTATCCATTCTAGATCAAATGAATCATACGCAGTCTCACGAGGACAATAGATAGTGTGCATTTCAGTTTCCCCCATCTCACCCGCTTGGTGCAAAATTCAAAATGTTTTCCCGCGCGGAATGCAATATAGATTGCAAAAAGGGTCCTCATTTGAACGACGGAGATCGTACGTTTTTGAATTGTCGTTTACTTTGAGGAATTGAAAAAAAAACAATCAGTTAATATTGAGAAACACAGCACAAAGTAATACTTGAAATTTCTTATCGCGGTTTCATACAATTGGCCAATTTGTATCATCACCAGATAAACAATATTTGATGATCAATCTTAAAAAGTCATCTACGATCGACGAAAGTTGGCACTTGAGAAGGTGTGATCTCTCCCTCAAACAAACGAGAGATCAGCAGGAGTTCGGTAGGTCAGAGAGACAACTGTCACATCAGACAGAACCTGTCCCTTCTGATCTCATTTGTAGATCGAACTAAAGAAAACGATTATCGACTTTTAATCTCTTCTGCTCTCAAACGTCGGTCATTCTAATCACTTCCTGTCACAAAATTACGTCATCACTATGTAATCGATGAATTGCATCACGGCGTTTTGGCAAATTTCAAAAAAGTGAATTCGTGGTGAGACCGTTGCCCATTTATTTTCGCACTAACTTACTGTGTGCTTCAATTTACACAAACTCGCATCATCACTATGCAATCTAAACTTTCCATTCGAGATGAAAGTCCAAACTGTAAATGTGCGAGTGTTTGTGTCACATACTAGTCCATCTCCACTCTTACTCACACTGAATTCAATGAATTCTCTCTCTCTCTCCAGTTTCACTTCTGTGAACCGCACGCAAGGGAACTAAATGGCAAAGTTCATCAAACAGAGAAATTGACCACTCGTGTGGTCGAAGTTTACTCCCCTCTCTTCCGAATGGCAAACAGTACAGTCTTCGATTCCCTTGGGGTACTGTAAAATCCCCTTGGGGTACTGTAGGATACTGTAATGGCGTGAATCTGTCGACAGATACTGAGTAACCAGTTGATGTGTGAGGAGAGAGTGTTGTATGAGAGTGTGTGAGATTAGCGTGACCTGTGTTCGCTCCCACTCTCTGATTAACTCATTGTTGGTTCAAGGGGAGGAGAGAGAGAGAGAGGAGGGAAGGTGGGAGGAGGGAGGAGGGGAAGAGAGAGATAAGGAGGAGGAGACTTCAGACGGAGTCAACCGGTCGAAGAGAAAGCTCAAGGAAGTCATAGTATAGACGGCGAGATTTCGATTGATTGCTGTGGAGAAAATGAGGACGACGACGGTGATTGCTGCACTGCTGATACCAATTGTGAGTTTAATTACCCAATTTCAATCTTGTTTCACCGCCAATTCGAACCCGATTCTCATAATGTGCAGCTAGAGATACCGAATTGCGATAATTTTAAATGTTAATCTTCCTCTTGTGAAATGTGCGCAGCATAGTTGTCATCTTTAGGGTTCATCCAGTAGTATTGAGATTGATTTGCATAATGAATTTATGAAGTTTCGTGTTAACATTTTGAAATGCTTCTAGCAAATTGGACAATGGAGCAAACGACGAAAATTATTTCTCCCTCACATTCTTCTCCCTTTTTTCATTTTCTATTTCTTGCTAAAGTTTCATGCATTTTGAATTTACTTCGAAGTCGCAACTTCGAACGAAAGAACACGCAATCAAAATGCATGAATTTTCAAATTATCTATGCAGAAATGCACGTTTAATTTTTCATACTATGTATGCAAGTTGCTGGAAATTGAACAAGTATCCATTTGGATGACGTAATTTCTGAAATCGAACAAGTCTATTGCCTATGGACGACGCAACTTCTTCAGGTGCTTTCCACTCCTACTCTTCGATCTAAACGTCAAGAGTGTGGTTCCGCGGGTCTCTGTGGTATCACATGCTGTATCTCTATAGTGAGTCCTCCCTCCCATTACCCTCCCTCCTATTCCTCATACCCCTCCTATCCCTCCTTACCTTCTTATCCCTTCTATTCTCCCTACTCCTTTCCTCCTCTTCCTCCTCCTCCTCTCTCCCTCACCTCACATGCTAACCCTTCCTCCTCCTTCTATTCATATTCTTCCCAATATCCTCATCCTCTCACTATTCTCTTCCCATTCCAGAGAATCTCCTCCTCCGCATGTCCGGCATGTCTTCCTCCCCCCTCACTCGACCATTCCTGTCCCTGTGCTGCAGCTGCTGCAGTTGCTGCAGCCCCGCCCCCTTCCAGCTGCACGCCCTGTCCTCAGTTCTGTCCCTGTGAGCCGGTGGTGATGCCGGTCGCCCCGCCCCCCGCCTGCTCCCCCTGTCCTGCAGCACCCCTCTGCAGTCCATGTGCTGCAGTTTCTGCACCTGCTGCAGCCTCTCCCACTGGTACCATCACAATTCCCTTCGAGATCCAAATCGAACCAGCCCACAGTCCAGTCTCAGCACCAGCATGTGCCCCCTGTGCCCCCGTGCCCCAATGTACTCCCTGTCCCTCCTCCCTCCCCTCCCTTCTCCCTCCTCCTCCTTCCTTCTATCCGTCGTCCGTCCTCTCCCTCGAACCACTCTGTCCTCCATGTGTAGCTGGAGGGCCATGCGACCCGTGTAGTCCAGGTGAGAAGGGGACAATCTGAGGGTGACAAGACGTTTTGGAACTGCCGTTTAGGAACCGTCCACATTTTTTCCGGGATGTGTTTGAGATTTGTTTCAAAACATTTGGACACTTTTATGTTTTTGGGTTCCTAAATGGCAGCTCCAAAACGTACGATCACCATTCAGAGAGATATGTACATAAATGAGAGCGATGCCATTCATAGTCTCCAGAAAGGGGTTGATGCCAGAGAGCGTACAAAAAAATCCTTCCCGATTTCACACGATCTCTCGCTCCCAATCTCTTTCTGGAAGAGCTGAGGAAAAATGTGGAGAGAGATAGAAGAGAATGAATTATGATCAGACTAGAGAGAGATATCCGTTTTTGTCTGAACCGGATCAAACTGAAACAGGCTTCATCTATCGTAATCGCCTTACAAGATTGGTAGATCAAACATTGAGTAACTTCGATTGAAAAGAGTAATCTTCATGGTTTTGGAAACGTTTAGGAAGTGGATCCAACCCTTCATTCTCATGTGGCTATGATTCAGCACTCTTTGTAATCGAGTAACTTCAGTTCTTCCCTCTCCCTATGCTCAATCGTCTCCCTTCTACTACGTGCAACAGGCTCCGTCGGTAGGTCAAACAGCTAAATTTTGCCTTTCTAATTTTTGCAATCCTTCAAATATTCGTCTAAAAATGGAAATCGATATCCTCAAAACGCAATAGAGTGTGCTGTGTACCGGACTTCCCGGGGTAAATACAGGCATTCTGCCAACTCGCTGGTTCTCTGCGAATTGGTCCACATTTTGGAGTGCGCTGTTTCTGCATAGAATCGCTTATGACTAAAGTCTCCAATCGAATTCGTTAGTCGGAATCTCTTGTTGCAGCTCCCAACAGCGTGTTCTCCATCATGTCAACCTTCTTGTCAACCTTCCTGCCAAACTCAACCAACGGCACTCGCCGTCCAATATGGGTACGCATTTCGAAAATACAACAATATTATTTAGTGAAATATATTTTGAAATTTTTATAAACGCAATAATCCCGGAATCATCGTTGTTTTGAGTAGCAGGGAAGATGGCATCTAGGGGTTCTCTTGCTGGAATTGAAACCGGTACTCCCGTTTGTTCTCAAAAGTTCATAATTCCCCTAGATTCCAATAAGAGAACGTTAGTTGCATCCCTCACCTGCTGCACGTGCTGCAATCCCCCATTCCTTGCAGCCAGGCGACTCTTCCTTGTGCTGCAGAAGTGTGTGTCTGCTCTCCTGGCTACGTCAAGTGTGCTGAACAAACTTGCTGTTTGAGATATAGAAGAACGGCTGTAAAGAAAAGCAGAAAATAGGGAAAAATGTCGAAAATATAATAATGTATTTTCGAAAAAGAGAAGAACTAACGGACCTGTCTGTATCTATTGAACGTCTAATATGTTGATAAATATTTGTGCAATTTTGTTGCAACTTTTCCTTGATTTCAGGATCAAATCACGCTGTGTATTTTACGCAGATCATTCCTTCATTTCTTATCGCATAGTCTCTGTCAACCGACACTTGAATGAATCATTCGCCCTTCCTTCTACATGACAATCAGAATGTAGATAGAAGGAGGATAGAACACTTGTCGTCCTATTGAGTTGTCCTATTTTATCGATATCGCTTCCACTATTCGGTAGTACGTCTTCGACCCATAATTTTTCCTACTCAGGCGAGGTCGATCTCTCGACCGGCCGATATAAGAATGAGTGATAAGAGAAAGGGTGAGGGAATACCGAACGGGCAACCCCAGAACACTTCGTTCTTGAAATTGTCAATTCATACTCCGTTTCTTCATGAAACGGCCATGGAAGTACTCTTAAAGAACACCTCTCTCCTCCCCTCTATAATTATCTCCGCAGTCTCTTTCATACGGAAAGCATGGAGTCAACGCACGTCAGAATTGTAGTCGTGGTGAGACCACCGCCCTTTTCCATACAAATTTCGCACTCTCTACTATCTGACCCATTTTTGCAGATTCTTGTGAGAATGCCATGAATTGCATTGAATTCTACGCCGGTTGATAAGTGAGAGAGCTTGCGAAATGGAGAAATATTATCCAATTATTAACCCGAATTTCAAATTCTATTGAATTCTTTGGTCTCTAAGTTCATTCCTCGTGCAACTTCTATTTACTCTTATCACTCTCTTCTCCACTCAGTTTCTGTTTTTGTCCACTCTCCAATTCTTCTCTCAGCTTCTCAAATTTCGAACACTTCTTCACTTTCTCAAGTTGCCTTCGACCTTTCTTCACTAGACTTTGAACAGTATCGATACAGACGCCATCGAGTTGGCACCATGCCAAACACGTCTTTCGTTGTCTGACTCTCTCGTTTCGCGCACTCTCTCGGCGATTCTCTATTTCTCTAACTTGTTCTCGCTGTTGCTCTTTCGAATGTTGTGATACACTAGTTGCTTTTCCTCACACACTCCTCATTTTTCGTTCTTTATCGCGAAATCGGTAGATTTACTATGCAAATAGATGAACCGATACTTTTCAAAGTCTATTCGTCACTCAGTTTCACTTTGCAAACGAAATACGATCATATTTGAATTCCATTTTGTTCATATTGAAACGGTTGTCTCTGTTTTCCTTGATTCATCCAGTTTCAATGATACTTTGCGCAGCTTGTACAGAAAGGAGAAAGAATCTCTCCCATGGATCATTCCTATTTGGTTTTCCATTGAATACAAGAGATGTCATCTGATCAATAACCACTTCCTTTTATATCAACATTGTTCTCCTATCATACCTGGGCGCAGACCTGATGACAAAGTTGGCGCACGGAGACGTTTTTTTAAAAAAAAATGTTCCTTCGAAATCAACGGGAAAATTCGGCTACACGTACATTTAGACATTGAATTTTACCTGTAATTTCTCATAAATAGCGGGTCACGCAGAAATTTTTGCTAAAATTGAGCCGGGGCGCGTGTATTTTTTTGTGAGTATTTTTGATAGTTGGCCATCGGACACAGGTATGCCTCGGTCTTAGAGATCTCGTTCAAATCTACGAGGGAGTACAAGAAAAGGAGGGATGTCAGTCTGCAATTCTCCATGGATTCAATGTCGTTCACTCATTCGTCATTTTCCTCCATCTTCTGCCCCTCTCTTCTGAATTCCCCTCTTTCATCTTTCCATTGTCCTCACAATCCTCCCTCCCCCTTTCTCTCTTGCATTTCAATCTCTCTCTCTCTCTCTCTCTCTCTCTCTCTCTCTCTCTTCACATACTCCACTCTCAGTCTGTTCCATCACTACTTGAGGTCATTTCACACGGATTATCCTCGTTTCCGCAGCATCACTGAAATTGTTCGAGACTCTGACTTTGATCTGCCTCTCTCTCTCTCTCTCTCTCTCTCTCTCTCCCATGCACCACCCCCTCCCCCAATTGCACGCACAGTCTGATTAAACAACCTCGAATCGTCCGTGTTGGAGGAAAAGAGTCTGTTTTCGTGATATTTTTTTAAAAGTCTGTTCTTTAATCATCTTTAATCTGTATTCTCCAACGTGCGAATTGGGGGGAATACATGACGGGTGCAACTAAAATTTGCACCGTAGTCGACGAAAAATCATTTGGCTTTTTCGGGGTTTTTGTTCTCATAGCAAACAACGATACTCAACGAAATTAAATTTCGTTCAATTTGATTTTTTCGTTTAAAATGAGGTTATCTTTTTCACAGCCTGTTTTGGCGATCACTTTTAAAAAATCTGTTTTAGTGATCCTTAAATGCCCTACATTCCTTAAATGTCTGTTATTGTGATCACTTATTGAAAAAGTCTGTTCTGGTGGTCACTTTCCCCCTCTAAACCATGGATCTATCGTGGATTGACTATTTTCCTGTTCAGTTGCACCCTCCCTTTTCATTCTCTCTTCATTCTCTTCGTTGTCTGATTCCAACTGAGTAAACCGTCCCGTTCACATGCACATTTTACGGTGAGATGAGATTAGGGAGAAATATTGATTATTAAACTAAAATTAAAAATGAAGAGATTACCCTCTTCATTTCGCAAACTCGCACACCTGTCTCACCGACGAAATCGTTTGCCGAATTTTGAGGGCATTTCTTACGAAGCCATCCACGTGATTACCCCCAGAGAGGGGAAAGGACGAGAGAGTGTGCAAAAGCGAGAGAGTCCCTCTCCATGTCACACGCTCTCTCACTCCAAAGCCCTTTCTGTAAGGTTGTCTGGCATGTGGAATGATGTGCCCAGTTCACATCATTGTTTCGAGGATGCACGGATCGAAAAGCTAGCAACATTAGAGTGTTGCTGCACACTTCACTTTGTGACTGAATAACGCATTTGAGCACAAATTCTCTTCGTTCTACCGAGAAAAGATATATCCCGTATAGGAAGCTAGGGGACAGGTATTTCGACCGAGTATAAATGGTCAGCGCCAACGATACTCAGGTTGATATCGCTGCCATTATTCGATCAACGACCAAAACAACCAAAACAATGATAAGCATAAATTGTTTTGCGGAACATTAGCATAAACTGTTTTGATATGGGGGGAAGCTGTTCATTCCTCTCTCATAAATGGAGTCAATCTTTCCTATTCAGGCACTTTTCCTTCTCTTCCTAAATCGTTTCCTCTTGACCTACTCTCTCTCTCTCTCTCTGATAACTTATTGTGTACTACTTTTTCCTCCTCACTTTCCCTCTCTTTTCTCAGAATTCATTGTTTCTCCTCTTTTTCTTTTCCTCTCCAATCAGTTCAATCTCACATCGTTTCACAACTCTCTAGAAAGGGGTTTGGGCGAGAGAGCATGTAAAATCGAGAGGGATCCTCTCACTTTTACACACTATCTTACCCTGACCCCTCACTGGTTTGGGATCTTTCATCTTCCTTCATCTCTTTATCCGTTTCTCTCTTCAAATCCTCTCGATTCTGTCACAGTTCTCTCTCTTTTTGCCGATCGTTTCCGTGTAAAGAGTGAGTCTCAAGTTTGCACTCCCATATTCCCTTTCCCTCTCTATCTTTTCGTTTCTCTCTCTCTCTCCTTTCTCTCCCCCTTCTCTTTTTCAGGCTCCATAGTCCCCCAGAGACCCCAATCGACGACACTTTCTGCTCTAGAAATTACCACTCGAAAATGAAAGGAGCAAAGCGTTTCGAATTAGTTTCGGAAAAAAGGAAAAATTTATATGTCGATGTTCCCCTGCCTTTTCCTTAGAACCTTATTTCGACTGTCTTCACTACATAATTCCACCAGCCCAAATTGTCACCGATTGTTGTAATTTACATACGTTTTTGTTTCTCTCTCGAGTTCAAGGATGAAATCAATCATTTCCCACTTCTCATTGACTTTGCGGTCTCTCAATGAGACTTCTTTCATTTCACTTTTCTTGTTTCACGAAATGTCTCAGGTATTATTTCCATCCCGTTTTCCCATTTTTCCTTCTTCTTTCTTGATCATTGTAGAAATCTCCTTCTCTCAGATAGATACCGTAACCCATCGTTCGTTACAGTAATCTTGATTACAGAATGCGAAATGAGCGTAATCTACTGTACGTGTTGTGCACGCTCTGTGTCTGCATTCTCTTCTTCCTCTTTTTCAATCCACAACGGGGAATCGATCGGTGAGAAATACCGTAATCCCATAGATATTCCGTAATCCAATCAATACACCATACTCTGATCACTTTCCCATTTTTGTGGGAACGAATCCAACTGTTCTGCTCGTTTTGCATTGCTTGTCCAGCTGTGTGCCTTTTATTCCCATTTGAGTAATGGTCTGCTCCTCTCAATTCTGCATGCTCTCTAGCGCTGTCTGATCGATGAGAGAGCATGCAGAATGAGGAGAGTCTGATCATTCCTCCTTTGAGTGGTCGGATATTGGAATATCTGCAAGAGAGAGAAGAATTGAGTGGGAAGGAGAAAACAATCGATAATCATATTGAGAAGAAAGAAGAGAGGAGAGAGTACAAGGACGATATACATGTGGCTAATGTGAGTGGATAGATATTAATAATAATAATAATAATAATAAAAATACTTATGCGAATCACGAGGAAACGCGGTACAATATCCTCCTTCGATATTCATCAATCTCTTGTTCAGAAATCCTAGTGGAATATTTGTCATTTTCCTTGTACGATTCTAAGGTGGGCTTCTACTAGAAAATGACAAGGATTCCACTAGGATTTCTGAACCAGAGTCTGTGAATCGATGTATTCTTCATTTCAAAAACTCTCTCGATTCGGTGGATTAGAGAGTGTGTTAAATGAAATGCACACCGATTCACATTGATGAACGCATTAGTTAGTGGTGGTCTGTGTATGAAGTGTTGGAGATCACAATCAAAGTATAGATGGCGATCTTGGAAAGAAAAGGTAGATGAGCAAAACATGATTTATCCATGAAAGATCCCATTTCGAAGTGACCGATCTCTAAACACCATTTACTAGTTAAAGAGTAAACTCCCTCTAGAGCAAACTTTTTCCCCACGGTTCCATGTGTGAAGTAAGAGAAACGTCAAATAGTGTGAGTAAAAAGAATGTGAAAGATAGCTGGGGGGAATAAGGAGGAAGTTTGTGGGTATTTTTCACGCATGATTATATTAATATTTATGCGGGTCCAGAAACGTTGTACCTACAATAAGGTAAAGGAAAGGCACGAATTAACAATGCAGGACACAACAAAGGTTACTCTGGGAAACTGCGATTTTGAGAGTAGTCTTGCCGTAAAGAAATTTGTATGCCTTAGTTAAATTATCGATTATTATGTTCTTCAGTTGGATCATTCTTCTCGTGTTCGTCGTGTCGATTATCCTCGTAGGAAGAATATGTCGACGTGTCCTCAAATGTTTGGTCGGGTCGGAGTTTTCGTCGCCTATGTCAAGAGCAGCATGGAAACGTTCGTCCATTTTATTTTTCATTAAAAATCTGATGAGAAACTACAAACGATGTTGAAAATGTCCAAGATTTCCCGGCAAACCCTAAATCAACACGTTCTAGACGTGCAATTGTAAATTGCTTTTGGAGACGCTCAGAGTTACTTTTTGTTGTTGGCCCTGCCTTATATCCTAGAGGAGTTTCTATTGGAAGAAAGCTATGATAACAGGGGAAAATGAATAACGAAAGATTTAACCGGGTTAGCTAACCGAAATGTCGAAATGTCTCCTGTTCAGGGAAAAAGGTTAGAGAAAGTTAGAGAAATAGAGAAGCACCGAGAGAGTACGCGAAACGAGAGAGGCAGACAACGAAAGACGTTCTTGGCATGGTGCCAACTCTATGCTGGTCGATTCTACCAACTGAAATGACTCATTGTTCAGTCACTACGCCGTCGCTCAGCGATCACTCGAATGCTATCTCAAATCAGTGAATTACACTGTATTCATGGTGGATCTGGACAATGACGAACGAGTCAAACACGCCTGCTACAAGAATAAACAGGTGGGTTACTGTAACCCTTTTACATTAAAATCAGTTATCGATAGCTCATCTACCGTATTCTTCCAGTTATTCTTCCGAAAGCACTGTGCAGCGTCGGTGTATCTCAAGGAGGTCGATTGGATGCTCATTCTGGATGCAGACACGGCCATTGTCAATCCGAACCATTGCATTGGTGAGCAGCCACATGATTCCAAATCTACAGATCAGGCTCAGGGCGAGAGAGTGTGCAAAAGTGAGAGAGTCCCTCTCGATTTCACACGCTCTCTCACTCCAAAGCCCTTTCTGTAAGGTTGACCGGCCTGTGGAATGATGTGCAGCCCAATTATTTCAGTGACGTATTTCATTTATACAATGATACGAATATACTAAAAAATACAAGAAGTTCTGTTGTTTGTTACAATTATAAAATGATACGATCAAACTGGGACTTCCTGTGTTTACCGAGACGAGAGTGCACGCAAAAGTGAGAGGGTCGTCATTGTTCCTGTATGGTAAACAACGGGAAGTTCGTGATTCGGCTTTTTGGTAGGATCGTATCATTTTATAAATGTAATACCAAACATGCATGTTAGCAACCCTCTCATCTTTGTGTGCTCTCTCGCCTTCGGTGAATACGAGAAGTTACATTTTGCTTGATCCGATCATTTTATAATATTATAGTAATACGCTGAAGGGCTTAGAAATTGTCTGTTCATTTCACACACTCTCTCGACAGGTAGGCTAGTGAGAGAGAGAGAGCGGAATGCCGAGACCATTTTGGACCCGACAATAAATGCACCAAGATAGTCTTTGAACCCGATGTTTGAGGTTTCGTAAATAAGTCATAGTTCGTGTGGCAGCGTATCCATGCGAGTTAGAGCACACAATAGCCTCATCTTCTCTTTCTCCCAATTTCTCGTAGCAACCGAAATTGACTCTCAGTGCACTGGAAAAGCAATGAAAATGAGGATGGTCAGACGAATTAATTGATTAATCAATAATTATTCAGAAGAATGGATCGATTCTCGTGTGGATCTCGTATTCTACGAGAGATATTTTAACTGGGAAATCGCCTCTGGAAATTACCTTGTCAGTTTTTGTTCTTTATCTCTTCAAGTTTCTATCCTACTATAAGACAAATCTCGAAATTGTTCATTATTCTTGAGAATGGCACAAAATTGCACAAAAAAACAGAATAAAAAGATAAAAACTGGATAATTTCAGGCGAAGAACACGGAATTCTCACAGAGTTTTCTGAAGAAATGGGCGGATTGGGAGTTCACTCAACCATCGAATTGGAATGGAGCGGATAATGGAGTACTGCAGGTGAACTATCTAATTGATTATTATTCAGTCGTCAATTAAATTAACGAGATCTGCGATCGAGATTCTGCCGTTTGTTCTGCATGAAAAAGAGATGCTTAAACAGACCCTTGGAAAGACGCTAATAATACATCCCAAAATGCTAATTTGTTGAACAAAGAGATTCGGTAGATCAAATCACTCCTCTCCCTTTCAGATCCATCTCCTCGAGACTGTTCTTCCCTCTGCCGTACAGGAAATTCGGATCTGCGATGAGATTTGGCACAAGGTGTGCTAATTTTATTAAAAACAATTGCTAGAAAAATTATTTTCTTATCTTGCCCCCGAAAGTTTTAATTAGCTGTTTTAATTAACAGTTTCTCTCAGGGAACGGACTACGACACGTACATGGCCTACGTCACTTGCTGCAAACTCGCCATGGGAGCAACGAGATTGTGGCCAGGCAAGGCGAGAATATTCAGGAGAGCTCATGGATGGGTACGGTAGCTTTCAGTCCTACTATTGATTGGAAATACTTTTCTGCCTTTTCGCATTGTCTGATTCTAGATAGATATACCAGGTTTCAGACTCGTTTCTTCCCAATTCTTTCCGGGATCCATGCATTAATCAAATGTCCATGTTTAGCGTAACTGACTTGAGTTGAATCCTAAGTCTAATCGAAGATGTTATTTCACCTTTTATTAGGTTCGAGATGGTTTCCTGGGGGACGATGGTTGGGCCGAGACTGATTTCATGCTGCATGGATACAAGGCTCAGAATGTGGGAGATGGAGGATGGAAAAGTCCTTTCACTGTACGTTTCATTCAATTCAATTCAATTTTAATATTTTTTGTAAGAAATTGCTAAGTTAGATTAATTCGCGAAGAAATATAGAGTAGTTCTACGGCTTGGAATCAGCGTCAAAAGGGCATTATGCCATGAAAGATTGCAGCTCTCTACTACCACTACTAAAGATTTCGATCTTCCCCTGTATTGGCAAGGCACAATTACCTAGTGATGACGAAAGAAGTGATTCATTTGAACCGCGGCGGGGTGAATTAGCTCTCGATCATAGTTCATACAGTCGAGACACACCAAACATCTCTTGTTGCCTTTGTTGAGAAGTGTCCGAATCGACACCCAAATAGAACCCGGAAAGTGTCCATTGTCCCCTTCTCCCCCTACCGTATCCCCTTTCGCGTCAGGAAACAAACCGATCG